>CM062817.1:1023206692-1023859145 GCA_031772625.1 Pinus tabuliformis
GTGATTTATGCTTTGTTGGAGGAGAGGAAGGGATTCCTTTGTTGGGAGGTAGATGCTGGATCGGGACTCACTTGGTTGTATCTCCTCTTGGACTTTCTTATCATATCAATAAAAATTATTTGAGTTTCTCCTACATGCTGTGTATCAATGATGTTTTGTTATATTTGCATGTTTAGCTTAATCTGATCCTGAGCTTTTTATGAATGTATATCTATATCTTCATGTATGTTCTCTCTCTTGTGATCTTGCAGGAATTCGGGTGAAGTTGGGCCGGTAAGGGAGCAGGGGAGCTGGGAGTTACTGAAGAGAGGAGCGATTGGATCAACAAACTAGCGAAAGACACAGGTTAGTTACATCCTTTCTCCTCATTTACATTTAGTAGTTCACACGGGGCGCCCTCAAACGACCCACCGAACATGTTCACAATGGTGCCTCAAACGACCCGCCCAAGCGACCTGCCCGAATGAGTTCACACGGGCGCCCTCAAACGACCCGCCCGAACGAGTTCACATGGGAGATCAGGGAAAACGAGCTGCAGGAACGTACACAAATCCAACCTCAGGTAACAACTTAGCATTTTTGATACGGGCTCGTTCGCCCGGGCATGCCCTCGCCCGAACGACCCGACCGAACGAGTTCACACGGGTGCCTCAAACGACCTGCCGAACGACCGAAACGAATCGACAAGGGAGAGAGTGGGGAAAACGAGCTGTACGAATGTGCACAAAGCTAACTTGGGTCAACACTTAGCATTTCTCATACGAGATCGTTCACCCGGGCGCGCCCTCGCCCGAAACGTGTTCACTCGGGCCCTCAAACGACCCGCCCGAACGACCGAAAAAATGAAGACATGGGAGATTCGTTCAAACGAGCTGCACGAATGTGCACAAAGCTAACTTGGGTCACAACTTAGCTTTTCTCATACGCGATCGTTTTGCCAGGCGCGCCCTCGCCCGAATGAGTTCACACAGGCACCCTCAAACGACCCGCCTAACGATTGAAACGAACCGACAAGGGAGAGTCGGGGCAAACGAGTTGCACGAACGTGCACAAAGCCAACTCGAGTCACAACTTAGCATTTTTCATACGGGCTCGTTCGCCCGGGCGCCGCCCTGGCCCAAACGACCCACCCGAACGAGTTCACACAGGCGCCCTCCAAACAACCCGCCCGAACGAGTTCACATGGGCGACCTCAAATGACCCGCCCGATGATTTTGCATGGATGCCAGAACGATCGAAACGAAGCGACAAGGGAGAGTCGGGCAAACGAGCTGCAAGAACGTGCCAAAGCCAACCTCGGGTCACAACTTAGCATTTTTGATACGGGCTCGTTTGCCCGGGCGCGGCCCTCGCCCGAATGGGTTCACACGGGCGCCCTCAAAGGAACCCGCCCAAACGAGTTCACACGGGCGCCCTCAAACGACCTGCCCAAAACGACAAAACGAACCGACAAGGGAGAGGGGAAAACGAGCTGCACGAACGTGCACAAAGGCAACCTCGGGTCACAACTTAGCATTTTTTATACGGGCTCGTTCGCCCAGGCGCGCCCTCGCCCGAACGAGTTCACACGGGTGCCCTCAAATGACCCGCCCGACGACCAAAACAAAGCGACAAGGGAGAGCAGGGCAAACGAGCTGCATGAACGTGCATAAAACCAAGCTGGGTCACAACTTAGCATTTTTTATACGGGCTTGTTTGCCCGGGCGCAACCTCGCTCGAATGACCCACCCGAACGAGTTCACACGGGCGCCCTCAAACGACCCGCCCGAACGACTGAAACTAACCGACAAGGGAGAGCCGGGCAAACGAGCTGCACGAACGTGCACAAAGCCAACCTCGGGTCACAACTTAGCATTTTTGATACTGGCTCATTCGCCCGGGCGCGCCCTTGCCTGAACGACCTGCCCGAATGAGTTCACACGGGCGCCCTTAAACGACCGCCTGAGCGACCGAAACGAACCAGACAAGGGAGAGTCAGGCAAACGAGCTGCACGAACGTGCACAAATCTAACCTCGGGTCACAACTTAGTATTTCTCATACGGGATCCTTCGCCCGGCATGCCCTCGCCCGAATGACCCGCCCAAACGAGTTCACACGGCGCCCTCAATGACCCGCCGAACGAACGAAACAAACCGACAAGGGAGAGTCGGTGGGGAAAACGAGCTGCACGAACGTGCACAAAGCTAACCTCGGGTCACAACTTAGCATTTTCTCTACGGGATCGTTCGCCCGAGCGCACCCTCTCCCGAATGACCGCTTGAACGAGTTCACATGGGCGCCCTCAAACGGACCCGCCCGAACGACCCGAAACGAACAACAAGGGAGAGCCGGGCAAACGAGCTGCATGAACGTGCACAAAGCCAGTCCTCGGGTCACAACTTAGAATTTTTCATACGGGCTCGTTTTCCCGGGTGCGCCTCGCCCGAATGACCCACCCGAACGAGTTCACACGGGCGCCCTCAAACGACCCGCCTGATGAGTTCACACGGGCGCCCTCAAATGACCCACCCAAACGACTGAAACGAAGCGACAAGGGAGAGTCGGGAAACGAGCTGCAAGAATGTGCACAAAGCCAACCCCCTCGGGTCACAACTTAGCATTTTTGATACGAGCTCGTTCGCCTGGGCGCGCTCTCGCCCGAACGACCCGCCCGAATGGGTTCAGACGGGCGCCCTCAAAGGACCCGCCCGAAAGAGTTCACACAGGCGCCCTCAAACGACCCGCCCGAACGACGAAACGAACCGAAAAGGGAAGAGCTGGGAAAACGAGCTGCACGAACATGCAAAGCCAACCTCGGGTCACAACTTAGCATTTTGTTACAGGCTCGTTCACCCAGGCGCGCCCTCGCCCGAAACGACCCGCCCGAATGAGTTCACACGGGCGCCCTCAAACGACCCGCCCGAACGACCGAAACGAACCGACAAGGGAGAGCCGGGCAAATGAGCTGCACGAACATGCACAAAGCCAACCTCGGGTCACAACTTAGCATTTTTGATACGGGCTCTCGATCGCCCGGGGCACGCCCTTGCCCGAATGACCTGCCCGAACGAGTTCACACGGGCGCCTCCAAACGACCTGCCCGAACGAGTTCACATGGGTGCCTCAAATGACCCGCCCGAACGAGTTCACATGGGTGCCTTCAAACGGACCGCCCTGTAAGGTCCTTTGATGCGGTCCGTTCGGGCACAGGGCGAAGTCACCGTGCACGTGCGCACGGGGGGCACGGGTTGCACGACCGACGGGCGGGTCTGCAGGACAGACATGGGGTTTGCACGACAGGCGGGCGGGTCTGCACGGCGAGCGGGTCTGCACGACGGGCGGGTGAGCACACACGGGGGTGAGCACACACGGAGATGCGACGAAACTTGTGCACGACAAATGCGACGATACAGAAAACATATGAATTAGCTTGAGAGCAGGGCCGACACTTGGAGGACATTAATGGGTGCGTGTGCGTTGGAAGTATTTTGGGGGTCAGCCAAGCGGCTGCCACCCCACTTATGAACCAAATTAAGATGCGTATATATGAAAGGAGCATGTGAGGCTCATTCATCAATGAACATTGAACTCTCACACACTTCTACGCATAAGAAGAAGAGGAAACTGCGCAAGGGGTAAAAGGACTACGCATACCTCATGCGTAGGTTATTCAAGGTGCAGTTTGGTATTCTTGTGCAGGGTGAGGTGGAGGCTAGTGTGCCGGGGTTCGTTTTGGATGCAGCAGTTTTGTGTAGGACTTGGCTAAGGGATCTTGGGTGGCTCGGTGTGAGCACCTCCCTTCGTGCAAGGGTGCACAAGATGTTTAAAAAGGCAGGTGGCCTGTCTATTGTAAAATTGGTTAAGTGTGAGATTGGTTCGGCCAAGACCACACTGTTGTATTGTAACTGATATTCTTAATAAAATTGTTGGGCAGACTGTTCGGAGTTGCCCCTCCCTTTATACTTGTTAGCAATTGTTGATGTTCTCGGGTTAATTGCATATGGATAATGAATGAGTATGGGCTTCATTAAGTATAAAGGATAAATAAGTTTAATTGGTTGAGAAACACAAACTAAGAATGTTAATGTTGGAGTAGGCGTTAGTCCACGAATGGTTAGTATTGTTAAAAAGAAAGCGTTCGATGGTGCCGCACCTCGCTACAAGCGGTTGGAAGACTACCGCAGGTGTATGGGCGTGAATTGCAATAACGAGTTCACACAAGCGCCCTCAAACGACCCGCCCGAAAGAGTTCACACGGGCGCCCTCAAACGACCGCCCGAAAGAGCTCACACGGGCGCCCTCAAACGACCCGCCCGAAGGATTTTGCATGGGTGCCCGAACGACCGAAACGAAGCGACAAGGGAGAGCCGGGAAAACGAGCTGCACGAACGTGCACAAAGCCAACCTGGGTCACAACTTAGCATTTTCGATCCAGGCTCGTTCGCCTGGGCGCGCCCTCGCCCCGAACGACCCGCCCGACACGAGTTCACACGGGCGCCCTCAAACGACCCGCCCGAATGCGTTCACACGAGCGCCCTCAAATGACCCACCCGAACGACTGAACGACAGCAACAAGGGAGAGTCGGGCAAACGAGCTGCAAGAATGTGCACAAAGCCAACCTCGGGTCACAACTTAGCATTTTTGATACGAGCTCGTTCATCGGGCGCGCCCTCGCCCGACGACCCGCCCGAATGGGTTCACACAGGCGCCTCAAAGGACCGCCCGAAAGAGTTCACACGGGTGCCCTCAAACGACCCGCCCGAACGACCTAAACGAACCGAAAAAGGAGAGCTGGGAAAACGAGCTGCACGAACATGCACAAAGCCAACCTCGGGTCACAACTTAGCATTTTTGATACGGGCTCGTTCACCCAGGCGCGCCGTCGCCCGAACGACCCGCCCGAACGAGTTCACACGGGCGCCCTCAAACGACCCCCCCGAACGACCGAAACGAACCGACAAGGGAGAGCCGGGCAAACGAGCTGCACGAACATGCACAAAGCCAACCTCGGGTCACTACTTAGCATTTTGATACGGGCTCGTTCGCCCGGGCGTGCCCTCGCCCGATGACCCGCTCCGAACGAGTTCACACGGGCGCCCTCAAACGACACCGCCCGAACGAGTTCACATGGTTGCCTCAAATGACCCGCCCGAACGACCGCACCGAACGAGTTCACATGGGTGCCTTCAAAACGACCCGCCGTGTAAGGTCCTTGGATTCGGGCACGTTCGGGCGCGGGCGAAGTCATGTGCACGGGGCGCACGGGCAGGCGCGGGTTGCACGACCGACGGGCGGGTCTGCACGACAGGCAGGCGGGTTTGCACGACAGGCGGGCGGGTCTACACGACGAGCGGGTCTGCACGACGGGCAGGTCTGCACGAAGGGCGGGTGAGCACACACGGGAGGTGTGAGCACAAATGGAGATGCGACGAAACTGTGCACGACAAATGCGATGATAACAGAAAACATATGAATTAGCTTGAGAGCAGGGCCGACACTTGGAGGACGTTAATGGGTGCGTTGAAAGTATTTTGGGGGTCAGCCAAGGGGCTGCCACCCCACTTATGAACCAAATTAAGATGCGTATATATGAAAGGAGCATGAGGTCATTCATCAATGAACATTGAACTCTCATACACTTCTGCGCATTTAAGAAGAAGAGGAAACTGCGCAAGGGGTAAAGGACTACGCATACCTCATGCGTAGGTTATTCAAGGTGCAGTTTGGTATTCTTGTGCCGGGTGAGGTGGTGGCTAGTGTGCCGGGGTTCGTTTTGGATGCAGTTTTGTGTAGGACTTGGCTAAGGGATCTTGGGTGGCTCGGGGGTGAGCACCTCCCTTCGTGCAAGGGTGCACAAGATGTTTTAAAAAGGAAGGTGGCCTGTCTATTGTAAAATTGGGTTAAGTGTGAGACTTGTTCGGCCAAGACACCACTGTTGTATTGTAATCTGATATTCTTAATAAAATTGTTGGGCAGACTGTTCGGGAGTTGCCCCTCCCTTTATACTTGTTAGCAATTGTTGATGTTCTCGGTTAATTGCATATGGATAATGAATGAGTTTGGGCTTCATTAAGTATAAAGGATAAATAAGTTTACTTGGTTGTGAAACACAAACTAAGTATGTTTATGTTGGAGTAGGCGTAGTCCACGAATGTTAGTATTGTTAAAAAGAAAGCGTTCGATGGTGCCGCACCTCGCTACAAGCGGTTGGAAGACTACCGCAGGTGTATGGGCGTGACATGCCCGAACGAGTTTCACGGGCGCCCTCAAACGACCCGCCCGAAAGAGTTCACACGGGCACCTCAAACGACCGCCCTAACGATTTTGCATGGGTGCCTGAACGACCGAAACGAAGTGACAAGGGAGAGCCAGGAAAACGAGCTACACGAACGTGCAAAAAGCCAACCTCGGGTCACAACTTAGCATTTTCGATACAGGCTCGTTCGCCCGGGCGCGCCCTCGCCGAAGACCCACCCGACGAGTTCACACGGGCGCCCTCAAACGATCCGCCCGAACGACCGAAACGTATCGACAAGGGAGAGTGGGCAAACGAGCTGCACGAACGAGCACAAAGCCAACCTCGGGTCACAACTTACTATTTTTGATATGGGCTCGTTCGCCCATGCACGCCCTCGCCCGAACGAGTTCCACGGGCGCCCTCAAACGACCTGCCCGAACGAGTTCGACGGGGCCTCAAACGACCCACCGAACGAGTACACACGGGCGCCTCAAACGACCCACCCGAACGAGTTCACACGGGCGCCCTCAACGACCTGCCCGAATGAGTTCACACGGGCGCCCTCAAACGACCCGCCCGAATGACCAAAATGAACTGACAAGGGAAAGCCGGGCAAACGAGCTACACGAACATGAAACAAAGCCAACCTCGGTTCACAACTTAGCATTTTTTATATGGGATCATTCTCCCGGTCGCGCCCTCACCTGAACGCCCGCCGAACGAGTTCACACGGGCGCCCTCAAAGGACACACCCGAACGATTTTGCATGGGCGCCCGAACAACCGAAACGAACCAACAAGGGAGAGACGGGCAAACGAGCTACACGAATTTGCACAAAGCCAACCTCGGGTCACAACTTAGCAATTTTTATACGGGCTCGTTCACTCTGGGCACGCCCTCGCCCAAATGACCCGCCGAACGAGTTCACACGGGTGCCCTCAAATGACCCGCCCGAACGACCAAAACGAACCGACAAGGGAGAGACGGGCAAATGAGCTAAACGAATGTGCACAAAGCCAACCTCTGGTCAGAACTTAGCATTTTTGATACCAGCTCGTCCGCCGGGGCGCGCCCTCACCCCAAACGAGTTCACACAGGTGCCCTCAAACGGACCGTCCGAAACGACCGAAACGAACCGACAAAGGAGAGCCGGCGTACCATCTGTCCGACTAGCTCACAACCGCTAGAAGGAGTCCCAGGGGCTATTTCGACAGTATTGGTCTGTTCGTATTTGTTCCTCCGGAATAATATCGGTAATTCTTATGTTGAGACTCGACAAATTGATCCATTTGGAGGTCAATTTGGGCAATCCAGTCCCCAAGGGCAGACAATCCCCTTTAGTTCCAGATTACCATCGTATGGGGGTAGTATGCCCTTTCATTACCCCCTCCGGGAGGATATCCATACGGGAGTTCACAAAAGTATTCAGGTTATACTGGAGTTACATCAAGTGGTTGGGTACCTATACTACCCCAACAACCAAGAGTTGTGTATTCTATGCAACAATGTGTACCTATGTCGAACATCCCGACTACACCAGCAATTGTGACAATGTCACAAGTTCAAACGCTGCACGAACGTGCACAAAGCCAACCTCGGGTCACAACTTAGCATTTTTGATACGGGCTCGTTCGCCCGGGCGTGACCTCGCCCGAATGACCCGCCCGAACGAGTTCACACGGGCGCCCTCAAACGACCCGCCCGAACGAGTTCACACGGGCGCCTCAAACGACCCGCCCGAAGGAGTTCACACGGGCGCCCTCAAACGACCCGCCCGAACGACCCACCCCAACGAGTTCACATGGGCGCCCTCAAACGACCCGCCCGAACGATTTTGCATGGGTGCCCGAACGACCGAAACGAAGCGACAAGGGAGAGCCGGGCAAACGAGCTACACGAATGTGCACAAAGCCAACCTTGGGTCACAACTTAGATTTTTGATACGGGCAAACGATCTGCACAAACGTGCACAAAGCTAACCTCGGGGCGTGAACGACCCGGCCGAAAGACCCGCCCGAACGAGTTCACACGGGTGCCTCAAACGACCCGCCCGAACGACCCTCCCGAACAAGTTCACACCGGCGACCTAAAATGACCCGCCTGAACAAGTTCACACGGGCGCCCTCAAACGACCCGCCCAAACGATTTTGCATGGGTGTCCGAATGACCGAAACGAAGCGACAAGGGAGAGTCGGGCAAACGAGCTGCACAAACGTACACAAATTCAACCTCGGGTCACAACTTAGCATTTTTGATACAGGCTCATTCGCCCAGGCGCGCCCTCGCCCGAACGACCCGCCCGAACGAGTTCACACGGGTGCCCTCAATCGACCCGCCCAAACGAGTTCACACGGGCGCCCTCAAACGACCTACCCGAACGACCGAACGAACCGACAAGGGAGAGCCGGGCAAACGAGCTACATGAACGTGCACAAAGCCAACCTCGGGTCACAACTTAGCATTTTTGATACGGGCTCATTCGCCCGGGCACACCCTCGCCCGAACGACCCGCCCGAACGAGTTCACATGGGTGCCCTCAAACGACCCGCCCGAACGACCGAAACGAACCGACAAGGGAGAGCCGGGCAAACAAGCTGCACGAACATGCACAAAGCCAACCTCGGGTCATAACTTAGCATTTTTGAAATGGGCTCGTTCGCCCGGGGGTGCCCTCGCCCGAACGACCCGCTCGAGCGAGTTCACACGGGCGCCCACAAATGACCCGCCCGAACGAGTTCACAAGGGTGCCTCAAATGACCCGCCCGAGCGACCCGCCTGAACGAGTTCACACGGGCGCCCTCAAACGACCCGCCCGAACGAGTTCACAAGGGCGCCCTCAAACGACCTCCCGGAACGATTTTGCATGGGTGCCTGAACGACCGAAACGAAGTGACAAGGGAGAGCTGGGCAAACGAGCTGCACGAACATGCACAAAGCCAACCTTGGGTCACAACTTAGCATTTTTGATACGGGCTCGTTCAACCGGGCGCCCTCAAACGACCCGCCCTCAAACGACCCGCCCGAACGACCGAAACGAACCGACAAGGGAGAGCCGAGCAAACGAGCTGCACGAACATGCACAAAGTCAACCTCGGGTCACAACTTTGCATTTTTGATACGGGCTCGTTCGCCCGGGCGCGCCCTCCCCCGAACGACCCGCCCGAACGAGTTCACACGGGCGCCCTCAAACGACCCGCTCGAACGACAGAAAAAAACCGGCAAGGGAGAGCCAGGCAAACGAGCTGCACGAACGTGCACAAAGCCAACCTCAGGTCACAACTTAGCATTTTTTATACGTGCTTGTTCGCTTGGGCGCGCCCTCGCCCGAACGACCCGCTCGAACGAGTTCACACGGGCGCCCTCAAACGACCCGCCCGAACGACCAAAACGAACCGACAAGGGAGAACGAGGCAAACGAGCTCCACGAACATGCACAAAGCCAACCTCGGGTAACAACTTAGCAGTTTTGATAAGGGGTCATTCGCCCAGGCGCACCCTCACCCGAACGAGTTCACACGGGCGCCCTCAAACGACCCGCCCGAATGACCGAAACGAACCGACAAGGGAGAGCTGGGCAAATGAGATGCACGAACGTGCACAAAGCCAACCTCGAGTTCCAACTTAGCATTTTTGATACGGGCTCATTCGCCCGGGCATGCCCTCGCCCGAACGATTTTGCATGGGCGCCCGAACGACTGAAACAAACCAACAAGGGAGAGTCGGGCAAACGAGCTGCACGAATGTGCACAAAGCCAACCTCGGGTCACAACTTAGCATTTTTGATAAGGGCTCGTTCGCCCGGGCGCGCGCTCTCCCAAACGACCCGCCCGAACGAGTTCACACGAGTGCCCTCAAATGACCCGCCCGAACGAGTTCACACGAGTGCCCTCAAACGACCCGCCCGAACGACCGAAACGAATCGGCAATGGACAGCCAGGCAAACGAGCTGCACGAACATGCACAAAGCCAACCTCGGCTCACAACTTAGCATTTTTGATACGGGCTCATTTGCCTGGGCGCGCCCTCTCCCGAACGACCCACCCGTGCGAGTTCAGACGGGCGCCCTCAAACGACCCGCCCGAACGAGTTCGCACAGGAGCCTCAAACGACCCATCCGAACGACCCGCCCGAACGAGTTCGTACGGGCACCTCAAACGACCCATCCGAACGACCCTCCTGAACAAGTTCACACGGGCGCCCTCAAACGACCCGCCCGAACGAGTTCCCACGGGCGCCCTCAAACGACCTGCCTGAACTACCGAAACGAACCGACAAGGGAGAGCCGGGCAAACGAGCTACATGAACGTGCACAAAGCCAACCTCAGGTCACAACTTAGATATTTTGATACGGGCTCGTTCGCCCGGGCGCGCCCTCGCCTGAACGACCCACCCGAACGAGTTCACACGGGCGCTCTCAAATGACCCGCCCGAACGACCGAAACGAACCGACAAGGGAGAGCCGGGGAAATGAGCTGCACGAATGTGCACAAAGCCAACCTCGGGTCAGAACTTAGCATTTTTTATATGGGCTCGTTCGCCTGGGTGCTCCCTCGCCCGAACGATTTCACACGGGCGCCCTCAAGCGACCCGCCCGAACGACCGAAATGAACCGACAAAGGAGAGCCGGGGAAATGAGCTGCACGAACGTGCACAAAGCCAACCTCGAGTCACAACTTACCATTTCTGATATGGACTCGTTCACCCGGGCGCGCCCTCACGCGGACGACTCACCCGAACGAGTTCACACGGCCGCCCTGAAATGACCCGCTCGAACGACCGAAACGAACCGACAAGGGAGAGCCGGGCAAACGAGCTGCACGAACGTGCACAAAGCCAACCTCGGGTCACAACTTATCATTTTTTATACGGGCTCGTTAGCCCCGGCGCGTCCTCGCCCGAACCACCCGCCCAAACGAGTTCACACGGGCGCCCTCAAACGACCCGCCCGAACGACCCGCCCGAACGAGTTCACACAGGCGCCTCAAACAACCCCCCCGAACGACCCACCCGAACGAGTTCACACAGGCACCCTCAAACGACCCGCCCGAACGACCCACCCCAACGAGTTCACACGGGCGCCCTCAAACGACCCACCCAAACGATTTTGCATGGGTGCCCGAACGACCGAAACGAAGCGACAAGGGAGAGTCGGGCAAACGAGCTGCACGAACGTGCACAAAGCTAACCTCGGGTCACAACTTAGCATTTATGATATGGGCTTGTTCGCCTGGGCGCGCCCTCGCCCGAACGAGTTCACACAGGCAATCAAACAACCCGCCTGAACAACCGAAAGGAACCGACAAGAGAGAGCTGGGCAAACGAGCTGCACAAACATGCACAAAGCCAACCTCAGGTCACAACTTAGCATTTTTATACAGGCTCGTTCGCCCGGGCGCGCCCTCACCCGAACAACCCACCCGAACGAGTTCACACGGGCGCCCTCAAACGACCCGCTCGAAAGACCCGCCCGAACGAGTTCACACAGGCGCCTCAAACGACCCGCCCGAACGAGTTCACACGGGCGACCTCAAACGACCCGCCCGAACGAGTTCACACGAGCACCCTCAAACGACCCGCCCGAACGATTTTGCATGGGTGCCCGAATGACCGAAACGAAGCGACAAGGGAGAGTCGGGCAAACGAGCTGCGCGAACGTGCACAAAGCCAACCTCGGGTCACAACTTAGCATTTTTGATACGGGCTCGTTCGTACGGGCGCGACCTCGCCCGAACGAGTTCACACGGGCGCCCTCAATCGACCCACCCGAACGAGTTCACACGGGCGCCCTCAATCGACCCGCCCGAACGAGTTCACACGGGCTCCCTCAAACGACCGAAACGACCCGATTTTGCATGGGTGCCCGAACGACCGAAACGGACCGATAAGGGAGAGCCGGGAAAACGAGCTGCACGAACGTGCACAAAGCCAACCTCGGGTCATAACTTAGCATTTTTGATACGGGCTCATTCGCCCGAGCGCGCCCTCGCCCGAACGACCCGCTCGAACAAGTTCACATGGGCGCCCTCAAACGACCCGCCCGAACAAGTTCACAATGGTGCCTCAAACGACCCGCCCGAATGAGTTCACACGGGCGCCCTCAAACGACCCGCCCGAACGAGTTCACACGGGCGCCCTCAATCGACCCACCTCAACATGCCCAAAGCCAACCTCGGTTCACAACTTAGCAATTTTGATACGGGCTCGTTCACCCGGGTGCGCCCTCACCCGAACGACCTGCCCGAACGAATTCACATGAGCGCCCTCAAACGACCCACCCGAACGATTTTGCATGGGCGCCCGAACAACCAAAACGAACCTACAAGGGAGAGCCGGGAAAATGAGCTACACGAATGTACACAAAGCCAACCTCGGGTCACAACTTAGCATTTTTGATACGGGCTTGTTCGCCCGGGCGTGCCCTTGCACGAATGAGTTCACACGGGCGCCCTCAAACAACCCGCCCGAACGACCGAAACGAACCGTCAAAGGAAATCCAGACAAACGAGCTGCACGAACGTGCACAAAGCCAACCTCGGGTCACAACTTAGCATTTTTGATATGGGCTCGTTCGCCCGGGTCTGCCCTCGCCCGAACGACCCGCCCGAACGAGTTCACACGGGCACCCTCAAACGACCCACCCGAACGACCCCCATGAACGAGTTCACACGGGCACCTCAAACGACCCGCCCGAACGAGTTCACACGGGCGCCTTCAAACGACCCGCCCGAACGACCCAACCGAACGAGTTCACAATGGCGCCCTCAAACGACCCGCATGAACGATTTTACATGGATGCCCGAACGACCGAAACGAAGCGACAAGGGAGAGCAGGGCAAACGAGCTGCAGGAACGTACACAAAGCCAACCTCGGGTAACAACTTAGCATTTTTGATACGGGCTCGTTCGCCCAGGCATGCCCTCGCCCGAACGACCCGACCGAACGAGTTCACACGGGTGCCCTCAAACGACCTGCCCGAACGACCGAAACGAATCGACAAGGGAGAGTCGGGAAAACGAGCTGCACGAACGTGCACAAAGCTAACCTTGGGTCAACACTTAGCATTTCTCATACGAGATCGTTCGCCCGGGCGCGCCCTCGCCCGAACGAGTTCACACGGGCGCCCTCAAACGACCCGCCCGAACGACCGAAACGAACCGACATGGGAGATTCGGGCAAACGAGCTGCACGAATGTGCACAAAGCTAACCTCGGGTCACAACTTAGCTTTTCTCATACGCGATCGTTTGCCCAGGCGCGCCCTCGCCCGAACGAGTTCACACAGGCACCCTCAAACGACCCGCCCTAACGATCGAAACGATCCGACAAGGGAGAGTCGGGCAAATGAGCTACACGAACGTGCACAAAGCCAACCTCGAGTCACAACTTAGCACTTTTCATACGGGCTCGTTCGCCCGGTCGCGCCCTGGCCCAAACGACCCACCCGAACGAGTTCACACAGGCGCCCTCAAACAACCCGCCCGAACGAGTTCACATGGGCGACCTCAAACGACCCGCCCGAACGATTTTGCATGGATGCCAGAACGACCGAAACGAAGCGACAAGGGAGAGTCAGGCAAACGAGCTGCAAGAACGTGCAAAAAGCCAACCTCGGGTCACAACTTAGCATTTTTGATACGGGCTCGTTTGCCCGGGCGCGCCCTCGCCCGAATGGGTTCACATGGGCGCCCTCAAAGGACCTGCCCAAACGAGTTCACACGGGCGCCCTCAAACGACCCGCCCAAACGACCGAAACGAACCGACAAGGGAGAGCTGGGAAAACGAGCTGCACGAACGTGCACAAAGGCAACCTCGGGTCACAACTTAGCATTTTTTATACGGGCTCGTTCGCCCAGGCGCGCCCTCGCCCGAACGACCCGCCCGAACAAGTTCACACGGGCGCCCTCAAATGACCCGCCCGAACGACCAAAACAAAGCGACAAGGGAGAGCAGGGCAAACGAGCTGCACGAACGTGCATAAAACCAAGCTGGGTCACAACTTAGCATTTTTAATACGGGCTTGTTTGCCCAGGCGCAACCTCGCTCGAATGACCCACCCGAACGAGTTCACACGGGCGCCCTCAAATGACCCGCCCGAACGACCGAAACTAACCGACAAGGGAGAGCTGGGCAAACGAGCTGCACAAACATGCACAAAGCCAACCTCGGGTCACAACTTAGCATTTTTGATATTGGCTCGTTCACCCGGGCGCGCCCTCGCCCGAACGACCTGCCCGAATGAGTTCACACGGGCTCCCTCAAACGACCCGCCTGAGCGACCGAAACGAACCGACAAGGGAGAGTCAGGCAAACGAGCTGCACGAACGTGCACAAAGCTAACCTCAAGTCACAACTTAGTATTTCTCATACGGGATCCTTCGCCGAGGCATGCCCTCACCCGAACGACCCACCCAAACGCGTTCACACGGGCGCCCTCAAACGACCCACCCAAACGAACGAAACAAACTGACAAGGGAGAGTCGGGAAAACGAGCTGCACGAACGTGCACAAAGCTAACCTCGGGTCACAACTTAGCATTTCTCATACGGGATCGTTCGCCCGATCGCACCCTCGCCCGAATGACCCGCTTGAATGAGTTCACACGGGCGCCCTCAAACAACCCGCCCGAATGACCGAAACGAACCGACAAGGGAGAGCCGGGCAAACGAGCTGCATGAACGTGCACAAAGCCAACCTCGGGTCACAACTTAGAATTTTTCATACGGGCTCGTTTTCCCGGGCGCGCCCTCGCCCGAACGAGTTCACACAGGCACCCTCAAACGACCCGCCCTAACGATCGAAACGATCCGACAAGGGAGAGTCAGGCAAATGAGCTGCACGAACGTGCACAAAGCCAACCTCGAGTCACAACTTAGCATTTTTCATACGGGCTCGTTCGCCCGGTCGCGCCCTGGCCCAAACGACCCACCCGAACGAGTTCACACAGGCGCCCTCAAACAACCCGCCCGAACGAGTTCACATGGGCGACCTCAAACGACCCGCCCGAACGATTTTGCATGGATGCCAGAACGACCGAAACGAAGCGACAAGGGAGAGTCAGGCAAACGAGCTGCAAGAACGTGCAAAAAGCCAACCTCGGGTCACAACTTAGCATTTTTGATACGGGCTCGTTTGCCCAGGTGCGCCCTCGCCCGAATGGGTTCACACGGGCGCCCTCAAAGGACCTGCCCAAACGAGTTCACACGGGCGCCCTCAAACGACCCGCCCAAATGACCGAAACGAACCGACAAGGGAGAGCTGGGAAAACGAGCTGCACGAACGTGCACAAAGGCAACCTCGGGTCACAACTTAGCATTTTTTATACGGGCTCGTTCGCCCAGGCGCGCCCTCGCCCGAACGACCCGCCCGAACAAGTTCACACGGGCGCCCTCAAATGACCTGCCCGAACGACCAAAACAAAGCGACAAGGGAGAGCAGGGCAAATGAGCTGCACGAACGTGCATAAAACCAAGCTGGGTCACAACTTAGCATTTTTAATACGGGCTTGTTTGCCCAGGCGCAACCTCGCTCGAATGACCCACCCGAACGAGTTCACACGGGCGCCCTCAAACGACCCGCCCGAACGACCGAAACTAACTGACAAGGGAGAGCTGGGCAAACGAGCTGCACAAACGTGCACAAAGCCAACCTCGGGTCACAACTTAGCATTTTTGATACTGGCTCGTTCGCCCGGGCGCGCCCTCGCCCGAACGACCTGCCCGAATGAGTTCACACGGGCACCCTCAAACGACCTGCCTGAGCGACCGAAACGAACCGACAAGGGAGAGTCAGGCAAACGAGCTGCACGAACGTGCACAAAGCTAACCTCAAGTCACAACTTAGTATTTCTCATACGAGATCCTTCGCCGAGGCATGCCCTCGCCCGAACGACCCACCCAAACGCGTTCACACGGGCGCCCTCAAACGACCCGCCCAAACGAACGAAACAAACCGACAAGGGAGAGTCGAGAAAACGAGCTGCACGAACATGCACAAAGCTAACCTCGGGTCACAACTAAGCATTTCTCATATGGGATCGTTCGCCCGAGTGCACCCTCGCCCGAATGACTCGCTTGAATGAGTTCACACGGGCGCCCTCAAACAACCCGCCCGAATGACCGAAACGAACCGACAAGGGAGAGCCGGGCAAACGAGCTGCATGAACGTGCACAAAGCCAACCTCGGGTCACAACTTAGAATTTTTGATACGAGCTCCTTTACCCGGGCGCGCCCTCGCCCGAACGACCCGCCCGAATGGGTTCAGACGGGCGCCCTCAAAGGACCCGCCCAAAAGAGTTCACACGGGCGCCCTCAAACGACCCGCCCGAACGACCGAAACGAACCGAAAAGGGAGAGCTGGGAAAACGAGATGCACGAACATGCACAAAGCCAACCTCGGGTCACAACTTAGCATTTTTTATACGGGCTCATTCACCCAGGCGCGCCCTCGCTCGAACGACCCGCTCGAACGAGTTCACACGGGCGCCCTCAAACGACCCGCCCGAACGACCGAAACGAACCGACAAGGGAGAGCCAGGCAAACGAGCTGCACGAACATGCACAAAGCCAACCTCGGGTCACAACTTAGCATTTTTGATACAGGCTCGTTCGCCCGGGCGCGCCCTCGCCCGAATGACCCGCCCGAACGAGTTCACACGGGCGCCCTCAAACGACCCACCCGAACGAGTTCACATGGGTGCCTCAAATGACCCGCCCGAACGACCCGCCCGAACGAGTTCACATGGGTGCCCTCAAACGACACGCCCTGTAAGGTCCTTGGATACGGTCACGTTCGGGCACCGGGCTAAGTCACCGTGCATGGGCGGGCGCGGGTTGCACGACCGACGGGCGGGTCTGCACGACAGACAGTCGGGTTTGCACGACAAGCGGGCGGGTCTGCACGGCGAGCGGGTCTGCACGACGGGCGGGTCTGCACGACGGGCAGGTGAGCACATACGAGCGGGTGAGCACACACGGAGATGCGACGAAACTGTGCACGACAAATGCGACGATAACAGAAAACATATGAATTAGCTTGAGAGCAGGGCCGACACTTGGAGGACGTTAATGGGTGCGTTGGAAGTATTTTGGGGGTCAACCAAGGGGCTGCCACCCCACTTATGAACCAAATTAAGATGCGTATATATGAAAGGAGCATGAGGCTCATTCATCAAAGAACATTGAACTCTCATACACTTCTGCGCATAAGAAGAAGAGGAAACAGCACAAGGGGTAAAAGGACTACGCATACCTCATGCGTAGGTTATTCAAGGTGCAGTTTGGTATTCTTGTGCCGGGTGAGGTGGAGGCTAGTGTGCCGGGGTTCGTTTTGGATGCAGTTTTGTGTAGGACTTGGCTAAGGGATCTTGGGTGGCTCGGTTGAGCACCTCCCTTTGTGCAACGGTGCACAAGATGTTTTAAAAAGGCAGGTGGCCTGTCTATTGTAAACTTGGTTAAGTGTGAGACTTGGTTCGACCAAGACACACTGTTGTATTGTAATCTGATATTCTTAATAAAATTGTTGGGCAGACTGTTCGGGAGTTGCCCCTCCCTTTATACTTGTTAGCAATTGTTGATGTTCTCGGTTAATTGCATATGGATAATGAATGAGTATGGGCTTCATTAAGTATAAAGGATAAATAAGTTTACTTGGTTGCGAAACACAAACTAAGTATGTTAATGTTGGAGTAGGCGTAGTCCACGAATGTTAGTATTGTTAAAAAGAAAGCGTTCGATGGTGCCGCACCTCGCTACAAGCGGTTGGAAGACTACCGCAGGTGTATGGGCGTGACATGCCCGAACGAGTTCACACGGGCGCCCTCAAACGACCCGCCCGAAAGAGTTCACACGGGCGCCCTCAAACGACCCGCCCGAACGATTTTGCATGGGTGCCCGAACGACCGAAACGAAGCGACAAGGGAGAGCCGGGAAAATGAGCTGCACGAACGTGCACAAAGCCAACCTCGGGTCACAACTTAGCATTTTCGATACAGGCTCGTTCGCCCGGGCGCGCCCTCGCCCGAACGACCCGCCCGAACGAGTTCACACGGGCGCCCTCAAACGACCCGCCCGAACGACCGAAACGAACCGACAAGGGAGAGCTGGGCAAACGAGCTGCACGAACGAGCACAAAGCCAATCTCGGGTCACAACTTAACATTTTTGATACGGGCTCGTTCGCCCATGCACGCCCTTGCCCGAACGAGTTCACACGGGCGCCCTCAATCGACCCGCCCGAACGAGTTCGCACGGGCACCTCAAACAACCCACCCGAACGACCCGCACGAACGAGTACACACGGGCGCCCTCAAACGACCCACCCGAACGAGTTCACACGGGCGCCCTCAAACGACCCGCCCGAACGAGTTCACATGGGCGCCCTCAAACGACCCGCCCGAACGACCAAAATGAACTGACAAGGGAAAGCCGGGCAAACGAGCTACACGAACATGCACAAAGCCAACCTCGGTTCACAACTTAGCATTTTTTATATGGGCTCATTCTCCCGGTCGCACCCTCACCTGAACGACCCACCCGAATGAGTTCACACGGGCGCCCTCAAAGGACCCACCCAAACGATTTTGCATGGGCGCCCGAACAACCGAAACGAACCAACAAGGGAGAGACGGGCAAACGAGCTACACGAATGTGCACAAAGCCAACCTCGGGTCACAACTTAGCAATTTTGATACGGGCTCGTTCGCCCGCGCACGCCCTCACCCAAACGACCCGCCCGAATGAGTTCACACGGGTGCCCTCAAATGACCCGCCCGAACGACCGAAACGAACCGACAAGGGAGAGCCGGGCAAATGAGCTAAACGAATGTGCACAAAGCCAACCTCGGGTCAGAACTTAACATTTTTGATACCGGCTCGTCCGCCCGGGCGTGCCCTCACCCAAACGAGTTCACACAGGCGCCCTCAAACGACCCGCCCGAACGACCGAAACGAACCGACAAAGGAGATCCGGGCAAACGAGCTGCACGAATGTGCACAAAGCCAACCTCGAGTCACAACTTAGCATTTCTGATACGGGCTCGTTCGCTCGGGCGCGCCCTCGCCCGAGCGACCCGCCGGAACGAGTTCACACGGGTGCCCTCAAGCGACCCGCCCGAACGACCGAAACGAACTGACAAGGGAGAGCCGAGCAAGACGAGCTGCACGAACGTGCACAAAGCCAACCTTGGGTCACAACTTAGCATTTTTGATACGGGCTCGTTCGCCCGGGCGCGACCTCGCCCGAACGAGTTCACACGGGCGCCCTCACACGACCCACCCGAACGACCCGCCCGAACGAGTTCACATAGGCGCCTCAAATGACCCGCCCGAAGGAGTTCACATGGGCGCCCTCAAACGACCTGCCCGAACGATTTTTCATGGGTGCCCGAACGACCGAAACGAAGCGAGAAGGGAGAGCCGGGCAAATGAGTTGCATGAACGTGCACAAAGCCAACCTCGGGGCACAACTTAGCATTTTTGATACGGGCTAGTTGACTTGGGCGCACCCTCGCCCGTATGACCTGCCCGAACGAGTTCACACGGGCGCCCTCAAACGACCCGCTCGAACGACCGAAACAAAGCGACAAGGAAGAGCCGGGCAAACGAGCTACACGAACGTGAAGAAAGCCAACCTCGGGTCACAACTTAGAATTTTTTATATGGGCTCGTTTGCCCGGGCGCACCCTCGCCCGAACGAGTTCACACGGGCTCCCTCAAACGACCCGCGCGAACGACCGAAAAAAACCGACAAGGGAGCGTCAGGCAAACGAGCTGCACGAACGTGCACAAAGCTAACCTCGGGTCACAACTTAGCATTTCTGATATGAGCTCGTTTTCCCGGGCGCGCCCTCGCCCGAACAAGTTCAAATGGGCGCAATCAAACGACCCGCCCGAACGACCGAAAGGAACCAACAAGGAAGAGCCGGGCAAACGAGCTGCACAAACGTGCACAAAGCCAACCTCGAGTCACAACTTAGTATTTTTGATACGGGCTCGTTCGCCCGGGTGCGCCCTCGCCTGAACAACCCGCCTGAACGAGTTCACATGGGCGCCCCCAAACAACCCGCGCGAACGACCTGCCCGAAAGACCCGCCGGAACGAGTTCACACGGGCGCATCAAACGACCCGCCCGAACGAGTTTACATGGGCGACCTCAAATGACCCGCCTGAACAAGTTCACACGGGCGCCCTCAAACGTCCCGCCCAAACAATTTTTCATGGGTGCCCGAATGACCGAAACGAAGCGACAAGGGAGAGTCGGGCAAACGAGCTGCACGAACGTGCACAAATTCAACCTTGTGTCACAACTTAGCATTTTGGATACGGGCTCGTTCGCCCAGGCTCGCCCTCGCCCGAACGACCCGCCCGAACGAGTTCACACAGGCGCCCTCAATCGACCAGCCCAAACGAGTTCACACGGGCGCCCTCAAACGACCTGCCCGAACGACCGAACGACCCGCCCGAATGAGTTCACACGGGCGCCCTCAAACGACCCGCCCGAACGACCGAAACGAACCGACAAGGGAGAGCCGGGCAAACGAGCTGCACGAACGTGCATAGAGCCAACCTCGTGTCACAACTTTGCATTTTTGATATGGGCTCGTTCGCCCGGGCGCGCCCTCGTCCGAACAACCCGCTCGAACGAGTTCACACGGGCGCCCTCAAACGACCCGCCCGAACGAGTTCACAAGGGTGCCTCAAACGACCCGCCCAAGCGACCCGCCCGAACGAGTTCACACAGGCGCCCTCAAACGACTCAGCCGAATGAGTTCACACGGGCGCCCTCAAACGACCGAAACGAATCGACAAGGGAGAGCTGGGAAAATGAGCTGCACGAACATGCACAAAGCCAACCTCGGGTCACAACTTAGCATTTTTGATACGGGCTCATTCGCCCAGGCGCGCCCTCGCCCGAACGACCCACCCGAACGAGTTCACACGGGCGCCCTCAAACGACCCTCAAACGACCCTCCCGAACGAGTTCAGACGCGCGCCCTCAAACGACCAGCCTAAACGACCGAAACGAACCGACAAGGGAGAGCCGGGCAAACGAGCTGCATGAACGTGCACAAAGCCAACCTCGGGTCACAACTTAGCATTTTTGATATGGGCTCGTTCGCCCGGTCGCGCCCTCGCCTGAACGACCCGCCCGAACGAGTTCACACGTCGCCCTCAAATGACCCGCCCGAACGATTTTGCATGGGCACCCGAACGACCGAAACGAACCAACAAGGGAGAGCCGGGAAAACGAGCTGCACGAACGTGCACAAAGCCAACCTCGGGTCACAACTTAGAATTTTTGATACGTGCTCGTTCGCCCGGGCGCGCCCTCCCCCGAACGACCCGCCTGAACGAGTTCACACGGGCGCCCATAAACGACCCGCCCGAACGAGTTCACAAGGGTGCCTCAAATGACCTGGCCGAACGACCCGCCCGAACGAGTTCACACGGGTGCCCTCAAACGACCCGCCCGAACGAGTTCACACGGGCGCCCTCAAACGGCCCGCCCGAACGATTTTGTATGGGTGCCCGAACGACCGAAACGAAGCGACAAGGGAGAGCCGGGCAAACGAGCTGCACGAACATGCACAAAGCCAACCTCGGGTCACAACTTAGCATTTTTGATACGGGCTCGTTCGCCTGGGCGTGCCATCGCCCGAACGACCCACCGAAACGAGTTCACATGGGCGCCCTCAAGCGACCCGCCCGAATGATCGAAACGAACCGACAAGGGAGAGCCTGGCAGACGAGCTACACGAATGTGCACAAAGGCAACCTCGGGTCACAACTTAGCATTTTTGATACGGGCTCGTTCGCCCGGGCGCGCCCCAGCACGAACGACCCACCCGAACAAGTTCACACGGGCGCCCTCAAACGACCCGCCCGAACAACCGAAACAAACCGGCAAGGGAGAGCCGAGCAAACGAGCTGCACGAACGTGCACAAAGCCAACCTCGGGTCACAACTTAGCATTTTTGATACGGGCTCGTTCGCCCGGGCGCGCCATCGCCTGAACGACTGTCCCGAACGTGTTCACACGGGTGCCCTCAAACGACCCGCCCGAACCACTGAAACGAACCGGCAAGGGAGAGCCAGGCAAACGAGCTGCATGAACGTGCACAAAGACAACCTCCGGTCACAACTTAGCATTTTTGATACGGGCGCGTTCACCCGGGCGTGCCCTCGCCCGAACGAGTTCACACAGGCGCCCTCAAATGACCCGCCTGAACGAGTTCGCACGGGCACCTCAAACGACCCACCTGAACGACCCGCCCGAACGAGTTCACACGGGTGCCCTCAAACGACCCGCTCGAACGAGTTCACACGGGCGCCCTCAAACGACCGACCCGAACGACCGAAACGAACTGACAAGGGAGAGCCGGGCAAACGAGCTGCACGAACGTGCACAAAGCCAACCTCGGGTCACAACTTAGCATTTTTGATATGGGCTCATTCTCCCGGGCGCACCCTCCCCCGAACGACCCGCCCGAACGAGTTCACACGGGCGCCCTCAAACGACCCGCCCGAACGATTTTGCATGGGCGCCCGAACAACCGAAACGAACCAACAAGGGAGAGTCGGGAAAACAAGCTACATGAACGTGCACAAAGCGAACCTCGGGTCACAACTTAGTAATTTTGATACGGGCTCGTTCGCCCGGCCGCGCCCTCGCATGGACTACCTACCCGAACGAGTTCACACGGGAACCCTCAAACGACCCGCCCGAACGACCAAAACGAACCGACAAGGGAGAGCCGTACAAACGAGTTGCACAAACATGCACAAAGCCAACCTCGGGTCACAACTTAGCATTTTTTATACGGGCTCGTTCGCCCTGGCGCGCCCTCACCCGAATGACCCGCCCGAGGAAGTTCACACGGGCACCCTCAAACGACCCACCCGAACGACCAAAACGAACCGGCAAGGGAGAGCCAGGCAAACGAGCTGCACGAATGTGCACAAAGCCAACCTCGGGTCACAACTTAGCATTTTTTATATGTGTTTGTTCGCCCGGGCACGCCTTTGCTCAAACGACCCACCCGAACGAGTTCACACAGGCGCCCTCAAACAACCCACCCGAACGACCGAAACGAAGCGACAAGGGAGAGCTGGGCAAACGAGCTGCACGAATGTGCACAATGCCAACCTCGGGTCACAACTTAGCATTTTTGATACGGGCTCGTTCGCACGGGCGCGCCCTCGCCTGAACGACCCGCCTAAACGAGTTCACACGGGCGCCCTCAAACGACCCGCCCGAACGACCGAAACGAACCGACAAGGGAGAGCCGGGCAAACGAGCTGCACGAACATGCCCAAAGACAACCTCGGGTCACACTTAGCATTTTTGATACGGGCTCGTTCACCCGGGCGCGCCCTCGCCCGAACGAGTTCACACAGGCGCCCTCAAATGACCCGCCTGAACGAGTTCGCACGGGCGCCTCAAACGACCCACCTGAACGACCCGCCCGAACGAGTTCACACGGGCGCCCTCAAACGACCCGCTCGAACGAGTTCACACGGGCGCCCTCAAACGACCGGCCCGAACGACCGAAACGAACCGACAAGGGAGAGCCGGCAAATGAGCTGCACGAATGTGCACAAAGCCAACCTCGGGTCACAACTTAGCATTTTTGATATGGGCTCATTCTCCCGGGCGCACCCTCCCCCGAACGACCCGCCCGAACGAGTTCACACGGGCGCCCTCAAACGACCTGCCCGAATGATTTTGCATGGGCGCCCGAACAACCAAACCGAACCAACAAGGTAGAGCCGGGCAAACGAGCTACACGAACGTGAAGAAAGCCAACCTCGGGTCACAACTTAGCATTTTTGATACGGGCTCGTTTGCCCGGGCGCGCCCTGGCCCGAACGACCCACCCGTACGAGTTCACACGGGCGCCCTCAAATGACCCGCCCAAATGACCGAAACGAACCGAAAAGGGAGAGCCGCGCAAACGAGCTGCACGAACGTGCACAAAGCCAACCTTGGGTCATAACTTAGCATTTTTGATACGGGCTCGTTCGCCCGGGCGCGCCCTCGCCCGAACGACCCGCCCGAATGAGTTCACACGGGCGCCCTCAAATGACCCGCCCGAACGAGTTCACAAGGGTGCCTCAAATGACCCGCTCGAGCGACCCGCCCGAACGAGTTCACAGGGGCGCCCTCAAACGACCCGCCCGAATGAGTTCACACGGGAGCCCTCAAACGACCCGCCCGGACGAGTTCACAAGGGTGCCTCAAATGACCCGCCCGAGCGACCCGCCCGAACGAGTTCACACGAGCGCCCTCAAACTACCCGCCCGAACGAGGTCACAACTTAGCATGTTTTATACGGGCTTGTTCGCCCGGGCGCGCCCTCGCCCGAACGAGTTCACACGGGCGCCCTCAAACGACCCGCCCGAACGACCGAAACGAAGCGACAAGGGAGAACCAGGCAAACGAGCTGCACGAACATGCACAAAGCCAACCTCGGGTCACAACTTAGAATTTTTGGTATGTGCTCGTTCACCCGGGCGCACCCTCGCCCGTACAACCCGCCTGAACGAGTTCACATGGGCGCCCTCAAATGACCCGCCCGAACGGCCGAAACGAACTGACAAGGGAGAGCCAGGCAAACGAGATGCACGAAGATGCCCAAAGCCAACCTCGGGTCACAACTTAGCATTTTTTATACGGGCTCGTTCACCCGGTCGTGCCCTCGCCCGAACGACCTGCCCGAACGAGTTCACATGGGCGCCCTCAAACGACCCGCCCAAACGATTTTGCATGGGCGCCCGAACAATCGAAACGAACCAACAAGAGAGAGCCGGGCAAACGAGCTACACGAACGTACACAAAGCCAACCTCGGGTCACAACTTAGCATTTTTGATACGGGCTCGTTCGCCCGGGTGCACCCTCGCCCGAACAAGTTCACATGGGCGCCCTCAAACGACCCGCCCGAACAACCGAAACGAACCGACAAGGGAGAGCCGGGAAAACGAGCTGCACAAACGTGCACAAAGCCAACCTAGGGTCACAACTTAGCATTTTTGATACGGGCTCGTTCGCCTGGGCGCGCCCTCGCCCGAACGAGTTCACACGGGCGCCCTCAAACGACCCGCCCGAACGACCGAAACGAACCGAGAAGGGAGAGCCGGGCAAACGAGCGGCACGAACGTGCACAAAGCCAACCTCGAGTCACAACTTAGCATTTCTGATATGGGCTCGTTTGCCTGGGCGTGCCCTCACCCAAACGACCCGCCCGAACGAGTTCACACGGGCGCCCTCAAATGACCCGCCCGAACGACCGAAACGAATCGACAAGGGAGAGCCGGGCAAACGAGCTGCACGAACGTGCACAAAGCCAACCTCGGGTCACATCTTAGCATTTTTGATACGGGCTCGTTCGCCCGGGCGCGCCCTCGCCCGAACGACCCGCCCGAACGAGTTCACACAGGCGCCCTCAAACGACCCGCCGTGTCACGCCCCTACACCTGCGGTGATCTTCCAACCGCTTGTAGCGAGGTGCGGCACCACCGAATGCTTTCTTTTTAATAATACTAACGTTTATGGGCTACGCCTATTTCAACATAAACTTACTTAACTTGTGTTCTTATAACCGAATAAAGTGTTATCCTTTATACTTTAACAAAGAACATTCTCAATCATCAAACATGAACAATAAACCGAGAACATCAACAATACACAAGTATAAAGGGAGGGGCAACTCCCGAACAGTCTGCCCAACAATAATATTATAACAGCTTCTTCAATAATACATCAGCAAGTATACTTGGCAAAACTCCAAGTCTATACTTAGAACAATTTACAACCAAGGCATAGACAACCTTTTACAACATTTTATGCACCTTTGCATAAGAAGGAGTGCTCACCCGAGCCACTCGACCTTCCCACCAAATCCTGCATAAAACAGCACACAACTTCCACCTTCACACCTCAAACCGTACTTAAGTCAAAACTACACCTTAGAAGTACTACGCATGAGATATGCATAGTCTTCTTTACCCTTATGTTGTTTTACCCCTTGTACGAATGAAGATGAGCGAAGATTCCATGATGAAATGAGGTGCATCCACCTCTCATATATACGCTTCATATCTAAGCACATAACTTTGGGCCGACATGTAAAATAATGCCATGAAGCCTTCACGTTATGTTTTATGTGGTCGGTTTTATATATTTTATGCTCCACGTTTAACATGTATATAAAGCTTCGCATATCCCTTTTACATGGCTTGATTATATTATATTTTATTGTTTTATTATTCCACATATATATAAACCCCATATGTTCATATAATATGTGTGTCCACATAATACTTAGTCGTATTATGATTTTACATTATTGTCGCATAGTGTCGTTCATCGTCGCATATGACTCCACGGTATCGTCGCAACTAACTCGCAGAAACGTCGCACCGTCGTGTGCGCTCACCCGCCGTGCGCCCGTGCCCGCCCGTGTGCCCGCGCCCGCCCAGCGCCCGTCGCACCGCAGCTCGGAGGCCTTACACGCCGGAACGAGTTCACACGGGTGCCTCAAATGACCCGCCCGAACGACCGGCCCGAACGAGTTCACACGGGCACCCTCAAATGGCCCGCCCGAACGAGTTCACACGGGCGCCCTCAAACGACCCGCCCGAACGATTTTGCATGGGTGCCCGAACGACCGAAACGAAGCGACAAGGGAGAGTCGGGCAAACGAGCTGCACGAACGTGAAAAAAGCCAACCTCGGGTCGAAACTTAGCATTTTTGATATGGGCTCATTCGCCCGGGCACGCCCTCGCTAGAACGACCCACCCGAACGAGTTCACACGGGCGCCCTCAAATGACCCGCCCGAACGACCGAAACGAACTGACAAGGGAGAGCCAGGAAAACGAGCTGCACGAACGTTCACAAAGCCAACCTCGGGGCACAACTTAGCATTTTTTATATGGGCTCGTTCGCCCAGGCGCGCCCTCGCCCGAACGACCCGCCCGAACGAGTTCACACGGGCGCGCTCAAACGACCCGCCCGAACGACCGAAACGAACCGACAAGGGAGAGCAGGGCAAACGAGCTGCACGAACGTGCACAAAGCCAACCTCGGGTCACAACTTAGCATTTTTGATACGGGCTCGTTCGCCCGGGCGCACCCTCGCCCGAAAGACCCACCCAAACGAGTTCACACGGGCGCCCACAAACGACCCGCCCGAACGACCGAAACGAAGCGACAAGGGAGAGCCGAGCAAACGAGCTGCATGAACGTGCACAAAGCCAACCTCGGGTCACAACTTAGCATTTTTGGTACGGGATCGTTCGCCCGGGCGCACCATCACCCGAACGACCCGCCCGAACGAGATCACACGGGCGCCCTCAAACGACCCGCCCGAACGACCGAAACGAACCGACAAGGGAGAGCCGTGCAAACGAGCTGCACGAACGTGCACAAAGCCAACCTCGAGTCACAACTTAGCATTTTTGATACGGGCTCGTTCGCCCGGGTTCGCCCTCGCCCGAACTACCCACCCGAACGAGTTCACACGGGCGCCCTCAAACGACCCACCCGGACGACCCGCCCGAACGGGTTCACACGGGCGCCCTCAAACGACCCGCCCGAATGAGTTCACACGGGCGCCCTCAAACGACCCGCCCGAACGAGTTCACACGGGTGCCCTCAAACGACCCGCCCGAACGAGTTCACACGGGTGCCCTCAAACGACCCGCCCGAACGACCGAAACGAACTAACAAGGGAGAGCCGGGCAAACGAGCTGCACGAACGTGCACAAAGCCAACCTCGGGTCACAACTTAGAATTTTTTATACGGGCTCGTTCGCCCGGGCGCGCCCTCGCCCAAACGACCCGCCTGAACGAGTTCACACGGGCGCCCTCAAACGACCCGCTCGAACAACTGAAACGAACCGACAAGGGAGAGCTGGGCAAACGAGTTGCACGAATGTGCACAAAGCCAACCTCTGGTCAGAACTTAGCATTTTTGATACGGGCTCATTCGCCCGGGCGCGCCCTCCCCCGAACGAGTTCATATGGGCACCCTCAAACGACCCGCCCGAACGACCAAAACGAACCGACAAAGGAGAGCCGGGCAAACGAGGTGCACGAACGTGCACAAAGCCAACCTCGAGTCACAACTTAGCATTTCTGATATGGGCTCATTCGCCCGGGCGCGCCCTCGCCCGAACCACCCGCCCAAACGAGTTCACACCGGTGCCCTCAAACGACCCGCCCGAACGATCGAAACGAACATACAAGGGAGAGCCGGGCAAACGAGCTACACGAACGTGCACAAAGCCAACCTCGGGTCACAACTTAGCATTTTTGATACGGGCTCGTTCGCCCGGGCACGCCCTCGCCTGAACGACCCGCCACGGGTGCCCTCAAACGACCTGCCCTAACGACCCGCCTGAACGAGTTCACACGGGCGCCTCAAACGACCCGCCCGAACGATTTCACACGGGCACCATCAAACGACCCACCCGAACGAGTTCACACTGGTGCCCTCAAACGACCCGCCCGAACGAATTTGCATGGGTGCCCGAACGACCGAAACGAAGCGACAAGGGAGAGCCGGGAAAATGAGCTACACGAACGTGCACAAAGCCAACCTCGGGTCACAACTTAGCATTTTTGATACGGTCTCGTTCGCCTGGGCGCGCCCTCGCTCGAATGAGTTCACACGGGCGCCGTCAAACGACCCGCCAGAACGACCAAAACGAAGCGACAAGGGAGAGCCGGGCAAACGAGCTGCATGAACGTGCACAAACCCAACCTCGGGTCACAACTTAGCATTTTTGATACGGGCTCGTTCGCTCAGGCGCGCCCTCGCCCGAACGACCCGTTCGAACGAGTTCACACGGGCGCCCTCAAACGACCCTCCCGAACTAGTTCACACGGGCGCCCTCAAACGACCAGCCCGAACGACCGAAATGAACCGACAAGGGAGAGCCGGGAAAACGAGCTGCACAAACGTGCACAAAGCCAACCTTGGGTCACAACTTAGCATTTTTGATACGGGCTCGTTCGCCAGGCCGCGCCCTCGCCCGAACGACCTGCCCGAACGAGTTCACACGGGCGCCCTCAAACGACCCGCTCGAACGACCGAAACGAACCGACAAGGGAGAGCCGGGCAAACGAGCTGCACGAACGTGCACAAAGCCAACCTTGGGTCACAACTTAGCATTTTTGATACGTGCTCGTTCGCCCGGGCGCGCCCTCGCCCGAACGAGTTCACACGGGCGCACTCAAACGACCCGCCCGAACGAGTTCACACGGGTGCCTCAAATGACCCGGCCGAACGACCCGCCCGAACGAGTTCACACGGGCGCCCTCAAACGACCCGCCCGAACGAGTTCACACGGGTGCCCTCAAATGGCCCGCCCGAACGATTTTGCATGGGTGCCCGAACGACCGAAACGAAGTGACAAGGGAGAGCCGGGCAAACGAGCTGCACGAACATGCACAAAGCCAACCTCGGGTCACAACTTAGCATTTTTTATACGGGCTCGTTCGCCCGGGCGCGCCCTCACCCGAACGACCCGATCGAACGAGTTCACACGGGCGCCCTCAAACGACCCGCCCGAACGACCGAAACGAACCGACAAGGGAGAGCCGAGCAAACGAGCTGCACGAACATGTACAAAGCCAACCTTGGGTCACAACTTAGCATTTTTGATACGGGCTCGTTCGCCTGGGCGCGCCCTCACACGACCCGCCCGAACGATTTTGCATGGGTGCCCAAACGACCGAAACGAAGCGACAAGGGAGAGCTGGGAAAACGAGCTGCACGAACGTGCAAAACGTCAACCTCAGGTCACAACTTAGCATTTTTGATACGGGCTCGTTCGCCCGGGCACGCCCTCGCCAGAACGACCCTCCCGAACGAGTTCACACAGGCGCCCACAAACGACCCGCCCGAACGACCGAAACGAAGCAACAAGGGAGAGCCGAGCAAACGAGCTGCATGAACGTGCACAAAGCCAACCTCGGGTCACAACTTAGCATTTTTAGTACGTGATCGTTCGCCCAGGCACACCCTCACCCGAACGAGATCACACGAGCGCCCTCAAACGACCCGCCCGAACGACCGAAACGAACCGACAAGGGAGAGCCGTGCAAACGAGCTGCACGAACGTGCATGTTGGAGAGGTAAATCCCCTCTACGGATAGAGGTGATCCCTACTAGCCCAGAATGGGTCTAGCAACAATCAATCAATGCTACTATGCAAGTTCCTAATTGCAATTAAAAGATAGGCAATGAGCACCTACTTGGATTCCAGCACTACTGTTTGATGAAGAGATGTCGTTCTCGCTCCTTTGCTTTGGTCGGTCACGATCTTCCACGATCCCCGTAGATAGATACCTGCACACACGAAGAGAAATACAAACACAAGCGTGAAATCTAATAAATGCAATTATAAATCAGTCAGAAAGGATGTAATTCACATTAACCATTACAAAGACAAATGAGAATGGAACCATAACAGTAGTTATCTATTATTAATCAGTAACAGAGAAAGGTACAACCAAAGTTCTGACGTTGAGTCCTTCTCAAGAGGGTCCAGCCAGCAAGTCTCTTAAGTATTCACCCTTGGAGGTAGATTCTACCAAGACAAAAACTCTCTCTCACGCAAGCAATACTCACAACCTTCCTTAGGCTCTCTAGCAAATCCACACTTGTCACACCAACTACCTACTAGCAGCAGCACTCTAAGCACTATGAATTCCACACTATCCAAACTAGCTGCTCATGGCAATGGTAGAATTCCACACTATCCAAACTAGCTGCTCATGGCAATGGTAGAGGTTTAAATAGGAGGAGTCTCCATGAATGGTGGGAGGATGAGCTTATCTCCAAGGAAGGTGGCTCAAATGACGAACAGACATGCCATAGAAGGGAGGGCGACATTCACAAGGCCAACAACTAGGTCTGGAGTCATCTGGAAGGCTGGCTGTCAAAACAAACTCGCCCAAACTGGATCAACGCGGGTGTATAACTGGACTGGAGCGCCGACATCACATCTTAATAACGGAGAAAGTCGTGTCAGTGCGACTTAATACAAGCATAGGATGCGCTGGCTCATGAAATTCAACCAGCACTGTTGGATAGGTAAATCCCCTCTGCGGACAGAGGCGATCCCACTAGCCTAAAACAGAACTAGCCACAATCAATTCACGCTGCCACGCAAGTTCCTAGTTGTACATTAAAGGTGAATTAAGAAGACCAACCTGGAATCCAACGCTGTAGTCAAGGCAGAGTTGGTATTCCCACTCCCTCGATCCGGCAGGTCACAATCCTTGCGATCCTTGCAAACGGACACCTGCACATGCAATGGAAGAAACAAATACAAGCATAAAATCCACCAAGGCACAACTATATTTCAGTCAGAAAGGAAATAAATCAAACATCACTATAATAGACAATGAGATTGGAACTATAATAGCAGTCGTTCATTAATGAATAATAGACAGGAAAAGTTACAACCAAGGTTCTGACGTTGAACCTCTCCTCTGGCTGGGAGAGCAACTATATGTGCCTTGCAATGTACTTCCTCTCCGGCAGCATAACCTCTCTATGCTTCACTATCACTCACGACAAGCATAATCACAACTAGCATTCCTCCAAGAATTAAAAACTAGCTTGTCTAATGCATGAGGACAGATATTTATAGATGGAGAAGGGAGAAAGATTCGATGAACCAGGACACCCATTGTGGATTGGCATTATCTCTGAAAAGCCACTGTGGATAGATATCAAGGATAGATGATGACTCTCGACCTCTATCAGATGGATTTTTCCCTCCAAAGACTTCGTGATCTGAAGGGAAAAAACAGATGGGCGTGCGTTTAGCAAAAATCATTACCAAAATGGGTTGGCGTGGGTATTGTTCTGTGACAGAGCGCCAATGGTCGCGCCCTCTTTTAAGGATCTCAGTGATTGGCGCGATTAAGATACTTGTGGACCTGCGCAATGGAAAAAGAGTAATTTTCAGGGAGAATTTGCAGAAGGTGTCTTCAGGGAACATGAAGTACATACTCAGGGGAACATAATGCAAGTGTTTTTGGGTTATGTCACTGCTCACAGGTCCCGGAATGTGTCCTCCAATGTACGGGAATGGGGCGATAGGGACAGTGACCAATGGTGACAAATTACTGTGTAACAGATGCCCCCTAAAGCATGGAGTCCAAGAGGGAGAGAGAGGGGTGAAATGATTTATAGGAACACACAAGAACACATATAGCTGCCGCCGAGGATCTGCATTGAGAGACACGACTGATAGTTCAATTACATGATGTACGTGGTATGGTCGCAGCCATCCATAAGAGAGTACATAAATAATCTAGATCCATAGTATGGACGCAGCCATCTGGTTAGGATCAATGAATTGACTCAGGTATGGTCGCAGCCATCCAGGGAATGAGTCATGTATCAAGAATCACGCCTAGATTACAACAAACACAATCTAGGGTCTTGCGCTCCATCTCGACCCGAACAAGAGTACAAGTTCAAGCATGCGAATATATGAGCTGAAGTCGAGCATGCATGAACATCGTCTAATTACCAGTCAATAGTGGAAACTGTTAACAGACGCGAGAGGTACCACCAATAATGACAATGGCCCTCAAGGTACTATAGGTACAATCTACGGCGTGCGAATTAATGAGCTAGTGTCGAACACCCATAGAATCATTCGATCGGAGGCCAATGATGAAAACCTCACGTCGAACACGAAGAACCTGCCATTGAGGCATGCAGGCTCCAAGGCACCGGAAGGGAGTCTCTAGATCAGCTTCCTGGATAATGAGTTGAAGTCGACAGGAAGTGACCTTGATCGAAGGTGGGCCATAATATTTCCCACATCATCGACACGAGACAAAGAGATAATGTTGTGAATCAAGATCATGTGAACTATCAGATGGAGGTTGTTTCTTTTCAGAGGTCAACTTCTCTTGAACATATCGGCGGCATGATAGTGGAATTGGCAGTATTTGACATCGATGGATCAAAGGTCATGATGACGAGGCAATGAGTAGATGAGAGGTCAAATAGGGTACCCAAGTCCATGGAAGCAAGTGAAAAATATGAGATGAGATATCCCCACCCTGGACACGAAAGCAAAGAAGTGCCACGTTCATGAGCAACATACTGCCGACACCACGGTAACTATGGTTCCTTTTTCCCCCGCCATTTCTGGCGAGTACCCCAATTATTTTTAACAAGCTTGATGGGGATAGCATATGCTTGTGGTACGTCATTTCGACAAAATCCGATGTCATCAGGTTTTAACGAGTCTGACAAAGGAAGAACTCGGCGTCTTTTCATGTTTAGAGAGTTTGAAAAGACAGCAGAAAAGGAAACTCCAGGGGTGTTCTTTTTCGTAAAGTTGTGTCTCTCGGGCCCGAAAAAGTATAAAATAATGCCTGAAAGAACCGCCCGACCATTACGATCGAGGAGTACTTTTCATAAATAGTGATTCCGACCTGAAAAAAGTAAAAAAGCGGTTGAAATCACGTCGTTTCATGACCATTAACGAGTTTGAAACGACAAAACCCGGTAATCTTTTTATGTTTTAACGGTCGATAAAAAGAACTTAAAACGACCGCCCCTTATTAATGTTTAACGAGTCAAGAGGAGTAACTCGGCAATCTTTTCCTTTTTAAATGGTCAGAAAAAGAGTTGAAAGCAGACCTTAGAGTAACCTTTTCTTATGTTTTACTGAGCCTGAAAAAGTGGGAAAATGAGCTCATTACGTTGCTTGAGTTGCGCCAAACCCTGTCATCATTCAAAAACCAGCGTAAAACCCACTTTGACATAAAAATACCCAAAAAAAACATCATTTCAATGTATTTTTAGGCCAAAAGAAGCTATAAATAGTGAAATGGTAAAAAAACAAAATTACTTTTCACTTTTTACCTTGTGAGTTTACCGTTGGAGGGTTTTGGGTGCAAAGTTCGGCTGCTGATTGCGATCAATCCAGGAGACCATTTGAGCTGCCGTCTGAAATAGGTAAGAGGCCTCATCTTAAGCTTCATTTTTATTCCATTTCTTTAGCTTTTAACCCACAGAATGATCCTCTGCAAGGGGGATTGTAAAAATTAGGGTTGCGCCCATTGGCGCGAGTTCCCCGCGCGGGTTTGTGCCAATGGGATATTTTCCTAAAAGGAGTCGCGCCATTTTCGCGACTGTTTTGAAAATAGTCGCGCCAATTGCGCGAACCAAATTTTCACAAGATTTTGACCGTTTAACCTGCAATTTTTGTTGATTTTTGGCTCCACCATTGATCTAATGATGACATTTTCGACTTTTTGGTTGCAGAGTTTGGTCAGAATGGCGATAGAATGGAGAGAAAGGGAACATGAGGCCATAGATGCCATGGCAATGGAAGATGACGCATGCATGGATGCTTTGCGAGATTGCAGCTTGAAAAAATTCTTTCTTACCTCATACCTACGTGCACAGCCTGAGTTACTAAGGTTCATTGTGGATGCTTGGGATATTGAGGATCAGGTCTTCCGCCTGAAGGACAAGACATTGGAGTTGGATGTCTTTGATGTCTATTTTATTACTGGACTATCTCGGCAGGGTGCACGGCCCATCTTGACTGGTAGCAGGCCTTTCGGGGAAAAGATGGGGGAGGTAATGGAAAGGGTTTTTCCTGGGGCACAGACTGGATCCAACAGTGCCAAGGTGGACATTGTCACTATTCCCGATCTGGTGCTACGAGTGGTATTATTTACTATCACCCAGACTGCTGGAGTACAGGCACCCCATGAGGCCAGTAAGAATCACTTGTTGCTGGCGACTGAGTGTCTGCACCCTACACTGTTTGATTGGGCAACGGCAGTGACAACAAACATAAAGAGGTAGCTTACCAAGTGTAAGCGTGATGGCAATAAGCAGTTTGGATATGGATCCATCATAGTATCGTTTTTCCTGGAGCGGCTACCGATATTCCGGATCCCGGGAGGTATTGTGGCAGATCCAGTGCCACGGGAGCCGAGGTTGGCTCGATGGGCACCACTTATGCCCAGAGGGGGTGGGGGCCAGCAGATGGCTTGGAGGCCCGAGTTCTTCATTTGGCTCCAACACCAGATGATCGTCGTGGAGGACTGGCCCTATGTGGGCACTGATTTTACTGGAGATCCAGACCTCCCATTGCCTAAGGGAGAGGACTGGGACGAGGAGCTAGGTAAGAACTCTTTATGTTTTTAATGTTTTTACATATTCAAGTTTTTGCAATACATGCCATCTCTGACAACCTCTATACATATGTATGCAGATGTTGGTGCAGAGCGACCAGCTGACTTGCCTCATAACGTACGGAGAGAACAACCTACAGCAGACCCTCAGGTAGAGGGTGATGACGATCTAGTTCAGAACCTTGAGGCACTTACTCGAGGAATTCCAGATTATGGCAGATTGGCCGACGTGCCTAGAGCGTACCAGAGGCACATGGTGGGAGTATCTACTCGCATCCATCGTCTGTTGAGACGCTTGGTGCGGGTGGTGACATGCTATCATGAGCATCACCGTGCTTAGATGCCTAGGTTCCAATTTTGTACATTTTTTAGAGACATGTTGTCAGCGGCCGTATGGGACTTGGACGTATTATTTTTGAGTTATGTAATGTGTGTGGCGCAAACATTATGACACACATGTATATATATACATATGCTTATGGTTTACTATTGTGTTCTCATGTGCTTGCTTATGTACTGTTTTAATTACAAATTATGCAAATGTCTATCTAACACATGATTAGCCAATGCATCAGATAATGTGTTTAGTTGTCTTGGAACATGTTGATATGTGATAAAATCAAAATTTCTTTCCAACAACCTTACACGTAGATACAACCTTAGAATATGATGGTTTCTGACGGAATATTGCCCGTTGAGCTGGTGGACAACAAGTTGAGAGTCCAGGTTCACTACCAATGCATGAATGCCGAAATTAATTGCTTTAGCAAGTAGCTCGATTACATCACAATATTCGGCGATATTTTTAGTAGTACGACCTAAACACACACCCTGACAATCTATTAGCTCGCCATGAGGATCGTAGATCACCCATGCCGCAGAGGACAAATTGCGAGTACTGCGGCAGGCACCATCAGCGAAACCAACATAAGGTGCATCCGACATCTGCACAAGAAGCGAAAAACACAATAAGTGGTAGCTATGTCTTGAAAACTGACACACACACACAACACCCTAAAGTACATGTATGTACACAATAAAATGTACTAGCATCACGCATAGTACTTTTTCAAATAAAGCCCATTTCGGGGCTTCCCAAGAGGGTTTCCTTCATAATCAATTAGCTCATAGCCCCCCTTCTGCAGGACTTTCTTAACAATGTAAGGGCCTAGCCACATAGACTCGAGCTTTCCTGCTCCTAGCTTATCTTTTGCCTGATCATAGAGTAGGACTAAGTCTCCCTAAACAAAAGAACGTGGACAAACAGTCTGATCGAAGTGAGTCTTGACTCGCTTCTTTTGTGTTTCGATGGCAAGAGAGGCCAGGCGACGAGTCTCATCTAGCCATTCTAAATAAAGAAGGCATTCTTCTAACGGAGTGGTGTTGGGAAGTAGCTCGACAGCTAATTTCAATGAAGGGATCTCACATTCAATTGGAAGGGTAGCCTCTAGTCCATAGACTAGTTGAAATGGAGTGAAACCAGTGGCATCCTTCACGGAAGTTCGGTAAGCCCACAAGGCAGGGAATAACATCAAATGCCAGTTAGACTTATGCACACCAATGATACGTTGAAGCATTGTAACCAAGATCTTATTGACAGCTTCAACTTGACCATTGGACTGAGGGTAGTATGGAGTTGAACTATCATGTTGCAAACCTAGCTGGGTTGTTAATTCTGACATCATATGATTACGAAAATGCTTTCCGTGATCAGTGACGATGGCTTGAGGGACACCGAACCGCGAAATGACATGATTGAATAAAAATTGCGCCGCTGTGTGACCGTCTTCAGTTAATGTAGGCATCGCCTCGGCCCATTTAGTAAAGTAATCGACGGCAACGATGATAAACCCATGCCCCCCGGCCGAGTGAGGGTTACAGGTCATATAATCAATGCCCCATTTTGCAAAAGGGTCGACGGTGACAACAGGGAGCAATGGAGTAGGAGGCGCGCGCATCTTGCGCTGGTATATCTGGCACTCATGACAAGAGCGGACGGCAAGGATGCAATCCTTGAAGATAGAGGGCCAAAAGTAGCCAACACAAAGGATTTTTTGGGTAGTAGCATATCCGGACATATGTCCGCCACAGGCACCAGAGTGGCAGTCATTCAAAACCCGCTCAGCTTCCTTGAGAGTAAGACAGCGGCGAAGAACAGAGTCTGCGCCGAGACGATATAATGTATCTCCAATGATACGGTATGGTTGAGATTGATGAAGAATCCGTCGTCGAGCGTCTTTAGACACACCCGGGCGAAAGGAGGATGTTTGCAGATATGTGATTATATCTCCGTACCATGGATCGAGGGTCCTAATGAGAAAAAGGGTCTCATCCAGAATTTGATCCTCTACATGCGAGGTCGAGGAAGAAGATGGCAAAGAGCAAATTAACTCAGCAAACACAAGGGATTTCTTAGACTTGGCAGTGGTAAATTCCAAGTCAAACTCTTGGAGGATAACAATCCACTTTGAGTATTTTCCCCCAGCACTCCACGGATTACCAAATGGTCCTGCAGAAGCACCATATGGTTGCGAATAATAAGGATTCGTCTGTGGTTGTTGGTAATTTTGATATGGGGCAAACATAGGTTGCCCTTGAGGTTGCTGGTAACCATAGGGTAGCTGGGCTCCAACGAGAGGCGGAGGAGTGGGCAGAGGTTGATAAGGCGGCTTGACTCCAAATGGAGGCGGAGGAGTAGTCGGAGGTTGATACGTTGGCTGGGTTTGAAACCCGGCTTGCGGTTGAAACCCCGATGGTTGTTGGGGTCCAGCCTGGGGCGAAAAACCAGGTTGAGCAGGACCAAAAGGATGTCCTGTAGGTTGGGCTATCTGGCCAGAAGGATAACCTTGTTGATATTGTGGTTGACCCCCTTGTCCAGAAGGTGGTGTCTGCTGATACTGAGGTTGGCCTAACTGCTGGGATTGGAGCTGCTGTTGCGTAGCTGAAGGTTGTCCTAAGGAACCAGATGGCTGAATGGGCTGGGCAGTTGGTTGGCCTAACTGGATTTGAGGCTGACCGGCTTGCCCAGAAAGTTGATTATACTGGACGGTAGGCTGACCATGTGGTTGAATAGCTGGTCCGGATATTGAAGCATACTGGACATTGGGTTGGTTTAGGTTAACATTTTGTTGACCAATTTGTCCAGTAGGATAACCTTGCTGGAGACCAGGTTGGGCTGGTTGAACAGACGACTGACCTAAGTTGCTGGAAGGTTGCACAAAAGAAGAGGAAAAGGGAGCACCAGTAACGAAAGGGTTTCCATGAAAGGATTGCCCTTGTTGGTCTTGAGGGGGTTGTCTTGGAGACTGCGCAGATGAAACTTGACCACCATGGAAAGAGGTGGAGGTCCAATCAATTGACAACGGAACTGATACCTCAACAACCGGTTGGGATGACAAATATGGATCGTATGGCCCTTGTATGGGGACATTTGTCATGGGATCAAAAACTCCAAACAAGGAAACCGAAGGACGACTAAAAATAGGAGTCGAAGAGGCTGCACAGACCGTTGGAGCGGTTGTGAATGAGGTAACAGCTAGACTGCGACTTTGTGGAGTAACAGGCTCCGTAGTAGGAAGAGTGTGTGGTGACCAAATGGAACCCGTAAAAGGAGTTCCAGAGGGCATAGTATCTCTTAAATCTTTATAGCCTGGTGGGAAATCTGTAGTAGTAGGTGTACTACTAACATGTATAGGGTCCGTTGAGGTGGGAATTTCACCGCTCGTCGCAACGGACTCATCGGTCGTTGTAGGGGAAAAATCATCCATGTGAGAGGAAAAAGGTGGGACTGACACACGAGGAGAAGTATAGTCCCAAAAAGGTACACTGTCCTCAGAAGGTTCCCACGTAGGGTTCCAATGAAACTGGTAAGTCTCGTCACCCGGGGCACGAGAACTAAGTGGTTGTATACTTGGAACCACAGGAAGACTCACAACCGGTATCTCGGCAGAAGACGAAATTGGTAATTCCGCCAGGATGAAACTTTACAAACCTAAGGAATCTACCGAGACAACCCCTACTCAAACTAACGCATACAAAATCTAATTGGGTAGATGTTATCGTAGCCAGATAAATTTTAAGACGCAAAGACACGACTTGACCTTTTCATGTTTTAAGAGTCGAGAAAAGGACAAAAGATGACTCTAGTCTCCTTCGAATATTTAATGAGCACGAAGTGACAAGACGCTCACAGGCACCTTTTCTTTTAGGGAGTCCGAAAAGGATCAAAAGTGACTGCTCTGGAAAACTAGGCAAGAGGTTTACCAAACAATCCGTAAAACTACTTATACACCTTGGCAATCAGATGAAAACCAAGGACTTCCTGTACTGCAGTCAATCTTCCCGAATGCTGTGTTCAGTGCATTACGGCTTGTAAGGCGGCAGACTCTGCTTCCTATGGATAAAGGATGATAGCCTAGTGGGGTCTCCCGTATATACGCGACGGTACGTGGGAGCTCAGTCCGTATTGGCACCTATCGTTTCACCGTGGAGGAATCACCCAACCACTCAACGGTAAGCTACCAGGTTTAAAGACGCCGTAACACGTCTCTAACCTAGACCTCTAAAATGTTTGCGTTAGGTTCCAATGCGTTGTTATGTTCATTGAGTTTATTTTAAAGTTTATCTTCAATTATGTTTCAGTTTTTTGGTCCTACCGCATGTGATATCTCAAAAGCTTCTTAGATGCAAACTACATGCCAAAACGATACCATTTCATTCGATGAATTCTATCTACAGGAGGTTTGAGATCTTTACACAAACCAAATGATCAGTCAGCAAACAACAAAGATCCTGATGCAGCTAATAACAAGAAATGAAATTTTTTTTCTTTTTCTTTTTAATAGCAACAAATAACAATAAACGCTAACTAATATGATGCAAAAGATCTTTTGTTTTTCTTTCCTTTAAGATGGCATGATGCATTTAAACAAATCTTAAGAGATATTCACAAGTATAAACAAACCAAGTTCACTTGATGAAATGGAACCAATTCTGAAACACCAAGATGAACTATCCAAGCAAGGAGAAACACAAAGACTTTCAATGAACCATGTAATCTAAGTTCAAATGAAGTCGAGCAAAATCCAGAGAAGCTAGAAGTGAATCACCCAAAGCATAGAAGACCAAGCTTTAACAATCACTAGATAGGTGCAGAACACAACCAACAAGTTGACTGGAAAATCAAAAGACCGAAACTTCCCACAGAAGGCTAGACATGCGAAGCCACTAGATGTTCTAGGGCTGAGACGAAAGTCAATAGAAATCAGCAAACAACTGAAGGATAAAGGCCAAAACCAGTCAAACAGAGGTTCAACACACTTCCAGAGGCTGTAAGAGATATAAAAAGATAAAAATCTGGGCCGAAAGAGCTTCAAACCGACACATAGGCAAAATTCACAGGGCTGGTGCGACTGTCAGCCTACAACTTGCGCTACCAAAAGATTGGCGCGAGTTGCTGTTGGGCAACATGCGCCAACTGGCACGACTGTCAGAGTAAAAAACGCTGCCAACTAAGCTTGCCGGCTAAAACATAAATAACACGACCCCAGGTCGGGCCGACAGTGCTCAGATGGATCAAACAGCAAATAACAATCTCAAAACTGACCCAGAAAGCTCATTCACTCAAGCAAGCAAGAGAAAATTAACATGCAAGACAAATTCCAAATAGCTTCTCCCCAGTGGAGTCACCAAATTGTTGGATAGGTAAATCCCCTCTGTGGACAGAGGCGATCCCACTAGCCTAAAACAGAACTAGCCACAATCAATTCACGCTGCCACGCAAGTTCCTAGTTGTACATTAAAGGTGAATTAAGAATACCAACCTGGAATCCAACGTTGTAGTCGAGGCAGAGTTGGTATTCCCGCTATCTCGATCCGGCAGGTCACATTCCTTGCGATCCTTGCAAACGGACACCTGCACATGCAACGGAAGAAACAAATACAAGCATAAAATCCACCAAGGCACAACTATATTTCAGTCAGAAAGGAAATAAATCAAACATCACTAGAATAGACAATGAGATTGGAACTATAATAGCAGTCGTTCATTAATGAATAATAGACAGGAAAAGTTACAACCAAGGTTCTGACGTTGAACCTCTCCTCTGGCTGGGTGAGCAACTATATGTGTCTTGCAATGTACTTCCTCTCCGGCAGCATAACCTCTCTATGCTTCACTATCACTCACGACAAGCATAATCACAACTAGCATTCCTCCAAGAATTAAAAACTAGCTTGTCTAATGCATGAGGACAGATATTTATAGATGGAGAAGGGAGAAAGATTCGATGAACCAGGACACCCATTGTGGATTGGCAGTATCTCTGAAAAGCCACTGTGGATAGATATCAAGGATAGATGATGACTCTCGACCTCTATCAGATGGATTTTTCCCTCCAAAGACTTCATGATCTGAAGGGAAAAAACAGATGGGCGTGCGTTTAGCAAAAATCATTACCAAACTGGGCTGGCGCGGGTGTTGTTCTGTGACAGAGCGCCAATGGTCGCAACCTCTTTTGAGGATCTCAGTGATTGGCGTGGGTAAGATACTTGTGGACCTGCGCCAATGGAAAAAGAGTACTTTTCAGGGAGAATTTGCAGAAGGTGTCTTCAGGGAACATGAAGTACATACTCAGGGGAACATAATGCAAGTGTTTTTGGGTTATGTCACTGCTCACAGGTCCCAGAATGCGTCCTCCAATGTACGGGAATGGGGCGATAGGGACGGTGACCAATGGTGACAAATTACTGTGTAACAAGCGCGGAAAACCCGTGTGCTTCCACGCTGGCAGCGCATCAGTTGCACTATCAGCCGCCAGTCAGCGCGGTTATTTTAATAATAGTCGCGATGATGAAATAAACTTTGGCAAAGTGGGTCATTTGGCCAGTTTAGAGAGCATGAGCATGATTATTTTGAATTCATGACACAGTAGGGAGACTGACAGGGAGACAATGACAAATTACTGTGTAACAGTGCACAAAGCCAACCTCGAGTCACAACTTAGCATTTTTGATACGGGCTCGTTCGCCCGGGTTCGCCCTCGCCCGAACTACCCGCCCGAACGAGTTCACACGGGCGCCCTCAAATGACCCGCCTGAACGATTTTGCATGGGCGCCCGAACGACCAAAACGAACAACCAAGGGAGAGCCAGGCAAACGAGCTGCACGAACGTGCACAAAGCCAACCTCGAGTCACAACTTAGCATTTTTGATACGGGCTTGTTCGCCCGGGCGCGCCCTCGCCCGAATGACCCGCCTAAACGAGTTCACACGGGCGCCCTCAAACGACCCGCCCGAACGACCGAAACGAACCGACAAGGGAGAGCCGGGAAAACGAGCTGCACGAACGTGCAGAAAGACAACCTCGGGTCACAACTTAGCATTTTTGATACGGGCTCGTTCGCCCGGGCGCGCCCTCGCCCGAACTACCCGCCCGAACGAGTTCACACGGGCGGCCTCAAACGACCCGCCCGAACGACCGAAATGAACCGGCAAGGGAGAGCAGGGCAAACGAGTTGCATGAACGTGCACAAAGCCAACCTCGGGTCACAACTTAGCATTTTTGATACGGGCTCGTTTGCCCGTCGTGCCCTCGCCCGAACGATTTCACACGGGCGCCCTCAAACGACCCGCCCGAACGAGTTCGCACGGGCGCGTCAAATGACCCACCCGAATGACCCACACGAACGGGTTCACACGTGCACCCTCAAACAACCCGCCTGAACGAGTTCACACGGGCGCCCTCAAACGACCCACCCGAACGAGTTCACACGGGCGCCCTCAAACGACCCGTCCGAACGACCGAAACGAACCTACAAGGGAGATCCGGGCAAAATAGCTGCACGAACGTGCACAAAGCCAACCTCGGATCACAACTTAGCATTTTTGATACGGGCTCGTTTGCCTGGGCGCGCCCTCGCACAAACGACCCGCCCGAACGAGTTCACACGAACGCCCTCAAACGACCCGCCCGAATGACCGAAACGAACTGACAAGGGAGAGCTAGGCAAACAAGTTTCACGAATGTGCACAATGCCAACCTCTGGTCAGAACTTAGCATTTTTGATACGAGCTCGTTTGCCTGGGTGCGCCCTCGCCCAAACGAGTTCACACGGGTGCCCTCAAACGACCCGCCCGAACGACCGAAACGAACCGACAAAGGAGAGCCGGGAAAACGAGCTGCACGAACGTGCACAAAGCCAACCTTGAGTCACAACTTAGCATTTCTGATACGGGCTCGTTCGCCCGGGCGCACCCTCGCCCGAACCACCCACCCGAACGAGTTCACACGGGTGCCCTCAAACAACCCGCCCGAACGACCAAAACGAACAGACAAGGGAGAGCCAGGCAAACGAGCTGCACGAACGTGCACAAAGCCAACCTCGGGTCACAACATAGCATTTTTGATACGGACTCGTTCGCCCGGGCACGCCCTCGCCTGAACGACCCGCCCGAACGAGTTCACACGGGCGCCCTCAAACGACCCGTCCTAACGACCCGCCCGAACGAGTTCACACGGGCGCCTCAAACGACCCGCCCGAACGACCCGCCCAAACGATTTCACACGGGCACCCTCAAACGACCCGCCCGAACGACCCACCCCAACAAGTTCACACGGGCGCCCTCAAATGACCCGCCCGAACGATTTATCATTGGTGCCCGAACGACCGAAATGAAGCGACAAGGGAGAGCTGGGCAAACGAGCTACACGAATGTGCACAAAGCCAACCTCGGGCCACAACTTAGCATTTTTGATACGGGCTCGTTCGCCCGGGCGCGCCCTCGCCCGAATGACCCGCCCGAATGAGTTCACACGGGAGCCGTCAAATGACCCGCCCGAACGACCAAAACGAAGCGACAAGGGAGAGTCGGGCAAACGAGCTGCACGAACGTGCACAAAGCCAACCTCGGGTCACAACTTAGCATTTTTTATACGGGCTCGTTCGCCCGGGTGCGCCCTCGCCCGAACGAGTTCACACGGGCGACCTCAAACGACCCGCCCGAACGACCGAAACAAACCGACAAGGGAGAGTCGGGCAAACGAGCTGCACGAACGTGCACAAAGCTAACCTCGGGTCACAAGTTAGGATTTCTGATACGGGCTTGTTCGCCCGGGCGCGCCATCGCTCGAACAACCCGCTCGAACGAGTTCACATGGGCGCCCTCAAACGACCCGCCCGAACGACCGAAAGGAACCGACAAGGGAGAGCCAGGCAAACGAGCTGCACGAATGTGCACAAAGCCAACCTCGGGTCACAACTTAGCATTTCTGATACGGGCTTATTCGCCCGGGCGCGCCCTCGCCCGAACGACCCGCCCGAACGAGTTCACACGGGCGCCCTCAAACGACCCGCCCGAATGAGTTCACACGGGCGCCCTCAAACGACCCGCCCGAACGAGTTCACACGGGCGCCTCAAACGACCCGGCCGAACGACCCGCCCAAATGAGTTCACACGGGCGCCCTCAAACGACCCGCCCAAACGCGTTCACACGGGCGCCCTCAAACGACCCGCCGGAACGATTTTGCATGGGTGCCCGAACGACCGAAACGAAGCGACAAGGGAGAGTCGGGCAAACGAGCTGCACGAACATGCACAAAGCCAACCTCGAGTCACAACTTAGCATTTTTGATACGGGCTCGTTCGCTCGGGTGCGCCCTCGCCCGAACGACCCGCCCGAACGAGTTCACACGGGCGCCCTAAATCGACCCGCACGAACGAGTTCACACGGGCGCCGTCAAACGACCCACCCGAACGATCGAACGAACTGACAAGGGAGAGCCAGGCAAATGAGCTGCACGAACGTGCACAATGCCAACCTCGGGTCACAACTTAGCATTTTTGATACGGGCTCGTTCGCCCGGCCGCGCCCTCGCCCGAACGACCCGCCCGAACGAGTTCTCACGGGCGCCCTCAAACGACCCGCCCGAACGACCGAAACGAACCGACAAGGGAGAGCCAGGCAAACGAGCTGCACGAACGTGCACAAAGCCAGCCTCGGGTCACAACTTAGCATTTTTTATACGGGCTTGTTCACCCAGGCGCGCCCTCGCCCGAACGACCCGCTTGAACGAGTTCACATGGGCGCCCTAACGAAAGACCAAAACGAAGCGACAAGGGAGAACCAGGCAAACGAGCTGCACGAACGTGCACAAAGCCAACCTTGGGTCACAACTTAGAATTTTTGATACGGGCTGGTTCGCCCGGGTGCGCCCTCGCCCGAACGAGTTCACACGGGCACCCTCAAACGACCCGCCCGAACGACCGAAACGAACCAACAAGGGAGAGTCGGGAAAACGAGCTACACGAACATGCCCAAAGCCAACCTCGGGTCACAACTTAGCAATTTTGATACGGGCTCGTTCGCCCGGGCGCGCCCTCGCTCGAACGAGTTCACATGGGCACCCTCAAACGACCCACCCGAACGATTTTGCATGGGTGCCCGAACAACCGAAATGAACCAACAAGGGAGAGTCGGGTAAACGAGCTACACAAATGTACAAAAAGCAAACCTCGGGTCACAACTTATCATTTTCGAAGGGCTTGTCCGCCCGGGTGCGCCCTTGCCCGAACGAGTTCACACGGGCGTCGTCAAACGACCCGCCCGAACGACCGAAACGAACCGACAAGGGAGATTCGGGCAAACGAGCTGCACGAACATGCACAAAGCCAACCTTGGGTCACAACTTGGCATTTTTTATACGGGCTCGTTCCCCCGGGCGCGCCCTCACCCAAACAAGTTCACACGGGCGCCCTCAAACGACCCGCCCCAACGACCGAAACGAACCGACAAAGGAGAGCCGGGCAAACGAGCTGCACGAACGTGCACAAAGCCAACCTTGAGTCACATCTTAGCATTTTTGATATGGGCTCGTTCGCCCGGGCGCGCCCTCGCCCGAACGACCCGCCCGAACGAGTTCACACGGGCGCCCTCAAATGACCCGCTCGAACGACCGAAACGAATCGACAAGGGAGAGCCAGGCAAACGAGCTGCACGAACGTGCACAAAGCCAACCTCGGGTCACAACTTAGCATTTTTTATACGGGCTCGTTCACCCGGGCGTGCCCTCGCCCGAACGAGTTCACACGGGCGACCTCAAACGACCCGCCCGAACGACTGAAATGAACCGACAAGGGAGAGTCGGGCAAACGAGCTGCAAGAACATGCATAAAGCTAACCTCGGGTCACAACTTAGCATTTCTCATACGGGATCGTTCGCCCGGGCGCGCCCTCGCCTGAACGACCTGCCCAAACGAGTTCACACGAGCGCCCTCAAACGACCCGCCCGAACGACTGAAACAAACCAACAAGGGAGAGTCGGGCAAACGAGCTGCACAAACGTGCACAAAGCTAACCTCGGGTCACAACTTAGCATTTCTCATATGGGATCGTTCGCACGGGCGCACCCTCGCCCGAACGACCCGCCCAAACGAGTTCACACGGCGCCCTCAAACGACCCGCCCGAACGAGTTCACATGGGCGCCCTCAAACGACCCGCCCGAATGACCGAAACGAACCGACAAGGGAGAGTCGGGCAAACGAGCTGCACGAACATGCACAAAGCCAACCTCGGGTCACAACTTAGCATTTTTGATATGGGCTCGTTCGCCCGGGCGCACCCTCACCTGAACAACCCGCCCGAACGAGTTCACACGGGCGCCCTCAAACGACCCTCCCGAATGAGTTCACACGGGCACCCTCAAACGACCCGCCCGAACGATTTTGCATGGGTGCCCAAAGGACCGAAACGAAGCGACAAGGGAGAGACGAGCAAACGAGCTGCAAGAACATGCACAAAGCCAACCTCGGGTCACAACTTAGCATTTTTGATACGGGCTCGTTCACTCAGGCGCACCCTCGCTCGAACGACCGGCCCGAATGGGTTCACACGGGCACCCTCAAAGGACCCGCCCGAACGAGTTCACACGGGCGCCCTCAAACGACCTGCCCGAACGACCGAAACGAACCGAAAAGGGAGAGCTGGGAAAACGAGCTGCACGAACATGCACAAAGCCAACCTCAGGTCACAACTTAGCGTTTTTGATACGGGCTCGTTCACCCAGAAGCGCCCTCGCCCGAATGACCCGCCCGAACGAGTTCACACGGGCGCCCTCAAATGACTCGCCCGAACGACCGAAACGAACCGACAAGGGAGAGCCGGGCAAACGAGCTGCACGAACATGCACAAAGCCAACCTCGGGTCACAACTTAGCATTTTTGATACGGGCTCGTTCGCCCGGGCGCGCCCTCGCCCGAACGACCCGCCCGAACGAGTTCACACAGGCGCCCTCAAACGACCCGCCCGAACGACTTCACATGGGTGCCTCAAATGACCCGCCCGAACGAGTTCACATGGGCGCCCCCAAACGACCCGCCCTGTAAGGTCCTTGGATATGGGTGCTTTCGGGCGCTGGGCAAAGTCACTGTGCATGGGCGCACGGGCGGGCACGGGTTGCACGACCGGCGGGCGGGTTTGCAGGATAGGCAGGCGGGTCTGCACGACAGGCGGGCGGGTCTGCACGGCGGGCGGGTCTGCACGACAGGCGGGTGAGCACACACGGGTGGGTGAGCGCACACGGAGATGCGACGAAACTGTGCACGACAAATGCGACGATAACAGAAAACATATGAATTCGACTAACTGTTGAGGTTGTCTTTATAGCGAATTGAAAGAGGATTAGCTTGAGAGCAGGGCCGACACTTGGAGGACATTTATGGGTGTGTTGGAAGTATTTTGGGGGTTAGCCAAGGGGCTGCCAACCCTCTTATGAACCAAAGTAAGATGCGTATATATGAAAGGAGCATGAGGCTCATTCATCAACGAACATTGAACTCTCATACACTTCTGTGCATAAGAAGAAGAGGAAACTGCACAAGGGGTAAAAGGACTACGCATACCTCATGCGTAGGTTATTCAAGGTGCAGTTTGGTATTCTTGTGCCGGGTAAGGTGGAGGCTAGTGTGCCGGGGTTCATTTTGGATGCAGTTTTGTGTAGGACTTGGCTAAGGGATCTTGGGTGGCTCGGGTGAGCACCTCCCTTCGTGCAAGGGTGCACAAGATGTTTTAAAAAGGCAGGTGGTCTGTCTATTGTAAAATTGGTTAAGTGTGAGACTTGGTTCGGCCAAGACACACTGTTGTATTATAATCTGATATTCTTAATAAAATTGTTGGGCAGACTGTTCGGGAGTTGCCCCTCCCTTTATACTTGTTAGCAATTATTGATGTTCTTGGTTAATTGCATATGGATAATGAATGAGTATGGGATTCATTAAGTATAAAGGAGAAAGAAGTTTACTTGGTTGCGAAACACAAACTAAGTATGTTAATGTTGGAGTAGGCGTAGTCCACGAATGTTAGTATTGTTAAAAAGAAAGCGTTCGGTGGTGCCGCACCTCGCTAAAAGCGGTTTGAAGACTACCGCAGGTGTAGGGGCGTGACACGCCCGAATGAGTTCACACGGGTGCCCTCAAACGACCCGCCCGAACGAGTTCACACGGGCGCCCTCAAACGACCCGCCCGAACGATCGAAACGAAGCGACAAGGGAAAGCCAGGAAAACGAGCTGCACGAACATGCACAAAGCCAACCTCCGGTCACAACTTAGCATTTTCGATACAGGCTCGTTCGCCCGGGTGCGCCCTCACCCGAACGACCCTCCCGAACGAGTTCACACGGGCGCCCTCAAACGATCCGCCCGAACGACCGAAACGAACCGACAAGGGAGAGCTAGGCAAATGAGCTGCACGAACATGCACAAAGCCAACCTCGGGTCACAACTTAGCATTTCTGATACGGGCTCGTTCGCCCCGGCGTTCCCTCGCCTGAACGACCTGCCCGAACGAGTTCACACAGGCGCCCTCAAACGACCCGCCCGAGCGACTCGCCCAAACGAGTTCGCACGGGCGCCTCAAATGACCCACCCGAACGACCCGCCCGAACGAGTTCACACGGGCGCCCTCAAACAACCTGCCCGAACGAGTTCACACGGGCACCCTCGAACGACCCGCCCGAACGAGTTCACACGGGCGCCCTCAAACGACCCGCCCGAACGACCGAAACAAACCGACAAGGGAAAGCCAGGCAAACGAGCTACACGAACATGCACAAAGCCAACCTTGGGTCACAACTTAGCATTTTTGATATGGGCTCATTCTCCCGGGCGCGCCCTCGCCTGAACGACCCGCCCGAACGAGTTCACATGGGCGCCCTCAAAGGACCCGCCCGAACGATTTTGCATGGTCGCCCGAACAACCGAAACGAACCAACAAGGGAGAGCCGGGCAAACGAGCTACACGAACGTGCACAAAGCCAACCTCGGGTCACAACTTAGCAATTTTGATACGGGGTCATTCGACCGGCACACCCTCGCCCAAACGACCCGCCCGAACGAGTTCACACGGGTGCCCTCAAATGACCCGCCCGAATGACCGAAACGAACCGACAAGGGAGAGCCGGGAAAACGAGCTGTACGAATGTGCACAAAGCCAAACTCAGGTCAGAACTTAGCATTTTTGATACGGGCTCGTTCGCCCTTGCGCGACCTCAGACGACCTGCTCGAACGACCGAACGAACGAACCGCAAGGGAGAGCCGGGCAAATGAGCTGCATGAACGTGCACAAAGCCAACCTCGGGTCACAACTTAGCATTTTTTATACGGGCTCATTCGCCCGGGCGCGCCCTAGCTCGAACGACCCGCCCGAACGAGTTCACATGGGTGCCCTCAAACGACCCGCCCGAATGACCGAAACGAACCGACAAGGGAGAGCCGGGCAATCGAGCTGCACGAACGTGCACAAAGCCAACCTCGGGTCATAACTTAGCATTTTTGATATGGGCTCGTTCGCCGGGGGGCGCCCTCGCCCGAACGACCCGCTCGAGCGAGTTCACACGGGCGCCCTCAAATGACCCGCCCGAACGAGTTCACAAGGGTTCGTCAAACGACCCGCCCGAACGATTTCACACGGGCGCCCTCAAACGACCCGCCTGAACGAGTTCACAAGGGCACCCTCAAACGACCTCCTGGAACGATTTTGCATGGGTGCCCGAACGACCGAAACGAAGCGACAAGGGAGAGATGGGCAAACGAGCTGCACGAACATGCACAAAGCCAACCTCGGGTCACAACTTAGCATTTTTGATACGAGATCGTTCGCCCGGGCGTGCCCTCGCCCGAACGACCCGACCAAATGAGTTCACACGGGCGCCCTCAAACGACCCGCCCGAACGACCAAAACGAATTGACAAGGGAGAGCCGGGCAAACGAGTTGCATGAACGTGCACAAAGCCAACCTCGGGTCACAACTTTGAATTTTTTATAAGGGCTTCGTTTGCCTGGGCGCGCCCTCCCCCCGAACGACCCCCCGAATGAGTTCACACGGGCGCCCTCAAACGACCCGCCAGAACGACAGAAAAAAACCGGCAAGGGAGAGCCAGGAAAACGAGCTGCACGAACGTGCACAAAGCCAACCTCAGGTCACAACTTAGCATTTTTTATACGTGCTTGTTCACCTAGGCGTGCCCTCGCCCGAACGACCCGCTCGAACGAGTTCACACGGGCGCCCTCAAACGACCCGCCTGAACGACCAAAACAAACCGACAAGGGAGAACGAGGCAAACGAACTCCACGAACATGCACAAAGCCAACCTCGGGTCACAACTTAGCATTTTTTATACCGGCTCGTTCGCCCAGGCGTGCCCTCGCCCGAACGACCCGCCCGAATGAGTTCACATGGGCACCCTCAAATGACCCGCTCGAATGACAGAAACGAACCGACAAGGGAGAGACGGGCAAACGAGCTCCACGAGCATGCACAAAGCCAACCTCGGGTCACAACTTAGCATTTTTGATACGGGCTCGTTCGCCCGGGCGCACCGTCACCCGAACGACCCACCGGAACGAGTTCACACGGGCGCCCTCAAACGACCCGCTTGAACGATTTTGAATGGGCGACCGAACAACCGAAACGAACCAACAAGGGAGAGTTGGGCAAACGAGCTACACGAACGTACACAAAGCCAACCTCAGGTCACAACGTAGCATTTTTGATATGGTCTAGTTCGTCCGGGTGCGCCATAGCCCGAACGCGTTCACAGGGGCACCCTCAAACGGCCCGCCTGAACGACCAAAACGAACCGACAAGGGAGAGCCGGGCAAACAAGCTGCACGAACGTGGACAAAGCCATCCTCGGGTCACAACTTAGCATTTATGATACGGGCTCGTTCGCTTGGGCGCGCCCTCGCCCGAATGACCCGCACTGGTTCACACGGGCGCCCTCAAACGACCCTCCCGAACGAGTTCACACGGGCGCCCTCAAACGACCCGCCCGAACGACCGAAACGAACCGACAAGGGAGAGCCGGGCAAACGAGCTGCACGAACGTGCACAAAGCCAACCTCGGGTCACAACTTAGCATTTTTTAGACGGGATCGTTCGCCCGGTCACGCCCTCGCCCGAAGGACCCGCCTGAACGAGTTCACACGGGCGCCCTCAATCGACACGCCCGAACAACCGAAACGAACCGACAAGGGAGAGCCGGGCAAAGGAGCTGCACGAACGTGCACAAAGCCAACCTCGGGTAACAACTTAGCATTTTTTATACGGGCTCATTCGCTCGGGTGCGCCCTCGCCTGAACGACCCTCCCGAACGAGTTCACACGGGCGCCCTCAAACGACCCGCCCGAACGATTTCACACGGGTGCCTCAAATGACCCGCCCGAACGAGTTCACACGGGCGCCCTCAAATGACCCGCCCGAACGAGTTCACACGGGCGCCCTGAAACGACCCACCCGAACGATTTTGCATGGGTGCCCGAACGACCGAAACGAAGCGACAAGGGAGAGCCGGGAAAACGAGCTGCACGAACATGCACAAAGCCAACCTCGGGTCACAACTTAGCATTTTTGATATGGGCTCGTTCGCCCGGGCGCGCCCTCACCCGAACGACCCGCCCGAACGAGTTCACACGGGCGCCCTCAAACGACCCGCCCGAACGACCGAAACAAACTTACAAGGGAGAGCCTGGAAAACGAGCTGCACAAACGTGCACAAAGCCAACCTCGAGTCACAACTTAGCATTTTTTATACGGGCTCGTTCGCCCGGGCGTGCCCTAGCATGAACGACCCACCCGAACGAGTTCACACGGGCACCCTCAAACGACCCGCCCAAACGATGGAAATGAACCGGCAAGGGAGAGCCGGGCAAACGAGCTGCACGAATGTGCATAAAGCCAACCTCGGGTCACAACTTAGCATTTTTGATACGGGCTCATTCGCCTGGGTGTGCCCTCGCCCGAACGTGTTCACACGGGCGCCCTCAAATGACCCGCCCGAACGACCGAAACAAACCGACAAGGGAGAGTCGGGCAAACGAGCTACACGAACATGCACAAAGCTAACCTCGGGTCACAAGTTCAGATTTCTGATACGGGCTTGTTCGCCTGAGCGCGCCATCGCTCGAACAACCAGCCCTAACGAGTTCACATGGGCGCCCTCAAACGACCCGCCCGAACGACCGAAAGGAACCGACAAGGGAGAGCCAGGCAAACGAGCTGCACGAATGTGCACAAAGCCAACCTCGGGTGACAACTTAGCATTTCTGATACGGGCTTATTCGCCCGGGTGTGCCCTCGCCCGAACGACCCGCCTGAACGAGTTCACACGGGCGCCCTCAAACGACCCGCCCGAACGACCGAAACGAACCGATAAGGGAGAGCTAGGCAAATGAGCTGCACGAACATGCACAAAGCCAACCTCGGGTCACAACTTAGCATTTCTGATACGGGCTCGTTCGCCCCGGCGTGCCCTCGCCTGAACGACCTGCCCGAACGAGTTCACACAGGCGCCCTCAAACGACCCGCCCGAACGACTCGCCCAAACGAGTTCGCACGGGTGCCTCAAATGACCCACCCGAACGAGTTCACACGGGCGCCATCAAACGACCTGCCCGAACGAGTTCACACGGGCGCCCTCGAATGACCCGCCCGAACGAGTTCACATAGGCGCCCTCAAACGACCCGCCCGAACGACCGAAACGAACCGACAAGGGAAAGCCAGGCAAACGAGCTACACGAACATGCACAAAGCCAACCTCGGGTCACAACTTAGCATTTTTGGTATGGGCTCATTCTCCCGGGCGCGCCCTCGCCTGAACGACCCGCCCGAACGAGTTCACATGGGCGCCCTCAAAGGACCCGCCCGAACGATTTTGCTGGTTCGCCCGGGTGCGCCCTCGCCCGAACGAGTTCACACGGGCACCCTCAAACGACCCGCCCGAACGACCGAAACGAACCAACAAGGGAGAGTCGGGCAAACGAGCTACACGAACATGCCCAAAGCCAACCTCGGGTCACAACTTAGCAATTTTGATACGGGCTCGTTCGCCCGGGCGCGCCCTCACTCGAACGAGTTCACATGGGCACCCTCAAACGACCCACCCGAACGATTTTGCATGGGTGCCCGAACAACCGAAATGAACCAACAAGGGAGAGTCGGGTAAACGAGCTACACAAATGTACACAAAGCCAACCTCGGGTCACAACTTAGCATTTTCGAAGGGCTTGTCCGCCCGGGCGCGCCCTCGCCCGAACGAGTTCACACGGGCGTCGTCAAACGACCCGCCCGAACGACCGAAACGAACCGACAAGGGAGAGTCGGGCAAACGAGCTGCACGAACATGTACAACGCCAACCTTGGGTCACAACTTCGCATTTTTTATACGGGCTCGTTCCCCCGGGCGCGCCCTCGCCCAAACAAGTTCACACGGGCGCCCTCAAACGACCCGCCCCAACGACCGAAACGAACCGACAAAGGAGAGCCGGGCAAACGAGCTGCACGAACGTGCACAAAGCCAACCTTGAGTCACATCTTAGCATTTTTGATATGGGCTCGTTCGCCCGGGCGCTCCCTCGCCCGAACGACCCGCCCGAACAAGTTCACACGGGCGCCCTCAAATGACCCCCGCCCCGAACGACCGAAACGAACCGAACCGACAGGGAGAGCCAGGCAAACGAGCTGCACGAACGTGCACAAAGCCAACCTCGGGTCACAACTTAGCATTTTCTATACGGGCTCGTTCACCCAGGCGTGCCCTCGCCCGAACGAGTTCACACGGGCGACCTCAAATGACCCGCCCGAACGACTGAAATGAACCTTCAAGAGAGAGTCGGGCAAACGAGCTGCAAGAACGTGCATAAAGCTAACCTCGGGTCACAACTTAGCATTTCTCATACGGGATCGTTCACCCGGGCGCGCCCTCGCCCGAACGACCTGCCCAAACGAGTTAACACGAGTGCCCTCAAACGACCCGCCCGAACGACTGAAACAAACCAACAAGGGAGAGTCGGGCAAACGAGCTGCACAAACGTGCACAAAGCTAACCTCGGGTCACAACTTAGCATTTCTCATATGGGATCGTTCGCACGGGCGCACCCTCACCCGAACGACCCGCCCAAACGAGTTCACACGGGCGCCCTCAAACGACCCGCCCGAACGAGTTCACATGGGCGCCCTCAAACGACCCGCCCGAATGACCGAAACGAACCGACAAGTGAGAGCCGGGCAAACGAGCTGCACGAACATGCACAAAGCCAACCTCGGGTCACAACTTAGCATTTTTGATATGGGCTCGTTCGCCCGGGCGCACCCTCACCTGAACAACCCTCCCGAACGAGTTCACACGGGCGCCCTCAAACGACCCTCCCGAATGAGTTCACACGGGCACCCTCAAACGACTCGCCCGAACGATTTTGCATGGGTGCCCAAAGGACCGAAACGAAGCGATAAGGGAGAGACGAGCAAACAAGCTGCAAGAACGTGCACAAAGCCAACCTCGGGTCACAACTTAGCATTTTTGATACGGGCTCGTTCACTCAGGTGCACCCTCGCTCGAACGACCGGCCCGAATGGGTTCACACGGGCGCCCTCAAAGGACCCGCCCGAACGAGTTCACACGGGCGCCCTCAAATGACCTGCCCGAACGACCGAAACGAACAGAAAAGGGAGAGTTGGGAAAACGAGCTGCAGGAACATGCACAAAGCCAACCTCAGGTCACAACTTAGCGTTTTTGATACGGGCTCGTTCACCCAGAAGCGCCCTCGCCCAAATGACCCGCCCGAACGAGTTCACACGGGCGCCCTCAAATGACCCGCCCGAACGACCGAAACGAATCGACAAGGGAGAGCCGGGCAAACGAGCTGCACGAACATGCACAAAGCCAACCTCGGGTCACAACTTAGCATTTTTGATACGGGCTCGTTCGCCCGGGCGCGCCCTCGCCCGAACGACCCGCCCGAACGAGTTCACACAGGCGCCCTCAAACGACCCGCCCGAACGAGTTCACACGGGTGCCTCAAATGACCCGCCCGAACGAGTTCACATGGGCGCCCTCAAACGACCCGCCCTGTAAGGTCCTTGGATACGGGTGCTTTCGGGCGCTGGGCGAAGTCACTGTGCATGGGCGCACGGGCGGGCACGGGTTGCACGACCGGCGGGCGGGTTTGCAGGATAGGCAGGCGGGTCTGCACGACAGGCGGGCGGGTCTGCACGGCTGGCGGGTCTGCACGATAGGCGGGTGAGCACACACGGGTGGGTGAGCGCACATGGAGATGCGACGAAACTGTGCACGACAAATGCGACGATAACAGAAAACATATGAATTCGACTAACTGTTGAGGTTGTCTTTATAGCGAATTCAAAGAGGATTAGCTTGAGAGCAGGGCCGACACTTGGAGGACATTTATGGGTGCGTTGGAAGTATTTTGGGGGTTAGCCAAGGGGCTGCCACCCCTCTTATGAACCAAAGTAAGATGCGTATATATGAAAGGAGCATGAGGCTCATTCATCAACGAACATTTAACTCTCATACACTTCTGTGCATAAGAAGAAGAGGAAACTGCACAAGGGGTAAAAGGACTACACATACCTCATGCGTAGGTTATTCAAGGTGCAGTTTGGTATTCTTGTGCCGGGTAAGGTGGAGGCTAGTGTGTCGGGGTTCGTTTTGGATGCAGTTTTTTGTAGGACTTGGCTAAGGGATCTTGGGTGGCTCGGTGAGCACCTCCCTTCGTGCAAGGGTGCACAAGATGTTTTAAAAAGGCAGGTGTCTGTCTATTGTAAAATTGGTTAAGTGTGAGACTTGGTTCGGCCAAGACACACTGTTGTATTATAATCTGATATTCTTAATAAAATTGTTGGGCAGACTTTTCGGGAGTTGCCCCTCCCTTTATACTTGTTAGCAATTGTTGATGTTCTTGGTTAATTGCATATGGATAATGAATGAGTATGGGCTTCATTAAGTATAAAGGAGAAAGAAGTTTACTTGGTTGCGAAACAAAAACTAAGTATGTTAATGTTGGAGTAGGCGTAGTCCACGAATGTTAGTATTGTTAAAAAGAAAGCGTTCGGTGGTGCCGCACCTCGCTAAAAGCGGTTTGAAGACTACCGCAGGTGTAGGGGCGTGACACGCCCGAATGAGTTCACACGGGTGCCCTCAAACGACCCGCCCGAACGAGTTCACACGGGCGCCCTCAAACGACCCGCCCGAACGATCGAAACGAAGCGACAAGGGAAAGCCAGGAAAACGAGCTGCACGAACGTGCACAAAGCCAACCTCCGGTCACAACTTAGCATTTTCGATACAGGCTCGTTCGCCCGGGTGCGCCCTCACCCGAACGACCCTCCCGAACGAGTTCACATGGGCGCCCTCAAACGACCCGCCCGAACGACCGAAACGAACCGACAAGGGAGAGCTAGGCAAATGAGCTGCACGAACATGCACAAAGCCAACCTCGGGTCACAACTTAGCATTTCTGATACGGGCTCGTTCACCCCGGCGTGCCCTTGCCTGAACGACCTGCCCGAACGAGTTCACACAGGCGCCCTCAAACGACCCGCCCGAACGACTCGCCCAAACGAGTTCGCACGGGCGCCTCAAATGACCCACCCGAATGACCCGCCCGAACGAGTTCACACGGGCGCCCTCAAACGACCTGCCCGAATGAGTTCACACGGGCGCCCTCGAACGACCCGCCCGAACGAGTTCACACGGGCGCCCTCAAACGACCCGCCCGAACGACCGAAACGAACCGACAAGGGAAAGCCAGGCAAACGAGCTACACGAACATGCACAAAGCCAACCTCGGGTCACAACTTAGCATTTTTGATATGGGCTCATTCTCCCGGGCGCGCCCTCGCCTGAACGACCCGCCCGAACGAGTTCACACGGGTGCCCTCAAAGGACCCGCCCGAACGATTTTGCATGGTCGCCCGAACAACCGAAACGAACCAACAAGGGAGAGCCAGGCAAACGAGCTACACGAACGTGCACAAAGCCAACCTCGGGTCACAACTTAGCAATTTTGATACGGGCTCATTCGCCCGGGCACGCCCTCGCCCAAACGACCCGCCCGAACGAGTTCACACGGGTGCCCTCAAATGACCCGCCCGAATGACCGAAACGAACCGACAAGGGAGAGCCGGGAAAACGAGCTGTACGAATGTGCACAAAGCCAAACTCATGTCAGAACTTAGCATTCTTGATACGGGCTCATTCGCCCTTGCGCGCCCTCGCCCGAACGAGTTCACACGGGCGCCCTCAAACGAACCGCCTGAACGACCGAAGTGAACCGACAAAGGAGAGCCGGGCAAACGAGCTGCACGAACATGCACAAAGCCAACCTTGAGTCACAACTTAGCATTTCTAATACGGTCTCATTCGCCCGGGTGCGCCCTCACCCGAACGACCCGCCCGAACGAGTTCACATGGGTGCCCTCAAACGACCCGCCCGAATGACCGAAACGAACTGATAAGGGAGAGCCGGGCAAAACGAGCTGCACGAACGTGCACAAAGCCAACCTCGCGTCACAACTTACCATTTTTGATACGGGCTCGTTCGCTCGGGCGCGACCTCGCCCGAACGACCCGCCCGAACGAGTTCACATGGGCGCCCTCAAACGAACCGCCCAAATGACCCGCCCGAACGAGTTCACACGGGTGCCTCAAACGGCCCGCCCGAAGGAGTTCACACGGGCACCCTAAAACGACCCGACCGAACGACCCACGCCAACGAGTTCACATGGGCGCCCTCAAACGACCCGCTTGAACGATTTTGCATGGGTGCCCGAACGACCGAAACGAAGCGAAAAAGGAGAGCCGGGAAAACGAGCTGCACGAACGTGCACAAAGCCAACCTTGGTCACAACTTAGCATTTTTGATACGGGCTCGTTCGCCCGGGCGTGACCTCGCCCGAACGAGTTCACACCGGCGCCATCAAACGACCCGCCCGAACAACCGAAATGAACCGACAAGGGAGTGTCGGGCAAACGAGCTGCACGAACATGCACAAAGCTAACCTCGGGTCACAACTTAGAATTTCTGATACGGGCTCATTTGCCCGGGCGCACCCTCGCCCGAACGAGTTCACATGGGCGCAATCAAACAACCTGCCCGAACGACTGAAAGTAACTGACAACGGAGAGCCGGGAAAACGAGCTGCACAAACGTGCACAAAGTTAACCTCGGGTCACAACTTAGCATTTTTGATACGGGCTTGTTCGCCCGGGCGCGCCCTCGCCCGAACAACCCGCCCGAACGAGTTCACACGGGCGCCCTCAAACGACCCGCGCGAACGACCCGGCCGAAAGACCCGCCCGAACGAGTTCACACGGGCACCTCAAACGACCCGCCCGAACGACCCGCCAGAACGAGTTTACACGGGCGACCTCAAATGACCCGCCTGAACAAGTTCACACGGGCGCCCTCAAACGAACCGCCCAAATAATTTTGCATGGGTGCCCGAATGACCGAAACGAAGCGACAAGGGAGAGTTGGGCAAACGAGCTGCACGAACGTGCACAAATTCAACCTCGGGTCACAACTTAGCATTTTTGATACAGGCTCGTTCGCCCAGGCGCGCCCTCACCCGAATGACCCGCCCGAACGAGTTCACATGGCCGCCCTCAATCGACCCGCCCAAACGCGTTCACACGGGCGCCCTCAGACGACCTGCCCGAACGACCGAACGAACCGGCAAGGGAGAGCCGGGCAAACGAGCTGCATGAACGTGCACAAAGCCAACCTCGGGTCACAACTTAGCATTTTTTATACGGGCTCATTCGCCCGGGCGTGCCCTAGCTCGAACGACCCGCCCGAACGAGTTCACATGGGTGCCCTCAAACGACCCGCCCGAATGACCGAAACGAACCGACAAGGGAGAGCCAGGCAATCGAGCTGCACGAACGTGCACAAAGCCAACCTCGGGTCATAACTTAGCATTTTTGATATGGGCTCGTTCGCCGGGGGGCGCCCTCGCCCGAACGGCCCGCTCAAGCGAGTTCACACGGGCGCCCTCAAATGACCCGCCCGAACGAGTTCACAATGGTTCGTCAAACGACCCGCCCGAACGATTTCACACGGGCGCCCTCAAACGACCCGCCTGAATGAGTTCACAAGGGCACCCTCAAACGACCTCCTGGAACGATTTTGCATGGGTGCCCGAACGACCGAAACGAAGCGACAAGGGAGAGATGGGCAAACGAGCTGCACGAACGTGCACAAAGCCAACCTCGGGTCACAACTTAGCATTTTTGATACGAGATCGTTCGCCCGGGCGTGCCCTCGCCCGAACGACCTGACCGAATGAGTTCACACGGGCGCCCTCAAACGACCCGCCCGAACGACCAAAACGAACTGACAAGGGAGAGCCGGGAAAACGAGTTGCATGAACGTGCACAAAGCCAACCTCGGGTCACAACTTTGCATTTTTTATAAGGGCTCGTTTGCCTGGGCGCGCCCTCCCCCGAACGACCCGCCCGAATGAGTTCACACGGGCGCCCTCAAACGACCCGCCAGAACGACAGAAAAAAACCGGCAAGGGAGAGCCAGGAAAACGAGCTGCACGAACGTGCACAAAGCCAACCTCAGGTCACAACTTAGCATTTTTTATACGTGCTTGTTCACCTAGGCGTGCCCTCTCCCGAACGACCCGCTCGAACGAGTTCACACGGGCGCCCTCAAATGACCCGCCTGAACGACCAAAACAAACCGACAAGGAGAACGAGGCAAACGAACTCCACGAACATGAACAAAGCCAAACTCGGGTCACAACTTAGCATTTTTTATACCGTCTCGTTCGCCCGGGCGTGCCCTCGCCCGAACGACCCGCCCAAATGAGTTCACATGGGCACCCTCAAATGACCCGCTTGAACGACAGAAACAAACCGACAAGGGACAGACGGGCAAACGAGCTCCACGGGCATGCACAAAGCCAACCTTGGGGCACAACTTAGCATCTTTGATACGGGCTCGTTCGCCCGGGCGCACCGTCACCTGAACGACCCACCGGAACGAGTTCACAACGGGCGCCCTCAAACGACCCGCTTGAACGTTTTTGCATGGGCGACCGAACAACCGAAACGAATCAACAAGGGAGAGTCGGGCAAACGAGCTACACGAACGTACACAAAGCCAACCTCGGGTCACAACGTAGCATTTTTGATATGGTCTAGTCCGTCCGGGTGCGCCATAGCCCGAACGAGTTCACAGGGGCACCCTCAAACGGCCCGCCCGAACGACCAAAATGAACCGACAAGGGAGAGCCGGGAAAACAAGCTGCACGAACGTGGACAAAGCCATCCTTGGGTCACAACTTAGCATTTATGATACAGGCTCGTTCGCTTGGGCGCGCCCTCGCCCGAATGACCCGCACTGGTTCACACAGGCGCCCTCAAACGACCCTCCCGAATGAGTTCACACGGGCGCCCTCAAACGACCCGCCCGAACGACCAAAACGAACCGACAAGGGAGAGCCGGGCAAACGAGCTGCACGAACGTGCACAAAGCCAACCTCGGGTCACAACTTAGCATTTTTTAGACGAGATCGTTCGCCCGGTCACGCCCTCGCCCGAAGGACCCCGCCTGAACGAGTTCACACGGGCGCCCTCAATCGACACGCCCGAACAACCGAAACGAACCGACAAGGGAGAGCCGGGCAAAGGAGCTGAACGAACGTGCACAAAGCCAACCTCAGGTAACAACTTAGCATTTTTTATACGGGTTCATTCGCTCGGGTGCGCCCTTGCCCGAACGACCCTCCCGAACGAGTTCACACGGGCGCCCTCAAACGACCCGCCCGAACGATTTCACACGGGTGCCTTAAATGACCCGCCCGAACGAGTTCACACGGGCGCCCTCAAATGACCTGCCCGAACGAGTTCACACGGGCGCCCTGAAACGACCCACCCGAACGATTTTGAATGGGTGCCCAAACGACCGAAACGAAGCGACAAGGGAGAGCCGGGCAAACGAGCTACACGAACATGCACAAAGCCAACCTTGGGTCACAACTTAGCATTTTTGATATGGGCTCGTTCACCCGGGCGCGCCCTCACACGAACGACCCGCCCGAACGAGTTCACACGGGCGCCCTCAAACGACCCGCCCGAACGACCAAAACAAACTTACAAGGGAGAGCCTGGAAAACGAGCTGCACAAACGTGCACAAAGCCAACCTCGAGTCACAACTTAGCATTTTTTATACGGGCTCGTTCGCCTGGGCGCACCCTAGCATGAACGACCCACCTGAACGAGTTCACACGGGCGCCCTCAAACGACCCGCCCAAATGATGGAAACGAACCGGCAAGGGAGAGCCGGGCAAACGAGCTGCAAGAATGTGCATAAAGCCAACCTCGGGTCACAACTTAGCATTTTTTATACGGGCTCGTTCGCCCGGGTGCGCCCTCGCCCGAACGTGTTCACACGGGCGCCCTCAAATGACCCGCCCGAACGACCGAAACAAACTGACAAGGGAGAGTCGGGCAAACGAGCTACACGAACGTGCACAAAGCTAACCTCGGGTCACAAGTTCGGATTTCTGATACGGGCTTATTCGCCTGAGCGCGCCATCGCTCGAACAACCAGCCCTAACGAGTTCACATGGGCGCCCTCAAACGACCCGCCCGAACGACCGAAAGGAACCGACAAGGGAGAGCCAGGCAAACGAGCTGCACGAATGTGCACAAAGCCAACCTCCGGTCACAACTTAGCATTTCTGATACGGGCTTATTCGCCCGGGTGCGCCCTCGCCCGAATGACCCGCCTGAACGAGTTCACACGGGCGCCCTCAAACGACCCACCCGAACGACCGAAACGAACCGATAAGGGAGAGCTAGGCAAATGAGCTGCACGAACATGCACAAAGCCAACCTCGGGTCACAACTTAGCATTTCTGATACGGGCTCGTTCGCCCCGGTGTGCCCTCGCCTGAACGACCTGCTCGAACGAGTTCACACAGGCGCCCTCAAACGACCCGCCCAAACGACTCGCCCAAACGAGTTCGCACGGGCGCCTCAAATGACCCACCCGAACGAGTTCACACGGGCGCCCTCAAACGACCTGCCCGAACGAGTTCACATGGGCGCCCTCGAACGACCCGCCCGAACGAGTTCACACGGGCGCCCTCAAACGACCCGCCCGAATGACCGAAACGAACCGACCTCGGGTCACAACTTAGCATTTTTGGTATGGGCTCATTCTCCCGGGCACGCCCTCGCCTGAACGACCCGCCCGAACGAGTTCACATGGGCGCCCTCAAAGGACCCGCTCGAACGATTTTGCTGGTTCGCCCGGGTGCGCCCTCGCCCGAACGAGTTCACATGGGCACCCTCAAACGAGCCGCACGAACGACCGAAACGAACCAACATGGGAGAGTCGGGCAAACGAGCTACACGAACATGCCCAAAGCCAACCTTGGGTCACAACTTAGCAATTTTGATACGGGCTCGTTCGCCCGGGCGCGCCCTCGCTCGAACGAGTTCACATGGGCACCCTCAAACGACCCACCCGAACGATTTTGCATGGGTGCCCGAACAACCGAAATGAACCAACAAGGGAGAGTCGCGTAAACGAGCTACAAAAATGTACAAAAAGCAAACCTCGGGTCACAACTTATCATTTTCGAAGGGCTTGTCCGCCCGGGTGTGCCCTCGCCCGAACGAGTTCACACGGGCGTCGTCAAACGACCCGCCCGAACGACCGAAACGAACCGACAAGGGAGAGTCGGGCAAACGAGCTGCACGAACATGCACAAAGCCAACCTTGGGTCACAACTTGGCATTTTTTATACGGGCTCGTTCCCCCGGGCGCGCCCTCGCCCAAACAAGTTCACACGGGCACCCTCAAACGACCCGCCCCAACGACCGAAACGAACCAACAAAGGAGAGTCGGGCAAACGAGCTGCACGAACGTGCACAAAGCCAACCTTGAGTCACATCTTAGCATTTTTGATATGGGCTCGTTCGCCCGGGCGCGCCCTCGCCCGAACGAGTTCACACGGGCGCCCTCAAATGACCCGCCCGAACGACCGAAACGAACCGACAAGGGAGAGCCAGGCAAACGAGCTGCACGAACGTGCACAAAGCCAACCTCGGGTCACAACTTAGCATTTTTTATACGGGCTCGTTCACCCGGGCGTGCCCTCGCCCGAACGAGTTCACACGGGCAACCTCAAACGACCCGCCCGAACGACTGAAATGAACCGACAAGGGAGAGTCGGGCAAACGAGCTGCAAGAACGTGCATAAAGCTAACCTCGGGTCACAACTTAGCATTTCTCATACGGGATCGTTCGCCCGGGCGCGCCCTCGCCCGAACGACCTGCCCAAACGAGTTCACACGAGCGCCCTCAAACGACCCGCCCGAACGACTGAAACAAACCAACAAGGGAGAGTCGGGCAAACGAGCTACACAAACGTGCACAAAGCTAACCTCGGGTCACAACTTAGCATTTCTCATATGGGATCGTTCGCACGGGCGCACCCTCGCCCGAACGACCCGCCCAAACGAGTTCACACGGGCGCCCTCAAACGACCCGCCCGAACGAGTTCACATGGGTGCCCTCAAACGACCCGCCCAAATGACCAAAACGAACCGACAAGGGATAGCCGGGCAAACGAGCTGCACGAACATGCACAAAGCCAACCTCGGGTCACAACTTAGCATTTTTGATATGGGCTCGTTCGCCCGGGCGCAGCCTCACTTGAACAACCCTCCCGAACGAGTTCACACGGGCGCCCTCAAACGACCCTCCCGAATGAGTTCACACGGGCACCCTCAAACGACCCGCCCGAACGATTTTGCATGGATGCCCAAAGGACCGAAACGAAGCGACAAGGGAGAGACGAGCAAACAAGCTGCAAGAACGTGCACAAAGCCAACCTCGGGTCACAACTTAGCATTTTTGATACGGGCTCGTTCACTCAGGCGCACCCTCGCTCGAACGACCGACCCGAATGGGTTCACACGGGCGCCCTCAAAGGACCCGCCCGAACGAGTTCACACGGGCGCCCTCAAATGACCTGCCCGAACGACCGAAACGAACCGAAAAGGGAGAGTTGGGAAAACGAGCTACACGAACATGCACAAAGCCAACCTCAGGTCACAACTTAGCGTTTTTGATACGGGCTCGTTCACCCAGAAGCGCCCTCGCCCGAATGACCCGCCCGAACGAGTTCACACGGGCGCCCTCAAATGACCCGCCCGAACGACCGAAACGAACCGACAAGGGAGAGCCAGGCAAACGAGCTGCACGAACATGCACAAAGCCAACCTCGGGTCACAACTTAGCATTTTTGATACGGGCTCGTTCGCCCGGGCGCGCCCTTGCCCGAACGACCCGCCCGAACGAGTTCACACAGGCGCCCTCAAACGACCCGCCCGAACGAGTTCACACGAGTGCCTCAAATGACCTGCCCGAACGAGTTCACATGGGCGCCCCCAAACGACCCGCCCTGTAAGGTCCTTGGATATGGGTGCTTTCGGGCGTTGGGCGAAGTCATTGTGCATGGGCGCACGGGCGGGCACGGGTTGCACGACAGGCGGGCGGGTTTGCAGGATAGGCGGGCGGGTTAAGTGTGAGACTTGGTTCGGCCAAGGCACACTGTTGTATTATAATCTGATATTCTTAATAAAATTGTTGGGCAGACTGTTTGGGAGTTGCCCCTCCCTTTATACTTGTTAGCAATTGTTGATGTTCTTGGTTAATTGCATATGGATAATGAATGAGTATGGGCTTCATTAAGTATAAAGGAGAAAGAAGTTTACTTGGTTGCGAAACACAAACTAAGTATGTTAATGTTGGAGTAGGCGTAGTCCACGAATGTTAGTATTGTTAAAAAGAAAGCGTTCGGTGGTGCCGCACCTCACTAAAAGCGGTTTGAAGACTACCGCAGGTGTAGGGGCGTGACACGCCCGAATGAGTTCACACGGGTGCCCTCAAACGACCCGCCCGAACGAGTTCACACGGGCGCCCTCAAACGACCCGCCCGAACGATCGAAATGAAGCGACAAGGGAAAGCCAGGAAAACGAGCTGCACGAACGTGCACAAAGCCAACCTCTGGTCACAACTTAGCATTTTCGATACAGGCTCGTTCGCCCGGGTGCGCCCTCACCCGAACGACCCTCCCGAACGAGTTCACACGGGCGCCCTCAAACGACCCGCCCGAACGACCGAAACGAACCGACAAGGGAGAGCTAGGCAAATGAGCTGCACGAACATGCACAAAGCCAACCTCGGGTCACAACTTAGCATTTCTGATACGGGCTCGTTCGCCCCGGCGCGCCCTCACCTGAACGACCTGCCCGAACGAGTTCACACAGGCGCCCTCAAACGACCCGCCCGAACGACTCGCCCAAACGAGTTCGCACGGGCGCCTCAAATGACCCACCCGAACGACCCGCCCGAACGAGTTCACACGGGCGCCCTCAAACGACCTGCCCGAACGAGTTCACACGGGCGCCCTCGAACGACCCGCCCGAACGAGTTCACACGGGCGCCCTCAAACGACCCGCCCGAACGACCGAAACGAACCGACAAGGGAAAGCCAGGCAAACGAGCTACACGAACATGCACAAAGCCAACCTCGGGTCACAACTTAGCATTTTTGGTATGGGCTCATTCTCCCGAGCGCGCCCTCGCCTGAACGACCCGCCCGAACAAGTTCACATGGGCGCCCTCAAAGGACCCGCCCGAACGATTTTGCATGGTCGCCCGAACAACCGAAACGAACCAACAAGGGAGAGCCAGGCAAACGAGCTACACGAATGTGCACAAAGCCAACCTCGGGTCACAACTTAGCAATTTTGATACAGGGTCATTCGCCCGGGCACGCCCTCGCCCAAACGACCCGCCCGAACGAGTTCACACGGGTGCCCTCAAATGACCCGCCCGAATGACTGAAACAAACCGACAAGGGAGAGCCGGGAAAACGAGCTGTACGAATGTGCACAAAGCCAAACTCAGGTCAGAACTTAGCATTTTTGATACGGGCTCGTTCGCCCTTGCGCGCCCTCGCCCGAACGAGTTCACACGGGCGCCCTCAAACGAACCGCCTGAACGACCGAAGCGAACTGACAAAGGAGAGCCGGGCAAACGAGCTGCACGAACGTGCACAAAGCCAACCTTGAGTCACAACTTAGCATTTCTAATACGGGCTCATTCGCCTGGGTGCGCCCTCACCCAAACGACCCGCCCGAACGAGTTCACACGGGTGCCCTCAAACGACCCGCCCGAACGACCGAAACGAACTGATAAGGGAGAGCCGGGCAAAATGAGCTGCACGAACGTGCACAAAGCCAACCTCGCGTCACAACTTAGCATTTTTTATACGGGCTCGTTCGCTCGGGCGCGACCTCGCCCGAACGACCCGCCCGAACGAGTTCACACAGGCGCCCTCAAACGAACTGCCCAAACGACCCGCCCGAACGAGTTCACACGGGTGCCTCAAACGACCCGCCCGAAGGAGTTCACACGGGCACCCTCAAACGACCCGACCGAACGACCCACGCCAACGAGTTCACACGGGCGCCCTCAAACGACCCGCCTGAACGATTTTGCATGGGTGCCCGAACGACCTAAACGAAGCGAAAAAGGAGAGCCGGGAAAACGAGCTGCACGAACGTGCACAAAGCCAACCTTGGGTCACAACTTAGCATTTTTGATACGGGCTCGTTCGCCCGGGCGCGACCTCACCCGAACGAGTTCACACCGGCGCCATCAAACGACCCGCCCGAACAACCGAAACGAACCGACAATGGAGCGTTGGGCAAACGAGCTGCACGAACATGCACAAAGCTAACCTCGGGTCACAACATAGAATTTCTGATACGGGCTCATTTGCCCGGGCGCGCCCTCGCCCGAACGAGTTCACATGGGCGCCATCAAACAACCCGCCCGAACGACTGAAAGTAACCGACAACGGAGAGCCGGGCAAACGAGCTGCACAAACGTGCACAAAGTTAACCTCGGGTCACAACTTAGCATTTTTGATACGGGCTTATTCGCCTGGGCGCGCCCTCGCCCGAACAACCTTCCCGAACGAGTTCACACGGGCGCCCTCAAACGACCCGCGCGAACGACCTAGCCGAAAGACCCGCCCGAACGAGTTCACACGGGCACCTCAAACGACCCGCCCGAACGACCTGCCAGAACGAGTTTACACGGGCAACCTCAAATGACCCGCCTGAACAAGTTCACACGGGCGCCCTCAAACGAACCGCCCAAATAATTTTGCATGGGTGCCCGAATGACCGAAACGAAGCGACAAGGGAGAGTTGGGCAAACGAGCTGCACGAACGTGCACAAATTCAACCTCGGGTCACAACTTAGCATTTTTGATACAGGCTCATTCGCCCAGGCGCGCCCTCACCCGAATGACCCGCCCGAACGAGTTCACATGGCCGCCCTCAATCGACCCGCCCAAACGCGTTCACACGGGCGCCCTCAGATGACCTGCCCGAACGACCGAACGAACCGGCAAGGGAGAGCCGGGCAAACGAGCTGCATGGACGTGCACAAAGCCAACCTCGGGTCACAACTTAGCATTTTTTAAACGGGCTCATTCCCCCGGGCGCGCCCTAGCTCGAACGACCCGCCCGAACGAGTTCACATGGGTGCCCTCAAACGACCCGCCCGAACAACCGAAACGAACCAACAAGGGAGAGCCAGGCAATCGAGCTGCACGAACGTGCACAAAGCCAACCTCGGGTCATAACTTAGCATTTTTGATATGGGCTCGTTCGCCGGGGGGCGCCCTCGCCCGAACGACCCGCTCAAGCGAGTTCACACGGGCGCCCTCAAATGACCCACCCGAACGAGTTCACAAGGGTTCGTCAAATGACCCGCCCGAACGATTTCACATGGGCGCCCTCAAACGACCCGCCTGAACGAGTTCACAAGGGCACCCTCAAACGACCTCCTGGAACGATTTTGCATGGGTGCCCGAACGACCGAAACGAAGCGACAAGGGAGAGATGGGCAAACGAGCTGCACGAACGTGCACAAAGCCAACCTCGGGTCACAACTTAGCATTTTTGATACGAGATCGTTCGCCCGGGCGTGCCCTCGCCCGAACGACCCGACCGAATGAGTTCACACGGGTGCCCTCAAACGACCCGCCCGAACGACCAAAACGAACTGACAAGGGAGAGCCGGGCAAACGAGTTGCATGAACGTGCACAAAGCCAACCTCGGGTCACAACTTTGCATTTTTTATAAGGGCTCGTTTGCTTGGGTGCGCCCTCCCCAGAACGACCCGCCCGAATGAGTTCACACGGGCGCCCTTAAACGACCTGCCAGAACGACAGAAAAAAACCGGCAAGGGAGAGCCAAGAAAATGAGATGCACGAACGTGCACAAAGCCAACCTAAGGTCACAACTTAGCATTTTTTATACGTGCTTATTCACCTAGGCGTGCCCTCTCCTGAACGACCCACTCGAACGAGTTCACACGGGCGCCCTCAAACGACCCGCCTGAACGACCAAAACAAACTCACAAGGGAGAACGAGGCAAACGAACTCCACGAACATGCACAAAGCCAAACTCGGGTCACAACTTAGCATTTTTTATACCGTCTCGTTCGCCCGGGCGTGCCCTCACCCGAACGACCCACCCAAATGAGTTCACATGGGCACCCTCAAATGACCTGCTCGAACGACAGAAATGAACCGACAAGGGAGAGACAGGCAAACGAGCTCCACGAGCATGCACAAAGCCAACCTTGGGTCACAACTTAGCATTTTTGATACGGGCTCATTCGCCCGGGCGCACCGTCACCCGAACGACCCACCGGAACGAGTTCACACGGGCGCCCTCAAACGACCCGCTTGAACGATTTTGCATGGGCGACCGAACAACCGAAACGAACCAACAAGGGAGAGTCGGGCAAACGAGCTACACGAACGTACACAAAGCCAACCTCGGGTCACAACCTAGCATTTTTGATATGGTCTAGTCCGTCCGGGTGCGCCATAGCCCGAACGAGTTCACAGGGGCACCCTCAAACGGCCCGCCCGAACGACCAAAACGAACCGACAAGGGAGAGCCGGGCAAACGAGCTGCACGAACGTGCACAAAGCCATCCTCGGGTCACAACTTAGCATTTATGATACGGGCTCGTTCGCTTGGGCGCGCCCTCGCCCGAATGACCCGCACTGGTTCACACAGGCGCCCTCAAACGAACCTCCCGAACGAGTTCACACGGGCGCCCTCAAACGACCCGCCCGAACGACCGAAACGAACGTGCACAAAGCCAACCTCGGGTCACAACTTAGCATTTTTTAGACGGGATCGTTCGCCCGGTCACGCCCTCGCCCGAAGGACCCGCCTGAACGAGTTCACACGGGCGCCCTCAATCGACACGCCCAAACAACCGAAACGAACCGACAAGGGAGAGCCGGGCAAAGGAGCTGCACGAACGTGCACAAAGCCAACCTCGGGTAACAACTTAGCAATTTTTATACGGGTTCATTCGCTCGGGTGCGCCCTCGCCCGAACGACCCTCCCGAACAAGTTCACACGGGCGCCCTCAAACGACCCGCCCAAACGATTTCACACGGGTGCCTCAAATGACCCGCCCGAACGAGTTCACACGGGCGCCCTCAAATGACCTGCCCGAACGAGTTCACACGGGCGCCCTGAAACGACCCACCCGAACGATTTTGCATGGGTGCCCGAACGACCGAAATGAAGCGACAAGGGAGAGCCGGGCAAACGAGCTGCACGAACATGCACAAAGCGAACCTCGGGTCACAACTTAGCATTTTTGATATGGGCTCGTTCGCCCGGGCGCGCCCTCACCCTAACGACCCGCCCAAACGAGTTCACACGGGCGCCCTCAAACGACCCGCCCGAACGACCAAAACAAACTTACAAGGGAGAGCCTGGAAAACGAGCTGCACAAACGTGCACAAAGCCAACCTCGAGTCACAACTTAGCATTTTTTATACAGGCTCGTTCGCCTGGGCGCGCCCTAGCATGAATGACCCACCCGAACGAGTTCACACGGGCGCCCTCAAACGACCCGCCCAAACGATGGAAACGAACCGGCAAGGGAGAGCCGGGCAAACGAGCTGCACGAATGTGCATAAAGCCAACCTCGGGTCACAACTTAGCATTTTTGATACGGGCTCGTTCGCCCGGGTGCGCCCTCGCCCGAACGTGTTCACACGGGCGCCCTCAAATGACCCGCCCGAACGACCGAAACAAACCGACAAGGGAGAGTCGGGCAAACGAGCTACACGAACGTGCACAAAGCTAACCTCGGGTCACAAGTTCGGATTTCTGATACGGGCTTGTTCGCCTGAGCGCGCCATCGCTCGAACAACCAGCCCTAAAGAGTTCACATGGGCGCCCTCAAACGACCCGCCCGAACGACCGAAAGGAACCGACAAGGGAGAGCCAGGCAAACGAGCTGCACAAATGTGCACAAAGCCAACCTCGGGTCACAACTTAGCATTTCTGATACGGGCTTATTCGCCCGGGTGCGCCCTCGCCCGAACGACCCGCCTGAACGAGTTCACACGGGCGCCCTCAAACGACCCGCCCGAACGACCGAAACGAACCGATAAGGGAGAGCTAGGCAAATGAGCTGCACGAACATGCACAAAGCCAACCTTGTGTCACAACTTAGCATTTCTGATACGGGCTCGTTCGCCCCGGCGTGCCCTCGCCTGAACGACCTGCCCGAACGAGTTCACACAGGCGCCCTCAAACGACCCGCCCGAACGACTCGCCCAAACGAGTTCGCACGGGCGCCTCAAATGACCCACCCGAACGACCCGCCCGAACGAGTTCACACGGGCGCCCTCGAACGACCTGCCCGAACGAGTTCACACGGGCGCCCTCGAACGACCCGCCCGAACGAGTTCACACGGGCGCCCTCAAACGACCCACCCGAACGACTGAAACGAACCGACAAGGGAAAGCCAGGCAAACGAGCTACACGAACATGCACAAAGCCAACCTCGGGTCACAACTTAGCATTTTTGATATGGGCTCATTCTCCCGGGCGCGCCCTCGCCTGAACGACCCGCCCGAACGAGTTCACATGGGCGCCCTCAAAGGACCCGCCCGAACGATTTTGCATGGTCGCCGGAACAAACGAAACGAACCAACAAGGGAGAGCCGGGCAAACGAGCTACACGAACGTGCACAAAGCCAACCTCGGGTCACAACTTAGCAATTTTGATACGGGGTCATTCGCCCGGGCACGCCCTCGCCCAAACGACCCGCCTGAACGAGTTCACACGGGTGCCCTCAAATGACCCGCCCGAATGACCGAAACGAACCGACAAGGGAGAGTCGGGAAAACGAGCTGTACGAATGTGCACAAAGCCAAACTCAGGTCAGAACTTAGCATTTTTGATACGGGCTCGTTCGCCCTTGCGCGCCCTCACCCGAACGAGTTCACACGGGCGCCCTCAAACGAACCGCCTGAACGACTGAAGCGAACCGACAAAGGAGAGCCGGGCAAACGAGCTGCACGAACGTGCACAAAGCCAACCTTGAGTCGCAACTTAGCATTTCTAATACGGGCTCATTCGCCCAGGTGCGCCCTCACCCGAACGACCCGCCCGAACGAGTTCACACGGGTGCCCTCAAACGACCCGCCCGAACGACCGAAACGAACTGATAAGGGAGAGCCGGGCAAAACGAGCTGCACGAACGTGCACAAAGCCAACCTCGCGTCACAACTTAGCATTTTTGATACGGGCTCGTTCGCTCGGGTGCGACCTCGCCCGAACGACCCGCCCGAACGAGTTCACACGGGCGCCCTCAAACAAACCGCCCAAACGACCCGCCCGAACGAGTTCACATGGGTGCCTCAAACGACCCGCCCGAAGGAGTTCACACGGGCACCCTCAAACGACCCGACCGAACGACCCACGCCAACGAGTTCACACGGGCGCCCTCAAACGACCCGCCTGAACGATTTTGCATGGGTGCCCGAACGACCGAAACGAAGCGACAAGGGAGAGCCGGGAAAACGAGCTGCACGAACGTGCACAAAGCCAACCTTGGGTCACAACTTAGCATTTTTGATACGGGCTCGTTCGCCCGGGCGCGCCCTCGCCCGAACGAGTTCACACCAGCGCCCTCAAACGACCCGCCCGAACGACCGAAACGAACCGACAAGGGAGCGTCGGGCAAACGAGCTGCACGAACATGCACAAAGCTAACCTCGGGTCACAACTTAGCATTTCTGATACGGGCTCATTTGCCCGGGCGCGCCCTCGCCCGAACGAGTTCACATGGGCGCCATCAAACAACCCGCCCGAACGACCGAAAGTAACCGACAACGGAGAGCCGGGCAAACGAGCTGCACAAACGTGCACAAAGCTAACCTCGGGTCACAACTTAGCATTTTTGATACGGGCTCGTTCGCCCGGGCGCGCCCTCACCCGAACAACCTGCCCGAACGAGTTCACACGGGCGCCCTCAAACGACCCGCGTGAACGACCTGGCCGAAAGACCCGCCCGAACGAGTTCACACGGGCACCTCAAACGACCCGCCCGAACGAGTTTACACGGGCGACCTCAAATGACCCGCCTGAACAAGTTCACACGGGCGCCCTCAAACGACCCGCCCAAATGATTTTGCATGGGTGCCCGAATGACCGAAACGAAGCGACAAGGGAGAGTTGGGCAAACGAGCTGCACGAACGTGCACAAATTCAACCTCGGGTCACAACTTAGCATTTTTGATACAGGCTCGTTCGCCCAGGCGCGCCCTCACCCGAATGACCCGCCCGAACGAGTTCACATGGACGCCCTCAATCGACCCGCCCAAACGCGTTCACACGGGCGCCCTCAGACGACCTGCCCAAACGACCGAATGAACCGGCAAGGGAGAGCCGGGCAAACGAGCTGCATGAACGTGCACAAAGCCAACCTCGGGTCACAACTTAGCATTTTTTATACGGGCTCATTCGCCCGGGCGCGCCCTAGCCCGAACGACCCGCCCGAACGAGTTCACATGGGTGCCCTCAAACGACCCGCCCGAACGACCGAAACGAACCGACAAGGGAGAGCCGGGCAAACGAGCTGCACGAACGTGCACAAAGCCAACCTCGGGTCATAACTTAGCATTTTTGATATGGGCTCGTTCGCCCGGGGGCGCCCTCGCCCGAACGACCCGCTCGAGCGAGTTCACACGGGCGCCCTCAAATGACCCGCCCGAACGAGTTCACAAGGGTTCGTCAAACGACCCGCCCGAAAGATTTCAGACGGGCGCTCCTCAAACGACCCGCCTGAATGAGTTCACAAGGGCACCCTCAAACGACCTCCTGGAATGATTTTGCATGGGTGCCCGAACGACCGAAACGAAGCGACAAGGGAGAGATGGGCAAACGAGCTGCATGAACGTGCACAAAGCCAACCTCGGGTCACAACTTAGCATTTTTGATACGGGATTGTTCGCCCGGGCGTGCCCTCGCCCGAACGACCCGCCCGAATGAGTTCACACGGGCGCCCTCAAACGACCCGCCCGAACGACCAAAACGAACTGACAAGGGAGAGCCGGGCAAACGAGTTGCATGAACGTGCACAAAGCCAACCTCGGGTCACAACTTTGCATTTTTTATAAGGGCTCGTTTGCCTGGGCGCGCCCTCCCCAGAACGACCCGCCCGAATGAGTTCACACGGGCGCCCTTAAACGACCCGCCAGAACGACAGAAAAAAACCGGCAAGGGAGAGCCAGGAAAACGAGCTGCACGGACGTGCACAAAGCCAACCTAAGGTCACAACTTAGCATTTTTTATACGTGCTTATTCACCTAGGCGTGCCCTCTCCTGAACGACCCGCTCGAACGAGTTCACACGGGCGCCCTCAAACGACCCGCCTGAACGACCAAAACAAACCGACAAGGGAGAACGAGGCAAACGAACTCCACGAACATGCACAAAGCCAACCTCGGGTCACAACTTAGCATTTTTTATACCGTCTCGTTCGCCCGGGCGTGCCCTCGCCCGAACGACCCGCCCAAACGAGTTCACATGGGCACCCTCAAATGACCCGCTCGAACGACAGAAACGAACCGACAAGGGAGAGCCGGGCAAACGAGCTCCACGAGCATGCCCAAAGCCAACCTCGGGTCACAACTTAGCATTTTTGATACGGGCTCGTTCGCCCAGGCGCACCGTCACCCGAACGACCCACCGGAACGAGTTCACACGGGCGCCCTCAAACGACCCGCTTGAACGATTTTGCATGGGCGACCGAACAACCGAAACGAACCAACAAGGGAGAGTCGGGCAAACGAGCTACACGAACGTACACAAAGCCAACCTCGGGTCACAACCTAGCATTTTTGATATGGTCTAGTCTGTCCGGGTGCGCCATAGCCCGAACGAGTTCACAGGGGAACCCTCAAACGGCCCGCCCGAACAACCAAAACGAACCGACAAGGGAGAGCCGGGAAAACAAGCTGCACGAACGTGGACAAAGCCATCCTCGGGTCACAACTTAGCATTTATGATACGGGCTTGTTCGCTTGGGCGCGCCCTCTCCCGAATGACCCGCACTGGTTCACACAGGCGCCCTCAAACGACCCTCCCGAACGAGTTCACACGGGCGCCCTCAAACGACCCGCCCGAACGACCGAAACGAACCGACAAGGGAGAGCCGGGCAAATGAGCTGCACGAACGTGCACAAAGCCAACCTCGGGTCACAACTTAGCATTTTTTAGACGGGATCGTTCCCCCGGTCACGCCCTCGCCCGAAGGACCCGCCTGAACGAGTTCACATGGGCGCCCTCAATCGACACGCCCGAACAACCGAAACGAACCGACAAGGGAGAGCCGGGCAAAGGAGCTGCACGAACGTGCACAAAGCCAACCTCGGGTAACAACTTAGCATTTTTTATACGGGCTCATTCGCTCGGGTGCGCCCTCGCCCGAACGACCCTCCCAAACGAGTTCACACGGGCGCCCTCAAACGACCCGCCCGAACGATTTCACACGGGTGCCTCAAATGACCCGCCCGAACGAGTTCACACGGGCGCCCTCAAATGACCTGCCCGAACGAGTTCACACGGGCGCCCTGAAACGACCCACCCGAACGATTTTGCATGGGTGCCCGAACGACCGAAACGAAGCGACAAGGGAGAGGCGGGCAAACGAGCTTCACGAACATGCACAAAGCCAACCTCGGGTCACAACTTAGCATTTTTGATATGGGCTCGTTCGCCCGGGCGCGCCCTCACCCGAACGACCCGCCCGAACGAGTTCACAAGGGCGCCCTCAAACGACCCGCCCGAACGACCAAAACAAACTTACAAGGGAGAGCCTGGAAAATGAGCTGCACAAATGTGCACAAAGCCAACCTCGAGTCACAACTTAGCATTTTTTATACGGGCTCGTTCGCCCGTGCGAGCCCTAGCACGAACGACCCACCCGAACGAGTTCACACGGGCGCCCTCAAACGACCCGCCCAAACGATGGAAACGAACCGGCAAGGGAGAGCCGGGCAAACGAGCTGCACGAATGTGCATAAAGCCAACCTCGGGTCACAACTTAGCATTTTTGATACGGGCTCGTTCGCCCGGGCGCGCCCTCGCCCGAACGTGTTCACACGGGCGCCCTCAAATGACCCGCCCGAACGACCGAAACAAACCGACAAGGGAGAGTCGGGCAAACGAGCTACACGAACGTGCACAAAGCTAACCTCGGGTCACAAGTTCAGATTTCTGATACGGGCTTGTTCGCCTGAGCGCGCCATCGCTCGAACAACCAGCCCTAACGAGTTCACATGGGCGCCCTCAAACGACCCGCCCGAACGACCGAAAGGAACCGACAAGGGAGAGCTAGGCAAACGAGCTGCACGAATGTGCACAAAGCCAACCTCGGGTCACAACTTAGCATTTCTGATACGGGCTTATTCACCCGGGTGCGCCCTCGCCCGAACGACCCGCCTGAACGAGTTCACACGGGCGCCCTCAAACGACCCGCCCGAAAGACCCGCCCGAACGAGTTCACACGGGCGCCTCAAATGACCCGGCCGAACGACCCGCCCAAATGAGTTCACACGGGCGCCCTCAAATGACCCACCCAAACGTGTTCACACGGGCGTCCTCAAACGACCCGCCGGAACGATTTTGCATGGGTGCCCGAACGACCGAAACGAAGCGACAAGGGAGAGTCGGGCAAACGAGCTGCACGAACATGCACAAAGCCAACCTCGAGTCACAACTTAGCATTTTTGATACAGGCTCGTTCGCTCGGGTGCACCCTCACCCGAACGACCCGCCCAAACGAGTTCACACGGGCACCCTAAATCGACCCGCAGGAACGAGTTCACACGGGCGCCGTCAAACGACCCACCCGAACGATCGAACGAACTGACAAGGGAGAGCCGGGCAAACGAGCTGCACGAACGTGCACAATGCCAACCTCGGGTCACAACTTAGCATTTTTGATACGGGCTCGTTCGCCCAGCCGCGCCCTCGCCCGAATGACCCGCCCAAACGAGTTCTCACGGGCGCCCTCAAACGACCCGCCCGAACGACCGAAACGAACCGACAAGGGAGAGCCAGGAAAACGAGCTACACGAACGTGCACAAAGCCAGCCTCGGGTCACAACTTAGCATTTTTTATACGGGCTTGTTCGCCCAGGCGCGCCCTCACCCGAACCACCCGCTTGAACGAGTTCACACGGGCGCCCTCAAACGACCCGCCCGAAAGACCGAAACGAAGCGACAAGGGAGAACCGGGCATACGAGCTGCACGAACGTGCACAAAGCCAACCTTGGGTCACAACTTAGAATTTTTTATATGGGCTGGTTCGCCCGAGTGTGCCCTCGCCCGAACGAGTTCACACGGGCACCCTCAAACGACCCGCCTGAACGACCGAAACGAACCGACAAGGGAGAGTCGGGCAAACGAGCTACACGAACATGCCCAAAGCCAACCTCGGGTCACAACTTAGCAATTTTGATACGGGCTCGTTCGCCCGGGCGCACCCTCGCCCGAACGAGTTCACACGGGCACCCTCAAACGACCCACCCGAACGATTTTGCATGGGTGCCCGAACAACCGAAACAAACCAACAAGGGAGAGCCGGGTAAACGAGCTACACAAATGTACACAAAGCCAACCTCGGGTCACAACTTAGCATTTTCGAAGGGCTTGTCCGCCCGGGCGCGCCCTCGCCCGAACGAGTTCACACGGGCGCCGTCAAACGACCGAAACAAACCGACAAGGGAGAGTCGGGCAAACGAGCTGCACGAACGTGCACAAAGCCAACCTCGGGTCACAACTTGGCATTTTTTATACGGGCTCGTTCCCCCGGGCGCGCCCTCGCCCAAACGAGTTCACACGGGCGCCCTCAAACGACCCGCCCCAACGACCGAAACGAACCGACAAAGGAGAGCCGGGCAAACGAGCTGCACGAACGTGCACAAAGCCAACCTTGAGTCACATCTTAGCATTTCTGATATGGGCTCGTTCGCCCAGGCGCGCCCTCGCCCGAACGAGTTCACACGGGCGCCCTCAAATGACTCGCTCGAACGACCGAAACGAACCGACAAGGGAGAGCCAGGCAAACGAGCTGCACGAACGTGAACAAAGCCAACCTCGGGTCACAACTTAGCATTTTTGATACGGGCTCGTTCACCTGGGTGTGCGCTCGCCCGAATGACCTGCCCGAACGAGTTCACACGGGCGACCTCAAACGACCCGCCCGAACGACTGAAATGAACCGACAAGGGAGAGTCGGGCAAACGAGCTGCAAGAACGTGCATAAAGCTAACCTCGGGTCACAAATTAGCATTTCTCATACGGGATCGTTCGCCCGGGCGCACCCTCGCCCGAACGACCTGCCCAAATGAGTTCACACGAGCGCCCTCAAATGACCCGCCCGAACGCCTGAAACAAACCAACAAGGGAGAGTTGGGCAAACGAGCTGCACAAATGTGCACAAAGCTAACCTCAGGTCACAACTTAGCATTTCTCATATGGGATCGTTCGCACGGGCGCACCCTCGCCCGAACGAGTTCACACGGGCGCCCTCAACCGACCCGCCCGAACGAGTTCACACGGGCGCCCTCAAACGAACCGCCCGAACGAGTTCACACGGGCGCCCTCAAACGACCCGCCCGAACGACCGAAACGAACCGACAAGGGAGAGCCGGGCAAATGAGCTGCACGAACATGCACAAAGCCAACCTCGGGTCACAACTTAGCATTTTTCATACGGGCTCGTTCGCCCGGGCGCGCCCTCGCCCGAACGACCCGCCTGAACGAGTTCACACGGGCGCCCTCAAATGACCCTCCCGAATGAGTTCACACGGGCACCCTCAAACGACCCGCCCGAACGATTTTGCATGGGTGCCCGAAGGACCGAAACGAAGCGACAAGGGAGAGTCGGGCAAACGAGCTGCAAGAACGTGCACAAAGCCAACCTCGGGTCACAACTTAGCATTTTTTATACGGGCTCGTTCGCTCAGGCGCACCGTCGCTCGAACGACCAGCCCGAATGGGTTCACACGGGCGCCCTCAAAGGACCCGCCCGAACGAGTTCACACGGGCGCCCTCAAACGACCGAAACGAACCGAAAAGGGAGAGCTTGGAAAACGAGCTGCACGAACATGCACAAAGCCAACCTCGGGTCACAACTTAGCATTTTTGATATGGGCTCGTTCACCCAGGCACGCCCTCGCCCGAATGACCCGCCCGAACGAGTTCACACGGGCGCCCTCAAATGACCCGCCCGAACGACCGAAATGAACCGACAAGGGAGAGCCAGGAAAACAAGCTGCACGAACATGCACAAAGCCAACCTCGGGTCACAACTTAGCATTTTTGATACGGGCTCGTTCGCCCGGGCGCGCCCTCGCCCGAACGACCCACCCGAACGATTTCACACAGGCGCCCTCAAACGACCTGCCCGAATGAGTTCACACGGGTGCCTCAAATGACGCGCCTGAACGAGTTCACATGGGCGCCCTCAAACGACCCGCCCTGTAAGGTCCTTGGATACGGGTGCTTTCGGGCGCCAGGCGAAGTCACTGTGCACGGGTGCACGGGCGGGCACGGGTTGCACGACCGGCGGGCGGGTTTGCAGGACAGGCAGGCGGGTCTGCACGACAGGCGGGCGGGTCTGCACGGCGGGCGGGTCTGCACGACAGGCGGGTGAGCACACACGGGTGGGTGAGCGCACACGGAGATGCGACGAAACTGCGCACAACAAATGCGACGATAACAGAAAACATATGAATTCGACTAACTGTTGAGGTTGTCTTTATAGCGAATTGAAAAAGGATTAGCTTGAGAGCAGGGCCGACACTTGGAGGACATTTATGGGTGTGTTGGAAGTATTTTGGGGGTTAGCTAAGGGGTTGCCACCCCTCTTATGAACCAAAGTAAGATGCGTATATATGAAAGGAGCATGAGGCTCATTCATCAACAAACATTCAACTCTCATACACTTCTGTGCATAAGAAGAAGAGGAAACTGCGCAAGGGGTCAAAGGACTATGCATACCTCATGCGTAGGTTATTCAAGGTGCAGTTTGGTATTCTTGTGCCGGGTGAGGTGGAGGCTAGTGTGTCAGGGTTCGTTTTGGATGCATTTTTGTGTAGGACTTGGCTAAGGGATCTTGGGTGGCTCGGGTGAGCACCTCCCTTCGTGCAAGGGTGCACAAGATGTTTTAAAAAGGCAGGTGGCCTGTCTATTGTAAAATTGGTTAAGTGTGAGACTTGGTTTGGCCAAGACACACTGTTGTATTGTAATATGATATTCTTAATAAAATTGTTGGGCAGACTGTTCGGGAGTTGCCCCTCCTGTTGGAGAGGTAAATCCCCTCTACGGATAGAGGCGATCCCTACTAGCCCAATAGGGGTCTAGCAACAATCACACAATGCTGCCACGCATGTTCCTAGTTACAAGTAAACAAGAAGTAAAGAGCACCTACTTGGATTCCTGCGCTGTCGTTTGTCGAGGAGATGTTTCCTTCGCTCCTTCGCTTCAGCTGGTCACAGTCCTCCGCGATCCCCGCGAACGGACACCTGCACACACGAGGAGAAAGCAAACGCAAGCGTGAAATCTAGTAAAAGTAACTATATGTCAGTCAGAAAAGACATAATTCACATTTATCCATTGCATAAACAAACGAGAATGGAACAATAATAGCAGTCATCTATTATTAATCAGAATAGAGAAGAGTACAACCAAATGTTCTGACGTCGATAAACTTCTCAGGAGGGATCAGTCAGCATGTATCTCAAGCATTCACCTTTGAGGATGGTTCTCCCAAGACAAACAACTCTCTCTCTCTCACACAAATGTCACAAACAAACTTCCCAAGGCAATCAATCACTTCCACTCCTAACACATCACACCTATAGCAGCAATCTGAGCACTACAAGCTCTGTACAATCCAAGCTAAGTCTAGCTAGTTTCTAACCAGCTGCTCATGGTAATGGTGGAAGTTTATATAGGAGAAGGAGTCTCCTAAAAAGGTGGAAGGATGAGCTTATCTTCAAGGGGAGTAGTTGCAAAGGGTCGAACAGACATGCCATAGAAGGGAGTCGACATTCACAAAGCTAACAACCAAGCCTGGAGAGATCTGGAAGGCTGGTTGTTTGAACAAATTCGCCCAAACTGGATCAGCGCGGATTATATGGAGACTGCCGCGCTGTCAGCACATGACAATAACTGAACAAGCCATGTCAGCGCGGAAGGACACGTGAAAGCCGCGCTGTGCGTCATCGCGGAAAAGTGATGTTCTTCCGCGATGGCAGCGCACGAAATAGACTGCGGGGCGCTGGTCATCGCGGTTATTTTAGGAACAGACGCGCTGATGCACAAAACTTTGGAAAAATGGGTTTTTAGCCAGTTCAGGGATCAAACACTTAGTGATTGTGACTTCTTGGACACAGCAGGGTGACTGACAGGAAGGCAGTGATAAATTACTGTGTAACAGATGCCCCCTAAAGCATGAAGACCGAGAGAGTGGGAGGGGTGAAATGCTTTACAACACACGCCGAACTGGAACACCACCCGGAAGTACCGAAAAATCTCTGACAATCTTGTACACGCAGTCTAGGCATGGGCGCAGCCATCCAAAAGACATGCAAGACTGGTCTATGGTATGGACGCAGCCACCCAGCTAAAGAGACCATAATAATGATAAGGTATGGTCGCAGCCATCCATGAAGACTCAGGTATGGGCGTAGCCATCCATCAATGAGTCATGTAATGATTATCCACAAAATCGCAACCTGGACCACAGTGAGCAAGGATCCAGGGTCTTGCGCTCCATCTCGACCCGAACAGAGTACAAGTCCACACATGTGAATACAGGGGTTGGAGTCGAACATGTATGAACATCGCCTGATTACCGGTCAATGATGAGAACCGTTAACAGACGCGAGAGGTACCACCAATAATGACAATGGCCCTCAAGGTACTATAGGTACAATCCGTAGCGTGTGAATCAATGAGCTGGTGTCGAACACCCACGGAATCATTCGATCGTAGGTCAATGATGTAAACCTCGCGTCGAACACGAGGAACCTGCCATTGAGGCATGCAGGCTCCAAGGCACCTGGAAGGAGTCTCTAAGTCACTTTCTCGGATAATGAGTTGAAGTCGACGAGAAGTGGCCTTGATCGAAGGTGGGCCATGATGATTCCCACATCATCGATACGAGACAGAGGTATAATAATTTGTGATGAGATAGCGAACGAGGTTGCTTTGTGGCAGAAGACAACTTCTCTTGAACATATAACGGCACTGTAACGGATTTGGCAGTACTTGACATCAAATGAGCAGCGGATAGGATGATGACGGCAATGAACAGATGAGAGGTCAAATAGGATATCCCAAACCCATGGAGGCTAGTGAAAACGAGATGAGATGACCCCACCCAGACACGAAACAGCGGAGTGCCATGTTCAAGAGTGACGTACTGCCGAGACGACTGTAATCAAAGTTCCATTTTCCCCACCTTTGCAGGCAGGTACCCCGATTATTTTTGGATGACAAGCTTGACGGGGGTAACATATGCTTGATGTGTGTCATGTTGACAATATCCGATGTCATTGAGTGTTTAATGAGCCCGACAAAGGAAAAACTCGGCTTCTTTTCTTGTTTCGAGAGTCTGAAAAGAATGCGGAAAAGGAGACTCCAGGGGGGTCCTTTTTCGTACAGTTGTGTCTCTCGAGCCCGAAAAAGTATAAAACTGTGCTCGAAAGAACCGCCCGGCCATTACAACCGAGGAGTACTTTTCATGAATAGTGTCTCCGACCGGAAAAAGTAAAAAAGTGGTCGAAGACACGTCGTTTTAGAGCCAATATCGAGTGCGAAACGACAAACACCCGGCGATCTTTTTGGTTTAACGGTCGGAAAAAGAGCTTAAAAGGCGACCGCCTCTCATTTCTTTAACGAGTCGAGAGGGGGACTCGGCAATCTTTTCATCTTTAAACGGTCAGAAAAGAGCTTAAAGCAGACCTCCATTTTTATTCTCTTTAACGAGTCAAAAAGGGAAAAATACTCGACAATCTTTTCACATTTTACGAGTCAGAAAAGAGCTTAAAGGTGACTCGTCCTAGAGGAACGAGTGGTATAAAGGGTAGCAACTGGTTCCGGTAATGGTGGAACTGCTCAAAACATGTAATGGTCAAGAGGCTGGCTAATAAAACCACTCATCGCTGCGGTTCCTCAGGAAAGGATAAACAACCAAGTGAAAGCATATGATCGGCCAAAGAGATGGTGGCGATGGAATGAAAACAACCAAGGCTCATCTAGCAAAATCCAATGGATAAAAATGGCAATCACGAGATGTAAATCAGGTATGGGTTCATTTTTACACAAGCTTGAACCATGGAGAACTCTGCTTGGATTATGTTTCATGTTTACACAAGCTTGAAACGAAAAACTATGCTTGTTATAAGTTTGCATGCCCCCAGCATAATAATGAAAATCGAGGTACATGCCCCCCAAGCTTCATTGCATTCAACAAAGTGGATGGAATGAAGGTTCACTCTCAAGATCTATGAAAGACTCGACTTGTATTTTACGAAATCTTAATCAAAAGACTTGATTTGGAAAGGGAGGTGTTTCATTTTTTAACGAGGTTGACACAGTAAAAGAACTATCCTCATAACCCTTGTTTCATTTTTTAACGAGCTTGACACAAGATCAGGAACTATGCTCTGACATCTAGTTTCATTTTTTTAAGGAGCTTGACACAGGAAAGCGAACTATGCTCCGACCAGACCCAGTTTCATTTTTTAAGGAGCTTGACACCGGAAAGGAACTATGCTCCGACCAGACCTAGTTTCATTTTTTAAGGAGCTTGACACCGGAAAAGAACTATGCTCCATCCAGACCTCATCATAATGAACGGAAAGTGGAGGCCCCCAAGAAAGTGGCTCCGGAGGGAAGGCCGACATCTTGGAAATCAGGACCTAATGCCCCCAGGACACTATGCACGATGGTGTCATCACTGGGTACGGGCACGGGGTAGGTGGCCACGTAGTTGATTTGCGGCGAGGCAGATGCAACTTGTGGATGAAAACCAGGAGGGAAGGACGAGTGCGCCGGAGGGGCTTGCGGACGAACGAACGATAATTGATCGAACGTCACGATTCTTCCATCGTGTGGAAAACAAACCACACGGAAAAGTGAAGAAACAAGAGCTCCCATGGCATACACATAATCACGACCAAGGAGAAGACTGAAGTCTAAAGAACCTTGGGTAACTGAGATGTCTATATAGACAGTCTTGCCCCCCAAAGTAATAGGAAACTTTGGAAGGATCCCTAATGGCTGACTCGTTCCTCCGTCAAACGCGGTGAGATGCGGTGCGACAGGTACAAGCGATGGGGAACCCAAAGCTCGCCAAGTAGTAACGGGCATAAGACTAACCGATGCTCCTTCGTCTAACACAGTGCCAGGCAGCGCCTTATTGCAAGCATAGGCGGTGACCCAGAAAGGCACGTGGGATGGAAGGGGAGGGGTAGTCAAACGACTCCAATCAAAGGAAATGACTGAACTACTTGGTGGGGGAACCATATGGTTGCCCCCCTGCTTGGAAAGAACCGAATCTAAATTCTCCGGAGAGGTTTCAGGAGAACCTTTATCAAGCTCAGGAGAATCTGAGGAGACGAGAAGAACATGAGAATTTTGCTCTTCCGAAACAGAGTGGTTGAGGGGAGGTGAACTCGAATCAACACCCTTTCCGACCAACGGCGGGTCTGGAACAGGCTGGGGACAGCCAGGTTCGGGAAGAGGAGCCTGGACAAGAGAGGAATCTGAAGCAATTTCTTTGTCAACAGGGGCGCGATCTGCAGTCGCAGAAAGACGTTGATAACCAGCGGGAAATGGATTCGGAGGAGCAGCAAGACTTTCCAACACAGCAGAGGCTTTATCCATGAGTGGACAAAGGTGAAGGGGATGTTTGCCTTCACAAAGTCGACAGGGGATTCGAAACTTCCTTTTCTCCTTACCATTCCCAACTGATGAGGTAGCATCGCCATGATCATCAGTGGACGATGAAGGGCAGGCCGGATCGTGAGACCAAACTTCTAATACCCTGGGAATGCCAGGACAATCACGAAGCAGATGGTCCTCCCTGCATAATCGACAAGGAAACTTAACCTTCCGCGGAGGAGCAGAAGGTGACCCGACTTCAGGTGTGCTGGAGTGAATAGCTGGACTTAGGAGGGGAACTGTGTGTGTAGGCTCTCCCTTAGGGGACTTCGTCTTCTTGGTCTTCCTCTTCTTCTTCTTAGCCACCTGGTTACTTTCATCGAGAATTTCACCAGGCGAAGTACAAGAGGACGACATAGAAGTAGGCGTCGAAGGGGAGAGATCCACCTTAGGATCAACATGATGTTGTTCAGGTGGAGGGACTGATGGACTAACAGCCGATACGGTAGGGACCAAAGAGGTTGAAAACAACCACACAGGCAACCCGACAGTTAACCCTGGTAGGGACAACGTCGCCATATACAGAGCACCAACATTCCCAAGAGGAGGGAATTGTCCTGGATTCCCATCAGATGGGGAACCTGGGTTAGTGAATCCCGAAAAAGTTGCCATAGCAAACGAAAACGAAACCTACTCAAGCTAACGCACACGAGATCTAATCAGGTGATGTTATCGTGGCCGAATTAATTTTAAGACACAAGAACCAAACTTGACCTTTTCATGTTTTAGGAGTCGAGAAAAGGACGAAAAGATGACTCCAGTCTCCTTCGAATGTTTAATGAGCACGAAGTGACAAGACGCTCACAGGCACCTTTTCATTTAGGGAGTCCGAAAAGGATCAAAAGTGACTGCTCTGGAGACTCTAGGTAAAAGGTGTGCCAGACTTTTCGCAAAACCACAGAATACTTTTTAGGGTACAGGTGGTCAATCTTCGTGAATGCTGTGTTCACTGCATTGCGAATCGTAAGGCGGCAGACTTGGCTTCCTATGGATCAAGGATAAAAGCCTAGTGGGGTCTCCCTATATACGCGACGGTACGTGGGAGCGCAGTCCGTGTTAGACCACTATCGAGTCACAGAAGGAGGAATCACCCAACCTAATGTGAAACAACAGTGACTATGTTTAAAGACGCCGGAACACGTCTCTAACCTAGACCTCTAGATATTTGCGTTTAGTTCCAATGCGTTTTTAGATTCATTCGGTTCATTTTATAGTTGATCTTGAGATTAAGTTTCGATTTCAAGCTCTATCGTATGTTCTCTCACAATTACCTAGATGCAAACTACATGCCAAAGAATACCATTTTGTTCGATGAATTCTAGCTACGAAAGGGCAAGAAATTTTCTATCAAACAAAACAAGTACAAGCAAACAAGCAACTTAATGCAACCTTAAGCGAGGAAAGGAAACTTTTCTTTTGAAAATGCAAATCAATGAAACATTCTTTTCCTTTTCGATTTTTTAAAAGCAAAGCCACTAGTTTGATTTTCTTTCAGTGACACAAAGCATCTAAAATAATTTGGAGGAACCGGAACACCAAGTAAACTACTTAATGAAAGCACACAAAGTTCCCTAAACATTCAACCAAAGCTTCCAAATCAAAGGAAAACAAAGGTCTGCACGAGCTATGTAATCTAAGCTCGTCAAGACAAGCAAGGATTGTAACAAGGAGGAAGCGAATGTGAACTGATCGATCCAAACAATCGTAATCTATGCTTGGTAGTGAAGAAATCGAATCAACATAAAAAGGTGGTTCAATAATCGACACTAAAAATCAACCAGCAATAAGCAGTGGAAAAGCCTCAAGCAAATCAATAAAAGGGTTGTGGATGAACCTTGAATAGACAAGTAACCCAAGCAAATGGTTTCTCGATGAAACTTCTAAAGGGCTAGGTCACATGGTCACAAGACTCACTCGAATGAAATCAAAGAGAGAGCGTCCCTTAACCAAAAGCAATCAAAACAAGCTAATGAGGGACAAGAAACAACAGGGGATAAGAAAGATTGATGAATTCAGGAGATAAAGTTATAAAAACAACTTTTAGGAATCAGCGCAAGTTTTACACTGAGCACCCGAGATGATCAAGGGTCAGCGCAACTTTTACACAGACCACCCGAGCTGTCAGCGCGACTTTTGCCCAAAAAACCGAGCTGATCTCAGAAAAACACAGTCATCGCGGAATTAAGCTAGAAAGTGGCGCTGTCATCACGGATATACACGTCTTTTCCGCGCTGATCCGATTTTCAGCGCGACTGTTAAAATTAAATCCGCGATGGAGCTCAAAAATAGTGACAGGCAAATCAAAACTCCCAAATCAAAACAGCCAATCTTTCAATCAAACAGGGGAATTTCCCAGATCAACCCAGGAAACGTAAAAGACTGATAATTAATCCCCAAAGTTTCAAAAAGAGAGCAATCAAACAAACTCAAAACAAGGATGAATGAAAAAGGACAAAGGCTGTCCCCAGCGGAGTCGCCAAATTGTTGGAGAGGTAAATCCCCTCTACAGATAGAGGCGATCCCTACTAGCCCAATAGGGGTCTAGCAATAATCACACAATGCTGCCACGCATGTTCCTAGTTACAATTAAACAAGAAGTAAAGAGCACCTACTTGGATTCCTGCGCTGTCGTTTGTCGAGGAGATGTTTCCTTCGCTCCTTCGCTTCAGCTGGTCACAGTCCTCCGCGATCCCCGCGAACGGACACCTACACACACGAGGAGAAAGCAAACGCAAGCGTGAAATCTAGTAAAAGTAACTATATGTCAGTCAGAAAAGACATAATTCACATTTATCCATTGCATAAACAAACGAGAATGGAACAATAATAGCAGTCATCTATTATTAATCAGAATAGAGAAGAGTACAACCAAATGTTCTGATGTCGATAAACTTCTCAGGAGGGATCAGTCAGCATGTATCTCAAGCATTCACCTTTGAGGATGGTTCTCCCAAGACAAACAACTCTCTCTCTCTCACACAAATGTCACAAACAAACTTCCCAAGGCAATCAATCACTTCCACTCCTAACACATCACACCTATAGCAGCAATCTGAGCACTACAAGCTCTGTACAATCCAAGCTAAGTCTAGCTAGTTTCTAACCAGCTGCTCATGGTAATGGTGGAAGTTTATATAGGAGAAGGAGTCTCCTAAAAAGGTGGAAGGATGAGCTTATCTTCAAGGGGAGTAGTTGCAAAGGGTCGAACAGACATGCCATAGAAGGGAGTCGACATTCACAAAGCTAACAACCAAGCCTGGAGAGATCTGGAAGGCTGGTTGTTTGAACAAATTCGCCCAAACTGGATCAGCGCGGATTATATGGAGACTGCCGCGCTGTCAGCACATGACAATAACTGAACAAGCCATGTCAGCGCGGAAGGACACGTGAAAGCCGCGCTGTGCGTCATCGCGGAAAAGTGATGTTCTTCCGCGATGGCAGCGCACGAAATAGACTGCGGGGCGCTGGTCATCGCGGTTATTTTAGGAACAGACGCGCTGATGCACAAAACTTTGGAAAAATGGGTTTTTAGCCAGTTCAGGGATCAAACACTTAGTGATTGTGACTTCTTGGACACAGCAGGGTGACTGACAGGAAGGCAGTGATAAATTACTGTGTAACACCTCCCTTTATACTTGTTAGCAATTGTTGATGTTCTCGGTTAATTGCATATGGATAATGAATGAGTATGGGCTTCATTAAGTATAAAGGATAAATAAGTTTACTTGGTTGCGAAACACAAACTAAGTATGTTAATGTTGGAGTAGGCGTAGTCCATGAATGTTAGTATTGTTAAAAAGAAAGCGTTCGGTGGTGCCGCACCTCGCTAAAAGCGGTTGGAAGACTACCGAAGGTGTAGGGGCGTGACATGCCCGAATGAGTTCACACGGGTGCCCTCAAACGACCCGCCCGAACGAGTTCACACGGGCGCCCTCAAACGACCCGCCCAAATGATTTTGCATGGGTGCCCGAACGACCGAAACGAAGCGACAAGGGAAAGTCGGGAAAACGAGCTGCACGAACGTGCACAAAGCGAACCTCCGTTCACAAGTTAGCATTTTCGATACAGGCTCGTTCGCCCGGGCGCGCCCTCACCAGAACGACCCTCCCGAACGAGTTCACACGGGTGCACTCAAACGACCCACCCGAACGACCGAAACGAACCGACAAGGGAGAGCTGGGCAAACGAGCTACACGAATGTGCACAAAGCCAACCTCGGGTCACAACTTAGCATTTCTGATACGGGCTTGTTCGCCTGGGCGTGCCCTCGCCTGAATGACCGACCCGAACGAGTTCACACGGGCACCCTCAAACAACCCGCTCGAACGACTCGCCCAAACGAGTTCGCACGGGCGCCTCAAATGACCCACCCGAACGACCCGCCCGAACGAGTTCACACGGGCGCCCTCAAATGACCTGCCCGAACGAGTTAACACGGGCGCCCTCGAATGACCCGCCCGAACGAGTTCACACGGGCGCCCTCAAACGACCCGCCCGAACAACCGAAACGAACCGACAAGGGAAAGCTAGGCAAACGAGCTACACGAACATGCACAAAGCCAACCTTGGGTCACAACTTAGCATTTTTGATATGTGCTCATTCTCCCGGGCGCGCCCTCGCCTGAACGACGTGCCTGAACGAGTTCACATGGGCGCCCTCAAAGGACCCGCCCGAACGATTTTGCATGGTCGCCCGAACAACCGAAACGAACCAACAAGGGAGAGCCGGGCAAACGAGCTACAAGAACATGCACAATTCCAACCTCGGGTCACACGGGTGCCCTCGCCCAAACAACCCGCCCGAACGAGTTCACACGGGTGCCCTCAAATGACCTGCCGGAATGACCGAAACGAACCGACAAGGGAGAGCCGGGAAAACGAGCTGTACGAATGTGCACAAAGCCAACCTCAGCTTAGAACTTAGCATTTTTGATACGGGCTCGTTCGCCCGGGCGCGCCCTCACCCGAACGAGTTCACACGGGCGCCCTCAAACGACCCGCCTGAACGACCGAAACGAACTGGAAAACGAGCTGCACGAACGTGCACAAAGCCAACATTGAGTCACAAATTAGCATTTCTAATACTGGCTCATTCGCCCGGGTGTGCCCTCACCCGAAGGACTCGCCCGAACGAGTTCACACGGGCGCCCTCAAACGACCCGCCCGAACGACCAAAACGAACTGATAAGGGAGAGCCGAGCAAAACGAGCTGCACGAACATGCACAAAGCCAACCTTGGGTCACAACTTAGCATTTTTGATACGGTTTTGTTCGCTCAGGCGCGACCTCGCCCGAACGACCCGCCCGAACGAGTTCACACGGGCACCCTCAAACGAACCGCCCAAACGACCTGCCCGAACGAGTTCACACGGGTGGCCTCAAACGACCCGCCTAAAGGAGTTCACACAGGCGCCCTCAAACGACCCGCCCAAACGACCCACCCCAACGAGTTCACACGGGCACCCTCAAACGACCCGCCCGAACGATTTTGCATGGGTGCCCGAACGACCGAAACGAAGCGACAAGGGAGAGCCGGGCAAACGAGCTGCACGAACGTGCACAAAGCCAACCTTGGGTCATAACTTAGCATTTTTGATACGGGCTTGTTCGCCCAGGCACGCCCTCGCCCGAACGAGTTCACACCGGCGCCCTCAAATGACCCGCCTGAACGACCGAAACAAACCGACAAGGGAGCGTCGGGCAAACGAGCTGTACGAACATGCACAAAGCTAACCTCGGGTCACAACTTAGCATTTCTGATACGGGCTCATTTTCCCGGGCGCGCCCTCGCCCGAACGATTTCACATGGGCGCCATCAAACAACCCGCCCGAACGACCGAAAGTAAACGACAACGGATAGCCGGGCAAACGAGCTGCACAAACGTGCACAAAGATAACCTCGGGTCACAACTTATCATTTTTGATACGGGCTCGTTCGCCCGGGCATGCCCTCACCCGAACAACCTGCCCGAACGAGTTCACACGGGCGCCCTCAAACGACCCGCGCGAACGACCCGGCCGAAAGTCCCGCCCGAACGAGTTCACACGGGCGCCTCAAACGACCCGCCCGAATGAGTTTACACGGGTGACCTCAAATGACCCACCTGAACAAGTTCACACGGGCGCCCTCAAACGACCCGCCCAAACGATTTTGCATGGGTGCCCGAATGACCGAAACGAAGCGACAAGGGAGAGTTGGGCAAACGAGCTGCACGAACGTGCACAAATTCAACCTCGGGTCACAACTTAGCATTTTTGATACAGGCTCATTCACCCAGGCACGCCCTCGCCTGAATGACCCGCCTGAACGAGTCCACATGGCCGCCCTCAATCGACCCGCCCAAACGAGTTCACATGGGCGCCCTCAAACGACCTGCCCGAATGACCGAACGAACCGGCAAGGGAGAGCTGGGCAAACGAGCTGCATGAACGTGCACAAAGCCAACCTCGGGTCACAACTTAGCATTTTTGATACGGGCTCATTCGCCCGGGCGCGCCCTAGCCCGAACGACCCGCCCGAACGAGTTCACATGGGTGCCCTCAAACGACCCGCCTGAACGACCAAAACGAATCGGCAAGGGAGAGCCGGGAAAACGAGCTGCACGAACGTGCACAAACCCAACCTCGGGTCATAACTTAGCATTTTTTATATGGGATCATTCGCCCAGGGGCGCCCTCGCCCGAACGACCCGCTCGAGCAAGTTAACACGGGCGCCCTCAAATGACCCGCCCGAACGAGTTCACAAGGGTGCCTCAAACGACCCGCATGAGCGACCCGCCTGAACGATTTCACACGGGCGCCCTCAAACGACCTGCCTGAACGAGTTCACAAGGGCGCCCTCAAACGACCTCCCGGAACGATTTTGCATGGGTGCCCGAACGACCGAAACGAAGCGACAAGGGAGAGCTGGGCAAACGAGCTGCACGAACGTGCACAAAGCCAACCTCGGGTCACAACTTAGCATTTTTGATACGGGCTCGTTCGCCCGAGCGTGCCCTCGCCCGAACGACCCGCCCGAATGAGTTCACACGGGCGCCCTCAAACGACCCGCCCGAACGACCAAAACGAACCGACAAGGGAGAGCCGGGCAAACGAGCTGCATGAACGTGCACAAAGCCAACCTCGGGTCACAACTTTGCATTTTTGATACGGGCTCGTTCGCCCAGGCGCGCCCTCCCCCAAACGACCCGCCCGAACGAGTTCACACGGGCGCCCTCAAACGACCCGCCAGAACGACAGAAAAAAACCGGTAAGGGAGAGCCAGGAAAACGAGCTGCATGAACGTGCACAAAGCCAACCTTAGGTCACAACTTAGCATTTTTTATACGTGCTTGTTCACCTGGGTGTGCCCTCGCCTGAACAACCCGCTCGAACGAGTTCACACGGGCGCCCTCAAACGACCCGCTTGAACGACCAAAACAAACCGACAAGGGAGAACGAGGCAAATGAACTCCACGAACATGCACAAAGCCAACCTCGGGTCACAACTTAGCATTTTCTATACCGGCTCGTTCGCTCGGGCACACCCTCGCCTAAACGACCCGCCCGAATGAGTTCACATGGGCACCCTCAATTGACCCTCTCGAACGACAGAAACGAACTGACAAGGGAGAGTCGGGCAAACGAGCTCCACGAGCATGCCCAAAGCCAACCTCGGGTCACAACTTAGCATTTTTGATACGGGCTCGTTCGCCCTGGCGCACCGTCACCCAAACGACCCACCGGAACGAGTTCACACGGGCGCCCTCAAACGACCCGCTTGAACGATTTTGCGTGGGCGACCGAACAACCGAAACGAACCAACAAGGGAGAGTCGGGAAAACGAGCTACACGAACATACACAAAGCCAACCTCGGGTCACAACCTAGCATTTTTGATACGGGCTAGTCCATCCGGGTGCGCCCTAGCCCGAACGAGTTCACACGGGCACCCTCAAACGGCCCGCCCGAATGACCAAAATGAACCGACAAGGGAGAGCCGGGCAAACGAGCTGCACGAACGTGCACAAAGCCATCCTCGGGTCACAACTTAGCATTTATGATACGGGCTCGTTCGCCTGGGCGCGCCCTCGCCCGAACGACCCGCACTGGTTCACACGGGCGCCCTCAAACGACCCTCCCGAACGAGTTCACACGGGTGCCCTCAAACGACCCGCCCGAACGACCGAAACGAACCGACAAGGGAGAGCCGGGCAAACGAGCTGCACGAACGTGCACAAAGCCAACCTCGGGTCACAACTTAGCATTTTTGATACGGGCTCGTTCACCCGGGCGCGCCCTCGCCCGAACGACCCGCACGAATGGGTTCACATGGGCGCCCTCAAACGACCCTCCCGAACGAGTTCACACGGGCGCCCTCAAACGACCCGCCCGAACGATCGAAACGAACCGACAAGGGAGAGCAGGGAAAACATGCACAAAGCCAACCTCGGGTCAAAACTTAGCATTTTTTAGACGGGATCATTCGCCCGGTCGCGCCCTCGCCCGAAGGACCCGCCCGAACGAGTTCACACGGGCGCCCTCAAACGACCCGCGCGAACGACTGAAACGAACCGACAAGGGAGAGTCGGGCAAACGAGCTGAACGAACATGCACAAAGCCAACCTCGAGTCACAACTTAGATTTTTGATACGGGCTCGTTCGCCCGAGCACGCCCTCACCCGAACGACCCGCCCGAACGAGTTCACACGGGCGCCCTCAAACGACCCGCCCAAACAACCGAAACGAACTTACAAGGGAGAGCCTGGCAAACGAGCTGCACAAACGTGCACAAAGCCAACCTCGAGTCACAACCTAGCATTTTTTATACAGGTTCGTTCGCCCGGGCGCGCCCTAGCATGAACAACCCACCTGAACAAGTTCACACGGGCGCCCTCAAATGACCCGCCCAAACGACGGAAACGAACCGGCAAGGGAGAGCTGGGAAAACGAGCTGCACGAACATGCACAAAGCCAACCTCGGGTCACAACTTAGCATTTTTGATACGGGATCGTTCGCCCGGGCGAGCCCTCGCCCGAACGGCCCGCCGAAACGAGTTCACACGGGTGCCCTCAAACGACCCGTCTGAACGACCGAAACGAAGCGACAAGGGAGAGCCGGGCAAACGAGCTGCATGAACGTGCACAAAGCCAACCTCGGGTCACAACTTAGCATTTTTGAAACGGGCTCGTTCGCCCGGGCGTGCCCTCACCCGTACGACCCGCCCAAACGAGTTCACACGGGCGCCCTCAAACGAATCGCCCGAACGACCGAAACGAACCGACAAGGGAGAGCCGGGCAAATGAGCTGCACGAACGTGCACAAAGCCAACTTCTAGTCACAACTTAGCATTTTTGATACGGGCTCGTTCGCCCGGGAGCGCCCTCTCCCGAACGACCTGCCCGAACGAGTTCACAGGGGCGCCCTCAAACGACCCGCCAGAACGATTTTGCATGGGTGCCCGAATGACCGAAACGAACCAACAAAGGAGAGCCGGCCAAACGAGTTGCACGAACGTGGCCAAAGCCAACCTCGGGTCAACACTTAGCATTTTTGATACAGGCTCTTTCGCCCGGGCGCGCCCTCGCCCGAACGACCCACTCGAAGGAGTTCACACGGGTGCCCTCAAACGACCCGCCCAAACGACCGAAACGAACCGACAAGCGAGAGCCGGGAAAACGAGTTGCACGAACGTGCACAAAGCCAACCTCGGGTCACAACTTAGCATTTTTTAGACGTGTTCATTTGTCTGGTCGCGCCCTCGCCTGAACGACCCGCCCGAACGAGTTCACACGGGCGCCCACAAACGACCCGCCCGAACGACCGAAACGAACCGACAAGGGAGAGCCGGGCAAAGGAGCTGAATGAACGTGCACAAAGCCAACCTCGGGTCACAACTTAGCATTTTTTATACGGGCGCGTTCGCCCGGGCGCGCCCTCGCCCGAACGACCCTCCCGAACGAGTTCACACGGGCGCCCTCAAACGACCCGCCCGAACGAGTTCACACGGGTGCCTCAAATGACCCGCCCGAACGAGTTCACACGGGCGCCCTCAAATGACCCGCCCGAACGAGTTCACACGGGCGCCCTGAAACGACCCACCCGAACGATTTTGCATGGGTGCCCGAACGACCAAAACGAAGCGACAAGGGAGAGCCGGGCAAACGAGCTGCACGAACATGCACAAAGCCAACCTCGGGTCACAACTTAGCATTTTTGATACGGGCTCGTTCGCCCGGGCGCGCCCTCACCTGAAGGACCCGCCCGAACGAGTTCACACGGGCGCCCTCAAACGACCCACCCGAACAACCGAAACGAACTTACAAGGGAGAGCCTGGAAAACGAGCTGCACAAACGTGCACAAAGCCAACCTCGAGTCACAACTTAGCATTTTTGATACGGGCTCGTTCGCCCGGGCGCGCCCTAGCACGAACGACCCACCCGAACGAGTTCACACGGGCGCCCTCAAACGACCCGCCCAAACGACGGAAACGAACCGGCAAGGGAGAGCCGGGCAAACGAGCTGCACGAACATGCACAAAGCCAACCTCGGGTCACAACTTAGCATTTTTGATACGGGCTCGTTCGCCCGGGCGAGCCCTCGCCCGAACGACCCGCCCGAACGAGTTCACACGGGCGCCCTCAAACGACCCGTCTGAACGACCGAAACGAAGCGACAAGGGAGGGCCGGGCAAACGAGCTGCATGAACGTGCACAAAGCCAACCTTAGGTCACAACTTAGCATTTTTGATATGGGCTAGTTCGCCCGGGCGCGCCCTCACCCGTACGACCCGCCCGAACGAGTTCACACGGGCGCCCTCAAACGAATCGCCCGAACGACCGAAACGAACCGACAAGGGAGATCTGGGCAAACGAGCTGCACGAACGTGCACAAAGCCAACCTCGAGTCCCAACTTAGCATTTTTGATACGGGCTCGTTCGCCCGGGAGCGCCCTCACCCGAACGACCTGCCCGAACGAGTTCACACGGGCGCCCTCAAACAACCTGCCCGAACGATTTTGCATGGGCGCCCGAACGACCGAAACGAACCAACAAGGGAGAGCCGAGCAAACGAGCTGCACGAACGTGGCCAAAGCCAACCTCGGGTTACCAATTAGCATTTTTGATACGGGCTCGTTCGCCCGGGCGCGCCCTCGCCCGAACGACCCGCCCGAATGAGTTCACACGGGCGCCCTCAAACGACCCGCCCGAATGACCGAAACGAACCGACAAGGGAGAGCCGAGCAAACGAGCAGAACGAACGTGCACAAAGCCAACCTCGGGTCACAACTTAGCATTTTTCATACGGGCTCGTTCGCCCGGGCACGCCCTCGCCCGAACGACCCGCCCGAACGAGTTCACACGGGCGCCCTCAAACGACCCTCCCGAATGAGTTCACATGGGCACCCTCAAACGACCCGCCCGAACGATTTTGCATGGGTGCCCAAAGGACCGAAACGAGGCGACAAGGGAGAGTCGGGCAAACGAGCTGCAAGAATGTGCACAAAGCCATCCTCGGGTCATAACTTAGCATTTTTGATACGGGCTCGTTTGCCCGGGCACACCCTCGCCCGAACGACCGGCCCGAATGGGTTCACATAGGCGCCCTCAAAGGACCCGCCCGAACGAGTTCACACGGGCGCCCTCAAACGACCCGCCCGAACGACCGAAACGAACCAAAAAGGGAAAGCTGCGAAAACGAGTTGCACGAACATGCACAAAGCCAACCTCGGGTCACAACTTAGCATTTTTTATACGGGCTCGTTCACCCAGGCGCGCCCTCACCCAAATGACCCGCCCGAACGAGTTCACACGGGCGCCCTCAAATGACCCGCCCGAACGACCGAAACGAACAGACAAGGGAGAGCCGGGCAAACGAGCTGCACGAACATGCACAAAGCCAACCTCGGGTCACAACTTAGCATTTTTGATACGGGCTCGTTCGCCCGGGCGCGCCCTCGCCCGAACGACCCGCCCGAACGAGTTCACACGGGCGCCCTCAAATGACCCTCCCTGTAAGGCCCTCATGACTCGGGCAGGCGCGCGACAGATGGGCGCTCCGTGCACGATGGGCGGACGGTGGAAACGGGCGGGCTCTCCGTGCACGACGAGCAGGCACACACGGGTGCAACGAGCGGGCAACCTTACATCTGACACTTATGCGACTCAGGGAGGCGTACACGATGAACGAGTGGGCACACGGTGGGTGAGCGCACCTTTGGTGCGAGGAGTGGACACGGGTGCGACGAGCGGGTAGAGGTGCGACGGTGGGCCGAGCCACATATGCAACGAACAATGCGACAAAAGGTGCGACGATATGAAGGGCACACGAATACTTAAGGAAATAATGTGAAATAAGAAGAGGCCGAAAGGAGCTTTATACTTGGCATAGGAGAGGCTTGCGTGTTAGCAAGGCCGACTTACACTTGGGCTAAAGCGTGGGCACATAACACAGTTTTATGGGGTCGGCTTTAAAGCTGACACCCCCTTACCATTTGGCAGGCTAGCGTATATATACAAGTGCGCAGAGCCTCATTTGGCATCAACGCACTTCACATCTCTCTCTATATCTACGAAAGGGGTAAAAGGGAAGGCGCAGACATAAGTAGAGTGCGCATAACTCATGCGCTCTACCGAGGAGTGTGCAGTCTTTACCGGAGGTCGAGTTTAGGTGCAGAGATACGGTTTGAGTTGGGATTTTGTGCAGAACCGAGAGGAGGAGTTCTTGGTGTCTCGGGTGAGCACCCTCCTACCGTGAGAGGTTTGCACTTGATTGTAAAAGGCTGTCTTTGCCTTGTTGTAAATATTTCTAAGTGTTGGCTTGGATTTATGTCAAGCACACTTGGCACTTGATTGTAAAAGGCTGTCTTTGCCTTGTTGTAAATATTTCTAAGTGTTGGCTTGGATTTCTGTCAAGCACACTTGTATGATGTATTATTGAAGATTATCATAATATATTATTATCGGGCAGACTTTCCGGGAGTTGCCCCTCCCTTTATACTTGTGTGCAATTGTTGTGTTCTTGGTTAATTGCATATTGGATAATGAATGAGTATGGGCTTCATTAAGTATAAAGGTTAATGCATTTTACTTGGTTGCAAAACACAAACTAAGTAAGGACAAGTGAATTAGGCGTAGTCCATGTGCACGAGTATTGGTGAAAAGAAAGTGTTCGGTGGTGCCGCACCTCGCCGGCACGGTTGAAAGACTACCGTGGGCCTGGGGGCGTGACAGGTGGTATCAGAGCAGATATCCTGGTTGAAACTTGGACAAGGTTCAGGTGTTGAAGCATTGAAGCTGATACACACCTTGAAGGTGGTATCAGAGCAGTTGATCCGGGTATTGAAGGTTGTAGTTGCTACACAACTTTACCGGAGTAAAGTTGGTATCGGAGCTCGGTCTAGAGCTGGTGAGCAGGATTGCTCACACACTTGGAAATTTGACAGTGACAAGTTCTATTGCAGGTGACTTGGTGAAATATGGAGAAGGCTGAAAAGGCAGTGATGGTGGATGATGGTGAATCCAGCCATAATGCGGTTAAGGCTCTCCGGCACGAAGTATTGGAACACATGAGTCGATGGAGTTCTAACTGTGTTGCGATGCAAGCTGAGAACATGAAGATTCGAGAGAGCTGTTCGGAACTAAGAAGGGAACTTGAAGAACTCAGAAGCCAATGCGGAAGTATGACAGACATTGAACTCAATGGACTTGATGAAGAGATCCAACGATGTGGACTTGGTCTTCAAGAGCTCTTTGATGAAAGAGCCCGGTTAAGGAAGGAAAGTGCCAGGGTGGAAGCTGAAGTCAAGCAAATTGAGGAAGAAATAAAGAAGAGACTTCTTGGTAAGAAGGTTGTTGTGATTGAGTAGGAAGAGCTCGACTACATTGACAAGTTGGGGACTCACTACCGAGAGCATCCAGAGGACATTCGGAAGTTTAGTTCCATAAGCTTGAACAATGGACACTTGGTTGGTGCACTTGAGCAGAACACGGTGGAAGGAAAGCTTGAGGCAAGTCAAGCTAGACCAGGGCCGAGTTCCCTAGAAGAGCCAAACAAGGAAGTGAAGTATCTTAAGAGGAATGTCAAGAAGGAGCATAAGCCTATTGACTCTTCTGAAGCAGAATTCTTGAAGCAGGTTGCTGAGATAAGGCGCAAGACAAAGCCGATAGAGGAAGATGGTTCCTTGAAGTTAAGTTTTGTGCAGGTGACCGTGAAGGGCAAGAGATTTGCAGCTTTGGTTGATACGGGAGCTACTCATAGCTTCGTGAGCAGGAAGGCAGCAAAGTCTTTTGGGAAGAAAGCAAAGATGGAGAGGGAATGTAGTGCTTTCAAAGCAGTTAACTCTACCATTCGAGCTGTTGATGGTGTATTGAAGGAAACTCAGGTGAAGGTAGGATCATGGTTCGGAAAGTTGGACTTGAGAGTTGTGGATATGGATGATCACTCTATGGTGTTGGGGCTGGACTTTATGGAGCTTGCACAAGCCATACCGATGGTTACCCGGGACATTCTCTTGATCACAGCTGGTGGGAAGAACATGATGGTACCGATGAATAGAAGAAGTTGCTTGGGGTATAGACCGAGAATGGCTTCTATGACTTTGTATCCCAAAGATCCGAATGTGAAGCATGAGGATGTGGAGCAAAGAGGACTTGGGAGTGTGGTTCAAACAACGAAGGAAAGAAAGCTTGTTGACTTCGTTGCAAGAGCTGGGGGGAAGAAGGAAGGAAGTGAGAAGGGAACCTCACGAACATGGAAACACTTAGTAGGAGAATCCTCTACTGATGATCTTCTTGATGGAGCTACAAATGAAGGGAGCCCGAGTGCTACTTCAGAGGCAGTGGTTGATGAAGGTTATGAGGGTAGAGATCCTGCTGGGATAGTGGACTTTTGTAGATATGCTATGGGCATATATGACTTTCAGTTGACAAAGAACAAGCTAGGTGAGCTTGGATGTACATGTGAGGAGATTGAAGCTGTGCATAGGTACTTGAGGACACAACATCAATCTGACACATGGGTGGATGAGAGTCAGGGAGGAAACTTCCTGGCCCTCCTTTCTCTATAGATAACCTTGGAGGAAGGTTGGTGTGGAGGCCTTGGTAGGGAGGAACCACATCAACTTTACAAGGGGCCTTGGAGGAGGCTTCTTTATGACGAATGATATGGTTGGGTGACCGAGTTCACTAAACCGAAAGTTGGAGACTTGGATGCAGATGACCGAAGGTTGAGATGGAGTCTACTTGGTTGGACATCATGGACAACATAGTCATGGACATCAGGTTGGAGGCATGGAGCATAGCAGCCTTATGCAGGGACATTGTGTGGAGCACTTGTAGAGGTGTCACTCATGGACATCCAATGAGGAGTGCCAAGACAGAGATGTTGTGCAGATGGAGTTGCTAATGTAACATGGAGACTTGGAGAGATGGTCTCTTCACATGAAAGAGACACACATATGGATGATGTTGGGATAGATATGGCTGACTTTGTGTAGCACATTAGCACCAAACATCATGGATGACATGTTGCAGTTGGAATGAGGATTACTTCATGGACCTGAGCATGGGTTTACTTACTTGGATGGATTCTTGATCGAGTTCAGGATGTGGCAGTATGTTTTGAGAGCTGACTGATGGAGACATGAGGATGTGCATTCTCATAGTTTGAGCGTGACAGTTGGACTGATCACCCGACTAGTTCAAACTTGGGGACTAGTAGTGTGCAGAGATGTGTTGACATTATGTCGGGTATCATGGCGTAGTTCACATAAGGACGACACATGGTGATTGATCATCATGGATTGAGATGACTTCCTGATATATCATGAGCAGTTTTGCACATGGAGTTGATGACATGATGGAGTTGACACATTGTTGCGGTGAACATGTAGCTTGAGTTGGAGGGATGGACCTTCCATGGTGGAGAGCAGCATGGGGAGATTGTGACAGGTGGTCGATGATCATGGACATCTATGACATACATTAGTATGGTTGTCTTGGTGACAATTTGGTCACTAAGGTGTTACATGATGGAGATGGAGCTTTATATATGTTGCAGGGATGTTTGCCTTATATGGAGGAGTCTACATCATGGTTGATGATAATCTTGGTGGAGAGCTACTGGGATGGTATGTTGTCGAGGACGACAACAATTTTAGGTGGAGGAGGATGTAAGGCCCTCACGACTCGAGCAGGCGCGCGACAGATGGGCGCTCCGTGCACGATGGGCGGACGGTGGAAACGGGCGGGCGCTCCGTGCACGACGAGCGGGCACACACGGGTGCGACGAGCGGGCGACCTTACATCCGGCACTTATGCGACTCGGGCAGGCGTACACGATGAACGAGTGGGTGCGCGGTGGGAAAGCGCACCTTTGGTGTGACGAGTGGACACGGGTGCGACGAGCGGGTAGAGGTGCAACAGTGGGTCGAGCCACATATGCGACGAACAATGCGACGAAAGGTGCGACGATATGAAGGGCGCACGAAGACTTAAGGAAATAATGCGAAATAAGAAGAGGCCGAAAGGAGCTTTATACTTGGCGTAGGAGAGGCTTGCGTATTAGCAAGGTCGACTTACACTTGGGCTAAAGCGTGGGCACATAACACAATTTTATGGGGTCGGCTTTAAAGCTGACACCCCCTTACCATTTGGTAGGCTAGCGTATATATACAAGTGCGCAGAGCCTCATTTGGCATCAACGCACTTCGCATCTCTCTCTATATCTACGAAAGGGGTAAAAGGGAAGGCGCAGACATAAGTAGAGTGCGCATAACTCATGCGCTCTACCGAGGAGTGCGCAGTCTTTACCGGAGGTCGAGTTTAGGTGCAGAGATACGGTTTGAGTTGGGATTTTGTGCAGAACCGAGAGGAGGAGTTCTTGGTGTCTCGGGTGAGCACCCTCCTACCGTGAGAGGTTTGCACTTGATTTTAAAAGGCTGTCTTTGCCTTGTTGTAAATATTTCTAAGTGTTGGCTTGGATTTCTGTCAAGCACACTTGTATGATGTATTATTGAAGATTATCATAATATATTATTATCGGGCAGACTTTTCAGGAGTTGCCCCTCCCTTTATACTTGTGTGCAATTGTTGTGTTCTTGGTTAATTGCATATTGGATAATGAATGAGTATGGGCTTCATTAAGTATAAAGGTTAATGTATTTTACTTGGTTGCGAAACACAAACTAAGGACAAGTGAATTAGGCGTGGTCCATGTGCACGAGTATTGGTGAAAAGAAAGTGTTCGGTGGTGCCGCACCTTGCCGGCACGGTTGAAAGTTACCATGGGCCTGGGGGCGTGACACTCCCTGTAAGGCCCTCATGACTCGGGCAGGCGCACGACAGATGGGCGCTCCGTGCACGATGGGCGGACGGTGGAAACAGGCGGGCGCTCCGTGCACGACGAGCGGGCACACACGGGTGCGACGAGCGGGCGACCTTACATCCGGCACTTATGCGACTCGGGCAGGCGTACACGATGAACGAGCGGGCACGCGGTGGGCGAGCGCACCTTTGGTGCGACGAGCGGACACGGGTGCGACGAGCGGGTAGAGGTGCGACGGTGGGCCGAGCCACATATGCGACGAACAATGCGACGAAAGGTGCGACGATATGAAGGATGCACGAAGACTTAAGGAAATAATGCGAAATAAGAAGAGGCCGAAAGGAGCTTTATACTTGGCGTAGGAGAGGCTTGCGTATTAGCAAGGCCGACTTACACTTGGGCTAAAGCGTGGGCACATAACATAGTTTTATGGGGTCGGCTTTAAAGCTGACACCCCCTTACCATTTGGCAGGCTAGCGTATATATACAAGTGCGCAGAGCCTCATTTGGCATCAACACACTTCGCATCTCTCTCTATATCTGCGAAAGGGGTAAAAGGGAAGGTGCAAACATAAGTAGAGTGCGCATAACTCATGCGCTCTACCGAGGAGTGCGCAGTCTTTACCGGAGGTCGAGTTTAGGTGCAGAGATACGGTTTGAGTTGGGATTTTGTGCAGAACCGAGAGGAGGAGTTCTTGGTGTCTCGGGTGAGCACCCTACTACCGTGAGAGGTTTGCACTTGATTGTAAAAGGCTGTCTTTGCCTTGTTGTAAATATTTCTAAGTGTTGGCTTGGATTTCTATCAAGCACACTTGTATGATGTATTATTGAAGATTATTATAATATATTATTATCGGGCAGACTTTCCGAGAGTTGCCCCTCCCTTTATACTTGTGTGCAATTGTTGTGTTCTTGGTTAATTGCATATTGGATAATGAATGAGTATGGGCTTCATTAAGTATAAAGGTTAATGCATTTTACTTGGTTGCGAAACACAAACTAAGTAAGGACAAGTGAATTAGGCGTAGTCCATGTGCACGAGTATTGGTGAAAAGAAAGTGTTCGGTGGTGCCGCACCTCGCCGGCACGGTTGAAAGACTACCGTGGGCCTGGGGGCGTGACAGGTGGTATCAGAGCAGATATCCTGGTTGAAACTTGAACAAGGTTCAGGTGTTGAAGCATTGAAGCTGATACACACCTTGAAGGTGGTATCTGATCCGGGTATTGAAGGTTGTAGCTGCTACACAACTTTACCGGAGTAAAGTTGGTATCAGAGCTCGGTCTAGAGCTGGTGAGCAGGGTTGCTCACACACTTGGAATTTGGCAGTTGACAAGGTTCTTGCAGGTGAAGGAAACCGTTTCACACGAAGTGAAACAAGGGTTGGTTCTATTGCAGGTGACTCGGTGAAGATGTCTATCTTGGAGAAATTGGGTTATGCTACCGTTAAAGAATTTGAAGAAGATCTACTTGAAGAGTCAAGGAAATTAAAACAAGGATTTGCAGATTGTGGCAAAAGGTTGTCTGAAACAAGAAGTGCTCTTCGTGCCTTGATAGAAAGGGGGGCCTCGGACCTGAATGAGGAAGAAGCCTTTCGACTTGCAAAGGAGGGGATCTTACTTGAAGCAGAACTCAAGGGACTAGAGATAAGACATGCATTGAATCAGAAGAAGTGGGATTGCTTAGCCCTTGAGGTGAGGTATCTCAAGGCCATGAAAGAAAAAGTTGAATCTAATGAAAAACAAAAAGAAGGAAGTGGGGAAGGAACCTCACGAACACAGGAACACTTAGTAGTAGAAGTCTCTTCTACTGATGATCTTCACGATGGAGCTGCAAGTGAAGGGAGCCCGAGTGCTACTTCAAGGGCAGTGATTGATGAAGATTGTGAAAGAAGAGATCCGGAAAGAAACAGGTTAGAGTATGTTCAGATGAAGGTTGGAGGTGCGGATATACTCACTATGGTGGATAGTGGGGCTTCTCACAACTTCATGAGTGAAGATACTGCGAGAAGGATTGGGCTGAAATTTGTACCGGTTAAGGCACAAATGAAGACAGTGAATTCTCCTCCTATGGGGATTCTTGGTATAGCTGAGAAGGTGGACACTACACTTGGTGAATGGACCGGGAAGGTGGACTTCACTATAGTGCAGATTGATGACTATGAAGCTGTATTGGGGATGGAATTCATGAAACAATTTGAGGCTATGGTTGTACCACATTTGAGGAAGCTCTACATTTATGATGGAAGGGAAGATGTACCCATTGGTGTTCCAACAATTGGTGTGACCAAACCTGATCATAAATTAGGAGGAATGCAAATGGAGGATATGGAGAAAGTGAACAAGCGGTTGACCACTATTGAGGCAAAGCTTGTGGAGCAGTCATTGGTCATTAGATCACTCTCGGATAGCATCTTGGATTTGTCAAGAAGGCTAGAGCTAGTGGAAGATGATGATGATGATGTTGATGAGGTATATGTGAGACCGAATATCCAGAAGGAAGACCGGGAAGCATATCTACAAAGGATGGAGGTTGAGGATCTTGACAGATGGATTGAGTTGATTAGTGAGGGAGAGCCTTCAGGCTCTTCTCCCTCTACATCTTCTTAGATGACATAGAAGATGGGGCTCATTGTTAGCTGCTCATGGCAGTGAGTCCTTAAACATGTTGAGCAGGTATGACTGATGGTGCAGGGATGGCTTGGCATCAAGCATCATGACATGTTGCAGATGGATGGGGTTTCCATGGACCTGAGCATGGGATTATGGATTCTTGATGAGTCGAGGATGTGGCAGATGTTTGAGAGACAGTTGATGAGGACATGGCTATGTTCACTCTCATGGATTGGGCGTGATGGTTGGATTAGCTACCCAACTAGTTCAGACATGGGTTCGCGAAGTGTACAGAGATGTGTTGGCATTATGCTGGAGTATCATGACATTGGTTCACATGATGATCATTGAGATGACTACTACATTGTGGAGATGAGTTGTTGACACATAGTTGAGGTGTGTTAGCACTTGTTATGAGCAGTTTTGCACATGGAGTTGATGACATGATGGAGTGGACACATTGTTGCGGTGAACATGTAGCTTGAGTTGGAGGGATGGACCTTCCATGGTGGAGAGCAGCATGGGGAGATTGTGACAGGTGGTCGATGATCATGGACATCTATGACATACATTGGTATGGTTGTCTTGGTGACAATTTGGTCACTAAGGTGTTACATGATGGAGATGGAGCTTTATATATGTTGCAGGGATGTTTGCCTTATATGGAGGAGTCTACATCATGGTTGATGATGATCTTGGTGGAAAGCTACCGGGATGGTATGTTGTCGAGGACGACAACGATTTCAGGTGGAGGAGGATGTAAGGCCCTCACGACTCGGGCAGGCGCGCGACAGATGGGCGCTCCGTGCACGATGGGCGGACGGTGGAAACAGGCGGGCGCTCCGTGCACGACGAGTGGGCACACACGGGTGCGACGAGCGGGCGACCTTACATCCGGCACTTATGCGACTCGGGCAGGCGTACACGATGAACGAGCGGGCGCGCGGTGGGCGAGCGCACCTTTGGTGCAATGAGCGGACACGGGTGCGACGAGCGGGTAGAGGTGCGACGGTGGTCTGAGCCACATATGCGACGAACAATGCGACGAAAGGTGCGACGATATGAAGGACGCACGAAGACTTAAGGAAATAATGCGAAATAAGAAGAGGCCGAAAGGAGCTTTATACTTGGCGTAGGAGAGGCTTGCGTATTAGCAAGGCCGACTTACACTTGGGCTAAAGCGTGGGCACATAACACAGTTTTATGGGGTCGGCTTTAAAGCTGACACCCCCTTACCATTTGGCAGGCTAGCGTATATATACAAGTGCGCAGAGCCTCATTTGGCATCAACACACTTCGCATCTCTCTCTATATCTGCGAAAGGGGTAAAAGGGAAGGCGCAGACATAAGTAGAGTGCGCATAACTCATGCGCTCTACCGAGGAGTGCGCAGTCTTTACCGGAGGTCGAGTTTAGGTGCAGAGATACGGTTTGAGTTGGGATTTTGTGCAGAACCGAGAGGAGGAGTTCTTGGTGTCTCGGGTGAGCACCCTCCTACCGTGAGAGGTTTGCACTTGATTGTAAAAGGCTGTCTTTGCCTTGTTGTAAATATTTCTAAGTGTTGGCTTGGATTTCTGTCAAGCACACTTGTATGATGTATTATTGAAGATTATCATAATATATTATTATCGGGCAGACTTTCCGGGAGTTGCCCCTCCCTTTATACTTGTGTGCAATTGTTGTGTTCTTGGTTAATTGCATATTGGATAATGAATGAGTATGGGCTTCATTAAGTATAAAGGTTAATGCATTTTACTTGGTTGCGAAACACAAACTAAGTAAGGACAAGTGAATTAGGCGTAGTCCATGTGCACGAGTATTGGTGAAAAGAAAGTGTTCGGTGGTGCCGCACCTCGCCGGCACGGTTGAAAGACTACCGTGGGCCTGGGGGCGTGACACTCCCGAACGAGTTCACACGGGTGCCTCAAATGACCCGCCCGAACGAGTTCACATGGGCGCCCTCAAACGACCCGCCCTGTAAGGTCCTTGGATACGGGCGCTTTTGGGCGCCGGGCGAAGTCACCGTGCATGGGCGGGCGCAGGTTGCAAGACCGGCGGGCGGGTTTGCACGACAGGCAGGCGGGTCTGCACGACAGGCGGGCGGGTCTGCACGGCGGGCGGGTCTGCATGACAGGCGGGTGAGCACACACGGGTAGGTGAGCGCACACGGAGATGCGACGAAACTGTGCACGACAAATGCGACGATAACAGAAAACATATGAATTCGACTAAGTGTTGAGGCTGTCTTTATAGCGAATTGAAAGAGGATTAGCTTGAGAGCAGGGCCGACACTTGGAGGACATTTATGGGTGCGTTGGAAGTATTTTGGGGGTCAGCCAAGGGGCTGCCACCCCACTTATGAACCAAAGTAAGATGCGTATATATTAAAGGAGCATGAGGCTCATTCATCAACGAACATTGAACTCTCATACACTTCTGTGCATAAGAAGAAGAGGAAACTACGCAAGGGGTAAAAGGACTATGCATACATCATGCATAGGTTATTCAAGATGTAGTTTGGTATTCTTGTGCCGGGTGAGGTGGAGGCTAGTGTGCCGGGGTTCATTTTGGATGCAGTTTTGTGTAGGACTTGGCTAAGGGATCTTGGGTGGCTCGGGTGAGCACCTCCCTTCGTGCAAGGGTGCACAAGATGTTTTAGAAAGGCAGGTGGCCTGTCTATTGTAAAATTGGTTAAGTGTGAGACTTGGTTCGGCCAAGACACACTGTTGTATTGTAATCAGATATTCTTAATAAAATTGTTGGGCAGACTGTTCGGGAGTTGCCCCTCCCTTTATACTTGTAAGCAATTGTTGATGTTCTCGGTTAATTGCATATGGATAATGAATGAGTATGGGCTTCATTAAGTATAAAGGATAAATAAGTTTACTTGGTTGCAAAACAAAAACTAAGTATGTTAATGTTGGAGTAGGCGTAGTCCACGAATGTTAGTATTGTTAAAAAGAAAGCGTTCGGTGGTGCCGCACCTCGCTAAAAGCGGTTGGAAGACTACCGCAGGTGTAGGGGCGTGACACGCCTGAATGAGTTCACATGGGCGCCCTCAAACGACCCGCCCGAACGAGTTCACACGGGCGCCCTCAAACGACCCGCCCGAACGATTTTGCATGGGTGCCCGAACGACCGAAACGAAGCGACAAGGGAAAGCCGGGAAAACGAGCTGCACGAACGTGCACAAAGCCAACCTCGGGTCACAACTTAGCATTTTCGATACAGGCTCGTTCGCCCGAGCGAGCCCTCGCCCCAACGACCCTCCCGAACGAGTTCACACGAGCGCCGTCAAACGACCCGCCCGAACGACTGAAACGAACAGACAAGGGAGATCTGGGCAAACGAGCTGCACGAACGTGCACAAAGCCAACCTCGGGTCACAACTTAGCATTTCTGATACGGGCTCGTTCGCCCGGGCGCGCCCTTGCCCGAACGACTCGCCCGAACGAGTTCACACGGGCGCCCTCAAACGACCCGCCCGAACGACTCGCGCAAACGAGTTCGCACGGGCGCCTCAAACGACCCACCCGAACGACCCACCCGAACGACCCGCCCGAACGAGTTCACACGGGCGCCCTCAAACGACCCGCCCGAACGAGTTCACACGGGCGCCCTCAAACGACCCGCCCGAACGAGTTCACATGGGTGCCCTCAAACGACCCGCCTGAACGAGTTCACACGGGCGCCCTCAAACGACCCGCCCGAACGACCGAAACGAACCGACAAGGGAAAGCCAGGGAAACGAGCTACACGAACATGCACAAAGCTAGCCTTGGGTCACAACTTAGCATTTTTGATATGGGCTCATTCTCCCGGGTGCGCCCTCGCCTGAACGACCCGCCCGAATGAGTTCACACGGGCGCCCTCAAAGGAACCGCCCGAACGATTTTGCATGGTCGCCCAAACAATCGAAACGAACCAACAAGGGAGAGCCGGGCAAACGAGCTACACGAACGTGCACAAAGCCAACCTCGGGTCAGAACTTAGCAATTTTGATACGGGCTCGTTCGCCCGGGCATGCCCTCGCCCAAACGACCCGCCCGAACGAGTTCACACGGGTGCCCTCAAATGACCCGCCCGAATGACCGAAACGAACCGACAAGGGAGAGCCGGGCAAACGAGCTGTACGAATGTGCACAAAGCCAACCTCAGGTCAGAACTTAGCATTTTTGATACGGGCTCGTTCACCCGGGCGCGCCCTCGCCCGAACGAGTTCACACGGGCGCCCTCAAACGACCCGCCCGAACGACCGAAACGAACCGACAAAGGAGAGCCGGGAAAACGAGCTGCACGAATGTGCACAAAGCCAACCTTGAGTCACAACTTAGCATTTCTGATACGGGCTCATTCGCCCGGGTGCGCCCTCACCCGAACGACCCGCCCGAACGAGTTCACACGGGCGCCCTCAAACGACCCGCCCGAACGACCGAAACGAACTGATAAGGGAGAGCCGGGCAAAACGAGCTGCACAAACGTGCACAAAGCCAACCTCGGGTCACAACTTAGCATTTTTGATATGGGCTCGTTCGCCCGGGCGCGACCTCGCCCGAACGAGTTCACATGGGTGCCCTCAAACGACCCACCCGAACGAGTTCACACGGGCGCCTCAAACGACCCGCCCGAAGGAGTTCACACGGGCGCCCTCAAACGACCCGCCCGAACGACCCACCCCAACGAGTTCACACGGGCGCCCTCAAACGACCCGCCCGAACGATTTTGCATGGGTGCCCGAATGACCGAAACGAAGCGACAAGGGAGAGCGGGCAAACGAGCTGCACGAACGTGCACAAAGCCAACCTTGGGTCACAACTTAGCATTTTTGATACGGGCTAGTTCGCCCGGGCGCGCCCTCGCCCGAATGACCTGCCCGAACGAGTTCACACGGGCGCCCTCAAATGACCCGCCCGAACGACCGAAACAAAGTGACAAGGGAGAGCCGGGCAAACAAGCTACACTAATGTGAACAAAGCCAACCTCGGGTCACAACTTAGCATTTTTGATACGGGCTCGTTCGCTCGGGCGCGCCCTCGCCCGAACGAGTTCACACCGGCGCCCTCAAACGACCCGCCCGAACGACCAAAACGAACCGACAAGGGAGCGTCGGGAAAACGAGCTCCATGAAAATGCACAAAGCTAACCTCGGGTCACAACTTAGCATTTCTGGTACGGGCTCATTTGCCCGGGCGCGCCCTCGCCCGAACGACCCGCCCGAACGAGTTCACATGGGCGCCATCAAACAACCCGCCCGAACGACCGAAAGTAACCGACAAGGGAGAGCTGGGCAAACGAGCTGCACAAACGTGCACAAAGCTAACCTCGGGTCACAACTTAGCATTTTTGATACGGGCTCGTTCGCCCGGGCGCGCCCTCGCCCGAACAACCTGCCCGAACGAGTTCACACGGGTGCCCTCCAACGACCCGCGCGAACGACCCGGCCGAAAGACCCGCCCGAACGAGTTCACACGGGCGCCTCAAACGACCCGCCCGAACGACCCTCCCGAACGAGTTCACACGGGCGACCTCAAATGACCCGCCTGAACAAGTTCACACGGGTGCCCTCAAACGACCCACCCAAACGATTTTGCATGGGTGCCCGAATGACCGAAACGAAGCGACAAGGGAGAGTCGGGCAAACAAGCTGCACGAACATGCACAAATTCAACCTCGGGTCACAACTTAGCATTTTTGATACAGGCTCGTTCGCCCAGGCGCGCCCTCGCCCGAACGACCCGCCCGAACGAGTTCACACGGGCGCCCTCAATCGACCCGCCCGAACGAGTTCACACGGGCGCCCTCAAACGACCTGCCCGAACGACCGAACGAACCGACAAGGGAGAGCCAGGCAAACGAGCTGCATGAACGTGCACAAAGCCAACCTCGGGTCACAACTTAGCATTTTTGATACGGGCTCATTCGCCCCGGCGCGCCCTCGCCCGAACGACCCGCCCGAACGAGTTCACATGGGTGCCCTCAAACGACCCGCCCGAACGACCGAAACGAATCGACAAGGGAGAGCCGGGCAAACGAGCTGCACGAGCGTGCACAAAGCCAACCTCGAGTCATAACTTTTCATTTTTGATATGGGCTCGTTCGCCCGGGGGCGCCCTCGCCCGAACGATCCGCTCGAGCAAGTTCACACGGGCGCCCTCAAACGACCCACCCGAACGAGTTCACAAGGGTGCCTCCAACGACCCGCCCAAGCGACCCGCCTGAACGAGTTCACACGGGCGCCCTCAAACGACCCGCCCGAACGAGTTCACAAGGGCACCCTCAAACGACCTCCCGGAACGATTTTGCATGGGTGCCCGAACGACCAAAATGAAGCGACAAGGGAGAGTTGGGAAAACGAGTTGCACGAACCTGCACAAAGCCAACCTCGGGTCACAACTTAGCATTTTTGATACGGACTCGTTCGCCCGAGTGCGTCGTCACCCGAACGACCCGCCCGAATGAGTTCACACGGGCGCCCTCAAACGACCCGTCTGAACGACCGAAACGAACCGACAAGGGAGAGTTGGGCAAACGAGCTGCACGAACGTGCACAAAGCCAACCTCGGGTCAGAAATTTTCATTTTTGATACGGGCTCGTTCACCCAGGCGCGCCCTCCCCCAAACGACCCGCCCGAACGAGTTCACACGGGCGCCCTCAAACGACCCGCCCGAACGACAGAAACAAACCGGCAAGGGAGAGCCAGGCAAACGAGCTGCACGAACGTGCACAAAGCCAACCTCAGGTCACAACTTAGCATTTTTTATACGTGCTTGTTCGCTCGGGCGCACCCTCGCCCAAACGACCCGCTCGAACGAGTTCACATGGGCGCCCTCAAACGACCCGCCCGAACGACCAAAACGAACCGACAAGGGAGAACGAGGCAAACTAGCTCCACGAACATGCAAAAAGCCAACCTCGGGTCACAACTTAGCATTTTTTATACCGGCTCGTTCACTCGGGCGCGCCCTCGCCCGAACGAGTTCACATGGGTACCCTCAAACGACCCGCTTGAACAACAGAAACGAACCGACAAGGGAGAGCCGGGCAAACGAGCTCCACGAGCATGGCCAAAGCCAATCTCGGGTCACAACATAGCATTTTTGATACGAGCTCGTTCGTCCGGGCGCGCCGTCGCCCGAACGACCCGCCCGAACGAGTTCACATCGGCGCCCTCAAACGACACGCCTGAACGATTTTGCATGGGCGACCGAACAACCGAAACGAACCAACAAGGGAGAGTCGGGCAAACGAGCTACACGAACGTACACAAAGCCAACCTCGGGTCACAACCTAGCATTTTTTATACGGGCTAGTCTGTCCGGGTGCGCCATAGCCCGAACGAGTTCACACGGGCACCCTCAAACGACCCGCCCGAACGACCGAAACGAACCGACAAGGGAGAGTCGGGCAAACGAGTTGCACGAACGTGCACAAAGCCATCCTCGAGTCACAACTTAGCATTTATGATACGGGCCCGTTCGCCTGGACGCGCCCTCGCCCGAACGACCCGCACGAATGGGTTCACACGGGCGCCCTCAAACGACCCTCCTGAACGAGTTCACACGGGCGCCCTCAAACGACCCGCCCGAACGACCGAAACGAACCGACAAGGGAGTGCCGGGCAAACGAGTTGCACGAACGTGCACAAAGCCAACCTCAGGTCACAACTTAGCATTTTTGATACGGGCTCGTTCGCCCGGGCGCGCCCTCGCCCGAACGACCCGAATGAATGGCTTCACATGGGCGCCCTCAAACGACCTGCCCGAACGACCGAAACGAACCGACAAGGGAGAGCCAGGCAAACGAGCTGCACGAACATGCACAAAGCCAACCTCGGGTCACAAGTAGCATTTTTTAGATGGGCTCGTTCGCCCGGCCGCGCCCTCGCCCGAACGACCTGCCCGAATGAGTTCACACGGGCGCCCTCAAACGACCCGCCCGAACGACCGAAACAAACCGACAAGGGAGAGCCGGGCAAAGGAGCTGCACGAACGTGCACAAAGCCAACCTCGGGTCATAACTTAGCATTTTTTATACGGGCTCATTCGCCCGGGCGCGCCCTCGCCCGAACGACCCTCCCGAACGAGTTCACATGGGCGCCCTCAAACGACCCGCCCGAACGAGTTCACACGGGTGCCTCAAATGACCCGCCCGAACGAGTTCACACGGGCGCCCTCAAATGACCCACCCGAACGAGTTCACAGGGGCACCCTCAAATGACCCGCCCGAACGATTTTGCATGGGTGCCCGAATGACCGAAACGAAGCGATAAGGGAGAGTCGGGCAAGCGGGCTGCACGAACATGCACAAAGCCAACCTCGGGTCACAACTTAGCATTTTTTATACGGGCTCATTCGCCCGGGAGCGCCCTCGCCCGAACGACCCGCCCGATAGAGTTCACACGGCGCCCTCAAACGACCTGCCCGAACGACCGAAATGAATTGACAAGGGAGAGCCTGGAAAACGAGCTGCACAAACATGCACAAATCCAACCTCGAGTCACAACTTAGAATTTTTAATACGGGCTCGTTCGCCCGGGCGAGCCCTTGCCCGAACGAGTTCACACGGGCGCCCTCAAACGACCCGCCCAAACGACGGAAACGAATCGGCAAGGGAGAGCCGGGAAAACGAGCTGCACGACCATGCACAAAGCCAACCTCGGGTCACAACTTAGCATTTTTGATACGGGCTCGTTTGCTCGGGCGAGCCCTCGCCTGAACGACCCTCCCGAACGCGTTCACACGGGCACCCTCAAACGACCCGTCCGAACGACCGAAACTAAGCGACAAGGGAGAGCCGGGCAAACGAGCTGCATGAACGTGCACAAAGCCAACCTCGGCTCACAACTTAGCATTTTTGATACGGGCTCGTTCGCCCGGGCGCGCCCTCACCCGTACGACTCGCCCGAATGAGTTCACACGGGCGCCCTCAAACGAATCGCCCGAACGACCGAAACGAACCGACAAGGGAGAGCCGGGCAAACAAGCTGCACGAATGTGCACAAAGCCAACCTCGAGTCCCAACTTAGCATTTTTGATACGGGCTCGTTCGCCCAGGAGCGCCCTCACCTGAACGACCTGCCCGAACGAGTTCACACGGGCGCCCTCAAACGACCCACCCGAACGATTTTGCATGGGGGCCCGAACGACCGAAACGAACCAACAAGGGAGAGCCAGGCAAGCGAGCTACATGAACGTGCACAAAGCCAACCTCGGGTCACCACTTAGCATTTTTGATACGGGCTCGTTCGCCCGGGCGCGCCCTCGCCCGAACGACCCGCCCGAACGAGTTCACACGGGCGCCCTCAAATGACCCGCTCGAACGACCGAAACCAACCGACAAGGGAGAGCCGGGAAAACGAGCTGCACGAACGTGCAAAAAGCCAACCTTAGGTCACAACTTATCATTTTTTATAGGGGCTCATTCGCCCGGGCGTGCCCTCGCCCGAACGAGTTCACACGGGTGCCCTCAAACGACCCGCCCGAACGAGTTCACATGGGTGCCCTCAAACGACCCGCCCGAACGACTGAAACGAACCGGCAAGGGAGAGCCGGGCAAATGAGCTACACGAACGTGCACAAAGCCAACCTCGGGTCACAACTTAGCATTTTTGATACGGGCTTGTTCTCCCAGGCGCGCCTCACCTGAACGACCCACCCAAACGAGCTCACACGGGTGCCCTCAAACGACCCAACAGAACGAGTTCACACGGGCGCCCTCAAACGACCCACCCAAACGACCCGCCCAAACGAGTTCGCATGGGCGCCTCAAACGACCCACCCGAACGACCCGCCCGAACAAGTTCACACGGGCGCCCTCAAACGACCCGCCCGAACGAGTTCACACGGGCGCCCTCAAAGGACCTGCCCGAAGGACCGAAACGAACCGACAAGGGAGAGTCGGGCAAACGAGCTGCACAAACATGCACAAAGCCAACCTCGGGTCACAACTTAGCATTTTTGATACGGGCTCATTCTCCTGGGCGCACCCTCACCCGAACGAGTTCACACGGGCGCGCTCAAACGACCCGCCCGAAGGATTTTGCATAGGCGCCCGAACAACCGAAACGATCCAACAAGGGAGAGCCGGGCAAACGAGCTACACGAACGTGCACAAAGCCAACCTCAGGTCAGAACTTAGCAATTTTGATATGGGCTCGTTCGCCAGGGCGCGCCCTCGTCCGAACGAGCCACCCGAACGAGTTCACACAGGCGCCCTCAAACGACCCGCCCGAAAGACCGAAACTAACCGACAAGGGAGAGCCAAGCAAATGAGCTGCACGAATGTGCACAAAGCCAACCTCGGGTCAGAACTTAGCATTTTTGATATGGGCTCGTTCTCCCGGGTGCTCCCTCGCCTGAACGAGTTCACACGGGCGCCCTCAAACAACCCGCCCAAACAACCTAAACAAACTGACAAAGGAGAGCCGGGAAAATGAGCTGCACGAACGTGCACAAAGCCAACCTCGAGTCACAACTTAGCATTTCTGATATAGGCTCGTTCGCCCGGGGGCGCCGTCGCCCGAACGACCCGCCTGAACAAGTTCACACGGGCGCCCTGAAACGACCCACTCGAACGACCGAAACGAACCGACAAGGGAGAGCTGGGAAAATAAGCTACACGAACCTGCACAAAGCCAACCTCATGTCACAACTTATCATTTTTGATATGGGCTCGTTCGCCCGGTCGTGCCCTCGATCGAACGACCTGCCCGAACGAGTTTACACGGGCGCCCTCAAACGACCCGCCTGAATGAGTTCAAACGAGCGCCTCAAACGACCTGTCCAAACGACCCGCCTGAACGAGTTCACACGAGCGCCCTCAAATGACCCGCCCGAACGACCGACCCCAACGAGTTCACACGGGCGCCCTCAAACGAGCCGCCCGAACGATTTTGCATGGGTGCCTGAATGACCGAAACGTAGCGACAAGGGAGGGTCAGGCAAACGAGCTGCACGAACGTGCACAAAGCTAACCTCGGGTCACAACTTAGCATTTATGATACCGGCTTGTTCGCCTGGGCGCGCCCTCGCCCGAACGACCCGCCCGAACGAGTTCAGACAGGCAATCAAACGACCCGCCTGAACGACCGAAAGGAACCGACAAGGGAGAGCCGGGCAAACAAGCTGCACAAATGTGCACAAAGCCAACCTTGGGTCACAACTTAGCATTTTTGATACGGGCTCGTTCGCCCGGGCGCGCCCTCGCCCGAACAACCTGCCTGAACGAGTTCACACGGGCACCCTCAAACGACCCGCCCGAAAGACCCGCTCGAACGAGTTCACACGGGCGCCTCAAACGACCCGCCCGAACGAACCGCCCGGACGAGTTCACATGGGCGACCTCAAACGACCCACCCGAACGAGTTCACACGAGCGCCCTCAAATGACCTGCCCGAACGATTTTGCATGGGTGCCCGAATGACCGAAACGAAGCGACAAGGGAGAGTCAGGCAAACGAGCTGCATGAACGTGCACAAAGCCAACCTCGGGTCACAACTTAGCATTTTTTATATGGGCTCGTTCGCACGGGCGCGCCCTCGCTCAAACGACCCACCCGAACGAGTTCACACGGGCGCCCTCAATCGACTCGCCCGAATGTGTTCACACAGGCGCCCTCAAACGACCCGCCCGAACGAGTTCACACGGGCGCCCTCAATCGACTCGCCCGAATGTGTTCACACAGGCGCCCTCAAACGACCCGCCCGAACGACCGAACGAACCGATAAGGGAGAGCCGGGAAAACGAGCTGCACAAACGTGCACAAAGCCAACCTCAGGTTACAACTTAGCATTTTTGATACGGGCTCGTTCACTCGGGCGTGCCCTCACTCGAACGACCCGCCCGAACTATTTCACACGGGCGCCCTCAAACGACCTGCCCGAACAACTGAAACGAACCGACAAATGAGAGCCAGGCAAATGAGCTGCACGAATGTGCATAAAGCCAACCTCGGGTCATAACTTAGCATTTTTGATACGGGCTCGTTCGCCCGGGCGTGCCCTCGCCCGAACGACCCCCTCGAACGAGTTCACATGGGAGCCCTCAAACGACCCGCCCGAAAGAGTTCACAAGGGTGCCTCAAACGACCAGCCCGAGCGACCCGCTCGAACGAGTTCACACGGGCGCCCTCAAATGACCCGGCCGAACGACTGCCCGAACGAGTTCACGCGGGCGCCCTCAAACTACCTGCTTGAACGATTTTGCATGGGTGCCCGAACGACCGAAACGAAGCGACAAGGGAGAGCTGGGCAAATGCGCTGCACGAACGTGCACAAAGCAAACCTCGGGTCACAACTTAGCATTTTTTATACGGGTTCATTCGCCCGGGCACGCCCTCGCCCTATTGACCCGCCCGAACGAGTTCACACGGGGGCCCTCAAACGACCCTCAAACGACCCTCCTGAACAAGTTCACATGGGCACCCTCAAACGACCAGCCTGAACGACCGAAACGAACCGACAAGGGAGAGTCGGGAAAACGAGCTGCACGAACGTGCACAAAGCCAACCTCGGGTCACAACTTAGCATTTTTGATACGGGCTCGTTCGCCCGGCCGCGCCCTCGCCCGAGCAACCTGCCCGAACGAGTTCACATGGGCGCCCTCAAATGACCCGCCCGAACGACCGAAACGAACCGACAAGGGAGAGCCGGGCAAACGAGCTACACGAATGTGCACAAAGCCAACCTTAGGTCACAACTTAGCATTTTTGATACGTGAGCGTTCGCCCGGGCGCGCCCTCACCCGAACGACCCGCCCGAACGAGTTCACACGGGCGCCCTCAAACGAACCGCCCGAACGAGTTCACATGAGTGCCTCAAATGACCCGGATGAACAACCCGCCCGAACGGGTTCGCACGGGCGCCCTCAAACCACCCGCCCGAACGAGTTCACACTGGCGCCCTCAAACGGCCCGCCCGAACGATTTTGCATGGGTGCCCGAAGGAACGAAACGAAGCGACAAGGGAGAGCCAAGCAAATGAGCTGCACGAACATGCACAAAGCCAACCTTGGCTCACAACTTAAAATTTTTGATACGGGCTCGTTCGCCCGGGCGCGCCCTCGCTCGAACGACCCGCTCGAACGAGTTCACACGGGCGCCCTCAAATGACCCGCCCGAATGACTGAAACGAACCGACAAGGGAGAGCCTGGCAGATGAGCTGCATGAACGTGCACAAAGCCAACCTCGGGTCACAACTTAGCATTTTTGATACGGGCTCGTTTGCCCGGGCGCGCCCTAGCACGAACGACCCACTCGAATGAGTTCACACGGGCGCCCTCAAATGACCCGCCCGAACAACCGAAACGAACCGGCAAGGGAGAGCCGGGCAAACGAGCTGCACGAACATGCACAAAGCCAACCTCGGGTCACAACTTAGCATTTTTGATACGGGCTCGTTCGCCCGGGCGCGCCATCGCCCGAACGACCCTCCCGAACGAGTTCACACGGGTGCCCTCAAACGACCCGCCTAAACCACCGAAACGAACCGGCAAGGGAGAGCCAGGCAAACGAGCTGCATGAACGTGCACAAAGCCAACCTCGGGTCACAACTTAGAATTTTTGATACGGGCTCGTTCTCCCGGGCGCGCCCTCGCCCGAACGACCCGCCCGAATGAGTTCACACAGGTGCCCTAAAACGACCCGCCCGAACGAGTTCGCACGGGCGCCTCAAACGACCCACCCAAACAAACCGCTCGAACGAGTTCACACGGGCGCCCTAAAACGACCCGCCCGAACGAGTTCACACGGGCGCCCTCAAACGACCCGCCTGAACGACCGAAACGAACCGACAAGGGAGAGCCGGGAAAACGAGCTGCATGAACGTGCACAAAGCCAACCTCAGGTCACAACTTAGCATTTTTGATATGGGCTCATTCTCCCAGGCACAACCTCGCCCAAACGAGTTCACACAGGTGCCCTCAAATGACCCGCCCGAACAATTTTGCATGGGCGCCCGAACAACCGAAACGAACCAACAAGGGAGAGTGAGGCAAACAAGCTACATGAACGTTCACAAAGCAAACCTCGAGTCACAACTTAGCAATTTTGATACGGGCTCGTTGACCCGAGCGCGCCCTCCCCCGAACGACCCGCCCGAACGAGTTCACACGGGCACCCTCAAACGACCCGCCCAAATGACCGAAACGAACCGACAAGGGAGAGCCGGGCAAACGAGATGCACGAATGTGCACAAAGCCAACCTCGGGTCATAACTTAGCATTTTTGATACGGGCTTGTTCGCCCGAACGAGTTCACACGAGCGCCCTCAAATGACCCGCCCGAACGACTGAAACGATCTAACAAAGGAGAGCTGGGAAAACGAGCTGCACGAACGTGCACAAAGCCAACCTCGAGTCACAACTTAGCATTTCTGATACGGGCTCGTTCGCCCGGGCGCCCCCTCGCCCGAACGACCAACCCAAACGAGTTCACACGGGCGCCCTCAAATGACCCGCTCGAACGACCGAAACGAACCGACAAGGGAGAGCCGGGCAAACGAGCTGCACGAACGTGCACAAAGCCAACCTCAGGTCACAACTTAGCAATTTTGATATGGGCTCGTTCGCCCGGGCACGCCCTCGCCCGAACGACCCTCCCGAACGAGTTCACACGGGCGCCCTCAAACGACCTGCCCGAACGAGTTCACACGGGTGCCTCAAACGACCCGCCCGAACGAGTTCACACGAGCGCCCTCAAATGACCCGCCCGAACGACCCACCCCAACGAGTTCACACAGCTCCCTCAAACGACCCACCCGAACGATTTTGCATGGGTGCCCGAACGACCGAAACGAAGCGACAAGGGAGAGTCGGGCAAACGAGCTGCACGAACGTGCACAAAGCTAACCTCGGGTCACAACTTAGCATTTCTGATAGGGGCTCGTTCGCCCGGGCGCGCCCTCACCCGAACGACCCGCCCTGTCACGCCCCTACACCTGCGATAGTCTTTCAACCGCTTATAGCGAGGTGCGGCACCACTGAACGCTTTCTTTTCACCAATACTCACCTTCGTGTACTACGCCTAATTCACTTGTCCTTACTTAGTTTGTTTTTCGCAACCAAGTAAAATGCATTTATCCTTTATACTTAATGAAGCCCATACTCATTCATTATCCATATGCAATTAACCAAGAACATCAACAATTGCAAACAAGTATAAAGGGAGGGGAAACTCCCGAACAGTCTGCCCAACAATATATTATAACAGTTTCTTCAATAGTACATCATCAAGTATACTTGGAAAAACTCCAAGTCTATACTTAGAATAATTTTACAATCAAGGCATAGAACAACCTTTACAATACTTGTGCCAACTTCACACGGTAGGAGGGTGCTCACTCAACACACCTAGAACTCCACCTTAAGCTCTGCACAAATCTGCAACTATACCATACCTCGAACACCCTTGTTCAACCTACGACTTACTCCCGGTAAACTGCGCACTTCACAAGTGGAGCGCATGAGATATTGGCACTCCTCTTTTCTGCGCACTTCTTTACGCCTTGTCCAATGTGTAGGAGAAAGTGCGAGTTGATTGCCTTTTCTCCAAATGAACTTGCGTCCTCCAATATATACACAAGTCTTGGTTAACGTATGGGGTGTGCACGCCTTAAGGCCGACCCCCAAACATATGATAACATGCCCATTGGATGACTCTTGCAAGTCGGCTTGCAAGTCATTACACCAACGCATATATATCATATCCTCTCCAAGTGTTGTCGCATATGTTTATCCTTCGTCACATTTTCATCGCGTGTGGAGCGCCCGCCCATCGCAAGTCTGCCCGCCCATCACACCGATGTGCGCCCGCCGTGCCCGTGCACCCGTCGCACCCGACGCTCAACCGCCCGAGTTTGCGAAGACCTTACATCCTCCTCCACCTGAAATCGTTGTCGTCCTCGACAACATACCATCTCGGTAACCATCCACCAAGATCATCATCAACCATGATGTCAACTCCTCCACATAAGGAAAACATCCCTGCAACATATGTAGAACTCCATCTCCATCATGTCTCACCTTAGTGACTAACTGCCACCAAGATAACCATACCAAGGTATACACCTCTATGGTAAGTCCTCCATCAGATGTCATCTCGATCCATGATCATCGACCCCTTTGCCACAATCTCAACTGCAACATCTCGTGTCGAACTCATCATGTGTCACCATGTGAACCTCTGTCATGATACTCCAACAAAATGCCAACACATCTCTGTACACTACTAGTCCCCATGTTTGAACTAGTCGGGTGATCAGTCCAACTGTCACGCTCAAACCATGAGAATGCACATCCTCATGCCACCATCAGTCGGTTCTCAAAACATCTTGTCACATCCTGAACTCGATCAAGAATCCATCCATATAAGTAAACCATGCTCAGGTCCATGAAGTAGTCCTCATCTCATCTGCAACATGCTCCATATAGTCAACCTGATGTCCATGACTCTAGTTGTCCATGATGTCCAATTCATGTAGACCCCATCTCAACCTCTGGTCATCTGCATCCAAGTCTGCACCTGTCATAAAGAAGCCTCCTCTAAGGCCCCTTGTAAAGTTGATGTGGTTCCTTCCTGCCAAGGCCTCCACACCAACCTTCCTCCAAGGTTATCTATAGAGAAAGGAGGGCCAGGAAGTTTCCTCCCTGACTCTCATCCACCCATGTGTCAGATTGATGTTGTGTCCTCAAGTATCTATGCACAACTTCAATCTCCTCACATGTACATCCAAGCTCACCTAGATTGTTCTTTGTCAACTGAAAGTCATATATGCCCATAGCATACCTGCAAAAGTCCACTATCCCAGCAGGATCTCTACCTTCATAATCCTCATCAACCACTGCCTTTGAAGTAGCACTCAGGCTCCCTTCACTTGTAGCTCCATTGTGAAGATCATCAGTAGAAGATGCTTCCAACAAGTGTCTCCATGTTCGTGAGGTCCTCTTCTCACTTCCTTCATTCTTCTTTCCAACTCTTGCAACGAAGTCAACAAGCTTCCTTTCCTTCGTTGTTTGAGTCACACTCCCAAGTCCTCTTTGCTCCACAAACTCATGCTTCACATTCGGATCTTTGGGATACAAAGTCAAAAAAGCCATCCTTGGTCTATAACCAAAGCAACTCCTTCTATTCATCAGTACCATCATGGTCTTCCCTCCAGCTGTGATCAAGAGAATGTCCCTCACCCGCCCGAACCAGTTCACAAGGGTGCCTCAAACGACCCGCCCGAACGAGTTCACACGGGCGCCCTCAAACGACCCACCCGAACGAGTTCACACGGGCGCCCTCAAACGACCTGCCTGAATGATTTTGCATGGGTGCCCGAACGACCGAAACGAAGCGACAAGGCAGAGCTGGGCAAACGAGCTGCACGAACGTGCACAAAGCCAACCTCGGGTCACAACTTAGCATTTTTGATACGGGCTCATTCGCCCGGGCGCGCCCTCGCCCGAACGACCCGCTCGAACGAGTTCACACGGGCGCCCTCAAACGACCCGCCCGAACGACCGAAACGAAGCGACAAGGGAGAACCGGGCAAACGAGTTGCACGAACGTGCACAAAGCCAACCTCAGGTCACAACTTAGCATTTTTGATGTGGGCTCGTTACCCAGGAGCGCCCTCGGCCGAACGACCCGCCCAAACGAGTTCACACGGGTGCCCTCAAACGACCCGCCCGAACGACCGAAACGAACCAACAAGGGAGATCCGGGAAACCGAGCTTCACGAACATGCCCAAAGCCAACCTCGGGTCACAACTTAGCATTTTTGATACGGGCTCGTTCGACCGGGCGCGCCCTCACCCGAACGACCTGCCCGAATGAGTTCACACGGGCGCCCTCAAACGACCCGCCCGAACGAGTTCACACGGGCGCCCTCAAACAACCCGCCCGAACGATTTTGCATGGGCGCCCGAACAACCGAAATGAACCAACAAGGGAGAGCCAGGCAAACAAGCTACACGAACGTACACAAAGCCAAACTCGGGTGACAACTTAGCATTTTTGATACGGGCTCGTTCGCCCGGGCGCGCCCTCGCTCTACGAGTTCACACGGGCGCCCTCAAACGACCCGCCCGAACGACCGAAACGAACCGACAAGGGAGAGCCGGGCAAACGAGCTACACGAACGTGCACAAAGCCAACCTCAGGTCACAACTTAGCATTTTTTATACGGGCTCGTTCGCCAGGCGCGCCCTCGCCCGAAAGAGATCACACGGGCGCCCTCAACGACCCGCCCGAACGACCGAAACGAATCGACAAAGGAGAGCCGGGGAAAACGAGCTGCACGAACGTGCACAAAGCCAACCTCGAGTCACAACTTATCATTTCTGATATGAGCTCATTCGCTGGGCGCGCCCTCGCCCGAACAACCCGCCTGAACGAGTTCACATGGGCACCTCAAATAACCGCCAAAACGACTGAAACGAACCGACAAGGGAGAGAGAGGGCAAACGAGCTACACGAACGTGCACAAAGCCAACCTCGGGTCAAACTTAGCATTTTTTATACGGGCTCGTTCGCCGGGCGCGCCATCGCCGAACGACCTACCGAACAAGTTCACACGGGCGCCCTCAAACGACCCACCCGAACGACCCACCCGAACGAGTTCACACGGGCGCCCTCAAATGACCGCCTGAACGATTTTGCATGGGTGCCTGAACGATCGAAACGAAGCGAGAAGGGGGAGAGCTTGGCAAACGAGCTGCACGAATGTGCACAAAGCAACCTCGGGTCACAACTTAGCATTTTTGATACGGGCTAGTTCGCCTGGGCGTGCCCTTGCCCGAACGACCCGCCCGAACGAGTTCACACAGGCGCCCTCAAACGACCCGCCCGAAGGACCGAAACGAAATGACAAGGGAGAGTCGGGCAAACAAGCTGCACGAACGTGCACAAAGCCAACCTCGGGTCACAAACTTAGCATTTTTGATACGGGCTCGTTCGCCCGGCGCGCCCTCGACCGAACAACCACCTGAACGACTTCACACGGGCGCCCTCAAACGACCCGCCCGAACGACCGAAACGAACCGACAAGGGAGAGCCGGGCAAATGAGCTGCACGAACGTGCACAAAGCCAACCTCGGGTCACAACTTAGCATTTTTTATACGGGCTCGTTCGCCCGGGCACACCCTCGCCCGAACGAGTTCAAACGGGCGCCCTCAAACGACCCGCTCGAACGACCGAAACGAACCGGCAAGGGAGAGCCAGGCAGACGAGCTGCACGAACGTGCACAAAGCCAACCTCGGGTCACAACTTAGCATTTTTTATACGGGTTTGTTCGCCCGGGCGCACCCTCGCCCGAACGACCCGCCAGAACGAGTTCACACCGGCGCCCTCGAACGACCCGCCCGAACGATCGAAACAAAGCGACAAGGGAGAACCGGGCAAACGAGCTACACGAACGTGCACAGAGCCAACCTCTGATCACAACTTAGCATTTTTGATACAGGCTCGTTCGCCTGGGCGCGCCCTCGCCTAAACGAGTTCACATGGGCACCCTCAAACGACCCGACCGAAGGACAAGGGAGAACCAGGCAAACGAGCTGCACGAACGTGCACAAAGCCAACCTTGTGTCACAACTTAGCATTTTTTACACGGGCTCATTTGCCGGTCGTGCCCTCTCCGAACGACCCGCCCGAACGAGTTCACACAGGCGCCTCAAACGACACGCCCGAACGACCGAAACGAACCGACAAGGGAGATCTGGGAAAACGAGCTGCACGAACGTGCACAAAGCCAACCTCGGGTCAAAACTTAGCATTTTTTATACGGGCTCGATCGCCGGGCGCACCCTCGCCCGAACGAGTTCACAAAGGCGCCTCAAACGACCCGCCGAATGACCGAAACGAACGGCAAGGGAGAGCCAGGCAAACGAGCTCCACGAACGTGCACAAAGCCAACCTCGGGTCACAACTTAGCATTTTTTATACGGGTTTGTTTGCCTGGCGCGCCCTCGCTCGAACGACCCGCCCGAACGAGTTCACACAGGCGCCCTCGAATGACCCGCCCGAACGATCGAAAAAAAGCGACAAGGGATAACCGGGCAAACGAGCTGCACGAACGTGCACAAAGCCAACCTCTGGTCACAACTTAGCATTTTTGATACGGGCTCGTTTGCCCGGGCGCGCCCTCGCTCGAACGATCCGCCTGAACGAGTTCACACGGGCGCCCTCAAACGACCTGCCTGAACGATCGAAACGAATCGACAAGGGAGAGCCGAGCAAACGAGCTGCACGAACATGCCCAAAGGAACCTCGGGTCACAACTTAGCATTTTTGATATGGGCTCGTTCGCCCGGGCGCGCCCTCGCCCGGACGAGTTCACACGGGCGCCCTCAAACGACCCACCCGAACGATTTTGGATGGGCGCCTGAACAACCGAAACGAACCAACAAGGGAGAGTCGGGCAAACGAGCTACATGAACGTACACAAAGACAACCTCGGGTCACAACTTAGCATTTTTGATATGGGCTCGTTCGCCCGAGCACGCCCTCGCCTGAACGAGTTCACATGGGCGCCATCAAACGACCCACCCGAACGACCGAAACGAACTGACAACGGAGAGCCGGGTAGACGAGCTACACGAACGTGCACAAAGCCAACCTTAGGTCACAACTTAGCAATTTTGATATGGGCTCGTTCGCCTGGGCGCGCCCTCGCCCAAACGACCCGCCCGAACGAGTTCACACTTGCGCCCTCAAATCAGCCACCCGAACGACCGAAACAAACCAACAAGGGAGAGTCGGGCAAACGAGCTGCACAAAAGTGCACAAAGCGAACCTCGGGTCAGAACTTAGCATTTTTGATACGGGCTCGTTCGCCCGGGTGCGCCCTCGCCTTAAAGAGTTGACACGGCCACCCTCAAACTACCCGCCCGAATGACCAAAACGAACCGACAAAGGAGAGCCGGGCAAACGAGCTGCACGAACGTGCACAAAGCCAACCTCAAGTCACAACTTAGCATTTCTGATACGGGGTCGTTCGCCCGCACACGCCCTCGCCCAACGGACCTGCCCGAACGAGTTCACATGGGCGCCCTCAAACGACCCGCCCGAACGAGTTCACACGGGTGCCTCAAACGACCGCCTGAACGAGTTCACACAGGCGCCCTCAAATGAACCACCCGAATGACCCACCCAGCGAGTTCACACGGGCGCCCTCAAATGACCCGCCCGAACGATTTTGCATGGGTGCCCGACGACCGAAACCGAAGCGACAAGGGAGAGTCGGGGAAAACGAGCTGCACGAACGTGCACAAAGCCATCCTCGGGTCACAACTTAGCATTTTTTATACGGGCTCGTTCACCCAGGTGTGCCCTCGCCCGAATGACCCGCCCGAACGAGTTCACACGGGCGCCCTCAAACGACCTGCCCGAACGACCGAAACAAGCGACAAGGGAGAGCGGGCAAACGAGCTGCACGAATGTGCACAAAGCAACCTCGGTCACAACTTAGCATTTTTGATACGGGCTTGTTCGCCCTGGCGCGCCCTCGCCGAACGACCCGCCCGAACAAGTTCACATGGGCGCCCTCAAATGGACCTGCCCGAACGACCCGTCTGAACGCGTTCACAGGGGTGCCTCAAACAACCCGCCCGAACGAGTTCACACGGGCACCCTCAAATGACCCGCCTGAACGACGCACCCAGCGAGTTCACACGGGCGCCCTCAAAAGACTCGCCCGAACGATTTTGCATGGGTGCCTGAACGACCGAAACGAAGCGACAAGGGGGGAGCCAGGCAAACGAGCTGCATGAACGTGCACAAATCCAACCTCGCGTCACAACTTAGCATTTTTCATACGGGCTCGTTCACCTAGGCGCGCCTCGCCGAACGACCCGCCCAAATGAGTTCACACGGGCGCCCTCAAACGACCCGTCCGAATGACCCACCCTAACGAGTTCACACGGGTGCCTCAAACGACCCGCCCGAACGAGTTTACACGGGTGCCCTCAAATGACCCGCCCGAACGACCCACCCCAGCGAGTTCACACGGGCGCCCTCAAACGACCCACCCGAACGATTTTACATGGGTGCCCGAACGACCGAAACGAAGTGACAAGGGAGAGCAGAGCAAACGAGCTGCACGAACGTGCACAAAGCCAACCTCGCATCACAACTTAGCATTTTTGATACGGGCTCGTTCACCCGGGCGTGCCCTCGCCCGAATGACCCGCCCAAATGAGTTCACACGGGCGCCCTCAAACGACCCGCTCGAACGACCGAAACGAAGCGACAAGGGAGAGCCGGGCAAACGAGCTGCACGAATGTGCACAAAGTCAACCTCGGTTCACAACTTAGCATTTTTGATACGGGCTCATTCGCCCGGGCGCGCCCTCGCCCGAACGACCCCCCCGAACGAGTTCACACGGGCGCCCTCAAACCACCCGCCCGAACGACCCACCCGAACGACCCGCCCGAACGAGTTCACACGGGCACCTCAAACACCTGCCCGAACGACCCGCCAGAATGAGTGCACACGAGCGACCTCAACGACCCGCCCGAACGACCGCCCGAAATAGTTCACACCGGCGCCTCAAACGAACCCCCCGAACGATTTTGCATGGGTGCCCAAACGAACAAAACGAAGCGACAAGGGAGAGTCGGGCAAACGAGCTGCACAAACGTGCACAAAGCCAACGTCGGGTCACAAGTTAGCATTTTTCATACGGGCTCGTTCACCCGGGCGTGCCCTCGCCCGACGACCTGCCCAACGACCTGCCCGAACGAGTTCACACGGGCGCCCTCAATCGACCCGCCCGAACGAGTTTCACACGGGCGACCCAAACGACCCGCCCGAACGACCGAACGAACCGATAAGGGAGAGCGGGAAGAAAATGAGCTGCACGAACGTGCACAAAGCCAACCTCGGGTCACAACTTAGCATTTTTGATACGGGCTCGTTCGCCCGGGCGTGCCCTGGCCCGAACGACCACCTGAACGAGTTCACACGGGTGCCCTCAACTGACCCGCCCGAACGACCGAAACGAACCGACAAGGGAGAGCCGAGTGAATGAGCTACATGAACGTGCACAAAGCCAAACTCGAGTCATAACTTAGCATTTTAGATTGGGCTCGTTCGCCCGGGCGCGCCCTCACCGAACGACCCGCCCGAACGAGTTCACACGGGCGCCCTCAAACGACTCGCCCGAACGAGTTCTTAAGGGTGCCTCAAACGACCTGCCGAGTGACCTGCTCGAGCGACCCGCCTGAATGAGTTCACACGGGCGCCCTCAAATGACCTGCTTGAACGACCCGCCCGAACGAGTTCACACGGGCGCCCTCAAACGACCCGCCCGAACGATTTTGCATGGGTGCCCGAACGACCGAAACGAAGCGACAAGGGAGAGATGGGCAAATGAGCAGCACGAACGTGCACAAAGCCAACCTCGGGTCACAACTTAGCATTTTTTATACGGGCTCGTTCGCCCGGGTGCACCCTCGCCCGAATGACCCACCCAAACGAGTTTACACGGGTGCCCTCAAATGACCCGCCCGGATGACCGAAACGAACCGACAAGAGAGAGCCGGGAAAACGAGTTGCACGAACGTGCACAAAGCCAACCTCGGGTCACAACTTAGAATTTTTTATACGGGCTCGTTCACCAGGCGCGCCCTCACCCGAATGACCGACCCGCCCGAACGAGTTCACATGGGTGCCCTCAAACGACCCGCCTGAACGACCGAAACGAACCGACAAGGGAAAGCCGGGCAAATGAGCTGCACGAACGTGCACAAAGCCAACCTCGGGTCACAACTTAGCATTTTTTTATACGGGCTCGTTCGCCCGGCACGCCCTCGCCGAACGAGTTCACACGGGCGCCCTCAAACGACCCGACGAACGACCAAAACGAACCGGCAAGGGAGAGCCAGGCAGACGAGCTGCCACGAACGTGCACAAAGCCAACCTCGGGTCACAACTTAGCTTTTTTGTACGGGTTTGTTCGCTCGGGCGCACCCTCGCCCGAATGACCCGCCAGAACGAGTTCACACCGGCGCCCTCAAACGACCCGCCCGAACGATCGAAACAAAGTGACAAGGGAGAACCGGGCAAACGAGCTACACGAACGTGCACAGAGCAACCTCTGATCACAACTTAGCATTTTTGATACGGGCTCGTTCGCCTGGGCGCGCCCTCGCCTGAACGAGTTCACACGGGCGCCCTCAAACGACCCGACCGAAGGACCGAAATGAACCGACAAGGGAGAGCCAGGCAAACGAGCTGCACGAACGTGCACAAAGCCAACCTTGTGTCACAACTTAGCATTTTGGATACGGGCTCGTTTTCCCGGTCGTGCCCTCTCCCGAACTGACCCGCCCGAACGAGTTCACACAGGCGCCCTCAAACGACACGCCCAAACGACCGAAACGAACCGACAAGGGAGATCTGGGAAAATGAGTTGCACGAACGTGCACAAAGCCAACCTCGGGTCAAAACTTAGCATTTTTTATACGGGCTCGATCGCCCGGGCTCACCCTCGCCCTAACGAGTTCACACGGGCGCCCTCAAACGACCCGCCCGAATGACCGAAACAAACCGGCAAGGGAGAGCCAGGCAAACGAGCTCCACGAACGTGCACAAAGCCAACCTCGGGTCACAACTTAGCATTTTTTATACGGGTTTGTTTGCCTAGGCGCACCCTCGCTCGAACAACCCGCCCGAAACGAGTTCACACAGCGCCGTCGAATGACCCGCCCGAACGATCGAAAAAAAGTGACAAGGGATAACCGGGCAACGAGCTGCACGAACGTGCACAAAGCCAACCTCTGGTCACACTTAGCATTTTTGATACGGGCTCGTTTGCCCGGGCGTACCCTCGCTCGAACGATCCGCCTGAACGAGTTCACACGGGCGCCCTCAAACGACCTGCCTGAACGACCGAAACGAATCGACAAGGGAGAGTCGGGCAACGAGTTGCACGAACATGCCAAAGGCAACCTCAGGTCACAACTTAGCATTTTTGATATGGGCTCGTTCGCCCGGGCGCGCCCTCGCTCGGACGAGTTCACACGGCGCCCTCAAACGACCCGCCCGAACGATTTTGGATGGGCGTCTGAACAACCGAAACGAACCAACAAGGGAGAGTCGGGCAAACGAGCTACACGAATGTACACAAAGACAACCTCGGGTCACAACTTAGCATTTTTGATACGGGCTCGTTCGCCGAGTGCGCCCTCGCCTGAACGAGTTTACACGGGCGCCATCAAACGACCCACTCGAACGACCAAACGAACTGACAACAGAGAGCCGGGCAACGAGCTACACGAACGTGCACAAAGCCAACCTTAGGTCACAACTTAGCAATTTTGATACGGGCTCGTTCGCCTGTGCGCGCCCTCGCCCAAACGACCGCTCGAACGAGTTCACACTTGCACCTAAAATCAGCCACCCGAACGACCGAAACAAACAACAAGGGAGAGTCGGGTAAACGAGCTGCACAAAAGTGCACAAAGCGAACCTCGGGTCAGAACTTAGCATTTTTTATACGGGGGCGTTCGTCGGGCGCGCCCTCGCATTAAAGAGTTGACACGGCACCCTCAAACTACCCGCCCGAATGACCAAAACGAACCGACAAAGGAGAGCCGGGCAAACAAGCTGCACGAATGTGCACAAAGCCAACCTCAAGTCACAACTTAGCATTTCTGATACGGGGTCATTCGCCCGCACACGCCTCGCCCGAACGACCTGCCGAACGAGTTCACATGGGCGCCTCAAACGACCCGCCCGAGACGAGTTCACACGGGTGCCTCAAACGACCCGCCTGAACGAGTTCACACAGGCGCCCTCAAACGAACCGCCCGAATGACCCACCCCAGCGAGTTCACACGGGCGCCCTCAAAGACCCGCCCGAATGATTTTGCATGGGTGCCGAACGACCGAAACGAAGAAGCGACAAGGGAGAGTCGGGAAAACGAGCTGCACGAACGTGCACAAAGCCAACCTCGGGTCACAACTTAGCATTTTTTATACGGGCTCGTTCACCCGGGCGTGCCCTCGCCGAATGACCCGCGAACGAGTTCACACGGGCGCCTCAAACGACCTGCCCGAACGACCGAAACAAAGCGACAAGGGAGAGCCGGGCAAACGAGCTGCACGAATGTGCACAAAGCCAACCTCAGGTCACAACTTAGCTTTTTTGATACGGGCTTGTTCGCCCTGGCGCGCCCTCGCCCGAACGACCCGCCCGAACGAGTTCACATGGGCGCCCTCAAACGACCCGCCCGAACGACCCGTCTGAACGCGTTCACATGGGTGCCTCAAACGACCCGCCCGAACGAGTTCACACGGGCGCCCTCAAATGACCCGCCTGAACGATGCACCCCAGCGAGTTCACACGGGCGCCCTCAAAAGACCCGCCCGAACTATTTTGCATGGGTGCCTGAACGAAACCGAAACGAGCAACAAGGGGGAGCCAGGCAAACGAGCTGCATGAACGTGCACAAATCCAACCTCGCGTCACAACTTAGCATTTTTCATACGGGCTCGTTCACCTGGGCGCGCCCTCGCCCGAACGACCCGCCCAAACGAGTTCACACAGGCGCCCTCAAACGACCCGTCCGAATGACCCACCCTAACGAGTTCACACGGGTGCCTCAAACGACCGCCCGAACGAGTTCACACGGGTGCCCTCAAATGACCCGCCCGAACGACCACCCCAGTGAGTTCACAGGGCGCCCTCAAACAACCCACCCGAACGATTTTACATGGGTGCCCGAACGACCGAAACAAAGTGACAAGGGAGAGCAGAGCAAACGAGCTGCACGAACGTGCACAAAGCCAACCTTGCGTCACAACTTAGCATTTTTGATACGGGCTCGTTCACCGGGGCGTGCCCTCGCCCGAATGACCGCCCAAACGAGTTCACACGGGCGCCCTCAAACGACCCGCCCAAACGACCGAAACGAAGCGACAAGGGAGAGCCGGGCAAACGAGCTGCATGAATGTGCACAAAGTCAACCTCGGTTCACAACTTAGCATTTTTGATACGGGCTCGTTCGCCCGGGCGCACCCTCGCCCGAACGACCCCCCGAACGAGTTCACACGGGCGCCCTCAAACACCCACCCGAACGACCCGCCTGACGACCCGCCCGAACGAGTTCACACGGGCGCCTCAAACAACCCGCCCGAACGACCCGCCAGAACGAGTGCACACGAGCGACCCTCGAACGACCGCCCGAAATAGTTCACACGGGCGCCCTCAAACGAACCGCCCGAACGATTTTGCATGGGTGCCCAAACGACCAAAACGAAGCGACAAGGGAAAGTCGGGCAAACGAGCAGCACAAACGTGCACAAAGCCAACGTCAGGTCACGAGTTAGCATTTTTCATACGGGCTCGTTCGCCCGGGCGTGCCCTCGCCCGAACGACCTGCCCGAATGAGTTCACACGGGCGCCCTCAATCGACCTGCCCGAACGAGTTCACACGGGCGACCCCAAACGACCCGCCCGAACGACCGAACGAACCGATAAGGGAGAGCCGGGAAAATGAGCTGCACGAACATGCACAAAGCCAACCTCGGGTCACAACTTAGCATTTTTGATACGGGCTCGTTCGCCAGGGCATGCCCTGGCCTGAACGACCCACCTGAACGAGTTCACACGGGCGCCCTCAAATGACCCGCCCGAACGACCGAAACGGACCGACAAGGGAGAGCCGAGCAAATGAGCTACACGAACGTGCACAAAGCCAAACTCGGGTCATAACTTAGCATTTTAGATACGGGCTCATTCGCCCGGCGCGCCTCGCCCGAACGACCCGCCCGAATGAGTTCACACGGGTGCCCTCAAACGACTCGCCCGAACGAGTTCATAAGGGTGCCTCAAATGACCCGCCTGAGTGACCCCCCAAGCGACCCGCCTGAATGAGTTCACCCACGGGCGCCCTCAAACGACCTGCCTGAACGACCCGCCGAATGCGTTCACACGAGCGCCCTCAAACGACCCGCCCGAACGATTTTGCATGGGTGCCCGAACGACCGAAACGAAGCGACAAGGGAGAGATGGGAGAATGAGCAGCACGAATTTCACAAAGCCAACCTCGGGTCACAACTTAGCATTTTTTATACGGGCCCGTTCGCCCGGGTGCCCCTCGCCGGAACGACCACCCAAACGAGTTTACACGGGTGCCCACAAATGACCCGCCCGGATGACCGAAACGAACCGACAAGGGAGAGCCGGGAAAACGAGTTGCACGAACGTGCACAAAGCCAACCTCGGGTCACAACTTAGAATTTTTATATACGGGCTCGTTCGCCCGGGCGCGGCCCTCACCCCGAACGACCCGCCCGAACGAGTTCACATGGTGCCCTCAAAGGACCGCCCGAACGACTGAAACGAACCGGCAAGGGAGAGCCAGGAAAACAAGTTGCACGAATGTGCACAAAGCCAACCTCGGGTCACAACTTAGCATGTTTTATACGGGCTTGTTCGCCCGGGCGCGCCCTCGCCCGAATGACCCGCCCGAACGAGTACACACGGGCGCCCTCAAACGACCCGCCCGAATGACCGAAACGAAATGACAAGGGAGAACCAGGGAAACGAGCTGCACGAACGTGCACAAAGCCAACCTCGGGTCACAACTTAGCATTTTTGATACGTGCTCGTTCGCCCGGGCACACCCTCGCCCGAACGACCCACCCGAACGAGTTCACATGGGCGCCCTCAAACGACCCGCCCGAACGACCGAAGCGAACCGACAAGGGAGATCCATGCAAACGAGCTCCATGAACATGCCCAAGCCAACCTCGGGTCACAACTTAGCATTTTTTATACGGGCTCGTTTGCCCGGTCGCTCCCTCGCCCGAACGAGTTCACATGGGCGCCCTCAAACGACCCACCCGAACGATTTTGCATGGGCGCCCGAACAATCGAAACGAACTAACAAGGGAGAGTCGAGCAAACGAGCAACACGAACGTACACAGAGCAAACCTCGGGTCACAAATTAGCATTTTTGATACGGGCTTGTTCACCCGGGTGCGCCCTCGCCCGAACGAGTTCACACGGGCGCCCTCAAACGACCCAACCGAGCGACCGAAACGAATCGACAAGGGAGAGCTGGGCAAACAAGCTGCACGAACGTGCACAAATCCAACCTCGGGTCACAACTTAGCATTTTTTATACGGGCTCGTTCGCTCGGGCGCGCCCTCGCCCGAACGATTTCACACAGGCGCCCTCAAACGACCCGCCCGAACGACGCTTTAAGGCCTTCGTGCAGCAGGGCGACGACAGGAGATCGTGCACGGGCGCGAGGAAGAGTGCGGGCTGGCGCGCCGGTGCGTTCAACAGATGTGCGATGGAGTACGAAGGAAATGCAACAATCCTTAGGACAATATGCGACGACAAATGCGACATTATGAGGAACACTTAAAAATGACTAAGTGTTAGGCGTGGAGCACATACATATACGACAAGTTAAAACTATGTGAAGCCGACTTCTGTAATAAGAAGACATGGGTGTATGTATATAATGGTGGGGTCGGCCATGGGGCTGCACACCCCCCTTAAAACATCCGTAGGAGCATATAAATAACATATGAGGAGAGCTCATTTGAAAAAGGACATGCGCATATCTCATGCGCATGAGACTTGGAGTATGCAGATTTGTCTTATGTTAGTAGGTGGCATGTGTGCCGTGTGTTGAGTGGATTCTTGGGTACGGTTTCGTGCATGATTTGGTAGGAAGGTTGGGTGGCTCAGGGTGAGCACCTCTTCTTGTGCAAAGGTGCACGACATGTTGTAAAAGGTAGGTGGCCTGTCTTTTGTAAAAATTGGTTAAGTGTGAGACTTGGTTCAGCCAAGACACACTTGTTGTAAAATATGATATTCTTGATATAATAAAATTGTTGGGCAAACTGTTCGTGAGTTGCCCCTCCCCTTTATACTTGTTTGCAATTGTTGTTCTCGGTTAATTGCATATGGATAATGAATGAGTATGGGCTTCATTAAGTATAAAGGATAAATAAGTTTACTTGGTTGCGAAACACAAACTAAGTATGTTAATGAGTAAGTAGGCGTAGTCCACGAAGGTTAGTATTGGTGAAAAGAACGCGTTCGGTGGTGCCGCACCTCGCTACAAGCGGTTGGAAGACTACCGCAGGTGTAGGGGCGTGACAGACCCGCCTGAACGAGTTCACACGGGCGCCTCAAACGACCCGCCCGAACGAGTTCACACGGGCGCCCTCAAATGACCCGCCTGAACGACCCACCCGAATGAGTTCACACGGGCACCCTCAAACGACCCGCCCGAACGATTTTGCATGGGTGCCCGAACGACCGAAACGAAGCGACAAGGGAGAGCCGGGCAAACGAGCTGCACGAACGTGCACAAAGCCAACCTCGGGTCACAACTTAGTATTTTTGATAAGGGCTCATCCGCCCAGGCACACCCTCGCCCGAATGACCGGCTTGAACGAATTCACACGGGCGCCCTCAAACGACCCGCCCGAACGACCGAAACGAAGCGACATGGGAGAGCCGAGCAAACGAGCTGCACGAACGTGCACAAAGCCAACCTTGGGTCACAACTAAGCATTTTTTATACGAGCTCGTTTTCCCGGGCGCACCCTCGCCTGAACGAGTTAACATGGGCGCCCTCAAACGACCCGCCCGAACGACCGAAACGAACCGACAAGGGAGAGTCGGGCAAACGAGCTACACGAACGTGCACAAAGCTAACCTCGGGTCACAACATAGCATTTCTCATATGGGCTCATTCGACCGGGCGCGCCCTCGCACGAACGACCCACCCGAACGAGTTCACACGGGCGCCCTCAAACGACCCGCCCGAATGAGTTCACACGTGCGCCCTCAAACGACCCGCCCGAACGATTTCGCATGGGTGCCCGAACGACCGAAACGAAGCGACAAGGGAGAGTCGGGCAAACGAGCTGCAAGAACGTGCACAAAGCCAACCTTGGGTGACAACTTAGCATTTTTGATACGGGCTCGTTCGCCCGGGCACGCCCTCGCCTGAACGACCCGCCCGAATGGGTTCACACGGGCGCCCTCAAATGACCCTCCCGAACGAGTTCACACGGGCGCCCTCAAACGACCCGCCCAAACGACCGAAACGAACCGACAAGGGAGAGCCGGGCAAACGAGCTGCACGAACGTGCACAAAGCCAACCTCGAGTCAAAACTTAGCATTTTTGATACGTGCTCGTTCGCCCGGCCGCGCCCTCGCCAGAACGACCCGCCGGAACAAGTTCACACGGTCGCCCTCAAATGACCCGCCCGAACGACCGAAACGAACCGACAAGGGAGAGCCGGGCATATGAGCTGCACGAATGTGCACAAAGCCAACCTTGGGTCACAACTTAGCATTTTTGATACGGGCTTGTTCGGCCGGGTGCGTCCTCGCCGAACGACCTGCCCCAACGAGTTCACAAGGGCGCCCTCAAATGACCCGCTCGAACGAGTTCACACGAGTGCCTCAAATGACCCACCCGAACGACCCACCCGAATGATTCTGCATGGGTGACCGAACGACCGAAACGAAGTGACAAGGGAGAGCTGGGCAAACGAGCTGCACGAACATGCACAAAGCTAACTTCGGGTCATAACTTAGAATTTTTTATACGGGCTCGTTTTCCCGGGCGCGCCCTGCCTGAATGACCCACCCGAACGAGTTCACACGGGCACCCTCAAACGACCCGCCCGAATGATAGAAACGAACCGACAAGGGAGAGCCTAGCAAACGAGCTGCACGAACGTGCACAAAGCCAACCTCGGGTCACAACATAGCATATTTTATACCGACTTGTTCACCCAGGCGTGCCCTAGCACGAACGACCCACCCGAACGAGTTCACACGGGCGCCCTCAAACGACCCGCCCGAACGACCGAAACGAACTGGCAAGGGAGAGCCGGGCAAACGAGTTGCACGAACGTGCACAAAGCCAACCTCGGGTCACAACTTAGCATTTTTTATACGGGCTTGTTCGCCCGGGCGAGCCCTCGCCCGAACGACCCGCCCGAACGAGTTCACACGGGCGCCATCAAACGACCCGCCCGAACGACCGAAACGAAGCAACAAGGGAGAGTCGGGCAAACGAGCTGCATGAACGTGCACAAAGCCAACCTCGGGTCACAACTTAGCATTTTTGATACGGACTCGTTCGCTCGGGCGCGCCCTCACCCGAACGACCCGCCCGAACGAGTTCACACGGGTGCCCTCAAACGACCCGCCCGAACGATTTTGCATGGGCCCCCGAACGACCGAAACGAACCAACAAGGGAGAGCCGAGCAAACGAGCTGCACGAACGTGCACAAAGCCAACCTCGGGTCACAACTTAACATTTTTGATACAGGCTCGTTCGCGTGGGCGCGCCCTCGCATGAACGACCCGCCCGAACGAGTTCACACGGGCACCCTCAAACGACCCGCACGAACGACCGAAACGAACTGACAAGGGAGAGCCGGGCAAATGAGCTGCACGAACGTGCAAAAATCCAACCTCGGGTCACAACATAGCATTTTTGATACGGGCTCGTTCGACCGAGCGCGCCCTCGCCCGAACGGGTTCACATGGGTGCCCTCAAATGACCCGCCCGAACGACCGAAACGAACGGCAAGGGAGAGCCAAGCAAACGAGCTGCACGAATGTGCACAAAGCCAACCTCAGGTAAGAACTTAGCATTTTTGATATGGGCTCGTTCTCCCGGGCGCTCCCTCGCCCGAACGAGTTCACACGAGTGCCCTCAAACGACCCGCCCGAACGACTGAAACGAATCGACAAAGGAGAGCCGGGAAAATGATCTGCACGAACGTGCACAAAGCCAACCTCGGGTCACAACTTAGCATTTTTGATACGGGCTCGTTCGCCCGGGCGCTCTCTCACCCGAACGACCCGCTCGAACGAGTGCACACGGGCGCCCTCAACGACCCGCCCGAACAACCGAAACAAAGCGACAAGGGAGAACCGGGCAAATGAGTTGCACGAACGTGCATAAAGCCACCTCGGGTCACAACTTAGCATTTTTGATGCGGGCTCGTTCGCCCAGGAGCGCCCTCAGCCGAACGACCCACCCAAACGAGTTCACACGGGTGCCCTCAAACGACCCGCCCGAACGACCGAAACGAACCAACAAGGGAGATCTGGGAAACCGAGCTTCACGAACATGCCCAAAGCCAACCTCGGGTCACAACTTAGCATTTTTGATACGGGCTCGTTCGACCGGGCGCGCCCTCGCCCAAACGACCTGCCCGAATGAGTTCACACGGGCTCCCTCAAACGACCCGCCCGAACGAGTTCACATGGGCACCCTCAAACAACCCGCCCAAACGATTTTGCATGGGCGCCCGAACAACCGAAATGAACCAACAAGGGAGAGCTAGGAAAACAAGCTACACGAACGTACAAAAAGCCAAACTCGGGTGACAACTTAGCATTTTTGATACGGGCTCGTTCGCCCAGGCGCGCCCTCGCTCTATGAGTTCACACGGGCGCCCTCAAACGACCCGCCCGAACGACCGAAACGAACCGACAAGGGAGAGCCAGGCAAACGAGCTACACAAACGTGCACAAAGCCAACCTCAGGTCACAACTTAGCATTTTCTATACGGGCTCGTTCGCCCGGGCGCGCCCTCGCCCGAACGAGATCACACGGGCGCCCTCAAACGACCCGCCCGAACGACCGAAACGAATCGACAAAGGAGAGCCGGGAAAACGAGCTGCACGAACGTGCACAAAGCCAACCTCGAGTCACAACTTATCATTTCTGATATGAGCTCATTCGCTGGGCGCGCCCTCGCACGAACAACCCGCCTGAACGAGTTCACACGGGCGCCCTCAAATAACCCGCCCAAACGACTGAAACGAACCGACAAGGGAGAGACGGGCAAACGAGCTACACGAACGTGCACAAAGCCAACCTCGGGTCACAACTTAGCATTTTTTATATGGGCTCGTTCGCCCGGGCGCGCCATCGCCCGAACGACCTACCCGAACGAGTTCACACGGGCGCCCTCAAACGACCCGCCCGAACGACCCACCCGAACGAGTTCACACGGGCGCCCTCAAATGACCCGCCTGAACGATTTTTCATGGGTGCCTGAACGATCGAAACGAAGCGAGAAGGGAGAGCTTGGCAAACGAGCTGCACGAACGTGCACAAAGCCAACCTCGGGTCACAACTTAGCATTTTTGATACGGGCTCGTTCGCCCGGGCGTGCCCTTGCCCGAACGACCCGCCCGAACGAGTTCACACAGGCGCCCTCAAACGACCCGCCCGAAGGACCGAAACGAAATGACAAGGGAGAGCCGGGCAAACAAGCTGCACGAACGTGCACAAAGCCAACCTCGGGTCACAACTTAGCATTTTTGATACGGGCTCGTTCGCCCGGCCGCGCCCTCACCCGAACGACCCGCCTGAATGAGTTCACACGGGCGCCCTCAAACGACCTGCCCGAACGACCGAAATGAACCGACAAGGGAGAGCCGGGCAAATGAGCTGCACGAACGTGCACAAAGCCAACCTCGGGTCACAACTTAGCATTTTTTATATGGGCTCGTTCGCCCGGGCACGCCCTCGCCCGAACGAGTTCACGCGGGCGCCCTCAAACGACCCGCCCGAACGACCGAAACGAACCGGCAAGGGAGAGCCAGGCAGACGAGCTGCACGAACGTGCACAAGCCAACCTCGGGTCACAACTTAGCATTTTTTATACGGGTGTGTTCGCCCGGGCGCACCCTCGCCCGAACGACCCGCCAGAACGAGTTCACACACGCACCCTCGAACGACCCGCCCGAACGATCGAAACAAAGCGATAAAGGAGAACTGGGCAAACGAGCTACACGAACGTGCACAGAGCCAACCTCTGGTCACAACTTAGCATTTTTGATACGGGCTCGTTCGCCTGGGCGCGCCCTCACCTGAACGAGTTCACACGGGCGCCCTCAAACGACCCGACCGAAGGACCGAAACGAACCGACAAGGGAGAGCCGGGCAAACGAGCTGCACGAACGTGCACAAAGCCAAACTTGTGTCACAACTTAGCATTTTTGATACGGGCTCGTTTGCCCGGTCGTGCCCTCTCCGAACGACCCGCCCGAATGAGTTCACACAGGCACCCTCAAACGACACGCCCGAACGACCGAAACAAACCGACAAGGGAGATCTGGGGAAAACGAGCTGCACGAACGTGCACAAAGCCAACCTCGGGTCAAAACTTAGCATTTTTTATACGGGCTCGTTCGCTCGGGCGCACCCTCGCCCGAACGAGTTCACACGGGCGCCCTCAAACGACCCGCCCGAATGACCGAAACAAACCGGCAAGGGAGAGCCAGGCAAACGAGCTCCACGAACGTGCACAGAGCCAACCTCGGGTCACAACTTAGCATTTTTTATACGGGTTTGTTTGCCTGGGCGCGCCCTCGCTCGAACGACCCGCCCGAACGCGTTCACACAGGCGCCCTCGAATGACCCGCCCGAACGATCGAAAAAAAGTGACAAGGGATAACCGGGAAAACGAGCTGCACGAACGTGCACAAAGCCAACCTCTGGTCACAACTTAGCATTTTTGATACGGGCTCGTTTGCCCGGGCGCACCCTTGCTCGAACGATCCGCCTGAACGAGTTCACACGGGCGCCCTCAAACGACCTGCTTGAACGACCGAAACGAATCGACAAGGGAGAGCCGGGCAAACGAGCTGCACGAACATGCCCAAAGGCAACCTCGGGTCACAACTTAGCATTTTTGATATGGGCTCGTTCGCCTGGGCGCGCCCTCGCCCGAACGAGTTCACACGGGCGCCCTCAAACGACCCGCCCGAACGATTTTGGATGGGCACCTGAACAACCGAAACGAACCAACAAGGGAGAGTCAGGTAAATGAGCTACACGAACGTACACAAAGACAACCTCGGGTCACAACTTAGCATTTTTGATACGGGCTCATTCGCCCGAGCGCGCCCTCGCCTGAACGAGTTCACACGGGCGCCATCAAACGACCCACCCGAACGACCGAAATGAACTGACAATGGAGAGTCGGGCAAATGAGCTACACGAACGTGCACAAAGCCAACCTTAGGTCGCAACTTAGCAATTTTGATACGGGCTCGTTCGCCCGGGCGCGCCCTCGCCCAAACGACCCGCCCGAACGAGTTCACACTTGCGCCCTCAAATCAGCCACCCGAACGACCGAAACAAACCAACAAGGGAGAGTCGGGCAAACGAGCTGCACAAAAGTGCACAAAGCGAACCTCGGGTCAGAACTTAACATTTTTGATACGGGCTCGTTCGCCCGGGCGCGCCCTCGCCTTAAAGAGTTGACACGGCCACCCTCAAACTACCCGCCCGAATGACCAAAACGAACCGACAAAGGAGAGCCGGGCAAACGAGCTGCACGAACGTGCACAAAGCCAACCTCGAGTCACAACTTAGCATTTCTGATACGGGGTCGTTCGCCCGCACACGCCCTCGCCAGAATGACCCGCCCGAACGAGTTCACATGGGCGCCCTCAAACGACCCACCCGAACGAGTTCACACGGGTGCCTCAAACGACCTGCCTGAACGAGTTCACAAAGGCGCCCTCAAACGAACCGCCCAAATGACCCACCCCAGCGAGTTCACACGGGCGCCCTCAAACGACCCGCCCGAACGATTTTGCATGGGTGCCCGAACGACCGAAACGAAGCGACAAGGGAGAGTCGGGAAAACGAGCTGCACGAACGTGCACAAAGCCAACCTCGGGTCACAACTTAGCATTTTTTATACGGGCTCGTTCACCCGGGCGTGCCCTCGCCCGAATGACCCGCCCGAACGAGTTCACACGGGCGCCCTCAAACGACCTGCCCGAACAACCGAAACAAAGCGACAAGGGAGAGCCGGGCAAACGAGCTGCACGAACGTGCACAAAGCCAACCTCAGGTCACAACTTAGCATTTTTGATACGGGCTTGTTCGCCCTGGCGCGCCCTCGCCCGAACGACCCGCCCGAATGAGTTCACATGGGCGCCCTCAAACGACCTGCCCGAACGACCCGTCTGAACGCGTTCACATGGGTGCCTCAAACGACCCCGCCCGAACGAGTTCACACGGGCGCCTTCAAATGACCCGCCCGAACGACGCACCCCAGTGAGTTCACACGGGCGCCCTCAAAAGACCCGCCCGAACGATTTTGCATGGGTGCCTAAACGACCAAAACGAAGCGACAAGGGGGAGCCAGGCAAACGAGCTGCATGAATGTGCACAAATCCAACCTCGCGTCACAACTTAGCATTTTTCATACGGGCTTGTTCACCTGGGCGCGCCCTCGCCCGATTGACCCGCCCAAACGAGTTCACACGGGCGCCCTCAAACGACCCGTTCGAATGACCCGCCCTAACGAGTTCACACGGGTGCCTCAAACGACCTGCCCGAACGAGTTCACACGGGTGCCCTCAAATGATCCGCCAGAGCGACCCACCCCAGCGAGTTCACACGGGCGCCCTCAAACGACCCACCCGAACGATTTTACATGGGTGCCCGAACGACCGAAACGAAGTGACAAGGGAGAGCAGAGCAAACGAGCTGCACGAACGTGCACAAAGCCAACCTCGCGTCACAACTTAGCATTTTTGATACAGGTTCGTTCACCCGGGCGTGCCCTCGCCCGAATGACCTGCCCAAACGAGTTCACACGGGCGCCCTCAAACGACCCGCCCGAACGACCGAAACGAAGCGACAAGGGAGAGTCGGGCAAACGAGCTGCACGAATGTGCACAAAGTCAACCTCGGTTCACAACTTAGCATTTTTGATACAGGATCGTTTGCCTGGGCGCGCCCTCGCCCGAACGACCCTCCCGAACGAGTTCACATGGGCGCCCTCAAACCACCCACCCGAACGACCCGCCCGAACGAGTTCACACGGGCGCCTCAAACAACCCGCCCGAACGACCCGCCAGAACGAGTGCACACGAGCGACCTCAAACGACCCGCCAGAACGACCCGCCCGAAATAGTTCACACGGGCACCCTCAAACGACCCGCCCGAACCATTTTGCATGGGTGCCCAAACGACCAAAACGAAGCGACAAGGGAGAGTCGGGCAAACGAGCTGCACAAACGTGCACAAAGCCAACGTCGGGTCACAAGTTAGCATTTTTCATACGGGCTCGTTCGCCCGGGCGTGCCCTCGCCCGAACAACCTGCCCGAACGTGTTCACACGGGCGCCCTCAATCGACCCGCCCGAACGAGTTCACACGGGCGACCTCAAACGACCCGCCCGAACGACCGAACGAATCGATAAGGGAGAGCCGGGAAAATGAGCCGCACGAACGTGCACAAAGCCAACCTCGGGTCACAACTTAGCATTTTTGATATGGGCTCGTTCACCCGGGTGTGCCCTGGCTCGAACGACCCACCTGAACGAGTTCACACGGGTGCCCTCAAATGACCCGCCCGAACGACCGAAACGAACCGACAAGGGAGAGCCGAGCAAATGAGCTACACGAACGTGCACAAAGCCAACCTCGGGTCATAACTTAGCATTTTAGATACGGGCTCGTTCGCCCGGGCGCGCCCTCGCTCGAACGACCCGCCCGAACGAGTTCACACGGGCGCCCTCAAACGACCCGCCCGAACGAGTTCATAAGGGTGCCTCAAACGACCCGCCCGAGTGACCCGCCCGAGCGACCCGCCTGAATGAGTTCACACGGGCGCCCTCAAACGACCTGCCTGAACGACCCGCCCGAACGAGTTCACACAGGTGCCCTCAAACGACCCGCCCGAACGATTTTGCATGGGTGCCCGAACGACCGAAACGAAGCGACAAGGGAGAGATGGGCAAATGAGCAGCACGAACGTGCACAAAGCCAACCTCGGGTCACAACTTAGCATTTTTTATACGGGCTCGTTCACCCGGGCGCGCCCTCGCCCGAACGACCCACCCAAACGAGTTTACACGGGTGCCCTCAAATGACCCGCCCGGATGACCGAAACGAACCGACAAGGGAGAGCCGGGAAAACGAGTTGCACGAACGTGCACAAAGCCAACCTCGGGTCACAACTTAGAATTTTTTATACGGGCTCGTTCGCCTGGGCGCGCCCTCACCCGAACGACCCGCCTGAACGAGTTCACATGGGTGCCCTCAAACGACCCGCCCGAACGACTGAAACGAACCGGCAAGGGAGAGCCAGGAAAACAAGCTGCACGAATGTGCACAAAGCCAACCTCGGGTCACAACTTAGCATGTTTTATATGGGCTTGTTTGCACGGGTGCGCCCTCGCCCGAACGAGTACACACGGGCGCCCTCAAACGACCCGCCCGAATGACCGAAACGAAGCGACAATGGAGAACCAGGCAAATGAGCTGCACGAACGTGCACAAAGCCAACCTCGGGTCACAACTTAGCATTTTTGATACGTGCTCGTTCGCCCGGGCGCACCCTCGCCAGAACGACCCGCCCGAACGAGTTCACATGGGCGCCCTCAAACGACCCGCCCGAACGACCGAAGCGAACCGACAAGGGAGATCCAGGAAAACGAGCTGCACGAACATGCCCAAAGCCAACCTCGGGTCACAACTTAGCATTTTTTATATGGGCTCGTTCGCCCGGTCGCTCCCTCGCCCGAACGACCCGCCCGAACGAGTTCACACGGGCGCCCTCAAACGACCCACCCGAACGATTTTGCATGGGCGCCCGAACAATCGAAACGAACCAACAAGGGAGAGTCGGGCAAACGAGCTACACAAACGTACACAGAGCCAACATCGGGTCACAAATTAGCATTTTTGATACGGGCTTGTTCACCCGGGTGCTCCCTCGCCCGAACGAGTTCACACGGGTGCCCTCAAACGACCCACCCGAGTGACCGAAACGAATCGACAAGGGAGAGCTGGGCAAACGAGCTGCACGAACGTGCACAAAGACATCCTCGGGTCACAACTTAGCATTTTTTATACGGGCTCGTTCGCTCGGGCGCGCCCTCGCCCGAACGACCCGCCCGAACGATTTCACACAGGCGCCCTCAAACGACCCGCCCGAACGACCCTGTAAGGCCTTCGTGCAGCAGGGCGACGGCAGGCGATCGTGCACGGGCGCGAGGAAGAGTGCGGGCGGGCGCGCCGGTGCGTTCAACCGATGTGCGACGGAGTGCGAAGGAAATGCGACAATCCTTAGGACAATATGCGACGACAAATGCGACATTATGAGGAACACTTAAAAACGACTAAGTGTTAGGCGTGGAGCACATACATATACGACAAGTTAAAACTATGTGAAGCCGACTTATGTAATAAGAAGACATGGGCGTATGTACATAATGGTGGGGTCGGCCATGGGGCTGCACACCCCCCTTAAAACATACGTAGGAGCATATAAATAACATATGAGGAGAGCTCATTTGAAAAAGGACATGCACATATCTCATGCGCATGAGACTTGGAGTACGCAGATTTGTCTTATGTTAGTAGGTGGCAAGTGTGCCGTGTGTTGAGTGGATTCTTGGGTACGGTTTCGTGCAGGATTTGGTAGGAAGGTTGGGTGGCTCAGGGTGAGCACCTCTTCTTGTGCAAAGGTGCACGACATGTTGTAAAAGGCAGGTGGCCTGTCTTTTGTAAAAATTGGTTAAGTGTGAGACTTGGTTCAGCCAAGACACACTTGTTGTAAAATCTGATATTCTTGATATAATAAAATTGTTGGGCAGACTGTTCGTGAGTTGCCCCTCCCCTTTATACTTGTTTGCAATTGTTGTTCTCGGTTAATTGCATATGGATAATGAATGAGTATGGGCTTCATTAAGTATAAAGGATAAATAAGTTTACTTGGTTGCGAAACACAAACTAAGTATGTTAATGAGTAAGTAGGCGTAGTCCACGAAGGTTAGTATTGGTGAAAAGAACGCGTTCGGTGGTGCCGCACCTCGCTACAAGCGGTTGGAAGACTACCGCAGGTGTAGGGGCGTGACAGACCCACCTGAACGAGTTCACACGGGCGCCTCAAATGACCCGCCCGAACGACCCGCCCAAACGAGTTCACACGGGCGCCCTCAAATGACCCGCCTGAACGACCCACCCGAATGAGTTCACACGGGCACCCTCAAACGACCCGCCCGAATGATTTTGCATGGGTGCCTGAACGACCGAAACGAAGCGACAAGGGAGAGCCGGGCAAACGAGCTGCACGAACGTGCACAAAGCCAACCTCGGGTCACAACTTAGCATTTTTGATACGGGCTCGTCCGCCCGGGCACACCCTCGCCCGAATGACCGGCCCGAACGAATTCACACGGGCGCCCTCAAACGACCCGCCCGAACGACCGAAACGAAGCGACATGGGAGAGCCGGGCAAACGAGCTGCACGAACGTGCACAAAGCCAACCTTGGGTCACAACTAAGCATTTTTTATACGAGCTCGTTCGCCCGGGCGCGCCCTCGCCCGAACGAGTTAACATGGGCGCCCTCAAACGACCCGCCCGAACGACCGAAACGAACCGACAAGGGAGAGTCGGGCAAACGAGCTACACGAACATGCACAAAGCTAACCTCGGGTCACAACATAACATTTCTCATATGGGCTCGTTCGACCGGGCGCGCCCTCGCACGAACAACCCACCCGAACGAGTTCACACAGGCGCCCTCAAACGACCCGCCTGAATGAGTTCACACGTGCGCCCTCAAACGACCCGCCCGAACGATTTCGCATGGGTGCCCGAACGACCGAAACGAAGCGACAAGGGAGAGTCGGGCAAACGAGCTGCAAGAATGTGCACAAAGCCAACATCGGGTGACAACTTAGCATTTTTGATACCGGCTCATTCGCCCGGGCACGCCCTCGCCTGAACGCCCCGCCCGAATGGGTTCACATGGGCGCCCTCAAATGACCCTCCCGAACGAGTTCACACGGGCGCCCTCAAATGACCCGCCCAAACGACCAAAACGAACCGACAAGGGAGAGTCGGGCAAACGAGCTGCACGAACGTGCACAAAGACAACCTCGAGTCAAAACTTAGCATTTTTGATACGTGCTCGTTCGCCCGGCCGCGCCCTCGCCAGAACGACCCGCCCGAACAAGTTCACACGATCGCCCTCAAATGACCCGCCCGAACGACCGAAACGAACCGACAAGGGAGAGCCGGGCATATGAGCTGCACGAACGTGCACAAAGCCAACCTTGGGTCACAACTTAGCATTTTTGATACGGGCTTGTTCGGCCGGGCGCGCCATTGCCTGAACAACCTGCCCCAACGAGTTCACAAGGGCGCCCTCAAATGACCCGCCCGAACGAGTTCACACGAGTGCCTCAAATGACCCGCCCGAACGACCCGCCCGAACAATTCTGCATTGGTGCCCGAACGACCGAAACGAAGTGACAAGGGAGAGCCGGGCAAACGAGCTGCACGGACATGCACAAAGCTAACTTCGGGTCATAACTTAGAATTTTTTATACGGGCTCGTTTTCCCGGGCGCGCCTTGCCTGAACGACCCGCCCGAACGAGTTCACACGGGCGCCCTCAAACGACCCGCCCGAACGATAGAAACGAACCGACAAGGGAGAGCCTGGCAAACAAGCTGCACGAACGTGCACAAAGCCAACCTCGGGTCACAACTTAGCATATTTTATACGGGCTTGTTCACCCGGGCGTGCCCTAGCACGAACGACCCACCCGAACGAGTTCACACGGGCGCCCTCAAACGACCCGCCCGAACGACCGAAACGAACTGGCAAGGGAGAGCCGGGCAAACGAGTTGCATGAACGTGCACAAAGCCAACCTCGGGTCACAACTTAGCATTTTTTATACGGGCTTGTTCGCCCGGGCGATCCCTCGCCCGAACGACCCGCCCGAACGAGTTCACATGGGTGCCATCAAACGACCCGCCCGAACGACCGAAACGAAGCAACAAGGGAGAGCCGGGAAAACAAGCTGCATGAACGTGCACAAAGCCAACCTCGGGTCACAACTTAGCATTTTTGATACGGACTCGTTCGCTCGGGCGGGCCCTCACCCGAACGACCCGCCCGAACGAGTTCACACGGGTGCCCTCAAACGACCCGCCCGAACGATTTTGCATGGGCCCCTGAACGACCGAAACGAACCAACAAGGGAGAGCCGAGAAAACGAGCTGCACGAACGTGCACAAAGCCAACCTCGGGTCACAACTTAGCATTTTTGATACAGGCTCGTTCGCGTGGGCGCGCCCTCGCACGAACGACCCGCCCGAACGAGTTCACACGGGCACCCTCAAACGACCCGCACGAACGACTGAAACGAACCGACAAGGGAGAGCCGGGCAAATGAGCTGCACGAACGTGAAAAAAGCCATCCTCGGGTCACAACATAACATTTTTGATACGGGCTCGTTCGACTGGGCACACCCTCGCCCGAACGGGTTCACACGGGTGCCCTCAAATGACCCACCCGAACGACCGAAACGAACCGGCAAGGGAGAGCCAGGCAAACGAGCTGCACGAACGTGCACAAACCCAACCTCGGGTCACAACTTAGCATTTTTGATATGGGCTCGTTCGCCCGGGCGCGCCCTCACCCGAACGACCCACTCGAACGAGTTCACACGAGCGCCCTCAAACGACCCGCCCGAAAGAGTTCGCACGAGTGCCTCAAATGACCCACCCGAACGACCCGCCTGAACAAGTTCACACGGGTGCCCTCAAACGACCCGCCCGAACGAGTTCTCACGGGCGCCCTCAAACGACCTGCCCGAACGATCGAAACGAACCGACAAGGGAGAGCTGGGCGCACAAAGCCAACCTCAGGTCACAACTTAGCATTTTTGATACGGGCTCATTCTCCTGGGCGCACCCTCACCCAAACGAGTTCACACGGGCGCCCTCAAACGACCCGCCCGAACGATTTTGCATGGGCGCCTGAACAACTTAAACGAGCCAACAAGGGAGAGCAGGGAAAACGAGCTACACGAACGTGCACAAAGCCAACCTCGGGTCACAACTTAGCAATTTTGATACAGGCTCGTTCGCCCGGGCGCACCCTCGCCTGAACGACCCACCCGAACGAGTTCACACGGGCGCCCTAAAACGACCCACCCAAACTACCGAAAGGAACCGACAAGGGAGAGCGGGGAAAACGAGCTGCACGAATGTGCACAAAGCCAACCTCAGGTAAGAACTTAGCATTTTTGATATGGGCTCGTTCTCCCGGGCGCCCCCTCGCCTGAACGAGTTCACACGAGTGCCCTCAAACGACCCGCCCAAATGACTGAAACGAATCGACAAAGGAGAGCCGGGAAAATGATCTGCACGAACGTGCACAAAGCCAACCTCGAGTCACAACTTAGCATTTCTGATACGTGCTCGTTCGCCCGGGCGCGCCCTCGCCCGAATGACCCGCCCGAACGAGTTCACACGGGCGGCCTGAAACGACCCGCTCGAACGACCGAAACGAACCGACAAGGGAGAGCCGGGCAAACGAGCTGCACGAACGTGCACAAAGCCAACCTCGGGTCTCAACTTATCATTTTTGATACGGGCTCGTTCGCCCAGGCGCCCCCTCGCCCGAATGACTCGCCTGAACGAGTTCACACGGGCGCCCTCAAACGACCCGCCCGAACGAGTTCACACGGGCGCCTCAAACGACCCGTCCGAATGACCCGCTCGAACGAGTTCACACGGGCGCCCTCAAACGACCCGCCCGAACGACCGACCCAAACGAGTTCACACGGGCACCCTCAGACGACCCGCCCGAATGATTTTGCATGGGTGCTCGAACGACCGAAACGAAGCGACAAGGGAGAGCCGGGCAAATGAGCTGCACGAACTTGCACAAAGCCAACCTCGGGTCACAACTTAGCATTTTTGATACGCGCTAGTTCGCCCGGGCGTGCCCTCGCTGGAATGACCCGCCCGAACGAGTTCACTCGGGCGGTCTCAAACGACCCGCCGAATGACTGAAACAAAGCAACAAGGGAGAGCCGGGCAAACGAGCTGCACGAACGTGAACAAAGCCAACCTCGGGTCAATCCCTAGCATTTTTGATACGGGCTCGTTCACTCGGGCACGCCCTTGCCCGAACGAGTTCACACGGACGCCCTCAAACGACCCGCGTGAACGACCGAAACGAATCGACAAGGGAGCGTCGGGCAAACGAGTTGCACGAGCGTGCACAAAGCTAACCTCGGGTCACAGCTTAGCATTTCTGATACGGGTTCATTTGCCCAGGCGCCCCCTCGCCCGAACGAGTTCACATGGGTGCCATCAAACGACCCACCCGAACGACCGAAAGGAACCGATAAGGGAGATCCGGGCAAATGAGCTGCACAAACGTGCACAAAGCCAACCTCGGGTCACAACTTAGCATTTTTTATACGGGCTCGTTCGCTCGGGCGCGACCTCGCCTGAGCAACCCGCCCGAACGAGTTCGCACGGGCGACCTCAAATGACCCGCCTGAACGAGTTCACACCGGCGCCCTCAAACGAGCTGCCCAAACGATATTGCATGGGTGGCCAAATGACCGAAACGAAGCGACAAGGGAGAGTCGGGCAAACGAGCTGCACGAACGTGCACAAATTCAACCTCGGGTCACAACTTAGCATTTTTGATACGGGCTCGTTCGCCCAGGCGCGCCCTCGCCCGAACGACCCGCCCGAACGAGTTCACACGGGCGCCCTCAATCGACCCACCAGAACGAGTTCACACGGGCGCCCTCAAACGACCCGCCTGAACGACCGAACGAACCGACAAGGGAGAGCCGAGCAAACGAGCTGCACGAACGTGCACAAAGCCAACCTCGGGTCACAACTTAGAATTTTTGATACGGGCTCGTTCGCCCCGGCGCGCCCTCGCCTGAACGACCCGCCCGAACGAGTTCACACGGGCGCCCTCAAACGACCCGCCCGAACGACCGAACGAACCGATAAGGGAGAGCTGAGCAAACGAGCTGCACGAACGTGCACAAAGCCAACCTTGGGCCACAACTTAGAATTTTTGATACGGGCTCGTTTGCACGGGCGTGCCCTTGCCCGAACGACCCGCCCGAACGACCGAACGAACCGACAAGGGAGAGCCAGACAAACAAGCTGCACGAACATGCACAAAGCCAACCTTGGGTCACAACTTAGCATTTTTTATACGGGCTCGTTCGCTCGGGGGCGCCCTCGCCCGAACGACCCGCTGGAATGAGTTCACACGGGCGCCCTCAAACGACCTGCCCGAACGACCGAAACGAACTGACAAGGGAGAGCCTGGCAAACGAGCTACACAAACGTGCGCAAAGCCAGCTTGGGGTCACAACTTAGCATTTTTGATATGGGCTCATTCGCCCGGGCACGCCCTAGCACAAACGACCCACCCGAACGAGTTCACACGGGCGCCCTCAAACGACCCACCCGAACGAGGGAAACGAACCGACAAGGGAGAGCCGGGCAAACGAGCTGCACGAACGTGCACAAAGCCAACCTCGGGTCTGGGTTTGTTCGCCCAGGCGAGCCCTCGCCCAAACGACCCGCCCGAACGAGTTCACACGGGCGCCCTCAAACGACCCGCCCGAACGACTGAAACGAAGCGACAAGGGAGAGCCGGGCAAACGAGCTGCATGAACGTGCACAAAGCCAACCTCGGGTCACAACTTAGCATTTTTGATACGGGCTCGTTTGCCCGGGCGTGCCCTCACCCGAACAACCCGCCCAAACGAGTTCACACGGGTGCCCTCAAACGACCCGCCCGAACGATTTTGCATGGGCGCACGAACGACCGAAACGAACCAACAAGGGAGAGTCGGGAAAACGAGCTGCACGAACGTGCACAAAGCCAACCTCGGGTCACAACTTAGCATTTTTGATACGGGCTCGTTCGCCTGGGCGCGCCCTCGCACGAACGACCCGCCCGAACGAGTTCACACGGGCGCCTTCAAACGACCCGCCCGAACGATCGAAACGAACCGACAAGGGAGAGCCGGGCAAACGAGCTGCACGAACGTGCAAAAATCCAACCTCGGGTCACAACTTAGCATTTTTTATATGGGCTCGTTCGCCTGGGCGTGCCGTCGCCCGAACGACCCACCCGAACGAGTTCACACGGGCACCCTTAAGCGACCCGCCCGAACGACCGAAACGAACCGGCAAGGGAGAGCCGAGCAAACGAGCTGCACGAACGTGCACAAAGCCAACCTCGGGTCACAACTTAGCATTTTTGATACGGGCTCGTTCGCCCGGGCGAGCCCTCGACCGAACGACCCACCCGAACAAGTTCACACGGGCGCCCTCAAAAGACCCGCCCGAACGACCGAAATGAAGCGACAAGGGAGAGTCGGGCAAACGAGCTGCATGAACGTTCACAAAGCCAACCTCGGGTCACAACCTAGCATTTTTGATATGGGATCGTTCGCCCGGGCACGCCCTCACCCAAACGAGCCGCCCGAACGAGTTCACACGGGTGCCCAAAAACGACCCGCCCGAACGATTTTGCATGGGCGCCCGAACGACCGAAACGAACCAACAAGGGAGAGCTGGGCAAATTCACTGCACGAACGTGCACAAAGCCAACCTCGGGTCACAACTTAGCATTTTTGATACGGGCTCATTCGCCCAGGCGTGCCCTCACACGAATGACCCGCCCGAACGAGTTCACACGGGCGCCCTCAAATGACCCGCCCGAACGACCGAAACGAACCGACAAGGGAGAGCCAGGAAACGAGCTGCACGAACGTGCAAAAAGCCAACCTCGGGTCACAACTTAGCATTTTTGATATGGGCTCATTCACCCGGGCGCGCCCTCGCCCGAACGACCCGCCTGAACGAGTTCACACGGGTGCCCTCAAATGACCCGCCCGAACGATCGAAACGAACCGGCAAGGGAGAGCCGGGAAAACGAGCTGCACGAACATGCAAAAAGCCAACCTCGGGTCACAACTTAGCATTTTTGATACGGGCTCGTTCGCCCGGGCGCGCCCTTACCCGAACGACCTACCCGAACGAGTTCACACGGGCGCCCTCAAACGACCCGCCCGAACGAGTTCACACGGGCGCCCTCAAATGACCTGCCTGTAGTGGGGAAAAGTATCCGACTCGGATGACCCTATCCCTACTCTAAGGGTGATAGTCCTTAGCAACAACTGAAAGTAAAGCTTTGATATTTTCCTTTATGAAAGTACAGAGAAGGAAGAAAAGATTGACCAACGGTGTCTTTCGCTTTTGTCGATCCTGTCCTCTCTCTTTGTCTCTTGTTCCCAGCTCCTTGCTCCCTTTGCCGGCCCAGCTACACACAGATCCTGCACAAACAAGAGAGGGAAACTACAAGAAACATGTACTCATAACTGATGCATGGATTAGAGTGAATCAGATATACAAGTAAATACAATACATCAATGCAATACAAGTATATAGGAGAACATTCAAAGCTTTATTGATAGAAGTAAAAGGGTTCTGAGAAGGTTACAACCATCAATGGCTCCAATCCAGCAGCACCTCCCCAGCAGCAAGAAATCTCCTCTTCACCTCTATAAAAGCAATCACCCAATAGCTCTAACTGTAAACCAACAGCACTTCCTTGCTTTGCACAAAATTCCAGCCTCCCTAGACCTCATAGAAGAGCTCTATATATAGGAGAAGAAGAGAGGATGAGTCAGCTTGAGACTGACATAAAGCTGCCTTGTGTCCTCTCCCTCTTCAGTTAAACTTCAGTTCTTGAGTCCACTTGGAGATCCTTGCTTACACATGGAGATCAAGTACCTCTTACTCATCACAGGGCGAATCCCTTGAACCAAGTGTCAGTTTGGAAGCTTCCTGGGCAATTGACACCTTGCAGAATGACTGTGCCACTTGGCCAATCTCGCCCAGCGCAGGTAGCCTTCATTAGATTTGACTTTCAGCGCAGGTACAAGGAGGAGCAGTTGCATTCCAGCGCAGATGCTCAGTGGAGCAGCTGACATGATCCAAAAATAGCCTGTTTTTGAGTGTTTTCAGGTGGAGAACTGATGGGAAGTGCTGTGGTTTGCTGACCTTGTTCTTCTAGGGGTAAGAACAACATGTTTAGGGACTTTGGATCCCTGTAATTATCGACATTTCATGCTCCATGCTGCGAGGCACAAAAATGTCTATAACAGTTGCCCCCTAAAGTATGAGGCCGTTTATCGGGTGAAATGCTTTATCTAGAGGGTCCGAAGTTCATTCAAGTGCTGAGAGGTGCCCTGTAATACAATACAATACAATACATTATTTTTCATTCTGTTTTCATGATCTAGCTGAGGCGGGCATTCCCATGCTCAGCTTTATAAATACATTTTGGTACATAGAACAGACGATCGTCTGATGGTAGACTGATAATTCTCTGCTGAAATTATCATCCTTTGAGTAGGATGATCATCTGCTGCAATGATGTACATGACAAATGCTTTTATATTTCCTGAATATGTATCGCAGCCCGGATGGATGAAACTAGATCCGGGGTCTTCAAACTCGTTCGATCTTCACTCTAAGTACAAGTCGATCCATGTGAGAATTTCGCTGAAGTCGAACATGGAAAGACATCGCTTGATTACCGGTCAATGATGAAAACCGTTAACAAGCGCGAGAGGAATCACCGATAATGATAATGACCCTCAAGGTACTGCAGTACAATTCACGTGGCGTGAATAAAGGACTTGGCGTCGAACGCCACGCAAAATCTTCTGGTCGAAGGTCATTGATGTATACCTGTCGCCGGAAGTGAGAAACTTGCCATTGAGGCATGCAAGCTTCAAAGTACTGATGGGGTTGTTCCTAGATCAACTTCTTGGATAATGAGCTGAAGTCGACAAGAAGCGATCCGTCAAAGGAGGGCCTTAATGAATCCCACATCAATGACACGGAACGGAGCTAATGATTTTAGTGGAGGTGAAAACAAACTGTGATATATGATTCAGGGTGGCGATCATGAATGGATGAAGGATAATGTATGGCAGTGGATGGGACACGGTTGACACTTTCAGAATGACCTCTCTTGAACATATAACGACACTGATGCGATGGATCGGTAGCATTACCCCAAAATGTGGATGGTTTGGCGAAGACCATGGTGATGAGACCGGTGAATGAAACAACCCAACCCGATGTGGTACGGAAGAAAAGTGTCATGTTCAAGAGCGACTTGCTACCATTAAGCTTTGATGTTCTCCCAATTTTTCCCCAGTCATTTCTGACCAGTACCTCTTTATTTTTGTCAAGCTTGAGGAGGATAACATATGCTTGTTCTATAACCTGCCCTTCGGGCAAGCCCATCGCTATGATTTAACGAGCTTAGCGATAGGGAAACTCGTTCTCGTCTAAAGACAAGTTTGTCGCTATTTAATCATTTTAACGAGTCTAACGACAAGGAAAACTCGGTCCTTTTCATTTTTAGAGAGTCTGAAAAGGTACAGAAAGTTAACTCCATAATTCCTTTTTCGTCATCTAATCCCTTAAGTCCGAAAAAGTATAAAACAATACAGAAGGGATGGGTGTTCAGTACTTTTAACGAGCCGAACAAGACAAGCGCTCGATCTTTTTGTGCAATAATCCCTCAGGTCCAAAAAGATTAAAATCTAGAGGAGGGATAGCTCTCCGGTCGCTTTAACGAGCTGGAAGGCCAAAACTCGGCAAACTTTTCATATTTTACGAGTCAGTGAAAAGAGCTCAAAGAAGACTCGTCTTTTGAGGAACGAGTGATAAACAGGGATAGCAGCAGATTCCAGGTACAGGTTGGAATTTTCCAATCACGGCAGTGTCACAAGGATGGCTAGATGAAATCACTCTTCGCAGATGCTCCTCAAAATGGGTAAACACACATATGGGGGTGAACGACTGGCCAAATGACAGTGGAGGTGATGGATGAAAACACGACCAAGGCTTTTAAGGCTGATAAATTTACGATCGCAATGGTTATTTACCGAGATAGGTTCATTTTTTAATGAGCTTGAACTCTGGTGGAAACTTTTGCTCACACTTTTCTATTTTTTAACGAGCATAAATTCCGTGGTAAAACTGCTCGATTCATGGTCAAATTTGATTTTTTACTTTTACTAGCTTTTCTCTTTTCAAATGTAGTACTTCACCATCAATTGCTGCAACAAATTTTGTTAGAAATGGACAACATTTGCATGAAAATGAGATTATAACCCTAATATTTAACTTTAAACTGTGTAAAAAGTCATAAAAAGGTGTTTTTACCTCTCATTTACCATTTCATTTGCATTTTGCTTGTTGGAGCTCTGGAGGTGCCTCTTCTTCCTTGATTTTCACCAGCTGATTTCGGGAGATTCTGTGGACGATTTTCGGCGCCGTTTGGACCAGGTAGGAGCTAAACCTTAGCCCTTCACTTTCATGGTTTCCTTTTTCAGTTTCATGCACATTTTTCAGGGTTTCTGAGCCTCAGGGGTTTCATCAAGGCGCCCTGGCATCAGCGCAGGTTCTCCTTTCGAAACTTGCGCTGTATTTCAGGTGGTCTTAAGGCAGACTACGCCTCAGCGCAAGGGAGAGACTCTCTGCCTGCGCTGGGCCTAGAAAAACTGATCCTGCATGTGATTTTTGATGATTTTTCGCCAGTTTTTCATCAAAATTAGGAACTTACTCCTTCTCTTGTTTGCTTGCAGGGAACTTTGAACAAAATGTCCCTTACATGGCGAGAACGAGAACATGAAGCAGAGGACATGGTTGCACTCCATGACCCGGTCACGGTGAACGCGCTTCGGAACTGTGGCCTACTGAAGTTCTTCCGTATCTCTAGCATGAGAGCACAGATTTCTTTACTGCAGTATATGCTTGATGCTTGGGATCCTGTTAACCAAGTATTCCAGATTAGGGGGAAAACCATCCCCTTGACCATAGAGGACATGTACTTCTTGACTGGGTTGTCAAGGCGGGGTGCCCCCATTTCTTTGTCAGGTACGGCTCGAGGGACTAATTCCACCAGAGACTATATCCGTCAGTATTGCCGGGAAGGTTCACAGCCGAGCAAAGACGGCAAGATCAATATCCGTGACATCACTGACAGGTCTCTTAGGTCCATTCTGTTTACTATTGGTAGGATGGCCGGTAGCGCAGCTTTACATGTTGCCAACAGATCTTATATGCAGCACGCCTTGGAGTGTCTCCAACCGAAAGTGTTTAACTGGTGTGATGCAGTACTTGTTCAGATGAAAAGTCAATTGACCAAGGTAAAGGACGGGAGGCTGAAGAACTTTGGATTTGGTTCTATTCTGACTGCCTTCGCCTTGGAGAAAATCCCATTGATGCAGCCTCAGTACATCATACTTGACTTGCCTTCTCCGACCGAGCCACGCATGCAGAGGTGGGTTGACCACATGTCCCGACATGCTGGTCAACCTCAGATTACTTTCACTGAGGCCTTCTTTAGGTGGTTCGAGCGTCAGGAGATGGCGTTTTCTGAGTATCCATATGTGGGTATGGACTACCGAGGTGATCCGGACTTGGTGCTACCGGATGGCGAGCAATGGGGCGCTATTGGTAAAATCTCTGACCATATCACTGTTTATTGTTTTTATTCATGATGTTACCGTGCAAAACTAATCAAACTCTTGGGTGCATGCAGATGTTGGTCCTGTTCGTCCAGCAGCTCGTCCACGATCGCCAGCTGCTGCCCCAGCAGCAGAGCCTGCTAGGAGAGTTGTTATTCGCGACCTTGGTGATACTGAGATACTTGCAGCTGTGCAGGAGCAGGTTGAGAGCCTTACTCGTGGTCTTCCGGATGTACAGATTGACGAGTTACCTTTACAGTTGCAGCGGCACACTATTGGCGTGCCTAGACGATGGACTCGTCTCTTGCGCATGATTGCACAGACCGTGACGTACTATCATGAGCACCACTAGGCTAGGGTGCCCCCTAGCATCTTTTTGAGTTCTAGGTCATACGACCAATTTTGTTTTGATTACAGCACATTATGTACAAACTATAAACAGCTTTATATATTTTGATTTTCGGGGTTTATTCTGGTTTATTTGTGATCCACTTGCATAGCACCGATGCATCTCTTTTTATATATGTCGTAAATGTCTATCTAATACATAGTTTGCTAATGAATCTGTTAATGTGTTCAAGTTTCTGGAAATATGTTGGTATTGAATTGAATCAAACTCTCTTTCCAAAATCTTAACCCTTAGAAACATTCGATAAATAGCTGGATTGCGGACTGAATATATACCAGTGAGTTGTAGTATCACAAGCTGTGAGTCTAGCCTAACAATTAGTCGGCGTATACCATGAGCGATGGTATCAGAGAGGAGTTCAATCAACGCGCTATACTCAGCGATGTTGTTCGTTGACTGTCCAATACACACACCTCTGAAACTCACTAACTCGCCGCTTGGATCAAAAATGGCCCAGGCTGCGGAGGACAAATTCCGCGTACTACGACTCGCTCCGTCGGCATATCCTACATATGTCTCAGAGAAATTCGACATCTGCAACAAACGAGAAGGGTGGATTACTAAACCGAAACAAACACTTTAGCGAAAACAAAATACAACAAAAGCACTCAGGTTACTATTCAGGCATAGTAACGCTTGAGGTACAACCCGTTGCGGGGTTGCGCCAGTGGTATCCCGTCATAATCCATTAACTCGTAGGCTCCTTTTGCTAACACCCTTTTAACAATATAAGGACCCATCCATAAGGACTTAAATTTTCCTGCTCCTAATTTGTCGGATTCTTGGTCGTAAAGCAAAACCAAGTCACCCTCAGAGAAGATACGAGGTTTGACATTTTTGTCGAACTGCGCCTTGACTCGTTTCTTATGGGCTTCGTTCGCCAAAGCGGCGTCACGACGGTTTTCATCCAACTGGATCAATTCCAAGAAACGAGCCTCTTCTTCTGAGGTTCCGGGGAGGAGGTCAATTGCGAGTTTAAGAGACGAAATTTCGCACTGGATCGGTAAGACTGCCTCCAGGCCATACACCAATTGGAATGGTGTGAACCCAGTGGCGTTCTTTACCGAGGTTCGGTAAGCCCACAATGCTGAGTACAGGAGTAGGTGCCATCTTCTTTTGTGAACCCCGATCATCCTTTGCAACATACGCTTCAGGACCTTGTTGATTGCCTCAACTTGTCCGTTGGCTTGTGGATAATACGGGGTAGAGCTGTCGTGCGATAGCCCTAGTTTGGCAGCTAACTCAACCATCATGTGATTGCGAAAATGCGATCCATGATCTGTCACTATAGCCTGCGGAACGCCGAACCTGGCGACTACATGATTAAAAAAGAAAAGGGCAGCTGTTTCACCAGTGTTATCCAATGTAGGCATCGCCTCGGCCCATTTGGTAAAATAGTCAACAGCGACTATAATATACCCATGCCCCCCGGTCGAGGTGGGGTTACATTGCATGAAATCGATGCCCCACTTGGCGAAAGGCCCAACAGCAACTATAGGCTGCAAAGGTGCGGGCGGTCTCCTGGTTTTGCTATCAAAGATCTGACACGCATGGCAACTTCTGACAGCTATTATGCAATCTTTAAACATAGTTGGCCAGAAATATCCTGCTCGTAAGATTCTTTGTGCTGTTGCATATCCAGATTGATGCCCCCCGCACGCGCCTGAATGACAATCATTCAGGGCTTTCTCGGCCTCCTCATGGGTAAGGCACCTCCTCAGAACCGTATCGACACCACGACGGTAAAGTGTATCACCGACGATCATGTAGTCTTTAGATTGGTATCGTATACGCTTCCGTTCCGAGTGTGAGGTATTAGGCCTAAATTTTTGGGTTTGGAGATAAACAATGATGTCTCCATACCACTCATCGCTTACTGATATCAGAAACAAATTTTCATCCACGATTGACTCTTCTGATGTTTCATCGTTGGACGACGATGGGAGATCGCACAATAATTCCGCGAAAACTAGAGCTTTCTTTGATTTGGATTTTACAAAATCCAGATCAAACTCTTGAAGGATCGCTATCCATTTCGAATATTTGCCCCCAAGCAACTGTCGCGACAGTATATACGTCATGGGGTTGCAATCTGACAGAATGGTAGTTTTCCTAAAGAGGACATAATGTCGAAACCTTTGAATCGCTTGAACAGCAGCAAGCGCTAGTTTTTCAACATAGGAATATTTACTTTCTGTGTCATTTAAGTTTTTACTTAAATAATAAATAGGATGTTCAATTCCATCGACTTCTTGCACTAAGACCATCGCAATGGTCGTATCTGCTGCAGCTAGATACAGGTTAAAATCTCTTTGATAGTCCGGGGCGTACATTAATGATGCTCTTACTAGAGAATCTTTCAGAGCGTCAAAGGAAGCTTGCGCAACCTGGTCCCAGACAAAAGGTACATCCTTTTTCAAAAGACGAGTATAACCTTTGGCAAGTTCTGCGTAATTTGGAATGAACCTCCTCAGAAAGTTTGCTTTCCCTTGGAGTTTCTGAATCTGAAGCAAATTTGAAGGTGGAGGCAAATTAATGATTGCCTGAACCTTACAGGGGTCGAGACGAATCCCATCCTTAGAGACTACAAAGCCAAGTAAACGACCAGAACCGACGCAAAACACACACTTGTGCGGATTGAGTCTTATCTTGTAGTGTCGGCAACGTAGAAATATTGCTCTCAAATGCCGCGGATGATCAGTCCGCTTCCGCGAATGAGCCGGAAGATCGTCGAGGTAAGGTTGAACGATGTTCTTGATGTCATGGAAGGCATAATTCATTGCCCTCTGAAACGTCGCCCCTGCGTTCTTTAAACCAAAGGGTAATTTTCGATAAGCGAATGTGCCCCACGGACAAATAAATGCAGTCTTAGACTGGTCCTGTGGGCGGATATTTATTTGATTATACCCGGAAAATCCATCCATAAAGGAAAAGATTTCACATCCGGCGCATTCATCAATTATCTGGTCGATGAAGGGTGTAGGGTAGTTGTCCTTTGGACAAGCTTTGTTTACATCCCTATAGTCGACGCACACTCTTATCGTCCCTTGTTTTTTCATAACAGGGACAATATTCGATACCCAATCGGTTAGAGGAACCGGGTAGATGAATCCAGCATGGAGAAGTTTTTCAACTTCTGCCTTAATGGCAGCGGCTTTCTTGGGGTGAACCTGTCGAAGCCGTTGTCTTACTGGTTTGACATCAGGATACATTTTAATTTCATGTTCAACTATGCTCGAGTCAATGCCTGGCATTTCATCATATGACCATGCAAAGACATCTCTAAATTCGCGAAAGAGAGCACCATATATTTCCAGTTCTGAAGGGGAACAACTTTTGCCGACATGAATATTCTCTACAACATCAGATTTTGTCGAGATGTTTATGGCTACGGTCTCTTCAATATTGGATAGGTTTCGCTCTGAATCCACCGTATTTACAGTATTTGTTAGGAATTCAAACACTGAAGGGTGATATAAGTCGTGATGAGTTTCTTCTTCACACTCTGGAAGAAGGGAACGATGGTGGTGATCATTCCATGGTGCCCCCTCAATCATCATTGATTGTAAGATTCCTTCGTCAGTCCCATGAACTTTTGACCATGGATCTAATGGGGTACCATATTCTCCAGACCTATCTACCCAAACGCTTGACGAGCGTTGATTTGGGCTCGCCTCCCATGCCTGAAACATTGATTGCTACAATATTTCTATAGGGCTAGGTGGCAAAACCACTTGATAATCCATGACGACTTTGTCTCCTGCGACCTTCGAAGAAGATACCATGTTGCATGTTGCTACAAACGGGATATTCCCTACATGGAAAGGAGGTGGCAACGCGAAAGTTCCCATCATTGTGGGATCTTTCAGCAAGCCTACTCCGATATCTTGCATTGAATGGTCGCTCCCATGGATCATGGGAATGCTTCCAGTAACTTGTGAACCATTAGGGAGGAAATTCTGCTGGTCGACGACCGTAATCCCTCCTTCAAACGGGAATGCGATCTTCCTAAAATATGTCGACACTACAGCTGCCATGGCATATATCCATGGTCTTCCCAGTAGGATGTTATAGTCAAGATTGCCATCAATGACTTCAACATCAATTTCCACTGTTTTTCCTCCTAGTTCAATCTTAAAGTTATTTAGGATACCGTACGGAGTGTACGTCCTACCGTCAAATGCTTTCAATGTCGTCGAAGATCGCGACAAGGTTGGAGATCCAAGAGTTTTCCAGCAACTCATCGACATGATACATGTCGATGCTCCCTCATCAATAATCGTTCTATGAACAGTTTTGTTGAGTGCTTTCACTTGAATAAGGAAAGCTAGTTGCGCTGGTAACTGAGGATCATATCCTTTGTGATCAAAGGATACAAGATTGGAATCTTTAGGATCCACTCCACCAATTGCTGATAACAATGCCTGCCTTTGGGATGGACAATTTTGCAGTACCTCAAGAGTCGACATAGCAGATGGCGATTGGGCCAAATCTTCCACTATGTTATAATGCTGCGCCGCTCTGGCACGAGGATTAAATGTCGACTTGTGTACTACTCCCTTAGGTGGCTTTATTGTTAATTCATGCGTGAGGGGGGGTACAACTTCTGCCGAAGTTGTTGTCGAACTACTGGGTTGATCTTTCCCTTTGTCGTTCGACACCGGCGGATTCCCATAATCTTTATTCCTGGTCGAGATCAAAGCATCATTTTGCTTAGAAACCGACAACATAAGCACTTGAGACGGGGAAGCATTTCCACTATCAACCATATTTTGACCTGGGGTAGGAAATGGATCAGTCAACACAGCTGAAGTTTGTGAACTTTTAAAGAACCTCTTTAACTCAGCTTTGAACGGACAGTCCTTTGTCGAATGATCCTCATCGCATATATGACATGGATAAATTTGTTTCCTTTGCCCAGGAGGGTTTGAAGAAGTTTTTTGAGGGGATGACTCACCCTGTTTCTTCTTCTTCCCTTTGTTTTGTTTCTTCTTGCTTCCTGGTTGATTGGAGTTTTTGCCTTTATCCGTAGATACAGCATTTACCTCCGAAGCAAGAATCTCTTGATTTGCTTTTTGATTCGAAGTCTTACGGGCTTTCTTATTTGAATCCCTTGTCGACTTAGCGTTTGCAGTTCCAATCACGCCATCACCGGCATGAGAGTCACTATTCGATCCGGGAGGAGGAGGGATTGAAAATTCTGGTCTGGGGCGTCGGGTATCTTATCATAGAGCGTGCCCGACTGAGTATATACTAAGTCCAAATATTGAGCACGAGCAATAACCTGCTCCTCTGTTACGACGCCTCCCTTGGCCACATCTTCTGTTATAGCAGGAAGAAGCGACTTTATAAACCACTCAGCTAATAGCTGATCTGGAACATAGGTCTTTACCATTCTGCGACGACGACGCCACTCATGTATATGATCTGATATATGTGTGGCTGTTGTCTGCTTGAAATTGGTCAAGATCTCTGTTCCAGTTTCGTACCTTATAGGTAACTGAAAGTGTGTTAAGAAAGTCGTGGCTAGGGAACTAAAATTGTCGAAAGAGGCTCTAGGTAATTCAATATACCATTTAGCCGCCGGACCAGTCAATGTCCTCTGGAAAAGGCGAAGCCTTATCGAATCATCATTCAAGGTATTCGACGAACACCACAGATGGAATGTCATCACATGATTCGACGGGTCTTCGCCAGGATTTCCATTGAATTTAGGAATGTCCGAAGGAAGTTTGTGAGGAATCGCTGGCCACCAATGGGCATAGGCGATTGGATCGTTCGTCAATCGATGTAAATCTGGTAATTCTAGAGTCGCCACGAATGGCAACTGCTGATTCAGGTTTGGCGAGGCGTACCCAGGATACGATGGAATCGCCTGAGCAGTAGGCCTTTGCATACCAGCATAATGCAACTGATGTTGATATGACTGATATGGCTGGTGGGCTTGGCCACTGTAAAGTGGTTGATTTAACCCGTTCTGAATATAGGGTTGCCCACTATTCGCAAAGATCTGTTGCTCAGATCCCTGGTACACCTGTTGAAACTGAGGTTGTTGGTATTGCACCATCCATGGTTGTGAAGCCATGTTTTGCTGTGCGACACTAACCGACGGACCAAGATGCGGGGTTATGGTTCCCGTTTGTATCTGTGTCGTCCCGGCAGTTGGCGATTGTGGTTGTGTTGCAGGGTCAATGGGCTGTTGCATTACAACTTGGGGTTGACATACAACAGGCATCGATTGAACTTGCGACACGGTTACAATTGCTGGCGTCGTCGGGATACTAGACATAGGTACACACTGTTGCATGGAATATACAACTCTTGGTTGTTGGGGTAACATAGGTACCCAACCACTCGTCGTTACTTCAGTCAAACCTGAATGTTGTTGAAAACTGCCGTATGGGTATCCCCCCGGAAGGGGAAGTGAAAGGGCATATTGCCCCCCATACGGTAACAATCCGGAGCTCAAGGGTATAGATTGCCTTTGAGGACTGGATGGCCCAAACTGATTTCCAAAGGGATCAATTTGTCTAGTTTCAACATAAGAATTACCGGGTATTATACCGGAAGAACAAACTGGAACAGACCAAGTTGTCGTAATAGTCCCTGGGTGGACTCCTTCTAGCTGATGAGAGCTAGTCGGGACAGCTGGTATGCCGGCAAACATCGTTGGATTGACAGCAGGAGCTTCTGCTGTCGCTGTGTCGTTTGGCACAGTCCTAGATGTCGACGGTTGCTCAGACATTTTAAGTCTATCCAATAAACTGCCTAACGATTCTACAGGAACTTCCTGTGGCGATGGACAAACTTCTGATGCAGAAGGAAAAAGAGTGGTGCCTACTCCAAAATGAGTTGGAGTATTTGCTTGCTGGTCCTCTACGATTTCCTCTATTGCAATCAGACCAGGAGGAAGAGGAAGACCGTCAGGTCCGTAAAAGATTTCTGGTGCCGAAGAAGGGGTTGCTTCGACAGCGACAGTTGTTTGAACAACAAGACTCTGTGGACCGGTTTCAGATGGAACTGGTTCAGTTATGCAAGTACTTGTCTTCAGACTAGGATCAGTACAACTGTCCCTCTGTTGCTGTTGAACTTCTTCAATAGAGGCAGGGATTCCAGAAATATTAGGAGTGACCAGAATCTCAGATGTTGTCGGAACTGTTGTTCTAACTTTAATGGGAGATTTTGACCCGGTCAAGCGAGTTCGCTTTGTCCGTACTACTCTCGATTCCGGAGACAAAGACGGTTGACTCGCGAGTCTCCTCGAACGACGGAGTTTTAATTGACTTTCCTCCACGGTTGCGGATTACTTGATCAACTAAAATACAAAAAGGGGAATTATGTTTCCGTATTGAATGAATTTTATTAGACGCTTTTAGACACAACTTTGCTTTTTCATGTTTTAAGAGTCGAGAAAAAGCTAAAGATGACTCTAGTCGCCTTCGATGTATTAACGAGCCCGAAGTGACAAATGCTCGGTTGGACCTTTTCAGTTATAGAGTTTGAAAAGGGCCAAAAGAAACTGCTCTGGAGATCTAGGCAGAGGGTGTGCCAAACCTTTCGCGAAACCACAGAATACGTTTTACGGTACGGGTGGTCGATCTTCGTGAATGCTGTGTTCACTGCATCGCGATCAGTAGGGCGGCCGACACGGCTTCCTAAGGATAAAGGATAAATGCCTATAGGGGTCTCCCAATATACGCGACGGTACGCGGGAGCACAAGTCCGTATTAGTGCTATCGTCCCTCAGGAGGAATCACCCACCTTCGTAGAGATCGACAGTCACTACGTTTAACGACGCCGGAACACGTCTCTACCTAGACCTCTATTGTGAGCGTTATGTTACAATGCGTTTTTAGATTCATTCAATATATTTTAAGTTGATCTTGTTTAGCAGTTTGTCTTTCAGGATCACCACGAGATGTATTGGTACAAATTCCTAAATGCAGCTAAAATGATAAGCAAGCTTTACAATCTTTTTAGCTTTGAAAATCCTAACTACTGAGGGGAGAGAAAAACATTATCTTTCCACACAGAGCACAAAGCACAAACTAATGCACTTTCTCCTAGATCAATCACGCAAACTTATCAAAATGCAAATGCAAGATGCATGTATTTCTTTTCTTTTCCCTTAATGTTGATGTAGACAAAAGGAAACTGTTGTATAATTTTCGAATTCAATTTGAAGCGTAAACAAACAAGTTTTGTCTAAAATGAAAAGACACCTTACAGGTACTTGTTTCAACACTAAAAATGTATGAATTCAAACCATAAAATGAAAAACAAACAAACTCAAACAGCCATGAACAGTAATAAAACTAGCTCTTAAGATCACAACGACACTTATACAGTTCAGGATCTAAGAGGTCACAGCTATACTGGTTTGCTTTTCACAATGGGAAACTGTAACTGAAACAAGAAATACTGAAAGAACTCACAGTTTCATCACACAACTGAGGCTGAGGAATAATGTCAAGGAAAGTTGGTTTACAGCAAGTACAAATGACAAGCAATCAGCAGCAAAATAACAGTGAAAACAGGGCTCAGACACAGTGGGAAACCTCAGGAGGACATAGCCTAACTGGATCAGCGCAGGCTCTGGTCTGTCAAATTGACTCTCAGCGCAGTTCCCGAAGGGAGTACCTGCGCTGGAATGCAGACTGCCTGTGGACAGCCTGCACTGAGACACGAGAGTTGCGTTTACAAGGATTTCCGGGTCATAAAAAGCTCAAAAATTCACTGTTTTTGCTGAAATAAAAAGCTATAGGTCAAGTACAAGCTAAGGGATGATCAAGAGGATGAAAGGCTATCACAAAGAGTACAAGAGTCTTTTGTAGATCAGCTCTTCAAATCATGAATCTGCTCAGAAAATGAGCAAGAGTAGCAGCCCCTCTACTTCGCTTTTGATATAGTCAAAAGCTTTTCGATTCGGTACTCTTTGGTTCAGGAAATGAATAGCAAAGATACTACAAACACCAACAAGATACTAGGCTCCCCAGCGGAGTCGCCAGTTTGTTGTGGGGAAAAGTATCCGACTCGGATGACCCTATCCCTACTCTAAGGGTGACAGTCCTTAGCAACAACTGAAAGTAAAGCTTTGATATTTTCCTTTATGAAAGTACAGAGAAGGAAGAAAAGATTGACCAACCGGTGTCTTTCGCTTTTGTCGATCCTGTCCTCTCTCTTTGTCTCTTGTTCCCAGCTCCTTGCTCCCTTTGCCGGCCCAGCTACACACAGATCCTGCACAAACAAGAGAGGGAAACTACAAGAAACATGTACTCATAACTGATGCATGGATTAGAGTGAATCAGATATACAAGTAAATACAATACATCAATGCAATACAAGTATATAGGAGAACATTCAAAGCTTTATTGATAGAAGTAAAAGGGTTCTGAGAAGGTTACAACCATTAATGGCTCCAATCCAGCAGCACCTCCCCAGCAGCAAGAAATCTCCTCTTCACCTCTATAAAAGCAATCACCCAATAGCTCTAACTGTAAACCAACAACACTTCCTTGCTTTGCACAAAATTCCAGCCTCCCTAGACCTCATAGAAGAGCTCTATATATAGGAGAGAAGAAGAGAGGATGAGTCAGCTTGAGACTGACATAAAGCTGCCTTGTGTCCTCTCCCTCTTCAGTTAAACTTCAGTTCTTGAGTCCACTTGGAGATCCTTGCTTACACATGGAGATCAAGTACCTCTTACTCATCACAGGGCGAATCCCTTGAACCAAGTGTCAGTTTGGAAGCTTCCTGGGCAATTGACACCTTGCAGAATGACTGTGCCACTTGGCCAATCTCGCCCAGCGCAGGTAGCCTTCATTAGATTTGACTTTCAGCGCAGGTACAAGGAGGAGCAGTTGCATTCCAGCGCAGATGCTCAGTGGAGCAGCTGACATGATCCAAAAATAGCTTGTTTCTGAGTGTTTTCAGGTGGAGAACTGATGGGAAGTGCTGTGGTTTGCTGACCTTGTTCTTCTAGGGGTAAGAACAACATGTTTAGGGACTTTGGATCCCTGTAATTATTGACATTTCATGCTCCATGCTGCGAGGCACAAAAATGTCTATAACACTGCCCGAACAACCGAAACGAATCGGCAAGGGAGAGTCAGGCAAACGAGCTGCACGAACGTGCACAAAGCCAACCTCGGGTCACAACTTAGCTTTTTTGATACGGGCTCATTCTTCCGGGCGCACCCTCGCCCGAATGAGTTCACACGGGCGCCCTCAAACGACCCGCCCGAAAGATTTTGCATGGGCTCCCGAACAACCGAAATGAACCAACAAGGGAGAGCCGGGCAAATGAGCTACACGAACGTGCACAAAGCCAACCTCGGGTCACAACTTAGCAATTTTGATACTGGCTCGTTCGCCCAGGCGTGCCCTCGCCCGAACGACCCACCCGAACGAGTTGACACGGGCGCCCTCAAATGACCCGCCCGAACGACCAAAATGAACCGACAAGGGAGAGCCGGGAAAACGAGCTGCACGAATGTGCACAAAGCTAACCTCGGGTATGAACTTAGCATTTTTGATACGGGCTCCTTCGCCAGGGAACTCCCTCACCCGAACGAGTTCACACGGGCGCCCTCAAGCGACCCGCCCGAACGACTGAAATGAACCGACAAAGGAGAGCCGGGCAAACGAGCTGCACGAACGTGCACAAAGCCAACCTCGAGTCACAACATAGCATTTCTGATACGGGCTCGTTCGCTCGGGCGCGCCCTCGCCCGAACGACCCGCCTGAACGAGTTCACACGGGCGCCCTGAAACGACCCGCTCAAACGACCGAAACGAACCTACAAGGGAGAGCCAAGAAACGAGTTGCACGAACGTGCACAAAGCTAACCTCGGGTCACAACTTATCATTTTTGATACAGTCTCGTTCGCTCGGGCGTGCCCTCGCCCGAACGACCCGCCCGAACGAGTTCACATGGGCGCCCTCAAACGACCCGCCCGAACGTCCCGCCCGAACGAGTTCACACGGGCGCCTCAAACGACCCGTCCGAATGACCCGCCCGAACGAGTTCACACAGGCACCCTCAAACGACCCGCCCGAACGATTTTGCATGGGTGCACGAACGACCGAAACGAAGCGACAAGGGAGAGTCAGGCAAACGAGCTGCACGAATGTGCACAAAGCTAACCTTGGGTCACAACTTAGCATTTATGATACGTGCTCGTTCGCCTGGGCGCGCCCTCGCCCGAACGACCCGCCCGAACAAGTTCAGACAGGCAATCAAACGACGCGCCTGAATGACCGAAAGGAACCGACAAGGGAGAGCCAGGCAAATGAGCTGCAGAAACGTGCACAAAGCCAACCTCATGTCACAACTTAGCATTTTTTATACGGGCTTGTTCGCCCGGGCGCGCCCTCGCCCGAACAACCCGCCCGAACGAGTTCACATGGGCGCCCTCAAACGACACGCGCGAACGACCCCCCCGAAAGACTCGCCCGAACGAGTTCACATGGGCGCCTCAAACGACCCGCCCGAACGAGTTCATACGGGCGACTTCAAATGACCCGCCTAAACGAGTTCACACGGGCGCCCTCAAACGACCCGCCCAAATGATTTTGCATGGGTGCCCGAATGACCGAAACGAAGCGACAAGGGAGAGTCGGGCAAACGAGCTGCACGAACGTGCACAAATTCAACCTCGGGTCACAACTTAGCATTTTTTATGCGGGCTCGTTTGCCCGGGCACACCCTCGCCCGAACGAGTTCACACGGGCGCCCTCAATCGACCCGCCCGAACGAGTTCACACGGGCGCCCTCAAACGACCCACCCGAACGACCGAACGAACCGACAAGGGAGAGCCGGGCAAACGAGTTGCACAAACGTACACAAAGCCAACCTTGGGTCACAACTTAGCATTTTTGATACGGGCTCGTTCGCCCGGGCGCGCCCTCGCCCGAACGACCCGCCCGAACGAGTTCACACGGGCGCCCTCAAATGACCCGCACGAACGTCTGAAACGAACCGACAAGGGAGAGCCGGGCAAACGAGCTGCACGAATGTGCACAAAGCCAACCTCGGGTCATAACTTAGCATTTTTGATATGGGCTCGTTTGCTCGGGTGCTCCCTCGCCCGAACGACCCGCTCGAACGAGTTCACACGGGCGCCCTCAAACGACCCGCCCGAATGAGTTCACAAGGGTGCCTCAAACGACCCGCCCGGGTGACCCACCCGAACGAGTTCACACCGGCGCCCTCAAACGACCCACCCGAACGAGTTCACATGGGCGCCCTCAAACGACCCCCCGGAACGATTTTGCATGGGTGCCCGAATGACCGAAATGAAGCGACAAGGGCTAGCTAGGAAAACGAGCTCCACGAACATGCACAAAGCCAACCTCGGGTCACAGCTTAGCATTTTTTATACGGGCTCGTTCGCCCGGGAACGCCCTCGCCTGAATGACCCACCCGAACGAGTTCACACAGGCGCCCTCAAACGACCCGCCCGAACGACCGAAACGAATCGACAAGGGAGAGTCGGGCAAACGAGCTGCACGAACGTGCACAAAGCCAACCTCAGGTCACAACTTAGCATTTTTTAGACGGGCTCGTTCGCCCGGCCGTGCCCTCGCCCGAACGACCCGCCCGAACGAGTTCACACGGGCGCCCTCAAATGACCCGTCCGAACGACCGAAACGAACCGACAAGGGAGAGCCGGGAAAACGAGCTGCACGAACGTGCACAAAGCCAACCTCGGGTCACAACTTAGCATTTTTTATACGGGCTTGTTCACCCAGGCACGTCCTCGCCCGAACGATGCGCCCGAACGAGTTCTCAAGGGCGCCCTCAAATGACCCGCCCGAACGAGTTCACACGGGTGCCTCAAATGACCCGCCCGAACGACCTGCCTGAACGAGTTCACACGGGCGCCCTCAAACGACCCGCCCGAACGATTCTGCATGGGTGCCCAAACGACCGAAACGAAGTGACAAGGGAGAGCCGGGAAAACGAGCTGCACGAACATGCAGAAAGCCAACCTCGGGTCACAACTTAGCATTTTTGATACGGGCGCGTTCACCCGGGCGCGCCCTTGCCCGAACGACCCGCCCGAACGAATTCACACGGGCGGCCTCAAACGACCCGCCCGAACGATCGAAACGAACCGACAAGGGAGAGCCTGGCAAACGAGTTGCACGAACGTGCACAAAGCCAACCTCGGGTCACAACTTAGCATATTTCATACGGGCTTGTTCGCCCGGGCACTCCCTAGCACGAACGACCCACCCGAACGGGTTCACATGGGCGCCCTAAAACGACCTGCCCGAACGACCGAAACGAACCGGCAAGGGAGAGCCAGGCAAACGAGCTGCACGAACGTGCACAAAGCCAACCTCGGTTCACAACTTAGCATTTTTGATACGGGCTTGTTCTCCTGGGCGAGCCCTCGCCCGAACGACCCGCCCGATCGAGTTCACACGGGCGCCCTCAAAAAACCCGCCTGAACGACCGAAACAAAGCGACAAGGGAGAGACGGGCAAACGAGCTGCATGAACGTGCACAGAGCCAACCTCGGGTCACAACTTAGCATTTTTGATACGGGCTCGTTCGCCCGGGCGCGCCCTCACCCGAACGACCCGCCCTGTAAGGTCCTTGGATACGGGCTCGTTCGGGCGCCGGGCGAAGTCACCGTGCATGGGCGCACGGGTGGGCGTGGGTGCACGGGCGAGCGCGGGCGCACAGGCGGGCGCGGGCTGCACGACCGGCGGGCGGGTCTGCACGACAGGCGGCAGGTCTGCACGACATGCGGGCGAGGCTGCACGGTGGGCAGGTCTGCACGACAGGCGAGTGGGTTTGCACGATGGGCGGGTGAGCGCACACGGAAATGCGACGAAACCGTGAACAGAAAAGCGACGAAACCAGCAACACTTATGAATGCGACTAAGTGTTGGGAGTTTTTTATAGCGACTTGGAAGGAGGCTTGCATGAGGGCAAGGCCGACTTGAAGAGAAGCGTTTATGGGTGTGTGGATGCCAATTTGGGGGTCGGCCAAGGGGCTAACGCCCACATGAGGGACCACACATAAAACCATGTAAGATGCATATATATAAAGGAGCTTGAGAGCTCATTTGTTCACCATCGAATCACATTCTCTCATACGCATAAGAGGGGTAAAACTGCGCAGGGGTAAAAGAGACTACGCATATCTCATGCGTAGGTCTTATAAGGTGCAGTTTTGGAATTTTATGCCGGTTGGGGGGTGGCAAGTGTGCCAGGGTTCGAGATATGTGTGCAGGACTTGGTAAGAAGGTCGAGTGGCTCGGGTGAGCACTTCTTCTTGTGCAAGGGTGCACATGGCTGTAAAGTAGGTTGCTTGTATTATAAAATTGATTAAGTGTGAGACTTGGTTCGGCCAAGACACACTGTTGTATTGTAATTTGATATTCTTAATAAAATTGTTGGGCAGACTGTTAGGGAGTTGCCCCTCCATTTATACTTGTTTGCACTTGTTGATGTTATCGGTTAATTGCATATGGATAATGAATGAGTATGGGCTTCATTAAAGTATAAAGGATTAATGCTTTTACTTGGTTGCGAATCACAAACTAAGTATGTTAATGTTGGAGTAGGTGTAGTCCATGAATGTTAGTATTGTTAAAAAGAAAGCGTTCGGTGGTGCCGCACCTTGCTACAAGTGGTTGGAAGACTACCGCAGGTGTAGGGGTGTGACACGCCCGAACGAGTTCACACGGGTGCCCTCAAACGACCCGCCCGAATGATTTTGCATGGGCGCCCGAACGACCGAAACGAACCAACAAGGGAGAGACGGGCAAATGAGCTGCACGAACGTGCACAAAGCCAACCTCGGGTCACAACTTAGCATTTTTTATACGGGCTCGTTCGCCCAGGCGCGCCCTTGCACGAACGACCCGCCCGAACGAGTTCACACAGGCGCCCTCAAACGACCCGCCCGAACGACCGAAACGAACCGACAAGGGAGAGCCGAGCAAACGAGCTGCACGAACGTGCAAAAAACCAACCTCGGGTCACAACATAACATTTTTGATATGGGGTCGTTCGCCCGGGCGCGCCCTCGGCCGAATGACCCGCCTGAACGAGTTCACACGGGTGCCCTCAAACGACCCGCCTGAACGACCGAAATGAACCGGCAAGGGAGAGCCGGGAAAACGAGCTGCACGAACGTGCACAAAGCCAACCTCGGGTCACAACTTAGCATTTTTGATATGGGATCGTTCGCCCGGGCGCGCCCTCACCCGAACGACCCACCCGAACGTGTTCACACAAGCGCCCTCAAACGACCCGCCCGAACGAGTTCGCACGGGCGCCTCAAACGACCCACCTGAACGACCCGCCTGAACAAGTTCACACGGGCGCCCTCAAACGACCCGCCCGAACGAGTTCACATGGGCGCCCTCAAACGACCTGCTCGAACGACCGAAACGAACCGACAAGGGAGAGCCGGGCAAATGAGCTGCACGAACGTGCACAAAGCCAACCTCAGGTCACAACTTAGCATTTTGATACGGGCTCATTCTCCCGGGCACACCCTCGCCCGAACGAGTTCACATGGGCGCCCTCAAACGACCCGCCCAAACGATTTTGCATGGGCGCCCGAACAACCGAAACGAGCCAACAAGGGAGAGCCGGGCAAACGAGCTACACGGACGTGCACAAAGCCAACCTCGGGTCACAACTTAGCAATTTTGATACGGGCTCGTTCGCCTGGGCGCGCCCTCGCCCGAACGACCCACCCGAACGAGTTCACACGGGCGCCCTCAAACGACCCGCCCGAACGACCGAAACGAACCGACAAGGGAGAGCCGGGCAAACGAGCTGCACGAATGTGCACAAAGCCAACCTCGGGTCAGAACTTAGCATTTTTGATACGGGCTCGTTCACCCGGGCGCTCCCTCACCCGAACGAGTTCACACAGGCGCCCTCAAACGACCCGCCCGAACGACTGAAATGAACCGACAAAGGAGAGCCGGGCAAACAAGCTGCACGAACGTGCACAAAGCCAACCTCGAGTCACCACTTAGCATTTCTGATATGGGCTCGTTCACCCGGGCGTGCCCTCGCCTGAACGAGTTCACACGGGCGCCCTGAAACGACCCGCTCGAACGACCGAAACGAACCAACAAGGGAGAGCCGGGCAAACGAGCTGCACAAACGTGCACAAAGCCAACCTCGAACGACCCGCCCGAACGAGTTCACATGGGCGCCCTCAAACGACCCGCCCGAACGAGTTCACACGGGAGCCTCAAACGACCCCTCCGAACGACCCGCTCGAACGAGTTCACACGGGCGCCCTCAAATGACCCACCCGAACGACCGACCCAAACGAGTTCACACGGGCGCCCTCAAACGACCCGCCCGAATGATTTTGCATGGGTGCCCGAACGACCAAAACGAAGCGATAACGGAGAGCTGGGCAAACGAGCTGCACGAATGTGCACAAAGCCAACCTCGGGTCACAACTTAGCATTTTTGATACGGGCTAGTTCGCCCGGGCGCGCCCTCGCCCGAATGACCCGCCCGAACGAGTTCACACGTGCGCCCTCAAACGACCCGCCCAAACGACCGAAACAAAGAGACAAGGGAGAGCCGGGCAAACAAGCTGCACGAACGTGAACAAAGCCAACCTCGGGTCACAACCTAGCATTTTTTATTCGGGCTAGTTCACCCGGGCGCGCCCTCGCCCGAAGGACCCGCCCGAATGAGTTCACACAGACGCCCTCAAAGGACCCGCGCGAACGACCGAAACGAACCGACAAGGGAGCGTCGGGCAAACGAGCTGCACGAACGTGCACAAAGCTAACCTCGGGTCACAACTTAGCATTTCTGATACGGGCTCGTTTGCCCGGGCGCGCCCTCGCCCGAATGAGTTCACATGGGCGCCATCAAACGACCCGCCCGAACGACCAAAAGGAATAGATAAGGGAGAGCCGGGCAAACAAGCTGCACAAACGTGCATAAAGCCAACCTTGAGTCACAACTTAGCATTTTTGATACAGGCTCCTTCGCCCGGGCGTGCCCTCGCCCGAACAACCCGCCCGAACGAGTTCACACGGGCTTCCTCAAATGACCCGCGGGAACGACCCGCCCGAACGAGTTCACACAGGCGCCTTAAACGACCCGCTCGAACGACCCGCCCGAACGAGTTCACATGGGCGACCTCAAATGACCCACCTGAACAAGTTCACACGGGCGTCCTCAAACGACCCGCCCAAACGATTTTGCATGGGTGCCCAAATGACCGAAACGAAGCGACAAGGGAGAGTCGGGCAAATGAGTTGCACGAACATGCACAAATTCAACCTCGGGTCACAACTTAACATTTTTGATACGGGCTCATTCGCCCGGGCGTGCCCTCGCCCGAACGACCCGCCCGAATGAGTTCACACGGGCGCCCTCAATCGACCCGCCCGAACAAGTTCACACGGGCGCCCTCAAACGACCCGCCCGAACGACCGAACGAACCGACAAGGGAGAGCCGAGCAAACGAGCTGCACAAATGTGCACAAAGCCAACCTCGGGTCACAACTTAGCATTTTTGATACGGGCTCGTTCACCCGGGCGCGCCCTCGCCCGAACGACCCGCCCGAACGAGTTCGCACGGGAGCCCTCAAATGACCCGCCCGAACAACCGAACGAACCGACAAGGGAGAGCCGGGAAAACGAGCTGCACGAACGTGCACAAAGCCAACCTCGGGTCACAACTTAGCATTTTTGATACGGGCTCGTTTGCCCGGGCGTGCCCTCGTGCCAACGACCCGCCCGAACGAGTTCACAAGGGCGTCCTCAAACGACCCGCCCGAACGACCGAACGAACAAACAAGGGAGAGCCGGGCAAACGAGCTACACAAACGTGTACAAAGCCAACCTCGGGTCACAACTTAGCATTTTTGATACGGGCTCGTTCGCCCGAGCGCGCCCTCACCGGAACGACCCTCCCGAACGAGTTCACACGGGCGCCCTCAAACGACCCGCCCGAACGACCGAAACGAACAGACAAGGGAGAGCCGGGAAAACGAGCTGCATGAATGTGCACAAAGCCAACGTCGGGTCAGAACTTAGCATTTTTGATACGGTCTCGTTCACCCGGGCGCTCCCTCGCCCGAAGGAGTTCACACGGGTGCCCTCAAACGACCCACCCAAACGACTGAAATGAACCGACAAAGGAGAGTCGGGCAAACGAGCTGCACGAACGTGCACAAAGCCAACCTCGAGTCACAACTTAGCATTTCTGATATGGGCTCATTCGCCCGAACGAATTCACACGGGCGCCCTGAAACGACCTGCTCGAACGACCGAAACGAACCGACAAGGGAGAGCTGGGAAAACTAGCTGCACGAACGCGCACAAAGCCAGCCTCGGGTCACAACTTATCATTTTTGATACGGGTGCGCCCTCGCCCAAACGACCCGCCCGAACGAGTTCACACTGGCGCCCACAAACGACCCGCCCGAACGAGTTCACACGGGTGCCTCAAATGACCCCTCCGAACGACCAGCTCGAACGAGTTCACAAGGGCGCCCTCGAACGACCCGCGCGAACGACTGACCCAAACGAGTTCACACGGGTGCCCTCAAACAACCCGCCCGAACGATTTTGCATGGGTGCCCGAACGACCGAAACGAAGCGACAAGGGAGAGCCGGGCAAACGAGCTGCACGAACGTGCACAAAGCCAACCTTGGGTCATAACCTAGCATTTTTGATTTGGGCTCGTTCGCCCAGGCACGCCCTCGCCCGAATGACCCGCACGAACAAGTTCACACGGACACCCTCAAACGACCCGCGCGAACGACCGAAACGAACCGACACGGGAGCGTCGGGCAAACGAGCTGCACGAACATGCACAAAGCTAACCTCGGGTCACAACTTAGCATTTCACACGGGCGACCTCAAATGACCCGCCTGAATGAGTTCACACGGGCGCCCTCGAACGACCCGCCCAAACGATTTTGCATGGGTGCCCGAATGACCGAAACGAAGCGACCAGGGAGAGTCAGGCAAACGAGCTGCACGAACGTGCACAAATTCTACCTCGGGTCACAACTTAGCATTTTTGATATGGGCTCGTTCGCCCGGGCGTGCCCTCGCCCGAACGACCCGCCCGAACGAGTTCACATGGGCGCCCTCAATCGACCCGCCCGAACGAGTTCACACGGGCGCCCTCAATCGACCCGCCCGAACGAGTTCACACAGGCGCCCTCAAACGACCCGCCCGAACGACTGAACGAACCGACAAGGGAGAGCCAAACAAGCTGCACGAACGTGCACAAAGCCAATCTCGGGTCATAACTTAGCATTTTTGATACGGGCTCGTTCGCCCGGGCGCGCCCTCGCCCAAACGAGTTCGCACGGGTGCCCTCAAACGACCCGCCCGAACGACCGAACGAACCGACAAGGGAGAGCAGGGCAAACAAGTTGCACGAACATGCACAAAGCCAACCTCGGGTCACAACTTATCATTTTTGATACGGGCTCGTTTTCCCAGGCGTGCCCTCGCGCCAACGACCCGCCCGAACGAGTTCACACGGGCGTCCTCAAACGACCCGCCCGAATGACCGAACGAATCGACAAGGGAGAGCCGGGAAAACGAGCTGCACGAACGTGCACAAAGCCAACCTCGGGTCACAACTTAGCTTTTTTGATACGGGCTCGTTCGCCCGGGCGTGCCCTCGCCCAAACGACCCTCCCTAACGAGTTCACACGGGCGCCCTCAAACGACTCGCCTGAATGACCAAAACGAACTGATAAGGGAGAGCCTGGAAAACGAGCTGCACAAACATGCACAAAGCCAACCTCGGGTCACAACTTAGCATTTTTGATACGGGCTCGTTCGCCCAGGCGCGCCCTAACACGAACGACCCACTCGAACGAGTTCACACGGGCGCCCTCAAACGACCCGCCCGAACGATCGAAACAAACCGGAAAGGGAGAGCCGGGCAAATGAGCTACATGAACGTGCACAAAGCCAACCTCGAGTCACAACTTAGCATTTTTGATACGGGCTTGTTCGCTCGGGCGAGCCCTCGCCCGAACGACCCGCCCGAACGAGTTCACATGGGCGCCCTCAAACGACCCGCCCGAACGACCGAAACGAAGCGACAGGGAGAGCCGGTCAAATGAGCTGCATGAACATGCACAAAGCCAACCTCGGGTCACAACTTAGTATTTTTGATATGGGCTCGTTTGCCTGGGCGCGCCCTCACCCGAACGACCCGCCCAAACGAGTTCACACGGGTGCCCTCAAACGACCCGCCCGAACGATTTTGCATGGGCGCCCGAATGACCGAAACGAACCAACAAGGGAGAGCCGGGCAAACAAGCTACACGAGCATGTACAAAGCCAACCTCGGGTCACAACTTAGCATTTTTGATACGGGCTCGTTCGCCCGGGCGTGCCCTCGCATGAACAACCCGCCCGAATGAGTTCACACGGGCGCCTTCAAACGACCTGCCCGAATGACCAAAATGAACCGACAAGGGAGAGTCAGGCAAATGCGCTGCAGGAACGTGCACAAAGCCAACCTCGGGTCACAACTTATCATTTTTGATACGGGCTCGTTCGCCCGGGCGCGCCCTCGCCAGAACGACCCACCCGAACGAGTTCACACGGGCGCCCTCAAACGACCTGCCCGAACGAGTTCACACAGATGCCTCAAACGACCCCTCCGAAAGACCCGCTTGAACGAGTTCACACGGGCGCCCTCAAACGACCCGCCCAAACGACCAACCCAAACGAATTCACACGGGCGCCCTCAAACGACCCGCCCGAACGATTTTGCATGGGTGCCCGAACGACCGAAACGAAGCGACAAAGGAGAGCCGGGCAAACGAGCTGCACGAACGTGCCCAAAGCCAACCTCAGGTCACAACCTAGCATTTTTGATTCGAGCTCGTTCACCCGGGCATGCCCTCGCACGGACGACCCGCCCGAACGAGTTCACACGGATGCCCTCAACCGACCTGCGCGAACGACCGAAACGAACCGACAAGGGAGCGTCGGGAAAACGAGCTGCACGAACGTGCACAAAGCTAACCTCAGGTCACAACTTAGCATTTCACACTGGCGACGTCAAATGACCCGCCTGAATGAGTTCACACGGGCGCTCTCAAACGACCCGCGCAAACCATTTTGCATGGGTTCCCGAATGACCGAAACGAAGCGACAAGGGAGAGTCGGGCAAACGAGCTGCACGAACGTGCAAAAATTCTACCTCGGGTCACAACTTAGCATTTTTGATACGGGCTCGTTCGCCCGGGCGTGCCCTCGCCCGAACGACCCGCCCGAACGAGTTCACACGGGCGCCCTCAATCGACCCGCCCGAACGAGTTCACACGGGCGCCCTCAAACGACCCGCCCGAACGACCGAACGAACCGACAAGGGAGAGCCGAGCAAACGAGCTGCACGAACGTGCACAAAGCCAACCTCGGGTCACAACTTAGCATTTTTTATATGCGCTCGTTCACCCGGGCGCGCCCTCGCCCGAACGACCCGCCCGAACGAGTTCGCACGGGCGCCCTCAAACGACCCGCCCGAACGACCGAACGAACCGACAAGGGAGAGCAGGGCAAACGAGCTGCACGAACGTGCACAAAGCCAACCTCGGGTCACAACTTAGCATTTTTGATACGGGCTCGTTTGCCCGGGCGTGCCCTCGCGCCAACGACCCGCTCGAACAAGTTCACACGGGCGTCCTCAAACGACCCGGCCGAATGACCGAACGAACCGACAAGGGAGAGCCGGGAAAACGAGCTGCACGAACATGCACAAAGCCAACCTCGGGTCACAACTTAGCATTTTTGATACGGGCTCGTTCGCCCGGGCGCGCCCTCGCCCGAACGACCCTCCCTAACGAGTTCACACGGGCGCCCTCAAATGACCCGCCCGAACGACCGAAACGAACTGACAAGGGAGAGCCTGGAAAACGAGCTGCACAAACATGCACAAAGCCAACCTCGGGTCACAACTTAGCATTTTTGATACGGGCTCGTTCGCCCAGGTGCGCCCTAGCACGAACGACCCACCCGAACGAGTTCACACGGGCGCCCTCAAACGACCCGCCCGAACGACCGAAACGAACCGGCAAGGGAGAGCCGGGCAAACGAGCTGCATGAATGTGCACAAAGCCAACCTCGGGTCACAACTTAGCATTTTTGATACGGGCTTGTTCGCCCGGGCGAGCCCTCGCCCGAACGACCCGCCCGAACGAGTTCACACGGGCGCCCTCAAACTACCCGCCCGAATGACAGAAACGAAGCGACAAGGGAGAGCCGGGAAAACGAGCTGCATGAACGTGCACAAAGCCAACCTCGGGTCACAACTTAGCATTTTTGATACGGGCTCGTTCGCCTGGGCGCACCCTCACTCGAACGACCCGCCCAAACGAGTTCACACGGGTGCCCTCAAACGACCCGCCAGAACGATTTTGCATGGGCGCCTGAACAACCGAAACGAACCAACAAGGGAGCGTCGGGCAAAAGAGCTACACGAACATGCACAAAGCCAACCTCGGGTCACAACTTAGCATTTTTGATACGGGCTCGTTCACCGGGCGCGCCCTCGCATGAAAGACCCGCCCGAACGAGTTCACACGGGCGCCTTCAAACGACCTGCCCGAACGACCGAAACGAACCGACAAGGGAGAGTCGGGCAAACGAGCTGCACGAACGTGCAAAAAGACAACCTCGGGTCACAACTTAGCATTTTTGATACGGGCTCGTTTTCCCGGGCGAGCCCTCGCCCGAACGAGTTCACACGGTCGCCCTCAAACGACCCGCCCGAACGACCGAAACAAAGCGACAAGGGAGAGTCGGGCAAACGAGATGCATGAACATGCACAAAGCCAGCCTCGGGTCACAACTTAGCATTTTTGATACGGTCTCGTTCGCCCGGGCGCGCGCTCACCCGAACGACCCGCCTGAACGAGTTCACACGGGTGCCCTCAAACGACCCGCCCGAACGATTTTGCATGGGCGCCCGAACGACCAAAACGAATCAACAAGGGAGAGCCGGGAAAACGAGCTGCATGAACGTGCACAAAGCCAACCTCAGGTCACAACTTAGCATTTTTGATACGGGCTCATTCGCCTGGATGCACCGTCGCACGAACGACCCGCCCGAACGAGTTCACACGGGCGCCCTCAAATGACCCGCCCGAATGACCGAAACGAACTGACAAGGGACAGCCGGGCAAACAAGCTGTGAGAACGTGCAAAAAGCCAACCTCAGGTCACAACTTAGCATTTTTGATACGGGCTCGTTTGCCCGGGCGCGCCCTCGCCTGAACGACCCGCCCAAACGAGTTCACACGGGTGCGCTCAAACGACCCGCCCGAACGACCGAAACGAACCGGAAAGGGAGAGCCGGGCAAACGAGCTGCACGAACATGCACAAAGCCAACCTCGGATCACAACTTAGCATTTTTGATATGGGCTCGTTCGCCCGGGCGCGCCCTCACCCGAACGACCTACCCGAATGAGTTCACATGGGCGCCCTCAAACGACCCGCCCGAAAGACCTGCCTGAATGAGTTCGCACGGGTGCCTCAAACGACCCACCCAAACGACCCGCCCGAACAAGTTCACACGGGCGCCCTCAAACGACCCGCCCGAACGAGTTCACACGGGCGCCCTCAAACGACTTGCCCGAACAACCGAAACGAACCGACAAGGGACAGTCGGGCAAACGAATTGCACGAACTTGCACAAAGCCAACCTCGGGTCACAACTTAGCATTTTTGATACGGGCTCATTCTCCCGGGTGCACCCTCGCCCGAACGAGTTCACATGGGCGCCCTCAAACGACCCACCCGAACGATTTTGCATGGGCTCCCGAACAACCGAAATGAACCAACAAGGGAGAGTCGGGCAAACAAGCTACACGAACGTGCACAAATCCAACCTCGGGTCACAACTTAGCAATTTTGATACGGGCTCGTTCGCCCAGGCGTGCCCTCGCCCGAACGACCCACCCGAACGAGTTCACACGGGTGCCCTCAAACGACCCGCCCGAACGACCAAAACAAACCGACAAGGGAGAGTCGGGCAAACGAGCTGCACGAATGTGCACAAAGCCAACCTCGGGTCAGAACTTAGCATTTTTGGTACGGGCTCGTTCGCCCGAGCGCTCCCTCGCCCGAACGAGTTCACACGGGCGCCCTCAAACGACACGGTCGAACGACTGAAACGAACCGACAAAGGAGAGCCGGGCAAACGAGCTGCACGAACTTGCACAAAGCCAACCTCGAGTCACAACATAGCATTTCTGATACGGGCTTGTTCACGTGGGCGCGCCCTCGCCCGAACGACCCGCCCAAACGAGTTCACACGGGCGCGCTGAAACGACCTGCTCGAATGACCGAAACGAACCGACAAGGGAGAGCCGGGCAAATGAGTTGCACGAACGTGCACAAAGCCAACCTCGGGTCACAACTTATCATTTTTGATACAGGCTCGTTTGCCCGGGCGCGCCCTCGCCCGAACGACCCGCCCGAACGAGTTCACATGGGCGCCCTCAAACGACCCGCCCGAACGAGTTGACACGGGTGCCTCAAACGACCCGTCTGAACGACCCGCCCGAACGAGTTCACACGGGCGTCCTCAAATGACCCGCCCGAACGACCGGCCCCAACGAGTTCACATGGGCTCCCTCAAACGACCCGCCTGAACGATTTTGCATGGGTGCACGAACGACCGAAACGAAGCGACAAGGGAGAGTCAGGCAAACGAGCTGCACGAACGTGCACAAAGCTAACCTCGGGTAACAACTTAGCATTTATGATATGAGCTCGATCGCCTGGGCGCGCCCTCACCCGAACGACCCGCCCGAACGAGTTCAGACAGGCAGTCGAACGACCCGCCCGAATGACCGAAAGGAACCGACAAGGGAGAGCCGGGCAAACGAGCTGCACAAACGTGCACAAAGCCAAGGTCGGGTCACAACTTAGCATTTTTCATACGGGTTCGTTCGGCGGGGCACGCCCTCGCCCGAACAACCCGCCCGAACGAGTTCACACAGGCGCCCTCAAACGACCCGCCCGAACGACCGAACGAACCGACAAGGGAGAGCCAAACAAGCTGCACGAACGTGCACAAAGCCAACCTCGGGTCATAACTTAGCATTTTTGATACGGGCTCGTTCGCCCGGGCGCGCCCTCGCCCGAACGAGTTCGCACGGGCGCCCTCAAACGACCCGCCCGAACGACCGAACGAACCGACAAGGGAGAGCAGGGCAAACGAGTTGCACGAACATGCACAAAGCCAACCTCGGGTCACAACTTAGCATTTTTGATACGGGCTCGTTTTCCCAGGCGTGCCCTCGCGCCAACGACCCGCCCGAACGAGTTCACACGGGCGTCCTCAAACGACCCGCCCGAATGACCGAACGAACCGACAAGGGAGAGCCGGGAAAACGAGCTGCACGAACGTGCACAAAGCCAACCTCGGGTCACAACTTAGCATTTTTGATACGGGCTCGTTCGCCCGGGCGTGCCCTCGCCCAAACGACCCTCCCTAACGAGTTCACACGGGCGCCCTCAAACGACTCGCCCGAATGACCGAAACGAACTGATAAGGGAGAGCCTGGAAAACGAGCTGCACAAACATGCACAAAGCCAACCTCGGGTCACAACTTAGCATTTTTGATACGGGCTCGTTCGCCCAGGCGCGCCCTAACATGAACGACCCACTCGAACGAGTTCACACGGGCGCCCTCAAACGACCCGCCCGAACGACCGAAACGAACCGGAAAGGGAGAGCCGGGCAAATGAGCTACATGAACGTGCACAAAGCCAACATCGAGTCACAACTTAGCATTTTTGATACGGGCTTGTTCGCTCGGGCGAGCCGTCGCCCGAACGACCCGCCCGAACGAGTTCACATGGGCGCCCTCAAACGACCCGCCCGAACGACCGAAACGAAGCGACAGGGAGAGCCGGTCAAATGAGCTGCATGAATGTGCACAAAGCCAACCTCGGGTCACAACTTAGTATTTTTGATATGGGCTCGTTTGCCTAGGCGCGCCCTCACCCGAACGACCCGCCCAAACGAGTTCACACGGGTGCCCTCAAACGACCCGCCCGAACGATTTTGCATGGGCGCCCGAATGACCGAAACGAACCAACAAGGGAGAGCCGGGCAAACGAGCTACACGAGCGTGTACAAATCCAACCTCGGGTCACAACTTAGCATTTTTGATACGGGCTCGTTCGCCCGGGCGTGCCCTCGCATGAACAACCCGCCCGAATGAGTTCACACGGGCGCCTTCAAACGACCTGCCCGAATGACCGAAATGAACCGACAAGGGAGAGTCAGGCAAATGCGCTGCAGGAACGTGCACAAAGCCAACCTCGGGTCACAACTTAGCATTTCACACTGGCGACGTCAAATGACCCGCCTGAATGAGTTCACACGGGCGCTCTCAAACGACCCGCGCAAACCATTTTGCATGGGTTCCCGAATGACCGAAACGAAGCGACAAGGGAGAGTCGGGCAAACGAGCTACACGAACGTGCAAAAATTCTACCTCGGGTCACAACTTAGCATTTTTGATACGGGCTCGTTCGCACGGGCGTGCCCTCGCCCGAACGACCCGCCCGAACGAGTTCACACGGGCGCCCTCAATCGACCCGCCCAAACGAGTTCACACGGGCGCCCTCAAACGACTCGCCCGAACGACCGAACGAACCGACAAGGGAGAGCCGAGCAAACGAGCTGCACGAACGTGCACAAAGCCAACCTCGGGTCACAACTTAGCATTTTTTATATGCGCTCGTTCACCTGGGCACACCCTCGCCCGAACGACCCGCCCGGACGAGTTCGCACAGGCGCCCTCAAACGACCCGCCCGAACGACCGAACGAACCGACAAGGGAGAGCAGGGCGAACGAGCTGCACGAACGTGCACAAAGCCAACCTCGGGTCACAACTTAGCATTTTTGATACGGACTCGTTTGCCCGGGCATGCCCTCGCGCCAACGACCCGCCCGAACAAGTTCACACGGGCGTCCTCAAACGACCCGGCCGAATGACCGAACGAACCGACAAGGGAGAGCCGGGAAAACGAGCTGCACGAACATGCACAAAGCCAACCTCGGGTCACAACTTAGCATTTTTGATACGGGCTCGTTCGCCCGGGCGCGCCCTCGCCCGAACGACCCTCCCTAACGGGTTCACACGGGTGCCCTCAAATGACCCGCCCGAACGACCGAAACGAACTAACAAGGGAGAGCTTGGAAAACGAGCTGCACAAACATTCACAAAGCCAACCTCGGGTCACAACTTAGCATTTTTGATACGGGCTCGTTCGCCCAGGTGCACCCTAGCACGAACGACCCACCCGAACGAGTTCACACGGGCGCCCTCAAACGACCCGCCCGAACGACCGAAACGAACCGGCAAGGGAGAGCCGGACAAACGAGCTGAATGAATGTGCACAAAGCCAACCTCGGGTCACAACTTAGCATTTTTGATACGGGCTTGTTCGCCCGGGCGAGCCCTCGCCCGAACGACCCGCCCGAACGAGCTCACACGGGCGCCCTCAAACTACCCGCCCGAATGACAGAAACGAAGCGACAAGGGAGAGCCGGGAAAACGAGCTGCATGAACGTGCACAAAGCCAACCTCGGGTCACAACTTAGCATTTTTGATACGGGCTCGTTTGCCTGGGCGCACCCTCACTCGAACGACCCGCCCAAACGAGTTCACACGGGTGCCCTCAAACGACCCGCCCGAACGATTTTGCATGGGCGCCTGAACAACCGAAACGAACCAACAAGGGAGCGCCGGGCAAACGAGCTACACGAACATGCACAAAGCCAACCTCGGGTCACAACTTAGCATTTTTGATACGGGCTCGTTCACCCGGGCGCGCCCTCGCATGAAAGACCCGCCCGAACGAGTTCACACGGGCGCCTTCAAACGACCTGCCCGAACGACCGAAACGAACCGACAAGGGAGAGTCGGGCAAACGAGCTGCACGAACGTGCAAAAAGCCAACCTCGGGTCACAACTTAGCATTTTTGATACGGGCTCGTTTTCCCGGGCGAGCCCTCGCCCGAACGAGTTCACACGGTCGCCCTCAAACGACCCGCCCGAACGACCGAAACGAAGCGACAAGGGAGAGTCGGGCAAACGAGATGCATGAACATGCACAAAGCCAACCTCGGGTCACAACTTAGCATTTTTGATACGGTCTCGTTCGCCCGGGCGCGCCCTCACCCGAACGACCCGCCTGAACGAGTTCACACGGGTGCCCTCAAACGACCCGCCCGAACGATTTTGCATGGGCGCCCGAACGACCAAAACGAACCAACAAGGGAGAGCTGGGAAAACGAGCTGCATGAACGTGCACAAAGCCAACCTCAGGTCACAACTTAGCATTTTTGATACGGGCTCATTCGCCTGGATGCACCATCGCACGAACGACCCGCCCGAACGAGTTCACACGGGCGCCCTCAAATGACCCGCCCGAATGACCGAAACGAACTGACAAGGGACAGCCGGGCAAACAAGCTGTGAGAACGTGCGAAAAGCCAACCTCAGGTCACAACTTAGCATTTTTGATACGGGCTCGTTTGCCCGGGCGCGCCCTCGCCTGAACAACCCGCCCAAACGAGTTCACACGGGTGCGCTCAAACAACCCGCCCGAACGACCGAAACGAACCGGAAAGGGAGAGCCGGGCAAACGAGCTGCACGAACATGCACAAAGCCAACCTCGAATCACAACTTAGCATTTTTGATATGGGCTCGTTCGCCCGGGCGTGCCCTCACCCGAACGACCTACCCGAATGAGTTCTCATGGGCGCCCTCAAACGACCCGCCCGAAAGACCTGCCTGAATGAGTTCGCACGGGTGCCTCAAACGACCCACCCAAACGACCCGCCCGAACAAGTTCACACGGGCGCCCTCAAACGACCCGCCCGAACGAGTTCACACGGGCGCCCTCAAACGACTTGCCCGAACAACCGAAACGAACCGACAAGGGACAGTCGGGCAAACAAATTGCACGAACTTGCACAAAGCCAACCTCGGGTCACAACTTAGCATTTTTGATACGGGCTCATTCTCCCGGGTGCACCCTCGCCCGAACGAGTTCACATGGGCGCCCTCAAACGACCCACCCGAACGATTTTGCATGGGCTCCCGAACGACCGAAATGAACCAACAAGGGAGAGTCGGGCAAACAAGCTACACGAACGTGCACAAATCCAACCTCGGGTCACAACTTAGCAATTTTGATACGGGCTCGTTCGCCCAGGCGCGCCCTCGCCCGAACGACCCACCCGAACGAGTTCACACGGGCGCCCTCAAACGACCCGCCCGAACGACCAAAACAAACCGACAAGGGAGAGTCGGGCAAACGAGCTGCACGAATGTGCACAAAGCCAACCTCGGGTCAGAACTTAGCATTTTTGATACGGGCTCGTTCGTCCGAGCGCTCCCTCGCCCGAACGAGTTCACACGGGCGCCCTCAAACGACACGGCCGAACGACTGAAACGAACCGACAAAGGAGAGCCGGGCAAACGAGCTGCACGAACTTGCACAAAGCCAACCTCGAGTCACAACATAGCATTTCTGATACGGGCTTGTTCACGTGGGCGCGCCCTCGCCCGAACGACCCGCCCGAACGAGTTCACACGGGCGCGCTGAAACGACCTGCTCGAATGACCGAAACGAACCGACAAGGGAGAGCCGGGCAAATGAGTTGCACGAACATGCACAAAGCCAACCTCGGGTCACAACTTATCATTTTTGATACAGGCTCGTTTGCCCGGGCGCGCCCTCGCCCGAACGACCCGCCCGAACGAGTTCACATGGGCGCCCTCAAACGACCCGCCCGAACGAGTTGACACGGGTGCCTCAAACGACCCGTCTGAACGACCCGCCCGAACGAGTTCACACGGGCGTCCTCAAATGACCCGCCCGAACGACCGGCCCCAACGAGTTCACATGGGCTCCCTCAAACGACCCGCCCGAACGATTTTGCATCGGTGCACGAACGACCGAAACGAAGCGACAAGGGAGAGTCAGGCAAACGAGCTGCACGAACGTGCACAAAGCTAACCTCGGGTCACAACTTAGCATTTATGATATGAGCTCGATCGCCTGGGCGCGCCCTCGCCCGAACGACCCGCCCGAACGAGTTCAGACAGGCAGTCGAACGACCCGCCCGAATGACCGAAAGGAACCGACAAGGGAGAGCCGGGAAAACGAGCTGCACAAACGTGCACAAAGCCAACGTCGGGTCACAACTTAGCATTTTTGATACGGGCTCGTTCGGCGGGGCACGCCCTCGCCCGAACAACCCGCCCGAACGAGTTCACACGGGCACCCTCAAACGAGCCGCGCGAACGACCCACCCGAAAGACCCGGCCGAACGAGTTCACACGGGTGCCTCAAACGACCCTCCCGAACGAGTTCACACGGGCAACCTCAAATGACCCGTCTGAACGAGTTCACACGGGCTCCCTCAAACGACCCGCCCAAACGATTTTGCATGAGTGCCCGAATGACCGAAACGAAGCGACAAGGGAGAGTCGGGCAAACCAGCTACACGAACGTGCACAAATTCAACCTCGGGTCACAACTTCACATTTTTTATATGGGCTCATTTGCCTGGGCGCACCCTCGCCTGAACGACCCGCCCGAACGAGTTCAGATGGGCGCCCTCAATCGACCCGCCCGAATGAGTTCACATGGGTGCCCTCAATCGACCTGCCCGAATGACCGAACGAACCGACAAGGGAGAGCCAGGTAAACGAGCTGCACGAACGTGCACAAAGCCAACCTCGGGTCACAACTAAGCATTTTTGGTACAGGCTCGTTCGCCCGGGCGCGCCCTTGCCCGAACGACCCGCCCAAACGAGTTCACACGGGCGCCCTCAAATGACCCGCTCGAACGACCGAAACGAACCGACAAGGGAGAGTTGGGCAAACGAGCTGCACGAACGTACACAAAGCCAACCTCGGGTCATAACTTAGCATTTTTGATATGGGCTCGTTCGCCCGGGCGCGCCCTCGCCCGAACGACCCGCTCGAACGAGTTCACACGGGCGCCCTCAAACGACCCGCCCAAACGAGTTCACAAGGGTGCCTCAAATGACCCGCCCGAACGAGTTCACACGGGCGCCCTCAAACGACCCGCCCGAATGAGTTCACACGGGCGCCCTCAAACGACCCCCCGGAACGATTTTGCATGGGTGCCCGAATGACCGAAACGAAGCGACAAGGGAGAGCTGGGAAAACGAGCTGCACGAACGTGCACAAAGCCAACCTCGGGTCACAACTTAGCATTTTTGATACGGGCTCGTTCGTCCAGGCACGCCCTCGCCCGAACGACTCGCTCAAACGAGTTCACACGGGCGCCCTCAAACGACCCGCCCGAATGACCGAAACGAACCGACAGGGGAGAGCCGGGCAAACGAGCTGCACGAACGTGCACAAGGCCAACCTCGGGTCACAACTTAGCATTTTTTAGACTGGCTTGTTCGCCCGGCCGCGGCCTCACCTGAACGGCCTGCCCGAACGAGTTCACACGGGCGCCCTCAAATGATCTGCCTGAACGACCGAAACGAACCGACAAGGGAGAGCCGGGCAAATGAGCTGCACGAACATGCATAAATCCAACCTCGGGTCACAACTTAGCATTTTTGATACGGGCTTGTTCGCCCAGGCGCGCCCTCGCCCGAACGAGTTCACAAGGGCACCCTCAAATGACCCGCTCGAATGAGTTCACACGGGTGCCTCAAATGACCTGCCCGAACGAGTTCACACGGGCGCCCTCAAACGACCCGCCCGAACCATTCGGCATGGGTGCCCGAATGACCGAAACGAAGTGACAAGGGAGAGCCAGGAAAACGAGCTGCACGAACATGCACAAAGCCAACCTCGGGTCACAACTTAGCATTTTTGATATGGGCTCGTTCGCCCGGGCGCGCCCTTGCCCGAACGACCTGCCTGAACGAGTTCACACGGGCGCCCTCAAACGACCCGCCCGAACGATCGAAACGAACCGACAAGGGAGAGCCTGGCAAACGAGCTGCACAAATGTGCACAAAGCCAACCTCGGGTCACAACTTAGCATATTTTATACGGGCTTGTTCGCCCGGGCGCGCCCTAGCACGAACAACCCACCCGAACGAGTTCACACGGGCGCCCTCAAACGACCCGCCCGAACGACCGAAACGAACCGGCAAGGGAGAGCCGGGCAAACGAGTTGCACGAACGTGCACAAATCCAACCCCGGGTCACAACTTAGCATTTTTGATACAGGCTTGTTCGCCCGGGGGAGCCCTCGCCCGAACGACCCGCCCGAATGAGTTCACACGGGCGCCCTCAAACGACCCGTCCGAATGACCGAAACGAAGCGACAAGGGAGAGCCGGGCAAACGAGCTGCATGAACGTGCACAAAGCCAACCTCGGGTCACAACTTAGCATTTTTGATACGGGCTCGTTCGCCTGGGCGGGCCCTCACCCGAACGACCCGCCCTGTAAGGTCCTTGGATACGGGCGCGTTGGGGCGCCGGGCGAAGTCACCGTGCACGGGCGCACGGGCGGGCGCAGGCTGCACGACCGGCGGGCGGGTCTGCACGACAGAAGGGCGGGTCTGCACGACGGGCGGGTGAGCGCACACGGGCCGGTGAGCGCACACAGAAATGCGACGAAACCGTGAACAGAAAAGCGACGAAACTAGCAACACTTATGAATGCGACTAAGTGTTGGGAGTTTTTTATAGCGACTTGGAAGGAGGCTTGCATGAGGGCAATGCCGACTTGAAGAGAAGCATTTATGGGGGTGTGGATGTCAATTTGGGGGTCGGCCAAGTGGCTAACGCCCACATGAGGGACCACACATAAAATCATGTAAGATGCATATATATAAAGGAGTTTGAGAGCTCATTTGTTCACCATCGAATCACATTCTCTAATACGCATAAGAGGGGTAAAACTGCGCAGGGGTAAAAGAGACTACGCATATCTCATGCGTAGGTCTTATAAGGTGCAGTTTTGGAATTTTATGCCGGTTGGAGGGTGGAAAGTGTGTCGGGGTTCGAGATATGTGTGCAGGACTTGGTAAGAAGGTCGAGTGGCTCGAGTGAGCACTTCTTCTTGTGCAAGGGTGCACACGGTTGTAAAGCAGGTTGCTTGTATTGTAAAATTGATTAAGTGTGAGACTTGGTTCGTCCAAGACACACTGTTGTATTGTAATCTGATATTCTTAATAAAATTGTTGGGCAGACTGTTCGGGAGTTGCCCCTCCCTTTATACTTGTTTGCAATTGTTGATGTTCTCGGTTAATTGCATATGGATAATGAATGAGTATGGGCTTCATTAAAGTATAAAGGATTAATGCTTTTACTTGGTTGCGAATCACAAACTAAGTATGTTAATGTTGGAGTAGGCGTAGTCCACGAATGTTAGTATTGTTAAAAAGAAAGCATTCGGTGGTGCTGCACCTCACTACAAGCGGTTGGAAGACTACCGTAGGTGTAGAGGCGTGACAGTTGGTATCAGAGCTCGGTCAGGAGCTGGTGGAGCAAGTGTGAGGAAGCTTGGAAATTGATGACAGGTGAAGCCGATGCAGATAAGGTTATGGAGAAATCATGGATGAATAGTCTGGGTTTCGTAGACTTGATGGTTCATGGAAAGACCATTCAAGCTCTGGTAGACACAGGTGCTACACATAACTTTATGACAACACGGTTAGCAAAAGAGGCTGGGCTGACATCTAATATGGAGGTCAAGGCAGTAAACTCTAGAGCTAAGGTGGCAGGTTTGGTACACGATGTACCTGTACAGATGAAAGAATGGAAGAGTCAGTTGGACTTCATAGTGATGGAGATGAATGACTTCGATGTGATACTTGGACAAGAATTCTTGAAGGGAAACAAGGCTATTGTTGTCCCCTTCTGTGATGAAGATGGTGCAAACACGACTATGATGGAGGATGAACTTGAGGTTGATCAAGTTGAACCAGGGTCGTGCAGTTTGTCAACATGGATGGATGAGGTCACTCACAGGGAGGAGCCTCATGATGATGAAGTAAGTATTGATACTTGTGTTTCATTTGGGCATTTGGAAGATGGACCATGTGCAGGGAAGGGCAAAGCCAGTTTTCCAAAGCAAGAGGACATCTCACCATGGATGACTATGATGGAACCTTGTATGGAGAAGCAAGGATTGTCGATTGTTGCAGGACTTGTTGAGGCTGTTTGTGACCTTATGGTAGAAGGTACAAAGGCCCTTGACAAGGGAGGAACATGATGATCGTTGTGGAGGATTGGGTCATGCTTTAGCCACATGGAGAATTGGCTAAGTGCCCGGCATGACTCATAGACAGGTTGAGGAGGGCACACACTTGTGATGTTTTGGGTGGACTTGTCATGGCCGAGACCAAGAGCAAGTCTTGATGGACACTTTGGTGGAGGAGCTATGATGAAGGGACTCATGACATGATGATGAGATGGTTGGGTGACCGAGTTCACTAAACCGAAAGTTGAAGACTTGGATGAGATGGCCAGATGTTGTGATGTGTCTACTTGGTTGGACTACATGGGCAGCTTAGTCATGGACATCAGGTTGGAGACTTGAAGACATGGAGCATGGCAGACCTATGCAAGGACATTGTGTGGAAGCACTTGTAGAGATGTCAAGGGACATCCAAAGAGGAGTGCTAGGGCAGGAATGTTATGCAGGAGGACTTGCTAGTGTGACATGGGAACTTGAGGATGGCACATTGAAAATGATGAAGAGAACTTCATGGACCTGAATGGGGCACATCGAGAGTTGTTAAGATTGAAGACTTGGACGGGGCGTGACACGCCCGAACGAGTTTACACGGGTGCCCTCAATCGACCTGCCCGAACGATTTTGCATGGGCGCCCGAACGACCGAAACGAACCAACAAGGGAGAGCCGGGCAAATGAGCTGCACGAACGTGAACAAAGCCAACCTGAGGTCACAACTTAGAATTTTTTATACGGGCTCGTTCGCCTGGGCGCGCCCTTGCACGAACGACCCGCCCGAACGAGTTCACACGGGCGCCCTCAAACGACCCACCCGAACGACCGAAACGAACTGACAAGGGAGAGCCGGGCAAACGAGCTGCACGAACGTGCACAAAGCCAACCTCGGGTCACAACTTAGCATTTTTGATACGGGCTCGTTCGCCCGGGCACGCCCTCACCCGAACGACCTACCCGAATGAGTTCACATGGGCGCCCTCAAACGACCCGCCCGAACGACCCGCCTGAACGAGTTCGCACGGGCGCCTCAAACGACCCACCCGAACGACCCGCCCGAACAAGTTCACACGGGCGCCCTCAAACGACCCGCCCGAACGAGTTCACACGGGCACCCTCAAACGACCTGCCCGAACGACCGAAACGAACCGACAAGGGACAGCCGGGCAAACGAGCTGCACGAATGTGCACAAAGCCAACCTCGGGTCACAACTTAGCATTTTTAATACGGGCTCATTCTCCCGGGCGCACCCTCGCCCGAACGAGTTCACATGGGCGCCCTCAAACGACCCGCCCGAACGATTTTGCATGGGCTCCCGAACAACCGAAATGAACCAACAAGGGAGAGCTGGGCAAACAAGCTACACGAATGTGCACAAACCAAACCTTGGGTCACAACTTAGCAATTTTGATACGGGCTCGTTCGCCCGGGCACGCCCTCGTCCGAACGACCCACCCGAACGAGTTCACATGGGCGCCCTCAAACGACCCGCCCGAATGACCAAAACAAACCGACAAGGGAGAGCCGGGCAAACGAGCTGCACGAATGTGCACAAATCCAACCTCGGGTCAGAGCTTAGCATTTTTGATACGGGCTTGTTCACCTGGGCACTCCCTCGCCTGAACGAGTTCACACGGGCGCCCTCAAAAGACGTGCCCGAACGACTGAAACGAACCGACAGAGGAGAGCCAGGCAAACGAGCTGCACGAACGTGCACAAAGCCAACCTCGAGTCACAACATAGCATTTCGGATACGGGCTCGTTCGACCAGGCGCGCCCTCGCCCGAATGACCCGCCCGAACGAGTTCACACGTGTGCCCAGAAACGACCCGCTCGAACGGCCGAAACGAACTGACAAGGGAGAGCCGAGCAAACGAGCTACACGAACGACCCGCCCGAACGACCTGCCCGAACGAGTTCACATGGGCGCCCTCAAACGACCCGCCCAAATGACCCGCCCGAACGAGTTGACATGGGCACCTCAAATGACCCGTCTGAACGACCCACCCGAACGAGTTCAGACGAGCGCCCTCAAACGACCCGCCCGAACGAGTTCAGACGGGCGCCCTCGAACGACCCGCCCGAACGATTTTGCATGGGTGCACGAACGACCGAAACGAAGCGACAAGGGAGAGTCAGGCAAATGAGCTACACGAATGTGCACAAAGCTAACCTTGGGTCACAACTTAGCATTTATGATACGGGCTCGTTCGCCTGGGCGCGCCCTCGCCCGAACGACTTGCCCGAACGAGTTCAGACAGCCAATCAAACGACCCGCCCGAACGACCGAAAGGAACGGACAAGGGAGAGCCGGGAAAATGAGATGCACAAACGTGCACAAAGCAGACGTCAGGTCACAACTTAGCATTTTTGATACGGGCTCGTTCGGCGGGGCGCGCCCTCGCCCGAAAAGCCCGACCGAACGAGTTCACACGGGCGCCCTCAAACGACCCGCACGAAAGACCCGCCCGAACGAGTTCACACGGGCGCCCTCAAACGACCCGCCCGAACGAGTTCACACGGGCGCCTCAAACGACCCGCCCGAACGAGTTCACACGGACGACGTCAAATGACCCGCCTGAACGTGTTCACACGGGCGCCCTCAAACGACCCACCCAAACAATTTTGCATGGGTGCCCGAATGACCGAAACTAAGCGACAAGGGAGAGTCGGGCAAACGAGCTGCACGAACGTGCACAAATTCAACCTCGGGTCACAACTTAGCATTTTTGATACGGGCTCATTCTCCGGGGTGCGCACTCACCTGAACGACCCACCCGAACGAGTTCACACGGGCGCTTTCAATCCACCCGCTCAAACGAGTTCACACGGGCGCCCTCAAACGACCCGCCCGAACGACCGAACCAACCAACAAGGGAGAGCCAGGCAAACGAGATGCACGAACTTGCACAAAGCCAACCTCGAGTCACAACTTAGCATTTTTGATACAGGCTCATTCGCCCAGGCGCGCCCTCACACGAACGACCCGCCCGAACGAGTTCACACGGGCGCCCTCAAACGACCCGCTCGAACAACCGAAACGAACCGACAAGGGAGAGACGGGAAAACGAGCTGCACGAACGTACACAAAGCCAACCTCGGGTCATAACTTAGCATTTTTGATATGGGCTCGTTCGCCCGGGCGCGCCCTCGCCCGAACGACCCGCTCGAACGAGTTCACACGGGCGCCCTCAAACGACCCGCCCAAACGAGTTCACAAGGGTGCCTCAAACGACCCGCCCGAGCGACCCGCCCGAACGAGTTCACACGGGCGCCCTCAAACGACCCACCCGAACGAGTTCACACGGGCGCCCTCAAACGACCCGCCCGAACGAGTTCACACGGGCGCCCTCAAACTACCACCCGGAACGATTTTGCATGGGTGCCCGAACGACCGAAACGAAGCGACAAGGGAGAGATGGGAAAACGAGCTGCACGAACGTGCACAAAGCCAACCTCGGGTCACAACTTAGCATTTTTGATACGGGCTCGTTCACCTAGGCACACCCTCACCCGAACGACCCGCCCGAATGAGTTCACACGGGCGCCCTCAAGCGACCCGCTCGAACGACCGAAACGAACCGACAAGGGAGAGCCGGGCAAATGAGTTGCACGAACGTGCACAAAGCCAACCTCGGGTCACAACTTAGCATTTTTTAGACGGGCTCATTCGCCCGGCCGCGCCCTCGCCCGAACGACCTGCCCGAACGAGTTCACACGGGCGCCCTCAAATGATTCGCCCGAATGACCGAAACGAACCGACAAGGGAGAGCCGGGCAAACGAGCTGCACGAACATGCACAAAGCCAACCTTGGGTCACAACTTAGCATTTTTGATATGGGCTTGTTCGCCCGGGCGCGCCCTCGCCCGAACGACCCGCCAGAACGACTTCACAAGGGCGCCCTCAAATGACCCGCCCGAACGAGTTCACACGGGTGCCTCAAATCACCCGCCCGAATGGGTTCACACGGGTGCCCTCAAACGACCCGCCCGAACGATTCTGCATGGGTGCCCGAACGACCGAAACGAAGTGACAAGGGAGAGTCGGGCAAACGAGCTGCACGAACATGCATAAAGCCAACCTCAGGTCACAACTTAGCATTTTTGATATGGGCTCATTCGCCCGGGCGCGCCCTTGCTCGAACGACCCTCCCGAACGAGTTCACACGGGCGCCCTCAAACGACCCGCCCGAACGATCAAAACGAACCGACAAGGGAGAGTCTGGCAAATGAGCTGCACCAACATGCACAAAGCCAACCTCGTGTCACAACATAGCATATTTTATATGGGCTTGTTCACCCTGGCGCGCGGTAGCACGAACGACCCACCCGAACGAGTTCACACGGCCGCCCTCAAACGACCCGCCCGAACGACCGAAACGAACCGGCAAGGGAGAGCCGGGCAAACGAGCTACACAAACGTGCACAAAGCCAACCTCGGGTCACAACTTAGCATTTTTTATACGGGCTTGTTCGCCTGGGCGAGCCCTCGCCCGAACGACCCGCCCGAATGAGTTCACACGGGCGCCCTCAAACGACCCGTCCAAACGACCGAAACGAAGCGCCAAGGGAGAGCCGGGCAAACGAGCTGCATGAACGTGCACAAAGCCAACCTCGGGTCACAACTTATCATTTTTGATACAGGCTTGTTCGCCCGAGCGCGCCCTCACCCGAACGACTCGCCCAGTAAGGTCCTTGGATACGGGCGCGTTCGGGCGCCAGGCGAAGTCACCGTGCACGGGCGCACGGGCGGGCGCGGTTTGCATGACCGGCGGGCGGGTCTGCACGACAGGCGGGCGGGTCTGCACGAGAGGCGGGCGAGGCTGCACGGCGGGCGGGTCTGCACGACAGGCGGGCGGGTCTGCACGACGAGAGGGTGAGCGCACATGGGCGGGTGAGCGCACACGGAAATGCGACGAAACCGTGAATAGAAAAGCGATGAAACCAGCAACACTTATGAATGCGACTAAGTGTTGGGAGTTTTTTATAGCGACTTGGAAGGAGGCTTGCGTGAGGGCAAGGCCGACTTGAAGAGAAGCATTTATGGGCATGTGGATGCCAATTTGGGGGTCGGCCAAGGGGCTAACGCCCACATGAGGGACCACACATAAAACCATGTAAGCTGCATATATATAAAGGAGCTTGAGAGCTCATTTATTCACCATCGAATCACATTCTCTCATACGCATAAGAGGGGTAAAACTGCGCAGGGGTAAAAGAGACTAAGCATATCTCATGCGTAGGTCTTATAAGGTGCAGTTTTGGAATTTTATGCCGGTTGGAGGGTGGCAAGTGTGCCGGGGTTCGAGATATGTGTGCAGGACTTGGTAAGAAGGTCGAGTGGCTTGAGTGAGAACTTCTTCTTGTGCAAGGGTGCACACGATTGTAAAGCAGGTTGCTTGTATTGTAAAATTGATTAAGTGTGAGACTTGGTTCGTCCAAGACACACTGTTGTATTGTAATCTGATATTCTTAATAAAATTGTTGGGCAGACTGTTCGGGAGTTGCCCCTCCCTTTATACTTGTTTGCAATTGTTGATGTTCTCGGTTAATTGCATATGGATAATGAATGAGTATGGGCTTCATTAAAGTATAAAGGATTAATGCTTTTACTTGGTTGCGAATCACAAACTAAGTATGTTAATGTTGGAGTAGGCGTAGTCCACGAATGTTAGTATTGTTAAAAAGAAAGCGTTCGGTGGTGCCGCACCTCGCTACAAGCAGTTGGAAGACTACCGTAGGTGTAGGGGCATGACAGTTGGTATCAGAGCTCGGTCAGGAGCTGGTGGAGCAAGTGTGAGGACACTTGGAAATTGATGACAGGTGAAGCCGATGCAGATAAGGTTATGGAGAAATCATGGATGAATAGTCTGGGTTTCGTAGACTTGATGGTTCATGGCAAGACCATTCAAGCTCTGGTAGACATAGGTGCTACAAATAACTTTATGACAACACGGTTAGCAAAAGAGGCTGGGCTGACATCTAATATGGAGGTCAAGGCAGTAAACTCTAGAGCTAAGGTGGTAGGTTTGGTACACAATGTACCTGTACAGATGAAAGAATGGAAGAGTCAGTTGGACTTCATAGTGATGGAGATGAATGACTTCAATGTGATACTTGGACAAGAATTCTTGAAGGGCAACAAGGCTATTGTTGTCCCCTTCTGTGATGAAGATGGTGCAAACACGACTATGATGGAGGATGAACTTGAGGTTGATCACGTTGAACCCGAGTCGTGCAGTTTGTCAACATGGATGGATGAGGTCACTCACAGGGAGGAGCCTCATAATGATGAAGTAAGTATTGATACTTGTGTTTCATTTGGGCATTTGGAAGATGGACCATGTGCAGGGAAGGGAAAATCTAGTTTGCCAAGGCAAGAGGACATCTCACCATGGATGACTATGATGGAACCTTGTATGGAGAAGCAAGGATTGTCGATTGTTGCAGGACTTGTTGAGGCTGTTTGTGACCTTATGGTAGAAGGTACAAAGGCCCTTGAAAAGAGAGGAAAATGATGATCGTTGTGGAGGATTGGGTCATGCTTTAGCCACATGGAGAATTGGCTAAGTGCCCGACATGACTCATAGACAGGTTGAGGAGGGCACACACTTGTGATGTTTTGGGTGGACTTGTCATGGCCGAGACCAAGAGCAAGTCTTGATGGACACTTTGGTGTAGGAGCTATGATGAAGGGACTCATGACATGATGATGAGATGGTTGGGTGACTGAGTTCACTAAACCGAAAGTTGAAGACTTGGATGAGATGGCCAGATGTTGTGATGTGTCTACTTGGTTGGACTACATGGGAAGCTTAGTCATGGACATCAGGTTGGAGACTTGAAGACATGGAGCATGGAAGACCTATGCAAGGACATTGTGTGGAAGCACTTGTAGAGATGTCAAGGGACATCCAAAGAGGAGTGCTGGGGCAGGAATGTTATGCAGGAGGACTTGCTAGTGTGACATGGGAACTTGAGGATGGCACATTGCAGATGATGAAGAGGACTTCATGGACCTGAATGGGGCACATCAAGAGTTGGTAAGATTGAAGACTTGGATGGACTTGTGAGCAGCTATGGAGCATTCCTACTACATGGGAATGGGTTATGGAGCTCATGAGGACATGAGATTGTTGTAACTTTTAGGGACTTCATGTATGGTGGACTTAAAGATCTAATACATTGAGGAGCTGAGGTCAGGTGACTTTGATGCAGTATGGGATGCATACTTTCAAAGTGCATGTATGGGCATGGCTTGGAAGGGTGACTTGATGTAGAGGATCAGTATGAAGCACTTTGGAGTGATGGAGTTACAATGATGATGATGATGCTTTGGTGATACACTTGAGCATGGGTTGAGCCGAGACTCAACGACTTTCTATACATGAGAGCTGATTTGATCAAGGATCATGGGCAGCACATGGATAGGTGAGACAAGTGCATACTTGTTTCTATGAAGACTTGAGGATGGCACATTGCAGATGATGGAGAGGGCTTCATGGACCTGAATGGGGGCACATCGAGAGTCGGTTTGATGAGATGATCTCTTCACTTTGGAGGAGACACACACATGGACAACATATTGTAGATGACAGTGGTTCTACATATGTTGCGGTGATGTTTGCCTTATGTGGAGGAGACAACATCATGGATGATGGTATGTTGTCGAGGACGACAACGATTTCAGGTGGAGGAGGATGTAAGGTCCTTGGATACGGGCGCACGGGCAGGCGCGGGCACACGGGCGGGCGCGGGCACACGGGCGGGTGTGGGCTGCACGACCAGCGGGCGGGTCTGCACGACAGGTGGGCGGGTCTGCACGAGAGGCGGGCGAGGCTGCACGACGGGTGGGTCTGCACGACAGGCGGGTGGGCCTGCACGACGGGAGGGTGAGCGCACATCGGCGGGTGAGCGCACACGAAAATGCGACGAAACCGTGAACAGAAAAGCGATGAAACCAGCAACACTTATGAATGCGACTAAGTGTTGGGAGTTTTTTATAGCGACTTGGAAGGAGGCTTGCGTGAGGGCAAGGCCGACTTGAAGAGAAGCGTTTATGGGCATGTGGATGCCAATTTGGGGGTCGGCCAAGGGGCTAACGCCCACATGAGGGACCACACATAAAACCATGTAAGATGCATATATATAAAGGAGCTTGAGAGCTCATTTGTTCACCATCGAATCACATTCTCTCATACGCATAAGAGGGGTAAAACTGCGCAGGGGTAAAAGAGACTACGCATATCTCATGCGTAGGTCTTATAAGGTGCAGTTTTGGAATTTTATGCCGGTTGGAGGGTGGCAAGTGTGCCGGGGTTCGAGATATGTGTGCAGGACTTGGTAAGAAGGTCGAGTGGCTCGGGTGAGCACTTCTTCTTGTGCAAGGGTGCACACGGTTGTAAAGCAGGTTGCTTGTATTGTAAAATTGATTAAGTGTGAGACTTGGTTTGGCCAAGACACACTGTTGTATTGTAATCTGATATTCTTAATAAAATTGTTGGGTAGACTGTTTGGGAGTTGCGCCTCCCTTTATACTTGTTTGCAATTGTTGATTTTCTCGGTTAATTGCATATGGATAATGAATGAGTATGGGCTTCATTAAAGTATAAAGGATTAATGCTTTTACTTGGTTGCGAATCACAAACTAAGTATGTTAATGTTGGAGTAGGCGTAGTCCACGAATGTTAGTATTGTTAAAAAGAAAGCGTTCAGTGGTGCCGCACCTCGCTACAAGCGGTTGGAAGACTACCGCAGGTGTAGGGGCGTGACACGCCCGAACGAGTTCACACGGGTGCTCTCAAACGACCCGCCCGAACGATTTTGCATGGGCGCCCGAACGACCGAAACGAACCAACAAGGGAGAGCCGGGCAAACGAGCTGCACGAACGTGCACAAAGCCAACCTCGGGTCACAACTTAGCATTTTTGATACGGGCTCATTCGCCCGGGCGCGCCCTCGCACGAACGACCCGCCCGAATGAGTTCACACGGGTGCCCTCAAACGACCTTCCTGAACGACCGAAATGAACCGACAAGGGAGAGCCGGGCAAACGAGTTGCACGAACATGCAAAAAGCCAACCTCGTGTCACAACATAGCATTTTTGATACGGGCTCGTTCGCCCGGGCGCGCCCTCGCCTGAACGACCCGCCCGAACGAGTTCACACGGGTGCCCTCAAACGACCCGCCCGAACGACCGAAACGAACCGGCAAGGGAGAGCCGGGCAAACGAGCTGCATGAATGTGCACAAAGCCAACCTCGGGTCACAACTTAGCATTTTTGATACGAGCTCGTTCGCCCGGGCGTGCCCTCACCCGAACGACCCACCGAACGTGTTCACACGAGCGCCCTCAAACTACCCGCCCGAACGAGTTCGCAAAGGCGCCTCAAACGACCCACCCGAACGACCCGCCCGAACAAGTTCACACGGGCGCCCTCAAACGACCCGCCCGAACGAGTTCACACGGGCGCCCTCAAACGACCTGCCTGAACGACCGAAACGAACCGACAAGGGAGAGCCGGGCAAACGAGCTGCACGAACGTGCACAAAGCCAACCTCGGGTCACAACTTAGCATTTTTTATACGGGCTCATTCTCCCGGGCGCACTGTTACACAGCAATTTGTCACCGTTTGTCACCGTCCCTGTTACCCCTCACCTGTACACTAGAGGACTCATTCTGGGACCTGTGAGAAGTGACATGACCTGAAACCACTTGCATAATATTCCTCTTAGTATGAGTTTCATTTGCCCTGAAGACATCTCCTGCAAAATCCTCATGAAAACAGCTCTTTTTACATTAGCGCAGGTTCACAATTCACTACCCGCTCCAATGAGGGAAATACTCTATAAAGGGCGCGCCATTGGCACTCTGTCCCAGAGTCACACTTGCACCAACCGAATTGAGTAAGGTTTTCAACGACCAAACTCCCGAAGGTTCTCTTCAACCCATTCACCAACTGAATCTATGTTGAGCTAGGATGGTTTGGCTTCGAATCTCCATAGGAGGGAAAGTGGTTTGCCACCTTTCATGGAAGTTTCTAAGTGATAAAGCCAATCCCATGAATAATGTGGTTGATCCTATCTCTTTCCCTCTCCATCTATAAAAGCTTGCCTCTATGTCTTGAGCAAGCTAGTTACAGTCACAAGAATGACAATAGTTCCAGGAGTTTAAGAGTTTGAAGCTGCAAGAGCCTCCTTTGCACCCATAAGGCCAAATCTAAGTAAGGAGATTCTTGTCACCCAAAGAGAGAGAGGCTTGTTTCCCATCCCAACAAGCTTTGCAAGACTTGTGTAGCTGATCACCCAGCCAAAGGAGGATTTGACGTCAAAACAATGGTTGTATTCTTCTTTGTTATTTATTAATAATAGATGAATATCATTATGGTTCCACTCTCATTGTCTCATGTTTGATGTTGAGTTATATCTTTTCTGACTGATATATAATTGCATCTACTAGATTTTACGCTTGTTTCCGTGTTGTTCTTTGCGTGTGCAGGTATCCTATCACGGAGATCGTGCGGATCGTGACCGGCCAAGGCAAAGGAACGAAGGCGACATCTCTTCGACGAACATTAGCATTGGAATCCAAGTAGGTTCTCACCATCCACTTTGTATTTTCAATTAGGAACTTGCGTGATAGCATTGTGTGATTGTTGCTAGACCCGGTCTGGGCTAGTAGGGATCGTCTCTGTCCGCAGAGAGGATTTACCTTCACAACAATTTGGCGACTCTGCTGGGGAGATCTTGTTGTTTGATTTGTAAACTTTAGACGGAGCCTGAAGCACGGCCAAGTAGCCTTTGAAACGCTATTGCTTTGCATTAGCGAAGTAGATCAACGCCACTTCAGTCAATCTCCGGTTTGGTTTACGGACTAAACAACTTGGAGTTTGTCTTGTCTCTTTGGTTTTTCTTGCCTTGATTGCTTAGATAGCTTTCTGGGTTGGATTTCTTGTTGTTTCTTGCTTCCTGGTTTGCCTAGATACTGTCTTCAAGCCCTGAGTCGCTTGCTTTTTGTTTTTGACTAAGCCAACTCGATTAGAGCGCTTTTTAGCTTTGCAGTCGCGCCCATTGGCGCAAGTTGCTCAAAGACAACCTGTGCCAATCCTATAAAAGTGCGAGTTACAGCCTGACAGTCGCGCCAGGCCTGTCAACTTTTTAGTTTGCTTGTCCTTAAGCCCTCTGAGCTTGGATTTTGTGTCTTGCTGTGTCTTTTTCAATTACTGGAGTGTATTTGATCCTGGTTTGACTGGTTTTAGACCTTCATCCTTCGGGTGTTTGCCTTTTTCTATCGATTACACTTTTTAGCCCTAGGGCATCTAGTGGCTTGGTGCATCGAGCCTTCCGTAGGAGTCTTGGGTTCTTTGATCGTCCAGTCTACTTTGCGATTACTTTTGCGTTTGCTCGGTAGTTGTTAAATCTTTTTCCGAGTGATTTGTTTCTTTTTCGCTTGGGTTTCACTTGGCTTCGTTTGGGTTTAGGTTACATAGCTCATAGAGGTCTTTGTGCTTTCTTCGTTTTGAAGGACTGCCTTGGTATTTCGGGGACTTGATTGTGTTCTCATTGAGTGAAGTTTGTCTCTTTTACTCATCGTTATTATCTCTCAAAATTTGTTTAGTGCACTTTTCCATTGAAAAGAAAACAAACAATCTCTTTTGCTTTGAATTAGTTAATGGAAATTAGAGCTTTTCGTTGTTATTAGCGATTAGTAACTTTAGAGAAAAGTTTTGTTAATTGCCATTAGCTGCATTAGAGTTATTGTTGATTGTTTTATGGTCATTTTTGTTTGTGTGAAAGCTCTCAACCCTCTCGTAGTTAGCATTCATCGAACGAAATGATATTCTTTGGCATATAGTTTGCATTTAGGGAATTGTGAGAGATTACATACGGGAGGACCTGGAAATTGAAACTTAACTAAAGATCAACCATAAAATGAACTGAATGAACTTAAAAACACATTGGAACATAACGCTCACTAATTAGAGGTCTAGGCTAGAGACGTGCTCCGGCGTCGTTAAACCTAGTCACTGTTGTTTCACACTATGGTTGGGTGATTCCTCCTTTTGTGACTCGATAGTGGTCTAGCATGGACTTGAGCTCCCATGTACCGTCGCGTATATAGGGGAGACCCCACTAGGTTATCATCCTTTATCCACAGGAAACCGTGTCTGCCGCCTTACAAGCCGTAACGCACCGAACACAACATTCGGGAAGATTGACTGCAGTACGGGAAGTCCTTGGTTTTCATATGATTGCCAAGGTGTATAAGCAGTTTTACGGATTGTCTGGTAAACCCTTTGCCTAGTTTCTCCAGAGTAGTCACTTTTGATCCTTTTCAGACTCCTTAAACGAAAAGGCTCACTTGAGCAGTTTGTCACTTCGGGCTCACAAAACATTCGAAGGCGACTAGAGTCACCTTTTTGTCCTTTTCTTGACTCTTAAAACATGAAAAGGTCAAGTTGTGTCCTTGCGTATTAAAATTTATTTGGCTGCGATTAAGATTACCTGGTTAGATCTTGTTTGTGTTAGCTTGAGTAGGCTTCTTTTCATTCTCGATGGCAACTTTTCCGGGGTTCACCAACCCAGGGATCCCCTCTGACGGGAACCCTGGTCATTTCGCTCCTTTTGGAAATGTTGGTGCTCCTTATATGGAAACGTTGTCCCTCCCAGGGTTAACTGTTGGGTTGCCGGTTTGGTTGTTCTCAACCTCTTTGGTCCCTGTCGTCTCACCGTCTAGTCAATCAGTCCCTCCACCTGAACAACATCATGTTGATTCTAAGGTGGACCTCTCCCCTTCTACGCCTACTTCTACGTCCTCATCTTCTACTTCGCCTGGTGAAAGTCTCGATTCGAGTAACCCGGTGGCGAAGAAGAAGACGAAGAAGAAGAAGGCTCCTAAGGGAGAGGTTACAAGTGTAGTTACCCCCTCGAGTACACCTGAAGTCGGGCCCCCTTCCGCTCCTCTGCGGAAGGTCAAGTTTCCTTGTCGATTATGCAAGGAGGACCATCTTCTTCGCGATTGTCTTGGCATTCCCACGGTACTAGAAGTATGGTCTCACGATCCGGCTCACCCCTCATCGTCCTCTGAAGCTCATGGTGATGCTACCTTATCAATCGGGAATGGTAAGGGAAAAGGGAAGATTCGAATCCCCTGTAGACTTTGTGAAGGCAATCATCCCCTTCACCTTTGTCCGCTCATGGATAAAGCCTCCGTTGGTTTGGAAAGTCTTACAGCTCCTTCACCTCAACTTCCCGTTGGTTATCAAAGTCTCTCTGTAGCTGCAGATCGTCCCCCTGCTGACAAAGAGATTGATTCATATTCTTCTCTTGTCCAGCCTCCTCTTCCCGAACCTGGCTGTGCCTAGCCTGTTCCAAACCAACCATTGGTCGGAAAGAGTGTCGACTCGAGTTCACCACCCGTCGATCACTCTGTTTCGGATGAGCATCATGCCCATGTTCTTCTCGTCTCTTCATATTCTCCTGAGTCCCGAAATGACTCTCCTAATCCAGCTGCTCCTGAAGGTTCTCCGTCGGTTCCTTTAGCACATGGGGGAAATCATATGATTCCCCCACCAAGTAGTCTGGTCGCTTCCTTTGATTGGAATCGCCTGATCGCCGGTCGCCTTCCATCCCATATGCCTTTCCAGATCACAGTACATGCCTGTGCTAAGGCAGTACCTGGCACTGTTTTGGATGAAGGGGCGTCTGTCAGTCTTATGTCGTACACTACTTGGCAAGCTTTAGGTTCCCCGCAGCTCGGGTCAGTCACTCAGAATCTGTTGGCCTTCGACGGAGGAGCCTGTCCATCTCTAGGAGTTCTCCCGAAGTTCCCTATTACTTTGGGAGGCAAAACCGTTTATATAGATGTCTTGGTTACCCAAGGTGTTTTAGACTTTAGTCTTCTCCTTGGTCGTGACTATGTTTACGCCATGGGGGCCCTCGTTTCTTCGCTTTTCCATGTGGTTTGCTTTCCGCACGATGGAAGAATTGTGACTATCGATCAAGTGTCATTCGTTAGTCCCCCGATGCCTCCTATGCCGTTTTCATCCCCTCCTAGTTTTCATCCACTAGTTGCATCTACCCCACCACAAATCAACTACGTGGCCACCTATCCCATGCCTGGATCCAGTGATGCCGCCATCATGCATAGTATCCTGGGGGCATTGGGCCCTGACTTCCAAGATGTTTCCCTTCCACCGGGAGTGGCAATCTTGGAAGCCCTGACTTTCTATTAATTATGATCAAGTTCGGGTGGAGCATAGTTCCTTTCCGATGTCAAGCTCCTTAAAAAATGAAACTAGGTTTGGTTGAGCATAGTTCCTTTCCGGTGTCAAGCTCCTTAAAAAACGAAACTAGGTTTGGTCAAAGCATAGTTCCTTTCCTGTGTCAAGCTCCTTAAAAAATGAAACTGGATCTGGTTGAGGATAGTTTTGATCTTGTGACGACCTCGTTAAAAAATGAAACAAGGTGTTCGAGCATAGTTCCTGATCTTGTGTCAAGCTCGTTAAAAAATGAAACAAGGGTTATGAGGATAATTCTTTTACTGTGTCAACCTCATTAAAAAATGAAACAACTCCCTTTCCAAATCGAGTCTTTTGATTAAGATCTCGTAAAATATAAGTCGAGTCTTTCATAGATCTCGAGAGTGAACCTTCATTCCATCCACTTTGTTGAATGCAATGAAGCTTGGGGGGCATGTACCTCGTTTTGCGTTATTATGCTGGGGGCATGCGAACTGATAACAAGCATAGTTTTTCGTTTCAAGCTTGTGTAAACATGAAACCGAATTGAAGCAAAGTTCTCCATGGTTCAAGCTTGTGTAAAAATGAACCCATACCTGATTTACATCTCGTGATTGCCATTTTTATCCGCTGAATTCTGCTAGATGAGCCTTGGTTGTTTCATTCCATCGCCACCATCTCTTCGGCCGATCATAAGCTCTCACTTGGTTGTTTTTCCTTCCCTGAGGAACCGCAACAATGAGTGGTTTTATTAGCCAGCCTTTTGACCATTACATGTTTTGAGTAGTTCCACCATTACCGAAACTAGTTGCTACCCTTTATACCACTCGTTCCTCTAGGATGAGTCCCCTTTAAGCTCTTTTCTGACTCGTAAAATATGAAAAGATTGCCGAGTATTTTTCCCTTTTTGACTCGTTAAATAGAATAAAAATGGAGGTCTGCTTTCAGCTCTTTTCCGACCGTTTAAAGATGAAAAGATTTCCGAATTCCCTCTTGACTCATTAAATGGAAATAAGAGGCGGTCGTCTTTAAACCCTTTTCCGATCGTGTAAAAACGAAAAGATTGTCGGACCCTTGTCGTTTCCAGTTCGTTAATGGTTACGAAACGACGTGATGTCAATCGCTTTTTTACTTTTTCAGATCGATATCACTACTCATGAAAAGTACTCCTCGATCGTAATGGTCGGGCGGTTCTTTCGAGCATTGTTTTATACTTTTTCGGGCTCGGGAGACACAACTCTACGAAAAGGGACCCCCCTGGAGTTTACTTTTCTGCTATTTTTTCAGACTCTCTAAATAGGAAAAGACGCCGAGTTCTTCCTTTGTCAGACTCGTTAAAACTTAATGACATCGGATTCCGTCATAATGACACCTTACGAGCATATGCTATCCCCGTCAAGCTTGTCCTCAAAAATAATCGGGGTACTCGCCAGAAATGGTGGGGAAAATGGACCCATAATTGTCGTCGTGTCGGCAGTATGTCGCTCTTGAACATGGCACTAGTCTGCATTCGTGTCTGGGTGGGGACATCTCATCTTGTTTTTACACTTGCCTCCGTGGGTTTGGGTGATCCTATTTGACCTCTCATCTGCTCATTGCCTTGTCACCATGACCTCTGCTCATTTGATGTCAAATACTGCCAAGTCCACTATCGTGCTGCCGATATGTTCAAGAGAAGTTGACCTCTGCTAAAATACAACCTCCCTCTGATACCTCACATAATTTTGCATCACCACAACATCTTTCCTCTGTCTCGTGTCAATGATGTGGGAAACATTATGGCCCACCTTTGATCAAGATCACTTCCTGTCGACTTCAGCTCACTATCCAGGAAGCTGATCTAGAGACTCCCTTTGGTGCCTTAGAGCCTGCATGCCTCAATGGCAGGTTCTTCGTGTTCGACGAGAGGTTTTCATCATTGGCCTCCGATCGAATGATTCTACGGGTGTTCGATGCCAGCTCATTGATTCACACACCATAGATTGTACCTATAGTACCTTGAGGGCCATTGTCATTATTGGTGGTACCTCTCGCGTCTGTTAACAGTTTTCATCATTGACTAGTAATCAGACGATGTTCATGCATGTTCGACTTCAACTCCTGTATTCACATGCTTGGACTTGTACTCTGTTCGGGTCGAGATGGAGCGCAAGACCCTGGAATTTGTTTGTTGGGATCCAAGTTGCGATTTGTGGCTTATTATGATCATTACATGACTCATTCACTGGATGGCTGCGACCATACCTGAGTCTATTTATTGATCCTCTCTGGATGGCTGCGCCCATACCTTGGATCTAGATCATTATGTACTCTGCTATGGATGGCTGCGCCCATACCACATACATCATGTATTTGAGATATCAATTGTACTTCTTTACACAGGTTCTCCGGCGGCTGTGTTTTCAATCACGCATGTTCTTGTAAAGCATTTCACCCCTCTCTCTCTCTCGGGCCTCATGCTTTAGGGGGCATCTGTTACACAACAATTTGTCACCGTTTGTCACCGTCCCTGTTACCCCTCACCTGTACACTGGAGGACTCATTCTGGGACCTGTGAGAAGTGACATGACCTGAAACCACTTGCATCATATTCCTCTTAGTATGAGTTTCATTTGCCCTGAAGACATCTCCTGCAAAATCCTCATGAAAACAACTCTTTTTACATTAGCGCGGGTTCACAGTTCACTGCCCGCGCCAATGAGGGAAATACTCTATAAAGGGCGCGCCATTGGCACTCTGTCCCAGAGTCGCACTCGCGCCAACCGAATTGAGTAAGGTTTTCAACGACCAAACTCCCGAAGGTTCTCTTCAACCCATTCACCAACTGAATCTATGTTGAGCTAGGATGGTTTGGCTTCGAATCTCCATAGGAGGGAAAGTGGTTTGCCACCTTTCATGGAAGTTTCTAAGTGATAAAGCCAATCCCATGAATAATGTGGTTGATCCTATCTCTTTCCCTCTCCATCTATAAAAGCTTGCCTCTATGTCTTGAGCAAGCTAGTTACAGTCACAAGAATGACAATAGTTCCAGGAGTTTAAGAGTTTGAAGCTGCAAGAGCCTCCTTTGCACCCATAAGGCCAAATCTAAGTAAGGAGATTCTTGTCACCCAAAGAGAGAGAGGCTTGTTTCCCATCCCAACAAGCTTTGCAAGACTTGTGTAGCTGATCACCCAGCCAAAGGAGGATTTGATGTCAGAACAATGGTTGTATTCTTCTTTGTTATTTATTAATAATAGATGACTATCATTATGGTTCCACTCTCATTGTCTCATGTTTGATGTTGAGTTATATCTTTTCTGACTGATATATAATTGCATCTACTAGATTTTACGCTTGTTTCCGTGTTGTTCTTTGCGTGTACAGGTATCCTATCACGGAGATCGTGCGGATCGTGACCAGCCAAGGCAAAGGAACGAAGGTGACATCTCTTTGACGAACATTAGCGTTTGAATCCAAGTAGGTTCTCACCATCCACTTTGTATTTGCAATTAGGAACTTGCGTGATAGCATTGTGTGATTGTTGCTAGACCCGGTCTGGGCTAGTAGGGATCGTCTCTGTCCGCAGAGAGGATTTACCTTCACAGGGGAGAGCCGGGCAAACGAGCTGCACGAACGTGCAAAAAGCCAACCTCGGGTCACAACATAGCATTTTTGATACGGGCTCGTTCGCCCGGGCGCACCCTCGCCCGAACGAGTTCACACGGGTGCCCTCAAACGACCCGCCCGAACGACCGAAACGAACCAGCAAGGGAGAGCCGGGCAAACGAGCTGCACGAACGTGCACAAAGCCAACCTCGGGTCACAACTTAGCATTTTTGATACGGGCTCGTTCGCCCGGGCGTGCCCTCACCCGAATGACCCACCCGAACGTGTTCACACGAGTGCCCTCAAACGACCCGCCCGAACGACCCGCCCGAACGAGTTCGAACGGGCGCCTCAAACGACCCACCCGAACGACCCGCCCGAACTCGTTCACAAGGGCGCCCTCAAATGACCCGCCCGAACGAGTTCACACGGGTGCCTCAAATGACGCGCCCGAACGACCCGCCTGAACGAGTTCACACGGGCGCCCTCAAACGACCCGCCCGAACGATTCTGCATGGGTGCCCGAACGACCGAAACGAAGTGACAAGGGAGAGTCGGGCAAACGAGCTGCACGAACATGCACAAAGCCAACCTCGGGTCACAACTTAGCATTTTTGATACGGGCTCGTTCGGCCAGGCGCGCCCTTGCCCAAACGACCCGCCCGAACGAGTTCACACGGGCGCCCTCAAACGACCCGCCCGAACGATCGAAACGAACCGACAAGGGAGAGCCTGGCAAACGAGCTGCACGAACGTGCACAAAGCCAACCTCGGGTCACAACTTAGCATATTTTATACGGGCTCGTTCGCCCGGGCGCGCCCTAGCATGAACGACCCACCCGAACGAGTTCACATGGGCGCCCTCAAACGACCCGCCCGAACGACCGAAACGAACCGGCAAGGGAGAGCCGGGCAAACGAGCTGCACGAACGTGCACAAAGCCAACCTCGGGTCACAACTTAGCATTTTTGATACGGGCTCGTTCGCTCAGGCATGCCCTCGCTCGAACGACCCGCCCGAACGAGTTCACAAGGGCGCCCTCAAACGACCTGCCCGAACGACCGAAACGAACCGACAAGGGAGAGATGGGCAAACGAGCTGCATGAACGTGCACAAAGCCAACCTCGGGTCACAACTTGGCATTTTTGATACGGGCTCGTTCGCCCGGGCGCGCCCTCACCTGAACGACCCGCACGAATGAGTTCACACGGGCGCGCCCTCAAACGACCCGCACGAATGAGTTCACACGGGCGCCCTCAAACGACCCGCCCGAACGATCGAAACAAACCGACAAGGGAGAGACGGGCAAACGAGTTGCACGAACGTCCACAAAGCCAACCTCGAGTCCCAACTTAGCATTTTTGATACGGGCTCGTTCGCCCGGGCGCGCCCTCGCCCGAACGAGTTCACACGGGCGCCCTCAAACGACCCGCCCAAACGATTTTGCATGGGCGCCCGAACGACCGAAACGAACCAACAAGGGAGAGCCGGGCAAATGAGCTGCACGAATGTGCACAAAGCTAACCTCGGGTCACAACTTAGCATTTTTGATACAGGCTCGTTCGCCTGGGCGCGCCCTCGCCCGAACGACCCGCTCGAACGAGTTCAAACAGGCGCCCTCAAACGACCCGCCCGAACAACCGAAACGAACCGACAAGGAAGAGTCGGGCAAACGAGCTGCACGAACGTGCAAAAAGCCAACCTCGGGTCACAACTTAGCATTTTTTATACGGGCTCGTTCGCCCGGGCGTGCCCTCTCCCGAATGACCCCCCCGAACGAGTTCACACGGGTACCCTCAAACGACCCGCCCGAAACACCGAAACGAACCGGCAAGGGAGAGCTGGGAAACGAGCTGCACGAACATGCAGAAAGCCAACCTCGGGTCACAACTTAGCATTTTTGATACGGGCTCGTTCGCCGGGGCGCGCCCTCGCCTGAACGACTCGCCTGAACGAGTTCACATGGGCGCCCTCAAACGACCCGCCCGAACGAGTTCGCACGGGCGCCTCAAACGACCCACCCGAACGACCCGCCCGAACGAGTTAACACGGGCGCCCTCAAACGACCCGCCCGAACGAGTTCACAAGGGCGCCCTCAAACGACCTGCCCGAACGACCGAAACGAACCGACAAGGGAGAGCCGGGCAAACGAGCTGCACGAACGTGCACAAAGCCAACCTCGGGTCACAACTTAGCATTTTTGATATGGGCTCATTCTCCCGGGCGCACCCTCGCCCGAACGAGTTCACACGGGCACCCTTAAACGACCTCCCCGAACGATTTTGTATGGGCGCCCGAACAACCGAAACGAACCAACAAGGGAGAGCCAGGCAAAAGAGCTACACGAACATGCACAAAGCCAACCTCGGGTCACAACTTAGCAATTTCGATATGGGCTCGTTCACCCGGGCGCGCCCTCGCCCGAACGACCCGCCCGAACGAGTTCACACGGGTGCCCTCAAACGACCCGCCCGAATGACCGAAACGAACCGACAAGGGAGATCCGGGCAAACGAGCTGCACGAATGTGCACAAAGCCAACCTCGGGTTAGAACTTAGCATTTTTGATACGGGCTCGTTCGCCCGGGCATGCCCTCGCCCGAACGAGTTCACACGAGCGCCCTCAAATGACCCGCCCGAACGACTGAAACGAACTGACAAAGGAGAGCCGGGCAAATGAGCTGCACGAACATGCACAAAGCCAACCTCGAGTCACAACTTAGCATTTTTGATACGGGCTCATTCGCCCGTGCCCCCCCTCGCCCGAACGACATGCCCGAACGAGTTCACACGGGCGCCCTCAAACGACCCGCTCGAACGACCGAAACGAACCGACAAGGGAGAGCCGGGCAAACGAGCTGCAAGAACATGTACAAAGCCAACCTCGGGTCACAACATAGCATTTTTTATATGGGCTCGTTCGCCCGGGCGCACCCTCGCCCGAACGACCCGCCCGAACGAGTTCACACGGGCGCCCTCAAACGACCCGACAGAACGACCCGCCCAAACGAGTTCACACGGGCGCCTCAAACGACCCTCCCGAACGACCCGCCCGAACGAGTTCACACGGGCGCCCTCAAACGACCCGCCCGAACGACCCGCCCCAACGAGTTCACACGGGCGCCCTCAAACGACCCGCCCGAACGATTTTGCATGGATGCCCAAACGACCGAAACGAACGGACAAGGGAGAGTCGGGCAAACGAGCTGCAAGAACGTGCACAAAGCAAAGCTCGGGTCACAACTTAGCATTTCTGATACGGGCTCGTTCGCCCGGGCGCGCCCTCGCCCGAACGACCCGCCCGAACGAGTTCACATGGGCGCCCTCAAACGACCCGCCCGAACGACCGAAAGGAACCGACAAGGGAGATCCGGACAAACGAGCTGCACGAACGTGCACAAAGCCAACCTCGGGTCACAACTTAGCATTTTTGATACGGGCTCGTTCGCCCGGGCGCGCCCTCGCCTGAACGAGTTCACACGGGCGCCCTCAATCGACCCGCCCGAACGAGTTCACACGGGCGCCCTCAAACGACCCGCCCGAACGACCGAACGAACCGACAAGGGAGAGCTGGGCAAACGAGCTACACGAATGTGCACAAAGCCAACCTCGGGTCACAACTTAGCATTTTTGATACGGGCTCGTTCGCCCTGGCGCGCCCTCGCCCGAACGAGTTCACACGGGCGCCCTCAAACGACCTGCCCGAACGACCGAAACGAACCGACAAGGGAGAGCCGGGAAAACGAGCTACACGAACGTGCACAAAGCCAACCTCGGGTAATAACTTAGCATTTTTGATACGAGCTTGTTCGCCCGGGCGCGCCCTCGCCCAAACGACCCGCCCGAACGAGTTCACACGGGCGCCCTCAAACGACCCGCCCGAACGAGTTCACAAGGTTGCCTCAAACGACCCGCCCGAGCGACCCGCCCGAACGAGTTCACACGGGCGCCCTCAAACGACCCGCCCAAACGAGTTCACACGGGCGGCCTCAAACGACCCGCCCGAACGACACGCCCGAACGAGTTCACATGGGCGCCCTCAAAGGACCCGCCCGAACGATTTTGCATGGGTGCCCGAACGACCGAAACGAAGCGACAAGGGAGAGCTGGGCAAACGAGCTGCACGAACGTGCACAAAGCCAACCTCGGGTCACATCTTAGCATTTTTGATACGGGCTCGTTCGCCCGGGCGCGCCCTCGCCCGAACGACCAGCTCGAACGAGTTCACACGGGCGCCCTCAAACGACCCGCCCGAACGACCGAAACGAACCGACAAGGGAGAGCCGGGCAAACGAGCTGCACCAACGTGCACAAAGCCAACCTCGGGTTGCAACTTAGCATATTTTATATGGACTGGTTCGCCTGGGCGTGCCCTCGACCGAACGAGTTCACACGGGCGCCCTCAAACGACCCACCCTAACGACCGAAACGAACCGGCAAGGGAGAGCCAGGCAAACGAGCTGCACGAAGGTGCACAAAGCCAACCTCAGGTCACAACTTAGCATTTTTTATACGGGCTTGTTCGCCCGGGCGCGCCCGAGCCCGAACGACCCGCCCGAACGAGTTCACACGGGCGCCCTCAAACGACCCGCCCGAACGACTGAAACGAAGCGACAAGGGAGAACCGGGCAAACGAGCTGCACGAACGTGCAAAAAGCCAACCTCGGGTCACAACTTAGCATTTTTGATACGTGCTCGTTCGCCCAGGCGCGCCCTCGTCGGAACGACCCGCCTGAACGAGTTCACACGGGCGCCCTCAAACGACCCGCCCGAACGACCGAAACAAACCGACAAGGGAGAGCCGGGCAAACGAGCTGCATGAACATGCCCAAAGCCAACCTCGGGTCACAACTTAGCATTTTTGATACGGGCTCGTTCGCCCGGGCGCACCCTCACCCTAACGACCCGCCCGAACGAGTTCACACGGGCGCCCTCAAACGACCCGCCCGAACGATTTTGCATGGGCGCCCGAACAACCGAAACGAACCGACAAGGGAGATCCGGGAAAATGAGCTGCACGAACGTGCACAAAGCCAACCTTGGGTCACAACTTAGCATTTTTGATACGGGCTCATTCGCCGGGCGCGCCCTCGCCCGAATGAGTTCACACCGGCGCCCTCAAACGACCCGCCCGAACGACCGAAACGAACCGACAAGGGAGAGCTGGGCAAACGAGCTGCACGAATGTGCACAAAGCCAACCTCGGGTCACAACTTAGCATTTTTGATACGGGCTCGTTCGCCCGGTCGCGCCCTCGCCCGAACGACCCGCCCGAACGAGTTTACACGGGTACCCTCAAACGACCCGCTGGAACGAGTTCACACGGGTGCCTCAAATGACCCGCCCGAACGACTGGCCCGAACGAGTTCACACAGGCGCCCTCAAACGGCCCGCCCGAACGAGTTCACACGGGCGCCCTCAAACGACCCGCCCGAACGATTTTGCATGGGTGCCCGAACGACCGAAACGAAGCGACAAGGGAGATCCGGGCAAACGAGCTGCACGAACGTGGAAAAACCCAACCTCGGGTCACAACTTAGCATTTTTGATACGGGCTCGTTCGCCCAGGCGCGCCCTTGCCCGAACGACCCGCCCGAACGAGTTCACACGGGCGCCCTCAATCGACCCGCCCGAACGATCGAACGAACCGACAAGGGATAGCCGGGAAAACGAGCTACACGAACGTGCACAAAGCCAACCTCGGGTTACAACTTAGCATCTTTGATACGGGCTCGTTCGCCCGGGCGCGCCCTCGCCCGAACGAGTTCACACGAGCGCCCTTAAACGACCTGACCGAACGACCGAAACAAACCGACAAGGGAGAGCTGGGCAAATGAGCTGCACGAACGTTCACAAAGCCAACATCGGGTTACAACTTAGCATTTTTGATACGGGCTCATTCGCCCAGGCACGCCCTCGCCCGAACGACCCACCCGAACGAGTTCACACGGGTGCCCTCAAACGACCCGCCCGAACGACCGAAACGAACCGACAAGGGAGATCCAGGAAAACGAGATGCACGAACATGCCCAAAGCCAACCTCGGGTCACAACTTAGCATTTTTGATACGGGCTCGTTCGACCAGACGCGCCCTCGCCCGAACGACCCGCCCGAACGAGTTCACACGGGCGCCATCAAACGACCCGCCTGAACGATTTTGCATGGGCGCCTGAACAACCGAAATGAACCAACAAGGGAGAGCTGGGCAAACAAGCTACACGAGCGTAGACAAAGCCAACCTCGTGTGACAACTTAGCATTTTTGATATTGGCTCGTTCACCCGGGGGCGCCCTCGCCCATACGAGTTCACACGGGCGCCCTCAAACGACTCGCCCGAACGACCAAAACGAACCGACAAGGGAGAGCCGGGCAAACGAGCTACACGAACTTGCACAAATCCAACCTCGGGTCACAACTTAGCATTTTTTATACGGGCTCGTTCGCCCAGGCGCACCCTCGCCCGAACGAGTTTACACGGGCACCCTCAAACGACCCGCCCGAACGACCGAAACGAACCGACAAAGGAGAGCCGGGAAAACAAGCTGCATGAACGTGCACAAAGCCAACCTCGAGTCACAACTTAGCATTTCTGATACGGGCGCGTTCGCTGGGCGCGCCCTCGCCCGAACGAGTTCACACGGGCACCCTCAAATGACCCGCCCAAACGACCGAAACGAACCGACAAGGGAGAGACAGGCAAACGAGCTGCACGAACGTGCACAAAGCAAACCTCGGGTCACAACTTACCATTTTTGATACGGGCTCGTTCGCCCGGGCGCGCCATCGCCCAAACGACCTGCCCGAACGAGTTCACACGGGCGCCCTCAAACTTCCCTCCCGAACGAGTTCACACGGGCGCCCTCAAACGACCCGCCTGAACGATTTTGCATGGGTGCCCGAACGACCGAAACAAAGCGAGAAGGGAGAGCTGGGAAAACGAGCTGCACGAACATGCACAAACCCAACCTCGGGTCACAACTTAGCATTTTTGATACGGGCTCGTTCGCCCGGGCGCGCCCTCGCCCGAACGACCCGCCTGAATGAGTTCACACGGGCGCCCTCAAACGACCCGCCCGAAGGACCGAAACGAAGCGACAACGGAGAACCAGGCAAACGAGCTGCACGAACGTGCACAAAGCCAACCTCGGGTCACAACTTAGCATTTTTAATACGGGCTCGTTCGCCCAGGCGCGCCCTCGCCTGAACGACCTGCCCGAACGAGTTCACACGGGCGCCCTCAAACGACCAGCCCGAACGACCGAAACGAACCGACAAGGGAGAGCGGGCAAACGAGCTGCACGAACATGCCCAAAGCCAACCTCGGGTCACAACTTAGCATTTTTGATACGGGCTCGTTCGCCCGGGCGTGCCCTCGCCCGAACGACCCGCCCGAACGAGTTCACACGGGCGCCCTCAAACGACCCGCCCGAACGATTTTGCATGGGCACCCGAACAATCGAAACGAACCAACAAGGGAGAGCCAGGCAAACGAGCTACACGAACGTACACAAAGCCAACCTCGGGTCACAACTTAGCATTTTTGATACGGGCTCGTTCGCCCGGGTGCGCCCTCGCCCGAACGAGTTCACACGGGCGCCCTCAAACGACCCGCCCGAACGACCGAAACGAACCGACAAGGGAGAGTTGGGCAAACGAGCTGCACGAACGTGCACAAAGCCAACCTCGGGTCACAACTTAGCATTTTTGATATGGTCTCGTTCGCCCGGGCACGTCCTCGCCCGAATGAGTTCACACGGGCGCCCTCAAATGACCTGCCCGAACGACCAAAACGAACCGACAAAGGAGAGCCGGGCAAACGAGCTGCACGAACGTGCACAAAGCCAAGCTCGAGTCACAACTTAGCATTTCTGATACGGGCTCGTTCGCCCGGGCGCACCCTCGCCCGAACGACCCGCCCGAACGAGTTCACACGGGCGCCCTCAAATGACCCGCCCGAACGACCGAAACGAACCGACAAGCGAGAGCCGGGCAAACGAGCTGCATGAACGTGCACAAAGCCAACCTCGGGTCACAACTTAGTATTTTTGATACGGGCTCGTTCGCCCGGGCGCGCCCTCGCCCGAACGACCCACCCGAACGAGTCACACGGGCGCCCTCAAACGACCCGCCCGAACGACCCGCCTGAACGAGTTCACACGGGCGCCTCAAACGACCCGCCCGAACGAGTTCACACGGGCACCCTCAAACGACCCGCCCTGTAAGGTCTTCGCAAACTCGGGCGGTTGAGCGTCGGGTGTGACGGGCGCACGGGCATGGCGGGTGCACATCGGTGCGACAGGCAGGCGGACTTGCGATGGGCGGGCGCTCCTTATGCGACAAAATGCGACGATCCTCACAACGATATGCGACGAAAGGGAGAAACACTTAAAATAAACTAAGTTTTGAATCCTCATTTATATGCGATGTATTATGGAGCAAGGCCGACTTGTAGTTGAGTACATGTGGGCGTATAGTGGTGGATTATGGGGTCGGCCTTAAGGCTAGACACCCTCCCAAAACACACGCAGAGATGTGTATAAATAAAGAAAGCCTTGAGCTCATTTGGACATCAAACAAACTTCGCATCTCTCTTCTACGCATTGGACAAGGGGTAAAAAGGGTGCAGAAATAAGTGGAGTGCGCATAGCTCATGTGATCTAAGGTGGAAGTGCGCAGTTTTACCGGAGGTCAGTCGTAGGTCGATCAGAGTGCGGTTTGAGGTGGAAATCGTGCAGAGTCTAAGGGGGAGTCTTAGGTGTCTCGGGTGAGCACCCTCCTACCGTGTAGATTGGCATTGATGTTGTAAAAGGCTGTTCTATGCCTTGATTGTAAAATTATTCTAAGTATAGACTTGGAGTTTTGCCAAGTATACTTGATGATGTATTATTGAAGAAACTGTTATAATATATTGTTGGGCAGACTGTTCAGGAGTTGCCCCTCCCTTTATACTTGCTTGCAATTGTTGATGTTCTTGGTTAATTGCATATGGATAATGAATGAGTATGGGCTTCATTAAGTATAAAGGATAAATGCATTTTACTTGGTTGCGAAAAACAAACTAAGTAAGGACAAGTGAATTAGGCGTAGTCCACGAAGGTGAGTATTGGTGAAAAGAAAGCGTTCGGTGGTGCCGCACCTCGCTATAAGCGGTTGAAAGACTACCGCTGGTGTAGGGGTGTGAGAGGTGGTATCAGAGCAGCGGATTCAGGGTATTGAAGGTGTAAGCTGCTACACACCTTCACCGAAGTGAAGGTGGTATCGGAGCTCGGTTTGGAGCTGGTGAGCAAGGTTTGCTCGGGTTTAGGTGTTGAAGTAAGTGTACCCACACACTTGGAAGTCTGACAGGTGCTTGCAGGTGAAAGAAACCGTTTCACACGAAGTGAAACAAGGGTTGGTTCTATTTGCAGGTGACTTGGTGAAAATGTCTATCTTGCAGAAATTGGGTTATGCTACCTTTGAAGAATTTGAAGGAAGTCTACTTGAAGAGTCAAAGGAAGTAAAACAAGGATTTGCAGAATGTAGCAAAAGGTTGTTCGAAACAAAGAGTGCTCTTCATGCCTTGGCTAAGGAAGGGGTTTCTGACCAGAATGAGGAGGAAGCCTCTCAACTTGTGAAGGAGATGATCTTGCTTGAAGCAGAATTCAAGGAGCTAGAGATAAGACATGAATTGAATCAGAAGAAGTGGGATTGCCTAGCTCTTGAGGTAAGGCATCTCAAAGCCTTGAAGAAAAAGGTTGAATTTGATGAAAGAATGAAGGTGCTTCTGTGGGGATGATGCAGATACTTGGTGCTTCTGCTACTACGGAGGTGGTCTCTAGGAGAGATCCTGAAAGGAACATATTGGAGTATGTTCAGATGAAGGTTGGAGGTGCTGATGTACTCACTATGGTGGATAGTGGGGCTTCTCACAACTTCATGAGTGAAGATACTGCGAGAAGAATTGGGCTGAAATTTGTACCGGCAAAGGCACAAATGAAGACAGTGAATTCTCCTCCTATGGAGATTCTTGGTATAGCTGAGAAGGTGGACACAACACTTGGTGAATGGACTGGGAAGGTGGACTTCACTATAGTGCGGATTGATGACTATGAGGCTGTACTGGGGATGGAATTCATGAAACAATTTGAGGCTATGGTTGTACCACATTTGAGGAAGCTCTACATTTATGATGGAAGGGAAGATGTACCCATTGGTGTTCCAACCATTGGTGTGACAAGGCCTGATTGTAAATTGGGAGTGATGCAAATGGAGGATAAGGAGAAGGTGAACAAGCGGTTGTCCACTATTGAGGCAAAGCTTGTGGAGCAGTCATTGGTCATTAGATCACTTTCAGATAGCATCTTGGATTTGACAAGAAGGCTAGAGCTGGTGGAGGATGATGATGATGATGTTGAGGTGTATGTGAGGCCGGATGTCCAGAAGGAAGACCGGGAGGCATATCTACAAAGGATGGAGATAGAGGATCCTGATAGATGGATTGAGTTGATTAGTGAGGGAGAGCCTTCAGGCTCTACTCCCTCTACATCTTCTTAGATGGATAAAGAAGATGGGGCTCATTGTTAGCTGCTCATGGCAGTGAGTCCTTAAACATGTTTGAGCAGGTATGATTTATGGTGCAGGGATGGCTTGGCATCAAGCATCATGACATGTTGCAGATGGATGGAGGTTCCATGGACCTGAGCATGGATTATGGAGATGGATTCTTGATGAGTCAAGAATGTGGCAGATGTTTGAGGAACAACAGATGATGGCATGAGGATGTTCACTCTCATGGATTGAGCGTGATGGTTGGATTAGCTACCCAACTAGTTCAGACATGGGGTCGCGAAGTGTACAGAGATGTGTTGACATTTTGTTGGAGTATCATGATAGAGGTTCACATGGTGACACATGATGAGTTTGACACAAGTTGTTGCAGTGGAGATTGTGGCAAAGGGGTCAATGATCATGGATCGAGATGATATCTGGTGGAGTACATACTGTAGAGGTGTATACCTTGGTATGGTTGTCTTGGTGGCAGTTAGTCACTAAGGTGGAACATGATGGAGATGGGATTCTACATATGTTGCAGGGATGTTTGACTTATGTGGAGGAGTTGACATCATGGTTGATGATGATCTTGGTGGAGAGCTACCTAGATGGTATGTTGTCGAGGACGACAATGATTTCAGGTGGAGGAGGATGTAAGGTCTTCGCAAACTCGGGCGGTTGAGCGTCGGGTGCGACGGGCGCATGGGCACGGCGGGCACACATCGGTGTGACGGGCGGGCCGACTTGCGATGGGCGGCCGACTTGCGACGGGCGGCCGACTTGCAACGGCGGGCGCTCCTTATGCGACGAAATGCGACGATCCTCACAACGATATGCGACGTTAAGTGCGACGATAGGGAGAAACACTTAAAATAAACTAAGTGTTGAATCCTCATTTATATGCGATGTATTATGGAGCAAGGCCGACTTGTAGTTGAGTACATGTGGGCATATAGTGGTGGATTATGGGGTCGGCCTTAAGGCTAGACACCCTCCCAAAACACACGCAGAGATGTGTATAAATAAAGAAAGCCTTGAGCTCATTTGGACACCAAACGAACTTTGCATCTCTCTTCTACGCATTGGACAAGGGGTAAAACGGGCGCAGAAATAAGGGGAGTGCGCATAGCTCATGCGCTCTATGGTGGAAGTGCGCAGTTTTACCGGAGGTCAGTCGTAGGTCGATCAGAGTGCAGTTTGAGGTGGAAATCGTGCAGAGTCTAAGGGGGAGTCTTAGGTGTCTCGGGTGAGCACCCTCCTATCGTGTAGATTGGCATTGATGTTGTAAAAGGATGTTCTATGCCTTGATTGTAAAATTATTCTAAGTATAGACTTGGAGTTTTTCCAAGTATACTTGATGATGTATTATTGAAGAAACTGTTATAATATATTGTTGGGCAGACTGTTCGGGAGTTGCCCCTCCCTTTATACTTGCTTGCAATTGTTGATGTTCTTGGTTAATTGCATATGGATAATGAATGAGTATGGGCTTCATTAAGTATAAAGGATAAATGCATTTTACTTGGCTACGAAAAACAAACTAAGTAAGGACAAGTGAATTAGGCGTAGTCCACGAAGGTGAGTATTGGTGAAAAGAAAGCGTTCGGTGGTGCCACACCTCGCTATAAGCGGTTGAAAGACTACCGCTGGTGTAGGGGCGTGACACGCCCGAACGAACCACCCAAATGAGTTCACACGGGTGCCCTCAAACGACCCGTCCGAACGATTTTGCATGGGTGCCCGAACGATCGAAACGAAGCGACAAGGGAGAGCAGGGCAAACGAGCTGCACGAACGTGCACAAAGCCAACCTCGGGTCACAACTTAGCATTTTTGATACGGGCTCGTTCGCCTGGGCGCACCCTCGCCCAAATGACCCGCCCGAACGAGTTCACACGGGCACACTCAAACGACCCGCCCGAACGACCGAAACGAAGCGACAAGGGAGAGCCGGGAAAACGAGCTACACGAACGTGCACAAAGCCAACCTCGGGTCACAACTTAGCATTTTTGATATGAGTTCGTTTGCTCAGGCACGCCCTCGCCCGAACGACCCACCTGAACAAGTTCACACGGGCGCCCTCAAACGACCCGCCCGAACGACTGAAACGAACCGACAAGGGAGAGTCGGGCAAACGAGCTGCACGAACGTGCATAAAGCTAACCTCGGATCACAACTTAGCATTTCTCATACGGGCTCATTCGCCCGGGCGTGCCCTCGCCCGAACGACCCGCCCGAACGAGTTCACACGGGCGCCCTCAAACGACCCGCCCGAACGACCGAAACGAACCGACAAGGGAGAGCCCGGCAAACGAGCTGCACGAACGTGCACAAAGCCAACCTCGGGTCACAACTTAGCATTTTTCATACGGGCTCGTTCGCTCAGGCATGCCCTCGCCCGAACGACCTGCCCAAACGAGTTCACACGTGCGCCCTCAAACGACCCACCCGAACGAGTTCACACGGGCGCCCTCAAACAACCCGCCCGAACGATTTTGCATGGGTGCCCAAACGACCGAAACGAAGCGATAAGGGAGAGTCGGGCAAACGAGCTGCAAGAACGTGCACAAAGCCAACCTCGGGTCAAACCTTAGCATTTTTGATACAGGCTCGTTCGCCCGGGCGGGCCCTCGCCCGAACCTCCCGCCCGAATGGGTTCACACGGGCGCCCTCAAATGACCCTCCCGAACGAGTTCACACGGGCGCCCTCAAACGAGCCGCCCGAATGACTGAAATGAATCGACAAGGGAGAGCCGGCCAAACAAGCTGCACGAACGTGCACAAAGCCAACCTCGAGTCACAACTTAGAATTTTTGATACGGGCTCGTTCGCCCAGCCGCGCCCTCGCCCGAACGACCTGCCCGAACGAGTTCACACGGGCGCCCTCAAACGACCCGCCCGAACGACTGAAACGAACCGACAAGGGAGAGCTAGGGATACGAGCTACACGAACGTGCACAAAGCCAACCTTGGGTCACACCTTAGCCTTTTTGACACGTGCTCGTTCGCCCGGGCGCGCCCTCGCCCGAACGACCCACCCGAACGAGTTCACACGGGCGCCCTCAAACGACCCGCCCGAACGAGTTCAAACGGGTGCCTCAAATGACCTGGCTGAACGAACCGCCCGAATGAGTTCACACGGGCGCCCTCAAACGACCCACCCGAACGAGTTCACACGGGTGCCTTCAAACGACTCACCCGAACGATTTTGCATGGGTGCTCGAACGACCGAAACGAAGCGAAAAGGGAGAGCCGGGCAAATGAGCTGCACGAACATGCACAAAGCCAACCTTGGGTCACAACTTAGTATTTTTGATACGGGCTCGTTCGCCTGGGTGCGCCCTCGCCCGAACGACCCGCCCGAACGAGTTCACACGAGCGCCCTCAAACGACCCGCCCGAAGGATTTTGCATGGGCGCCCGAACAATCGAAACGAACCAACAAGGGAGAGCCGGGAAAACGAGCTACACGAACGTACACAAAGCCAACCTCGGGTCACAACTTAGCATTTTTGATACGGGCTCGTTCGCCCTGGCGCGCCCTAGCATGAACGACCCACCCGAACGAGTTCACACGGGCGCCCTCAAACAACCCGCCTAAACAACCGAAACGAACCGGCAAGGGAGAGCCGGGAAAATGAGCTGCACGAACGTGCACAAAGCCAACCTCGGGCCACAATTTAACATTTTTGATACGGGCTCGTTTGCCCGGGCGCGCCATCGCCCGAACGACCCTCCCGAACGAGTTCACATGGGTGCCCTCAAACGACTCGCCCGAACCACCGAAACGAACCGGAAAGGGAGAGCCAGGCAAACAAGCTCCATGAACGTGCACAAAACCAACCTCAGGTCATAACTTAGCATTTGTGATACGGGCGCGTTCACCGGGGCGCGCCCTCGCCCGAACAACCCGCCCGAACGAGTTCACATAGGCGCCCTCAAACGACCCGCCCGAATGAGTTCGCACAGGCGCCTCAAACGACCCACTCGAACGAGTTCACACAAGCGCCCTCAAATGACCCGCCCGAACGAGTTCACACGGGTGCCCTCAAACGACCCGCCCGAACGAGTTCACGACCCTCAAACGAACCGACAAGGGAGAGCCAGGAAAACGAGCTGCACGAATGTGCACAAAGCCAACCTCGGGTCACAACTTAGCATTTTTGATATGGGCTCATTCTCCCGGGCGCACCCTCGCCCGAACGACCCGCCCGAACGAGTTGACACGGGTGCCCTCAAACGACCCGCGCGAACGATTTTGCATGGGCGCCCGAACAACCAAAACGAACCAACAAGGGAGATCCGGGAAAACGAGCTACACGAACGTGCACAAAGCCAACCTCGGGTCACAACTTAGAAATTTTGATACGAGCTCGTTCGCCCGGGCGCGCCCTCGCCCAAACGACCCTCCCGAACGAGTTCACACGGGCGCCCTCAAACGACCCGCCCGAACGACCGAAACGAACCGACAAGGGAGAGCCGGGCAAACGAGCTGCACGAATGTGCACAAAGCCAAGCTCGGGTCAGAACTTAGCATTTTTGATACAGGCTCATTCGCCCGGGCGCGCCCTTGCTGTAACGACCCTCCCGAACGAGTTCACACGGGCGCCCTCAAACGACCCGCCCGAACGAATTCACACGGGCGCCTCAAACGACCCGCCCGAACGAGTTCACACGGGCGCCCTCAAACTACCCGCCCGAATGACCCACCCCAACAAGTTCACACGGGCTCCCTCAAATGACCCGCTCGAACGATTTTGCATGGGGTCCTGAACGACCGAAACGAAGCGACAAGGGACAGTCAGGCAAACGAGTTGCACGAACATGCACAAAGCTAACCTCGGGTCACAACTTAGCATTTCTGATAGGGGCTCGTTCGCCCGGGCGCGCCCTCGCCCGAACGAGTTCACATGGTCGCCCTCAAACGACCCGCCCGAACGACCGAAAGGAACCGACAAGGGAGAGCCGGGAAAACGAGATGCACGAACGTGCACAAAGCCAACCTCGGGTCACAACTTAGCATTTTTGATACGGGCTCGTTTCCCTCGGCGCGCCCTCGCCCGAACGACCCGCCTGAACGAGTTCACATGGGCGCCCTCAATCGACCCACCCGAATGAGTTCACACGGGCACCCTCAAATGACCCGCCCGAACGACCCAACGAACCGACAAGGGAGAGCTGGGAAAACGAGCTGCACGAACGAGCACAAAGCCAACCTCGGGTCACAACTTAGCATTTTTGATACGGGCTCGTTCGCCCAGGCGCGCCCTCGCTCGAACGACCCGCCCGAACGAGTTCACACGGGCGCCCTCAAACGACCCGCCCGAACGACTGAAACGAACCGACAAGGGACAGCCGGGCAAACGAGCTGCACGAACGTGCACAAAGCCAACCTCAGGTCATAACTTAGCATTTTTTATACTGGCTCGTTCGCCCGGGCGCGCCCTCGCCCGAACGAGTTCACATGGGCGCCCTCAAACGACCCGCCCGAACGAGTTCACAAGTGTGCCTCAAACGACCCGCCCGAATGAGTTCACACGGGCGCCCTCAAACGACCCGCTTGAACGACCCGCCCGAATGATTTCACACGGGCGCCCTCAAACGACCCACCCGAACGAGTTCACACGGGCGCCCTCAAACGACCCGCCCGAACTATTTTGCATGGGTGCCCAAACGACCGAAACGAACCGACAAGGGAGAGCTGGGAAAACGAGCTGCACAAACGTGCACAAAGCCAACCTCGGGTCACAACTTAACATTTTTGATACGGGCTCGTTTGCCCGGCCGCGCCCTCGCCTGAACGACCCGCCCGAACGAGTTCACACGGGCGCCCTCAAACGACCCGCCCGAATGACCGAAACGAACCGACAAGGGAGAGCCGGGAAAACGAGCTGCACGAATGTGCACAAAGCCAACCTCGGGTCACAACTTATTATTTTTTATACGGGCTCGTTCGCCCGGGCGCACCCTCGCCCGAACGACCCGCCCGAAAGAGTTCACACGGGCGCCCTCAAACGACCCGCCCGAACGACCGAAACGAACCGGCAAGGGAGAGCCAGGCAAACGAGCTGCACGAACATGCACAAAGCCAACCTCGGGTCACAACTTAGCATTTTTTATACGGGTCTGTTCGCCTGGGCGCGCCCTCGCCCGAACGACCCGCCCGAACGAGTTCACGCAGGCGCCCTTGAACGACCAAAACGAAGCGACAAGGGAGAACCGGGCAAACGAGCTGCACGAACGTGCACAAAGCCAACCTCGGGTCACAACTTAGCATTTTTCATACGGGCTCATTCACCTGGGGGCGCCCTCGCCTGAACGACCCACCTTAACGAGTTCACACTGGCGCCCTCAAATGACCCGCCCGAACAACCGAAACGAACCGACAAGGGAGAGCTGGGCAAATGAGCTGCACGAACATGCCCAAAGCCAACCTCGGGTCACAACTTAGCATTTTTGATACGGGCACGTTCGCCTGGGCGCACCCTCGCCCAAATGACCCGCCTGAACGAGTTCACACGGGCGCCCTCAAATGACCCGCCCGAACGATTTTGCATGGGCTCCCGAAAACCGAAACGAACAAACAAAGGAGAGCCGGGCAAACGAGCTACACGAACGTACATAAAGCCAACCTCGGGTCACAACTTAGCATTTTTGATACGGGCTCGTTCGCACGGGCGCGCCCTCGCCCGAACGAGTTCACACGGGCACCCTCAAACAATCTGCCCGAACGACCAAAACAAACTGACAAGGGAGAGCCAGGCAAACGAGCTACACGAACATGCACAAAGCCAACCTTAGGTCACAACTTAGCAATTTTGATACGGGCTCGTTCGCCCGGGCGCGCCCTCGTCCAAACGACCCGCTCGAACGAGTTCACATAGGTGACCTCAAACGACCCGCCCGAACGACCGAAACGAACCGACAAGGGAGAGTCGGGCAAACGAGGTGCACAAAAGTGCACAAATCCAACCTCGGGTCAGAACTTAGCATTTTTGATACGGGCTCGTTCGCCCGGGCGTGCCCTCGCCCGAAAGAGTTAACACGGGTGCCCTCAAATGACCCGCTCGAACGACCAAAACGAACCGATGAAGGAGAGCCGGGCAAACGAGCTGCACGAACGTGCACAAAGCCAACCTCGAGTCAAAACTTAGCATTTCTGATACGGGCTCGTTCGCCCGGGCGTGCCCTCGCCCAAACAACCCGCACGAACGAGTTCACACGGGCGCCTTGAAACGACCCGCCTGAACGACTTCACACGAGTGCCTCAAACGACCCGCCCGAACGAGTTCACACGGGCGCCCTCAAACGACCCGCCCGAACGACCCACCCCAACGAGTTCACACGGGCGCCCTCAAACGACCCACCCGAACGATTTTGCATGGGTGCCCGAACGACCGAAATGAAGCGACAAGGGAGAGGCGGGCAAACGAGCTGCACGAACGTGCACAAAGCCAACCTCGGGTCACAACTTAGCATTTTTGATACGGGCTCGTTCACTCGGGCGCGCCCTTGCCCGAATGACCCGCCCGAACGAGTTCACACGGGCGCCCTCAAACGACCCGCCCGAACGACCGAAATGAAGCGACAAGGGAGAGTCGGGCAAACGAGCTGCACGAATGTGCACAAAGCCAACCTCGGGTCACAACTTAGCATTTTTGATACGGGCTCGTTCACCCGGGCGCGCCCTCGCCTGAACGACCCGCTCGAACGAGTTCACACGGGCGCCCTCAAACCACCCGGCTGAACGACCCGCCTGAACGCATTCACACGGGTGCCTCAAATGACTCGCCCGAACGACCCACCCGAACGAGTTCACACGGGCGCCCTCAAATGACCCACCCAAATGACGCACCCCAGCAAGTTCACACGGGCGCGCTCAAACGACCCGCCCGAACGATTTTGCATGGGTGGCCGAACGACCGAAACGAAGCGACAAGGGAGAGCCGGAAAACGAGCTGCACGAACGTACACAAAGCCAACCTCGCGTCACAACTTAGCATTTTTTATACGGGCTCGTTCACCCGGGCGCGCCCTCGCCCGAATGACCCGCCGCGACGGAAAGGGCGCCGAAGCCCAGGAAAACTGGGGTTTCCATGTCGCACCCCGGCGCCGAAAATTTGGGGTTTCCACGCCGCGACGGAAAGGGCGCCGAAGCCCAGGAAAACTGGGGTTTCCATGCCGCGCCCCGGCGCCAAAAAGTTGGGGTTTCCACGCCGTGACGGAAAGGGCGCCGAAGCCCAGGAAAACTGGGGTTTCCATGTCACACCCCGGCGCCGAAAATTTGGGGTTTCCACCAGCGCCGAAAATTTGGGGTTTCCGCCGGGCTCCTAAAATTCGGGGCTTCCATGTCGCGCCAAAAATTTGGGGTTTCCACTCGGCGCCTAAAATTTTGGGTTTCCACCGGGCTCCTAAAATTCGGGGCTTCCATGTCGCACCAAAAATTTGGGGTTTCCACCCGGCGCATAAAATTTGAGGTTTCCACCGGGCTCCTAAAATTCGGGGCTTCCATGTCGCGCCAAAAATTTGGGGTTTCCACCAAACCCGGCGCCTAAAATTTGGGGGTTCTGCCCGGCGTAGAAAAAAAATTGGGGTTTCCGCCCAGCCCAATATTTTTTTGGGGTTTACAAGTCGCGCCCAAGCCTGGGGAAACTTGGAGTTTCCGAGTTGCGCCCCGGCGACCAAGCTGGGCGAAACTTGGGGTTTCCATGTCACGCCCCGACCAAAACCGGTGGTGCCCAAGCCTGGGGAAACTTTGGGTTTCTGAGTTGCACCACGACCGAAACCGGCGGCGCCCAAGCCTACAGAAACTAGGGGTTTCCAAGTCACGCCCTGACGCCCAAGCCTGCAGAAACTGGGGGTTTCCAAGTCACGCCCCGGCGCCCAAGCCTATGGAAACTGGGGGTTTCCAAGTCATGCCCTGGCGCCCAGGCCTAGGGAAACTTGGGGTTTCCATGTCGCGCCACGACCGAAGCCGGCCGCGCCCAAGCCTGCGGAGACTCGGGGTTTTCCATGTCGCGCCCTGGCGCCCAAGCCTGGGAAGCTTGGGGTTTCCATGTCCCCCCCTTTGATGGAACCACGGGTTTCCGCATTTTACGGCACGAGGGAAATGCGGGGAACTTGGGGTTTCCATGACGATGCAAACCAGCTCGCAAGTCTCGGGAACTTGGCGTGTTTAGAAACCGCTGCCCAAGTCTGGGGAACTCTCTGTTTCCATGTTGCAGCACACCCTGAATCGCCGAGTCTGTGGAACTTCGGATTTCCATGTCGTGGGGCCACGAAGAGCTGCCAAAGTCCGGGGAACTCGGGGTGTCCATTTCGCGGCGCGATGAAAACTGCTACCCAAGTCAGCAGACACACACAGGGTTTCCATTTCTCGTCACAACAAAAATTGCTACCCAAGTCTGGGAAACGCGGTGTAAGGACCTGCGGTTCGGTTTCTCCCCGTCGGTGCGAAGTGTGAACTCTACGACCGAAATGTGTGAAGGGACATAAGTATAATGCGCATTAGAGGTGGAGCGATGGTTGGTTTATAGCGTGGGAGCGTTTGGCATAACCCACGGGCCGACTTACATGTTGGGGCGACTTGAACGAAGGATTGCTTGCCGAACAACAATATGATGGCAAGTTTGCGATGTGTAAGGGCGTTTTGGCACGCGGTGGTCGAGTCGGCCTGGGCAGCGACTCGCCCAACCGCTCGTATAAATATGGCAAGGTGTTGGAGGATTTGGCATCCATTCGAAGATGGACATTCGAACATGAGCATTCGGTGATTAAGAAAAAAGTGCGAAGTAGTGGAGCAGGTCGCAAAAGAGGCGCGGGCATATATGCGCCCACTCTTGGGCAAGCACACACGATACGCACAGGTTTCAGTTATCGGGTGATGGCGCGGGTAAGGAAGTGTTATAGACATTTTTGTGCCTTACAGCATTGAGCATGAAATGTCCATAATTCAAGGGATCCAAAGTCCCTAAAGATGTTGTTACAGCTCCTAAAGGAATAAGGTCAACCAATGACATCTTCTCCCAGAAGTTCTCCACCAAAAACCACTCAGAAACAGTCAATTCAGGATCAATTCAAAGGCTCCACTAGCTGTCTGCGCTGAAATGCAGAGATTACACTGGCTAGGTGCACTGCAACGCAGGTAGAAGCACTACCAGGGTGCGCTGAGCGGGAAATGACAAATGGCAAGTTCATTCAACGAGGTGGAAAGACCCTGGAAGCTTCCAGAATCTTCTCCAATGACACTTGCCTCAATGAATTCGACTAGTGATGAGTAAGAGGTTCTCAACCTCCAAGTGGAAGCAAGAACTGACAGAGAGAAGCCACAAGTCAAAACATGAGCTGACTCATCCTCTCTGCTCACATCTATATATGGATCTCTCACCCAGAGGTTCAGGAGGCTGGAATTTTGTACTTTGCAGAGAATTGTTGTTGGTTTGAGATTGACATTAGCACATTGGGTGATTTATGCTTTGTTGGAGGAGAGGAAGGGATTCCATCACTGGGAGGTAGATGCTGGATCGGAACTCACTTGGTTTTATCTCTTCTCAGACTTTATTATCTTATCAATAAACTATTTGAGTTTCTCCTACATGTTGTATACCAATGATGTTTTGTTATGCTTACATGTTTAGCTTAATCTGATCTTGAGCTTTTTATGAATGTATATATGTATCTTTGTGTAGTTTCTCTCTCTTGTGATCTTGCAGGAATTCGGTGAAGCTGGGCCGGTGAAGGAGCAAGAAGCTGGGAGCTACTGAAGAGAGGAGTGATCTGGATCGACAAACTAGCAGAAGATACAGGTTAGTTAGATCCTTCTTCCTCACTTGCATTTCATAAAGAAGAATACTTGAATAAGTTTACCTGTTTGTTGCTAAGGCACTATCACCTCTTAGAGTGGGATAGGGGCATTCCGTATTGGATACTTTTCCCAACAACAAATTGGCGACTCCGCTGGGGAGAGTATTTTGTTGGTTTATTTGTGTTTCTGGTCTTGTTCTTCTCATAAACTCAGGAGTGCCGAATCGAAATGCACTTGCCATTTTCAAGTGCAAAGTAGAGATCTGCCACTCTAGTCCACTCACTGGGCCTGTTTTTATGATCTGAACAAACTGATCCACAAGTGCTCTAACAGCCCTTTGTGATAGATCTTAGTCCTCCTATAAATCATCCTCCTAATTTTACCTAATTGATAGCTTTGATTTGGCCAAAAACTGTTGATTTAACTGCAAACCGTAACCCAGAACCTAGAAACAACTCTCGTTTCTGCTTCAGCGCAGACTCTGTGAAGAGGTTCTGCATTTCAACGTAGGTCCCGTGAAGGCTACCTGCGCTAAATGTCAAAACCTCTGTGTTGAGAGTGCGCTGATCAGTCTTTGCCTTGTGCAGCTGTGGTTCCCTGCTTCCTTTTGCTCAGTTTGATCTCTATTTTTTGTAGCCTGTTATCAGTCAGTGTACCTATCTGAAACCCCTTTTCTTTGCCTCAATTCCACCTCAGTTGTATAAAGAAACTGTATTTGTTCTTTGTGTATTTGTTACATCATTTTCAGTTTCCCATTACAAAAGTAAACTAGTCATACTGTCGCCCTTAGATCTAGACCTGTCGTAAGTGTCATTTTGATCTTAGGAGTGAGTTTGTTTGCTGTTCACAGTTGATTTAGCTTTTACTTTTGTCGTTTGGTTTGAATTTATGCATTTCTAGTGTCGAAACAAGTAAATCATAAGGTGTCGTAATCGTCTTTTGATTTTGAAAAAGGAACTTGTTTATGTTTTCACTTGAAATCGAATTCAAATTTGTACAACAGCTTTCTTTTTAGGCATCAATATTAAGGAAGCGAAAACAAATACATGCATTTGTGCATTTGCATTTTGATAGTTTTCATGCTTTGATTTAGGGAAAAGTGCATTAAAGTGTGCTCTATGCTCTTTGAGAAAAGTTGTATCTTCCTTTTCCCCTTGTAGCTAGGATTTTCATTGTTGAAAAGATATGAAAGCTTGCTTATCATCTTTAGACTGCATTTAGGAATTGTATCATACATCTCGTGGTGATCCAAAAAGGCAAACTTCTAAGAAAGATCAACCTAAAATAAATTGAATGAACTTAACAACGCTTTGTAACATAACGCACAACATAGAGGTCTAGGCTAGAGACGTGTTCTAGCATCGTAAAACCTGGTGACTGTCGATCTCGCTGATGGTTGGGTGATTCCTCCTAAGGGACGATAGCACCAGTACCGATTGTGCTCCCACGTACCGTCGAGTATATATTGGGAGACCCTTATAGGCATAAAACCTTTATCCTTAGGAAGCCGTGTCGGCCGCTCTACTGATCGCAATGCACTGAACACAGCATTCGGGAAGATTGACTGCCCGTACCTTAAAAAGTATTCTACGGTTTTGTGAAAAGTTTGGCACACCCTCTACCTAGAACTCCAGAGCAGTTCCTTTTGGCCCTTTTCAGACTCTATAACAGAAAAAGTCCATCCGAGCATTTGTCACTTCGGGCTCGTTAAAACATCGAAGGAGACTAGAGTCATCTTTAGCTTTTTCTCGACTCTTTAAAAGTGAAAAAGCAAGTTGTGTCTAAAGCGTCTAAAAATTCATTTAATTCGGAAACACACTTTCCCCTTTCGTATTTTGGTTGATCGAGTAATCCGCAATCGTGGAAGAAAGTCAATTGAAACCCCATCGTTCACGGAGGCTTACGAGTCAACCGTCTTTGCCTCTGGAATCGAAAACAATACGGACAAAGTGAACTCGTTTAACCGGTTCGAAATATCCTATCAAAGTTAGAACAAGTGTTCCAACAACATCTGAGATTCCGGTTACTCCAAACATTTCTGGAAACCCTGCCTCTACAGAAGAAGTTCAACAACCACAGAGGGACAGTGATATTGATCCTAGTCTGAGAACAAACACTTGTGTTACTGAACCAGTTCCATCTGTAACCGGTTCAGAGAGTCTTGTTCCTCAAACATCTGTCGCTGTTGATTCAACCCCTTCTTCGGCACCAGAAATATTTTACGGACCTGATGGTCTTCCCCTTCCACCTGGTTTGATTGCGATAGAGGAAATTGTAGAAGATCCGCAAGCAAGTACTCCAACACATTTTGGAGTCGGGGTCACTCTATTTCCTTCGACATCAGAAGTTAGTCTACCACCAGTGGAAGTTCCTGTAGAATCGCTAGGTAATCTTTTGGATAGGCTCAAAATGTCTGAACAACCGTCAACATCTAGGACTGTGTCAAATGACACAGCGACAGTAGAACTCCCTGCCGTCACTCCGACAATGTTTGTCGGCATACCATCTGTCCCGACTAGCTCACAACCGCTAGAAGGAGTCCATCCAGGGACTATTTCGACAGTGTGGTCCGTTCCTGTTTGTTCCTCCGGAATATTATCCGGCAACTCTTATGTTGATACTCGCCAAATTGATCCATTTGGAAGTCAATTTGGGCAATCCAGTCCCCAAAGACAGACAATCCCCTTGAGTTCCAGATTGCCACCGTATGGGGGGCAGTATGCCCTTTCATTACCCCCTCCGGGAGGATATCCATACGGGAGTTCACAACAGTATTAAGGTTATACTGGAGTTACATCAAGTGGTTGGGTACCTATACTACCCCAACAACCAAGGGTTGTGTATTCTATGCAACAATGTGTACCTATGTCGAACATCCCGACAACACCAGTTATTGTAATAGTGTCACAAGTTCGAACGACGCCTGTTGTATGTCAACCTCAAATTTCTCAGGTTGTAATGCAACAGCCCCTTAACCCTGTGACTCAACCGCAATCGCCAACTGGTGGGGTGACACAGGTCCAAAAGGGTACAATTACCCCACACCTTGGTCCAACGGTTAGTATAGCGCAACAGAACATGGCTTCACAACCATGGCTGGTGCAATATCAACAACCACAATTCCAACAAGTATACCAAGGTTCTGAGCAGCAGATCTTTGCGAACAATGGAAAACCGTACATTCAAAATGGTCAAAACCAACCACTTTACAGTGGTCATGTCCACCAACCGTATCAGTCATACCAACATCAATTACATTATGCTGGTATGCAAAGGCCAACTGCTCAGGCAATCCCATCGTATCCTGGGTATGCTTCACCTAACCTGAATCAACAGTTACCATTCGTGGCAACTTTAGAGTTACCCGATTTACACCGATTAACAAACGATCCAATTGCTTACGCCCCTTGGTGGCCAGCGATTCCTCACAAACTTCCTTCAGACATTCCTAAATTTAATGGAAATCCAGGTGAAGACCCATCGAATCACGTGATGACATTTCATCTATGGTGATCATCAAACACCCTGAACGATGATTCGATAAGGCTTCGCCTTTTTGAGAGGACGTTAACGGGTCCAGCGGCAAAATGGTATATTGAATTGCCTAGAGCTTCGTTCGACAATTTCAGCACCTTAGCCACGACTTTCTTAACCCATTTTCAATTACCGATAAGGTATGAAACGGGAACAGAAATCTTGACCAACTTTAAACAGACAATGGCCACTCACATATCTGATCATATACATGAGTGGCGACGTCGTCGTAGGATGGTAAAAACGTACGTTCCCGATCAGCTACTAGCTGAATGTTTTATCAAGTCGTACTTCCTGCTATAACGGAAGATGTGGCAAAGGGGGGAGTCGTAACAGAAGAGAAAGTTATCGCTCGTGCGCAATATCTAGACTTAGTCTATACTCAGTCTGGCACGCTCTATGACAAAATACCTGATGCCCCTAGACCGGAATTCTCAATTCCTCCTCCTCCTAAATCAAACAATGACTCTCATGCCGGTGACGGCGTGATTGGCACGACAAACGCGAAATCGACAAAGGCCAACTCCAAGAAGGCCCGTAAGATTTCAGATCAAAATGCAAAAGACGAAATTCTTGCTTCGGAAGTAAATTCCGTATCAGCAGATAAAGGCAAAGAAACCAAACAACCAGGAAGCAAGAAGAAACAAAACAAAGGGAAGAAGAAGAAACAAGGAGAGTCATCTCCTGAAAAAACTTCTTCAAACCCTCCTGGAAATAGGAAACCACCCTCAACGGGATGTCACATATGTGATGAGGATCATTGGACCTCACAATGTCCATACAAAGCTGAGCTTAAAAGATTCTTTAAGAGTTCGCAAACCTCAGCCGTGTTAACTGATCCGTTTCCAAATCCAGGAATAAATCTGGTTGATAGTGTAAATGCTTCCCCGTCGCAAGTACTTATGTTGTTGATTTCCAAGCAACAAAATGATGCTTTGATTTCAACAAGGAACAAAGATTACGGGAATCCGCAGCTGTTGAACGGCAAGGATAAAGATCAACCAAGCAGTTCGACAACAATTTTGACAGAAGTTGTACCACCCATCATTCCTGAATTAACAATAAAACCGCCAAAGGGAGTAGTACACAAGTCGACATTTAATCCTCGTGCCAGAGCAGCGCAACATTATAACATAGTGGAAGATTTGGCCCAATCACCATCCGCTGTGTCGACTCTTGAAGTACTACAAAATTGCCCATCCCAAAGGCAGGCTTTGTTATCAGCCATCGGTGGGGTTGATCCTAAGGATTCCAATCCTGTATCCTTTGACCACAAAGGATACGATCCTCAGTTACCAGCTCAACTAGCTTTCCTTATCCGAGTGAAAGCCCTCAACAAAACTGTTCACCGAACAATTATTGATGAGGGGACATTTACATGTATTATGTCAATGAGTTGCTGGAAAACTTTAGGATCACCAACCTTGTCACGATCTTCGACAACATTAAAAGCATTCGACGGAAGGACATATACCCCGTATGGTATCCTAAATAACTTGAAGGTTGAACTAGGGGGAAAAACAGTAGAAATAGATGTTGAAGTCATCGATGGGAATCTTGATTACAACATCCTACTAGGAAGACCATGGATCTATGCCATGGCAACTGTTGTGTCGACCTATTTTAGAAAGATTGCATTCCCTTTTCAAAGGGGGATTACAATCGTCGACCAACAAAACTTCCTCCCTAATGGTTCACAAGTTACAGGAAGCATTCCCATGATCCATGGAAGCCCCCATTCGCTTCAGAATATCGGAGTAGGCCTACTAAAAGATCCTATACTGATGGGAACTGTTACACAGTAATTTGTCACCATCCCTGTTACTCCTCTTGTCGTACCTTGGAGGACACATCCCGGGAGTTATAAGAAGTGACAAAGGCTAAAAACACTTGCATTATGTTCCCCTGAGTATGTACTCCATGTTCCCTGAAGACACCTTCTGCAGATCATCCCTGAAAAAGTGCTATTTTTCCATTGGCGCAAGTCCACAGTATTCTACCCATGCCAATGGTGGAGATCCTCAAAAGAGGGCGCGACCATTGGCGCTCTGTCTTAGAGCAACAGTCGCGCCAACCAAATTTAGTCGTGCTTTTTGCCTTAATGCACATTCGACTGTTGTTTCCTTCATTACATGGAGCTTTTCTGAGGATAAAAAATCAATCTTTTGTCGAGCTTTATCCATCTTTATGGCTTTTGCTAAATCCGCGAAAGGTGTCCCGGTTCATCGCATCCTCCTCCCTTCTTCATCTATATAAGCTTGTCATTAAGGATTGGACAAGCTAGAGTGTTGGTGTTAGTGTTATGCTGGTGATTTGGTGATTGAGTGATAGTAGTGATGAGTATTGGTCATGGAGTGTTGGATGTTGAGTTCTTGGAGAAATACTAGTGAGTGCTAGAGAGGTTATGCTGCCGGAGAGGAGATGCATGTCAAGACACATATAGTTACTCGCCCAGCCAGGAGAGGGGTCGACGTCAGAACAATGGTTGTAACTTTTCCTGTTTATTAATTGATGAGCGACTGCTATTATAGTTCCAATCTCATTATCTATCATGGTGATATGTTGATTTATTTCCTTTCTGACTGAAATATAGTTGTGCCTTGGTAGTTTTTATGTTGGTATCTGTCTCTTCCTTTGCATGTGCAGGTATTCGTTATGATCTGTTGGAGCAAGGGAGCGAGGATATCAACTCTGCTTCAATCATAGCGTTGGACTCCAGGTTAGTCTTCTTGATTCACCTTTGATGCATAACTAGGAACTTGCGTAGCAGCGTGGTTTGTTTGTGGCTAGTTCTGTGATAGGCTAGTGGGATCGCCTCTGTCCGCAGAGGGGATTTACCTTACCAACAGGAACTTTCACTCTTCCACCTCCAATCAACTTGGCGGAAGTAGCGTCGATAGGTACCTGCAATATGATATCTTCCACGAAGATCTCAGAAGACGATATCGACATGGATCATGCAATGGTTTTGCCCCTAAGCCCAATAGAAATATTGTAGCAATCAATGTTTCTAGCATGGGAGGCGAACCCAAATCAACGCTCATCAAGCGTTTGGGTAGATAGGTCTAGAGAATATGGTACCCCTTTATATCCTTGGTCGCGAGTGCATGGAACCGACGAAGGAATTCTACAATCAATGTTGATTGAGGGGGCACCGTGGAATGATTGCCACCATCGTTCCCTTCTTCCAGATTATGAAGAAGATACTCAAGATTACCTTTATCACCCTTCAGTTTTTGAATTCCTATCAAATACTTTAAATACGGTGGATTCCGAGTGAAACTTATCCAATATTGAAGAGACCATAGCCATAAATATCTCGACTAAAACAAATGTTGTAGAAAATATTTATGTTGGCAAAGGTTGTTCTCCTTCAGAACTGGAAATATATAACGCTCTTTTTCACGAGTTCAGAGATGTCTTTTCTTGGTCATACGATGAAATGCCAGGCATCAACTCGAGTATCGTTGAACACGAAATTAAGATGTATCCAGATGTCAAACCAGTAAGACAACGGCTCAGGCAGGTGCACCCCAAGAAAGTCGCTGCCATTAAGGCAGAAGTTGAAAAACTTCTCCATGCTGGTTTCATCTACCCGGTTCCTCTAACCGATTGGGTATCGAATATCCTCCCTGTTACGAAGAAACAAGGGACAATTAGAGTGTGTGTCGATTATAGGGATGTAAACCAATCTTGTCCAAAAGACAACTACCCTACACCCTTCATCGACCAGATGATTGATGAATGCGCCGGATGTGAAATCTTTTCATTCATGGATGGATTTTCCGGGTATAATCAAATAAATATCCGCCCACAGGACCAGTCAAAGACTGAATTCATTTGTCCGTGGGGCACATTCGCATATCGGAAATTACCCTTTGGTTTAAAGAACACAGGGGCGATGTTTCAGAGGGCAATGAATTATGCCTTCCATGACATCAAGCACATCGTTCAACCATACCTCGACGACCTTCCGGCTCATTCGCGAAAGCGGACTGATCATCCGCAACATTTGAGAGCGATATTTCTACGTTGCCGACACTACAAGATACGACTCAATCCACACAAATGTGTATTTTACGTCAGTTCTGGTCGTTTACTTGGCTTTGTAGTCTCAAAGGATGGGATTCGTCTCGACCCTTGCAAGGTCCAGGCAATCATCAATTTGCCTCCACCTTCAAATTTGCTTCAGATTCAGAAACTCCAAGGGAAAGCAAACTTTCTAAGGAGGTTCATTCCGAATTACGCCAAACTTGCTAAAGGTTATACACGTCTTTTGAAAAAAGAGGTACCCTTCGTCTGGGATCAGGTTGCGCAAGCTTCCTTTGATGCTTTAAAGGATTCCTTAATAAAAGCATCATTAATGTATGCACCCGATTATCAAAGAGACTTTAACCTGTATCTGGCTGCAGCAGATACGACCATCGCAATGGTTTTAGTTCAAGAAGTCGATGGAATCGAACACCCTATATATTATTTAAGTAGAAACTTAAATGATACAGAAAGTAAATATTCTTATGTTGAAAAACTAGCGCTTGCAGCTGTTCAAGCGATACAAAGGTTTCGACACTATGTCCTCTTTCGGAAAACTACCATTTTGTCTGATTGCAACCCCATGACTTATATATTGTCGCGACAGTTGCTGGGGGGCAAATATTCAAAATGGATAGCAATCCTTCAAGAGTTTGATCTGGAATTTGTAAAATCCAAATCAAAGAAAGCTCTAGTTTTCGCAGAATTACTGTGCGATCTCCCATCGTCGTCCAACGATGAAACATCCGAAGAATCAATCGTGGACGAGAATTTGTTTCTGATTTTTTAGGCCTAACACCTCTCACTCAGAACAAAAATGTATACGATACCAAGCAAAATACTACATGATCGTCGGTGATACGCTTTACCGTCGTGGTATCGATACAGTTCTGAGAAGGTGCCTCACCCATGAGGAGGCCGAAAAAGCCCTGAACGAGTGTCATTCAGGCGTGTGTGGGGGGCATCAATCTAGATATGCTACAACACAAAAAATCTTACGAGCAAGATACTTCTGGCCAACCATGTTCAAAGATTGCATAACCACAGTCAGAAGTTGCCATGCTTGTCAAATTTTTGATAGCAAAACTAGAAGACCACCCGCACCTTTACAGCCAATAGTTGTTGTTGGGCCTTTCGCCAAATGGGGCATCGATTTCATGACATGTAACCCCACCTCGACCGGGGGGCATGGGTATATTATAGTCGCCGTTGACTATTTTACCAAATGGGCCGAGGCGATGCCTACATTAGATAACACTAGTGAAACAGCTGCCCTTTTCTTTTTCAATCATGTAGTCGCCAGATTCGGCGTACCACAGGCTATAGTTACGGATCATGGATCGCATTTTTGCAATCACATGATGGTTGAATTAGCTGCCAAACTATGGCTATCTCACGACAACTCTACCCCGTATTATCCGCAATCCAACGGACAAGTTGAAGCGATCAACAAAGTCCTGAAGCGCATTTTGCAAAGGATGATCGGAGTTCACAAAAGAAGATGGCACCTAATCCTGTACTTAGCCTTGTGGGCCTACCGAACATCGGTAAGGAATGCGACCGGGTTCACGCCTTTCCAACTGGTATATGGCCTGGAAGCAGTCTTACCAGTCCAGTGTGAAATCTTGTCTCTTAAACTAGCAATTGATCTCCTCCCCGGAACTTCAGAAGAAGAGGCCCGTTTCTTGGAATTAATCCAATTGGATGAAACCCGTCGTGATGCCACCTTGGCTAATGAAGCCCATAAGAAATGAGTCAAGGCGCAGTTCGACAAAAATGTCAAACCCCGTGTCTTCTCAGAAGGTGACTTGGTCTTGCTTTACGACCAAGAATCCGATAAATTGGGAGCAGGTAAATTTAATTCTTTATGGATGGGCCCCTATATTGTTAAACGAGTGTTAGCAAAAGGAGCCTACGAGTTAATGGATTATGACGGAATTCCACTGGCGCAACCCCGTAACGGGTTGTACCTCAAGCGTTACTATGCTTAAATAGTAACCAGTATGCTTTTGTTGTATTTTGTTTTCGCTAAAATGTTTGTTTTGGTCGAGTAATCCACCTTTTTACATTTATTGCAGATGTCAAACCTTTTGGAGACATGTGTTGGATATGCCGACGGAGCGAGTCGTAGTTCGCGGAACCTGTCCTCCACAGCCTGGGCCATTTTTTATCCAAGCGGCGAGTTAGTAAGTTTCAGAGGTGTATGTATTGGGCAATCAACGAATAACATCGCTGAGTATAGCGCGTTGATAGAACTGCTCTCTGATGCCATCACCCATGGTATACGCCGACTAATCGTCAGGCTAGACTCATAACTCGTAATACTACAACTCAATAGTATATATTCCGTCCGAAATCCAGCCATTTATCGCATGTTTCTAAGGGTTAAAATTTTGGAAAGACAGTTTGATTTAATTCAATACCAACATATTTCCAGAAACTTAAACACATTAACCGACTCATTAGCAAACTATGTGTTAGATAGACATTTGCGACATTTATAAAAAGAAACACATCATCAATGTGGTACATATGGATCATATAACTCAACCAGAATAAAACCCCGAAAATCAAAATATATATATATATATATAAGCTGTTTACGGTTTACATATGATGTTCTGTAACCAAGACAAAATCGGTCACATGACCCAAAAACTCAAAAATGCTAGGGGGCACCCTAGTCTAGTGATGCTCATGATAGCACGTCACGGCCTGTGCGATCATGCGTAAGAGACGAGTCCATCGTCTAGGCACACCAGTAGTATGCCGCTGCAACTGTAAAGGTAACTCGTCGATCCTCACATCTGGAATGCCGAGAGTAAGGCTCTCAACCTACTCCTGCATAGCTGTAAGGGTCTCGGCCACATCAAGGTCACGAAGAATAACCCTCCCAGCAGTCTCCCCTGTTGGGGCAGCGGCTGGCGCTCTCGGGCGAACTGCTGGACGAACAGGACCAACATCTGCATGCACACATGAGTTTGATTAAAGTCTTGATAGAATAAAGCACAAGGACATTATAAATAAAAACAGTAAACAGTGATATGGTCGAAGATTTTACCAATAGCGCCCCACTGCTCGCCGTCCGGCAGTACCAAATCCGGATCGCCCCGGAAGTCCATGCCAACATATGGATACTCAGAATAGACCATCTCCTGACGCTCGAACCACCTGAAGAAGGTATCAGTAAAAGAAATCTGAGATTGACCGGCATGCCTAGACATGTGATCAACCCATCTCTGCATGCGTGGTTCAGTAGGAGAAGGCAAGTCGAGTGCAATGTACTGTGGCTGCATCAGTGGTATCTTCTCCAAAGCAAAGGCGGTCAAAATAGAACCAAACCCAAAGTTCTTCAGCTTCCCGTCCTTTACCTTGGTTAACTGACTTTTCATCTGAAGAAGTACTGCATCACACTAGTTGAATATTTTCGGTTGGAGACACTCCAAGGAATGCTGCACATAGGATCTGTTGGCTACATGAAGAGACGCGCTACCGGCCATCCTACCAATAGTATACAAGATAGACCTGAGGGACCTGTCAGCAATCTCACGGATAACGATCTTGCCGTCTTTGCTCGGCTGAGATCCTTCCCTGCAATACTGGCGGACATAATCTCTCATAGAGTCACTCCCTCGGGCCGAACCTGACAAAGAAATGGGGGCACCCCGCCTCGACAAGCCAGTCAAGAAGTAAATGTCTACTGCGGTCAAGGGGATGGATTTGCCCCTAATCTGAAATACTTGGTTGATAGGATCCCAAGCGTCAAGCAAATACTGCAGTAGGGAGATCTGTTGTCTCATGCTAGAGATACGGAAGAACTTCAGCAGGCCACAGTTCCGCAGCGCGTTCACCGTGACAGGATCATGTAGGGCAATCATGTCCTCTTCTTCATGTTCTCGTTCTCGCCATGTAAGGGTAATTTTTCTCCAATATCTCTGAAAAACAAACATGAGAGGAGTTAGATCCTGAATTTGATGAGAAACTGGCAAAAATTTCATCAAAAACTGTGCAACAGAACTCTTTTTCTGTGCTCAGCGCACCTGCCTAGTGTTCCACCTGCGTTGAAGGTCAAACTGTCTTCATACAGCTTGACGTTCAGCGCAGGTTTCGAGTGAACTGGGTGCGCTGATGGCAGAGCGACCCCATCAAACCCCAGGGGATCAGAAAAACAGGAAAACAAGCACAAAATGCAGAAAGGAAACCATGAAATGAAAGAGCTCAAGTTTAGCTCCTACCTGGTCCAGACGGCGCCGAGAATCGTCCACAGAATCTCCCGAAATCAGCTGGTGAAAATCAAGGGGGAAGAGGCACCTCCAAAGCTCCAACAAACCAAGTTCAAATGAAATGGTAAAATGAGAGGTAAAAGCACTTTTTAATAGCTTTTTACGTAGTTCAAAGTGAAATATTAGTGTTTTAATCTCATTTTCAAGCAAATGTTATTCATTTCTAACTAGTTTGATGCAGCAATTGAGGGTACAGTACTATCTTTGAAAAAGCAAAGCTATTTATGGTAAAAAATCAAAACTAGACCATGTTATCGAGCAGTTTTAGCACATAGCTCATGCTCGTTAAAAAATAAACATAAGATTGAGCAGTTTTAGCACATAGTTCATGCTCGTTAAAAAATAAACATAAGATTGAGCAGTTTTAGCACATAGTTCATGCTCGTTAAAAAATAAACATAAGATTGAGCAGTGTTTTTCCGCGTTTAAGCTCGTTAAAAAATGAACTATCTTCCGGTAAATAACCACCGTGACTGTAACATTATTAGCCATTAAAGCCTTGGTCGTGTTTGCACCGTCACCTCCACTTTTCCATTGGCCGATCGTTCACCTCCATATGATTGTTTACCCATTTTGAGGAACAGCTGCGAAGAGTGATTTCACTAGCCATCCTTGTGACACTGCCGTGATTGGAAAATTCCAACTCTTACCTGGAATCAGCTGCTAACCCGTTTTATCACTCGTTCCTCAAAAGACGAGTCTTCTTTAAGCTCTTTTCATCTGACTCGTAAAATATGAAAAGATTGCCGAGTTTTGGCCTTCCAGCTCGTTAAAGCGACCGGAAGTGTTATCCCTCCTCTAGATTTTAATCTTTTTGGACCTGAGGGATTATTGCACAAAAATATCGAGCGCTTGTTTTGTTCGGCTCATGAAAACTATCGAAAACTCATCCCTTCTGTATTGTTTTATACTTTTTCGAACTTAAGGGATTAGATGACGAAAAAGGACTTTCGGAGTTGACTTTACGTACCTTTTTAGACTCTCTAAAAATGAAAAGGACCGAGTTATCTTTGTCGTTAGACTCGTTAAATACATTAAATAGCGACAAACTTGTCTTTAGACGAGAATGAGTTTCACTATCGCTAGGCTCGTTAAAACATAACGATGAGTTTGCCCGAAGGGCAAATTATAGAACAAGCATATGTTATCCTCCTCAAGCTTGACAAAAATAAAGAGGTACTGGTCAGCAATGACTGGGGAAAAATTGGGAAGAAACTCAAAGAACTTTATTGATAGCAAGTCGCTCTTGAACATGACACTTCCACTCCGTGCCTGAGTCGGGTTGGGTTGTTTCATTCACCGGTCACATCACCATGGTCCCACCAATACCATCCATATTTGGGGTAAATGCTACCAATCCATCACACAAGTGTCGCCGATATGTTCAAGAGAAGTCATCCAGAGAAGTCAACTGTATCCCATCCACTACCATACATTATCCTTCATCCTTTCATGACCGCCACCCTGAATCATATGTCATCAGATCGTTTTCACCTCCATCAAAATCATTTGCTCCGTTCCATGTCACTGATGTGGGATTCATTAAGGCCCTCCTTTGACGGATCGCTTCTTGTCGACATCAGCTCATTATCCAAGAAGTTGATCTAGGAACAACCCCTTCAGTACTTTGAAGCTTGCATGCCTCAATGGCAAGTTTCTCACTTCCGACGACAGGTATACATCAATGACCTTCGACCGAAAGATTTTGCGTGGTGTTCGACGCCAAGTCCTTTATTCACACCATGTGAATTGTACTGCAGTACCTTGAGGGTCATTATCATTATCGGTGATTCCTCTCGCGCTTGTTAACGGTTTACCTCATTGACCGGTAATCAAGCGATGTCTTTCCATGTTCGACTTCAAAACATTTCTCACATGGATCGACTTGTACTTAGAGTGAAGATCAGACGAGATTGAAGACCCCGGATCTAGTTTCATCCATCTGGGCTGCGATATATATTCAGGAAAAATAAAGACATTGACATGTACATCATTGCAGCAGATAATCATCCTACCAAAAGGATGATGATTTCATCAAAATCATCAGTCTACCATCAGACGATTGTCTGTTCTATGTACAGAGAAATGAATTTATAAAGCTGAGCATGGGAATGCCCGCCTCAGCTAGATCATGAAAGCAGTATGAAAAATAATGTATTGTATTGTATCTTATTACAGGTCTCCTCCCGGCATTGGAAGAACTTCGGATCCTCCTAATAAAGCATTTCACCCGATAAACGACCTCATACTTTAGGGGGCAACTGTTATAGACATTTTTGTGCCTTACAACATTGAGCATGAAATGTCCATAATTCAAGGGATCCAAAGTCCCTAAAGATGTTGTTACAGCTCCTAAAGGAACAAGGTCAACCAATGACATCTTCTCCCAGAAGTTCTCCACTAAAAACCACTCAGAAACAGTCAATTCAGGATCAATTCAGAGGCTCCATTAGCTGTCTGCGCTGAAATGCAGAGATTACACCGGCTAGGTGCACTGCAACGCAGGTAGAAGCACTACCAGGGTGCGCTGAGCGGGAAATGACAAATGGCAAGTTCATTCAACGAGGTGGAAAGACCCTGGAAGCTTCCAGAATCTTCTCCAATGACACTTGCCTCAATGAGTTCGACTAGTGATGAGTAATAGGTTCTCAACCTCCAAGTGGAAGCAAGAACTGACAGAGAGAAGCCACAAGTCAAAACATGAGCTGACTCATCCTCTCTGCTCACATCTATATATGGATCTCTCACCCAGAGGTTCAGGAGGCTGGAATTTTGTACTTTGCAGAGAATTGTTGTTGGTTTGAGATTGACATTAGCACATTGGGTGATTTATGCTTTGTTGGAGGAGAGGAAGGGATTCCATCACTGGGAGGTAGATGCTGGATTGGAACTCACTTGGTTTTATCTCTTCTCAGACTTTATTATCTTATCAATAAACTATTTGAGTTTCTCCTACATGTTGTATACCAATGATGTTTTGTTATGCTTACATGTTTAGCTTAATCTGATCTTGAGCTTTTTATGAATGTATATCTGTATCTTTGTGTAGTTTCTCTCTCTTGTGATCTTGCAGGAATTCGGTGAAGCTGGGCCGGTGAAGGAGCAAGAAGCTGGGAGCTACTGAAGAGAGGAGTGATCTGGATCGACAAACTAGCGGAAGATACAGGTTAGTTAGATCCTTCTTCCTCACTTGCATTTCATAAAGAAGAATACTTGAATAAGTTTACGTGTTTGTTGCTAAGGCACTATCACCTCTTAGAGTGGGATAGGGGCATTCCGTATTGGATACTTTTCCCAACAACACCCGGTCGCGCCCTCACCTGAACGACCTGCCCGAACGAGTTCACACGGGCGCCCTCAAACGACCTGCCCGAATGACCGAAATGAACCGACAAGGGAGAGATGGGCAAACGAGCTGCACAAACGTGCACAAAGCCAACCTCGGGTCACAACTTAGCATTTTTGATACGTGCTCGTTCGCCCGGACGCACCCTCGCCCGAACGACCCGCCCGAACGAGTTCACACGGGCGCCCTCAAACGACCCGCCCGAACGAGTTCACACGGGTGCCTCAAATGACCCGGCCGAACGACCCGCCTGAACGAGTTCACACGGGCGCCCTCAAATGACCCGCCCGAATGAGTTCACACGGGCGCCCTCAAACGGCCCGCCCGAACGATTTTTCATGGGTGCCCGAACGACCGAAACGAAGCGACAAGGGAGAGCCGGGCAAACGAGCTGCACGAACATGCACAAAGCCAACCTTGGGTCACAAATTAGCATTTTTTATATGGGCTCATTCGCCCGGGCGCGCCCTCACCCGAACGACCTGCCCGAACGAGTTCACACGGGCGCCCTCAAACGACCCGCCCGAATGACCGAAACGAACCGACAAGGGAGAGCCTGGCAGACGAGCTGCACGAACGTGCACAAAGCCAACCTCAGGTCACAACTTAGCATTTTTGATACGGGCTCATTCGCCCGGGCACACCCTAGCACGAACGACCCACCCGAATGAGTTCACACGGGTGCCCTCAAACGACCCGCCCGAACAACCGAAACGAACCGGCAAGGGAGAGCCGGGCAAACGAGCTGCACGAACGTGCACAAAGCCAACCTCAGGTCACAACTTAGCATTTTTGATACGGGCTCGTTCGCCCGGGCGCGCCATCGCCCGAACGACCCTCCCGAACGAGTTCACACGGGTGCCCTCAAACGACCCGCCCGAACCACCGAAACGAACCGGCAAGGGAGAGCTAGGCAAACGAGCTACATGAACGTGCACAAACCCAACCTCGGGTCACAACTTAGCATTTTTGATACGGGCTCGTTCGCCCGAGCGCGCCCTCGCCCGAACGACCCGCCCGAATGAGTTCACACGGGCGCCCTCAAACGACCCACCCGAACAAGTTCGCACGGGCACCTCAAACGACCCACCCGAATGACCTGCCCGAACGAGTTCACACGGGCGCCCTCAAACGACCCGCCCGAATGAGTTCACACGGGTGCCCTCAAACGGCCCGCCCGAACGATTTTGCATGGGTGCCCGAACGACCGAAACGAAGCGACAAGGGAGAGCTGGGCAAACGAGCTGCACGAACATGCACAAAGCCAACCTTGGGTCACAACTTAGCATTTTTGATACGGGCTCGTTCGCCCGGGCGCGCCCTCACCCGAACGACCCTCCCGAACGAGTTCACACGGGTGCCCTCAAACGACCCGCCCGAACCACTGAAACGAACCGGCAAGGGAGAGCCAGGCAAACAAGCTGCATGAACGTGCACAAAGCCAACCTCAAGTCATAACTTAGCATTTTTGATACGGGCTCGTTCGCCCGGGCGCGCCCTCGCCCGAACAACCCGCCCGAACGAGTTCACATGGGCGCCCTCAAACGACCCGCCCGAATGAGTTCGCATGGGTGCCTCAAACGACCCACCCGAACGAGTTCACACGGGCACCCTCAAATGACCCGCCCGAACGAGTTCACACGGGTGCCCTCAAACGACCCGCCCGAACGACTGAAACGAACCGACAAGGGAGAGCCGGGAAAACGAGCTGCACGAACGTGCACAAAGCCAACCTCGGGTCACAACTTAGCATTTTTGATATGGGCTCATTCTCCTGGGCGCACCCTCGCCCGAACGACCCGCCCGAACGAGTTGACACGGGCGCCCTCAAACGACCCGCGCAAACGATTTTGCATGGATGCCCGAACAACCGAAACGAACCAACAAGGGAGAGCCGGGAAAACGAGCTACACGAATGTGCACAAAGCTAACCTCGGATCACAACTTAGAAATTTTGATACGGGCTCGTTCGCCCGGTCGCGCCCTCGCCCAACCAACCCTCCCGAATGAGTTCACACGGGCACCCTCAAACGACCCGCCCGAATGACCGAAACGAACCGACAAGGGAGAGCCGGGCAAACGAGTTGCACGAATGTGCACAAAGCCAACCTCGGGTCAGAACTTAACATTTTTGATACAGGCTCATTCGCCCAGGCGCGCCCTCGCCCGAACGAGTTCGCCCGGGCGCGCCCTCGCCGTAACGACCCTCCCGAACGAGTTCACACGGGCGCCCTCAAACGACCCGCCCGAACGAATTCACACGGGCGCCTCAAACGACCCGCCCGAACGACCCGCCCGAACGAGTTCACACGGGCGCCCTCAAACTACCCGCCCGAACGACCCACCCCAACGAGTTCACACGGGCTCCCTCAAATGACCCGCCCGAACGATTTTGCATGGGGTCCCGAACGACCGAAACGAAGCGACAAGGGACAGTCGGGCAAACGAGCTGCACGAACGTGCACAAAGCTAACCTCGGGTCACAACTTAGCATTTCTGATAGGGGCTCGTTCGCCCGGGCGCGCCCTCACCCGAACGAGTTCACATGGTCGCCCTCAAACGACCCGCCCGAACGACCGAAAGGAACCGACAAGGGAGAGCCAGGAAAACGAGTTGCACGAACGTGCACAAAGCCAACCTTGTTGTGGGGAAAAATGCCTATGCAGGACGATCCTATCCACCTAAGGTGTGACAGTGCCTTAGCAACAAACAGAGACAACTATTCTAGTATTCTTCCTTTATGAATTAAGAATGAAGAGATAGATAGATGGACTAACCGATGTCTTCCGTTTGTCCCTCGATCCGGCTTCTCTTCTCTTGGAGAGTTCCCAGCTACTTGCCTTCTCGCTCACCCAGCTTCAAGAGGTTTCTGCAAGATCACAAGAAGAGAACACTACACAAGACATGGATTCATATTCATAACTAGTTCAGGATTAGAAATAAACTAAACATACTAATGCATTCATACATCAAAAATACATCAGCATATAGGAGAAACCAAGATAGCTTTATTGATGAATAACAAGGTTCAGGAAGAGATACAACCCAAAGGGCTCAAATCCAGCATCTCCTTCCCAGCAAATGGAATTCCTATCTTCACCCCCCTTCAAAGCATTAAGCACCCAATGATTCCAATCTCAAACCAGCATCAATTCTTTGCAATAACGAAATTCCAGCCTCTAGATCTCATGGAGGAGAGATCCATATATAGATGTTTGGAGAGAGGATGAGTCAGCTTGAGATCTGACTAGTGTCCTCTCCCTCTGTCAGTTCTTGAGTCCACTTGGAGGTTCTTGCTTCCACTTGGAGATTTGGAACCTCTTACTCATCACCAGTCGAATTCCCTGAGGCAAGTGTCATTTTGGAAGCTTCCTGGGTTTTGAAACCTTGAGAAATGAGCCTGCCACATGTCCATTCTCGTTCAGCGCAGGTAGCCAGTGTTCCCTTTGACATTCAACGCAGGTAGCTAGTGTTGGCTTTGAAATTCAGCGCAAACAGCTAGTGTAGCCACTGAATTGATCTTGAATTGACTTTTTTTTGAGCAGTTTCTGGTGGAGAACTTCTGTGAATTTCTCTGGTTTGTTAGCCTTGTTCCTTAAGGGGTAGGAACAACATGTTTAGGGACTTTGGATCCCTTAGATTATGTACATTTCATGCTCAATGTTGTAAGGCACAAAAATGTCTATAACAGTTTCCCCCTAAAGTATGAGGCTGTTTATCGGGCGAAATGCTTTATCAGGGGGGTCCGAAGTTCATCCGATGCTGGGAGGAGACCTGTAATAAGATACAATACAATACATTATTTTTCATACTACTTTCATGATCTAGCTGAGGCGGGCATTTCCATGCTCTTTATAAATTCATTTTTCTGTAAATAGAACAGACAATCGTCTAGTGGTAGACTGATAATTTTGATGAAATTATCATCCTTTGAGTAGGATGATTATCTGCTGCAATGATGTACATGTCAATGTCTTTATCTTTCCTGAATATATATCGCAGCCCGGATGGATGAAACTAGATCCGGGGTCTTCAAACTCGTTTGATCTTCACTCTAAGTACAAGTCGATCCATGTGAGAAATGTTCTGAAGTCGAACATGGAAAGACATCGCTTGATTACCGGTCAATGATGTAAATCGTTAACAAGCGCGAGAGGAATCACCGATAATGATAATGACCCTCAAGGTACTGCAGTACAATTCACGTGGTGTGAATAAAGGACTTGGCGTCGAACACCACGCAAAATCTTTCGGTCGAAGGTCATTGATGTATACCTGTCGCCGGAAGTGAGAAACTTGCCATTGAGGCATGCAAGCTTCAAAGTACTGAAGGGGTTGTTCCTAGATCAACTTCTTGGATAATGAGCTGATGTCGACAAGAAGCGATCCGTCAAAGGAGGGCCTTAATGAATCCCACATCAGTGACACGGAACGGAGCTAATGATTTTAATGGAGGTGAAAACGATCTGTGACATATGATTCAGGGTGGCGGTCATGAAAGGATGAAGGATAATGTATGGCAGTGGATGGGACACGGTTGACTTTTCTGAACGACTTCTCTTGAACATGTGGTGACACTGATGCGATGGATTGGTAGAATTACCCCAAATATGGATGGTATGGCGAGACCATGGATGTGACCGGTGAATGAAACAACCCAACCTGATTGTGGTACGGAGGAAAAGTGTCATGTTCAAGAGCGACCTGCTACCATCAAAGTTTTCTTTAGTTTCTCCCAATTTTTCCCCAGTCATTGCTGACCAGTACCTCTTTATTTTTGTCAAGCTTGAGGAGGATAACATATGCTTGTTCTATAACCTGCCCTTCGGGCAAGCCCATCGCTATGTTTTAACGAGCCTAGCGATAGTGAAACTCGTTCTCGTCTAAAGACAAGTTTGTCGCTATTTAATGATTTTAACAAGTCTAACGACAAGGATAACTCAGTTCTTTTCATTTTTAGAGAGTCCGAAAAGATACGTAAAGTTAACTCCAAAAGTCCTTTTTCGTCATCTAATCCCTTAAGTCCGAAAAGTATAAAACAATACAGAAGGGATGAGTTTTCGATAGTTTTAACGAGCCGAATAAAACAAGCGCTCGATCTTTTTGTGCAATAATCCCTCAGGTCCAAAAAGATTAAAATCTAGAGGAGGGATAGATCTTCTTGTCCCTTTAACGAGCTGGAAGGCCAAGGACTCGGAAATCTTTTCATATTTTACGAGTCAGTTGAAAAGAGCTTAAAGAAGACTCGTCTTTTGAGGAACGAGTGATAAACAGGGTTAGCAGCTGATTCCAGGTACAGGTTGGAATTTTCCAATCACGGCAGTGTCACAAGGATGGCTAGGTGAAATCACTCTTCGCAGCTGTTCCTCAAAATGGGTAAACAAACATATGGAGGTGAACGATCAACCAATGGAAAAGTGGAGGTGACGGTGCAAACACGACCAAGGCTTTAATGGCTGATGATATTACATTCACATTGGTTATTTACCGGGATAGTTCATTTTTTAACGAGCTTAAACGCGGGTGGAAACATTTGCTCGATCTTATGTTTATTTTTTAACGAGCATGAACTATGTGCTAAAACTGCTCGGATCTTGCGTTTATTTTTTAACGAGCATGAACTGTGTGCTAAAACTACTCGATTACCCAGTCATATGATAAGAATGTCTCAATAAGATTCTATTTTTTATGGAGCTTCATCTTACAAAGCTATGCCCCGCATCCTTTCATTATGCAAGTTCGGAAACGACTAATCCTACGAGTTTAAAGGGTTAGACCTACAGGTTTAAAGGGAGGACCTAAAAATTTAAAAAAATAAATAGCCGCCCCTTGCTTGCACTCCAAAAGGTTTGCATGCCCCCAGGCATAAAGTACGATTTCAAAGTTACCCCTCAATTTGCAGATAAAACATTTGTTTTACCGGGAGATGCCTACCTCTTTCAGGCTACCCAAAGATTGTTCTGTTATTCTTTCAACAAAACACTTCTTCGGCGATGTCTACCGAGATAAAAAAAGGTGAGTGACGAGACCCGCCCTCTCACATAACTTTGACAAGAGAATCTTATTCCAGAACAACCCCTCTTCCAACCACGGACGGGGTACGGACTAGTCATATTCTCTCGCGGAAACCTACCCTATACCCAAAGTTTTCCTGCCGAAGCAGACCAGGACGCATGCCCCCTGGGTTCCAGTCATATCCTCCCGGATTACTCGCGCTCATCAGGAGGACAGACTGTGGGTTGAGACACTTCTTGCGTGAATAGACCATTTAGGGATGGTCCATGACTATTTGCGATGCGTGATCCGGGAAACGAAAGTTGGTCTACGAGCTTGACCATTCTTCCTTCATGCGGAAAACACATTACTCTAAAGAGTGAGGAGACTATATCTCTCATGCAATATATATATAGTCTCGTCCAAGGAGTAGGTTATAATCCAAGGGTCCTTGAACGACCATCATGTTCATTTGAACGGTCTTCCCTTTCAATGTTATGGGCACATTGGGGAGGATCCCTAAAGGTCGACTGGTTCCTTTATCAAAGCCTGATAGATTTCTCATTTCAGGCAAAAGCGCTGGTGAACCAAGCGTTTTCCAAGCAATAGAGGAAAGGATACTCACAGATGCCCCCTCATCAATGATAGTGCCAGCCATCACCATTCTGTATATTTGAACGATAATTCTGAATGGTATGCTTGCTGGCAACCGGGGTCTGCCTAGTTGGTTCCAGTCAAAGGACACAACCAGGTTGCTTGGTGGTGGGACTGAATAGACGGCCGGATATCGCTCTGACGAACTTCCTTCCTCCGATAAAGGAATGGGGGCATTGCCCCCTTGTTCATCAGAGTCAGTGTTGATGAAGAGAATTTGGATGGTGTCGTCTTTATTCTCCTCTGTGATGGTATCATTCGAAGATAGAGCCTCTGAAGGCAAAACCGGGTCAACTGTCATCTCAACCTTTCGACTTTCGTCAGGCATGGATCCAGATGGTTCATCCTCAATGATAGGTGCTTCGGCTGACCACCTGGGCGGTCCAGCCGAGTTCTCAACTAGTGAAGGACTTGGCAGGAGTTTTTGATATCCAGGAGGAAGTTGCGCTCGTAAAATCGGGTGATCTTCCAGAACTCTTTTAGCCTCGTCTAAGAAGGGACAACGGTGGATGGCGTGATCGCCTTCACACAGTTTGCAGGGAAATCTAGCTTTCCCTCTCTGTCCTGGGACTTCACTTTCACTAGTTGACGGTGAGCAGTCAACATGGCTATCAGAGGTTGATGCTACCGAATTGTGCAAACGGGGAGACCAGTCCCTTAGTATCCGAGGGATGTAGGGAAAATCTCTGTGGAAGTGGTCTCCCTCGCATATGACACATGGCGATTTAGGCCTGGTCAGTGCTGTGTGTGGATTTTTGTCAGATGACACTTGTTTGTCCCCAGTCGCCTTTGGCTCCTTCTTCTTCTTCTCTTTCTTCTTCTTTTCCTTCTTCTCCTTAGGAACTTGGTTTTTTGTTTTACCAGTTCCGTCAAGCGAAGAGGAAGGAGGAGAGGAAGAGTTAGATGAGGTAGAAGGCTGGTTGGAAACTCTGGTCTGGTCTAACTGTTGACTCGACTGTTCAGGAATGGTGGTGTTCTGAACGACATTGGTTGAAAAGAGCTAGACTGGCAGGCCAATTGTCAGTCCTGGAAGCGACAATGTGGCCATGTGGGGCGCACCAACATCTCCCCAAGAGGAGAAGGGACTAGGATTTCCACCAAGGGGAATTCCTTGGTTGGTGTGCTCCATTTTTTCAACCTAAATATCAACGTAGGAATAAAGGGTGATTGTTCCATTTAAAATAAATTTTTAACGACGCTTAGACACAACTTGCTTTTTCAGTTTTAAAGAGTCGAGAAAAAGCTAAAGATGACTCTAGTCTCCTTCGATGTTTTAACGAGCCCGAAGTGACAAATGCTCGGATGGACTTTTTCCGTTATAGAGTCTGAAAAAGGCCAAAAGGAACTGCTCTGGAGTTCTAGGCAGAGGGTGTGCCAAACTTTTCGCAAAACCGCAGAATACTTTTTAGGGTATGGGTGTTACACTAAAAAATGTCACCTTGACTACTTACAGTTAGTATGGCTCAAATCAACAGTCATGCTACCCTCTTAGGCAAGTCTCATGCCTCTGTTATCCATCTCAAACTCAAAGAAGAGAGAAAGTCTTGTAAAAATTATGTTTATCTCTGGGGTCGCAGGTTCTCTCTAGCCTTACCTGCGGGGACGCTGACCATGTTCACAAAATCTGCGTCCATGGACGCTCTGTATGTTAAGGGACAGGTGCGTCCCTCTGTAAAAGGCAAAATGCGCGAGTTTTATCTTGAAAAAGTTACTTGTGGTTACTTCTAGAACATTCTAGAGGTCGGTTTGATGAAATGGATGCGCCTCCAGTTGGTTCATGTATCTCTATTAAGGGGGAACTTATCCCATCAATAAGGGAGCTATCCCACCCATAGAGGGGGATGATCCCATTGATAGTGGACCTGAATAACCTCTTTACAGCACTATAAATAAAGGCATTGAGCCAGAAGGAGAAGAGGTTGGAGCTATACATTTTCTTTGGGTAAATGCTGCAGGATTTAGGTCTTCCATTAGAGCCTTTGTGAGGAGAGATTGTCTTCACTTGATTCTACTTGGGAGAGGGTGAGCTTTGTCAAAGTAGAGGAAAACCCTTGATGGACCCTGGGAGGAACTTGCACAACACCAAGGCCAGGTTGTAAGAGTTTCTTTGTTTCGTTATTAATACAAACTGGTTTATTTTTCTCAATAGCTTGTGTTAATGAGTTATTTCATGTGTTCCTTGGTCTGCATGTTGAATATATGTTTTATTATATGAAATGCAAGTGCTTGGTAATTGTTTGATTGTTTGTGGTTGCAGGAATTGACTTGAAGGAGGAGCTCATCCGGATCGTCAAGAACGGACTTCAACAACAGCGTTTTGGAATAAGGTAAGCCTAAACACTTGTAGTTTTCATGTTGTAAAAGGTGTATTTAGAGAAAGATCACTCCATTTTGTCTTGTTTGTCATTAGAATGTCTTAGACTTCTAGGAAGGTCAGTCGTGTCCGCACCCTTGACAGATTCCGTGTGACAAATTGGCGACTCCGCTGGGGAATCCATTAATGAGAGAGTCTTTTCCTTTATATGAACTTTGCTTTGAGAAAATCATTTTTATTTTCTGGTTTTTGACTGTGAGAATTAGTATTTGGGTGGCTTAGCTTTAGATTTAGTTAGATTTGGTTTTTCTTCATTTTTCCAGAAGGACGCACCCTCTTAGTACTGCACAGTGCGTCTTTGGACGCGCTGTTGCCGTCTGCACAGAGCGGGGCCGCACCTGTGACAACGGGTTGCCTGCGTCTTCCTGTAAAACTTAAGAAAATTCCATTTTTGCTTTAAATTGCTTTTAGATTTTGTTTTTCCTTAGTGTTTTCTGCCCAGATCCTTTAGTACCCTGTCAAGAATTTTCACCTGAACTAGTTTTGTGAGCTTTGAGTGTTTTAGTGGTTTTCAACGAAGTTTAGACCTAGGGTTTGATTTTTGGAAAGGCTTTGTAGTGACTTTGATAGTAGAAAGTTGTCCAGCCTTAGATCTCTCTGGTTAGTCAACCTTCTTAGAAGTCGGGCCTGTCGTAAAGTCTCCTTTTGTGAGCAACTTGCCATTTGAGTTGTTTTGGGTCAAATTTCGAATTACTTGTTTATAAAGTATTGATTTCCATTTTACAAAAAGAACAAAAAGATTAGAGTTTTGTTTTGGCTAGTTTTTGGTTCTGCAATAAGCTAGTCCTTGATTTGATTGTGATCAAGTAAAACACCTTAGAAATAATCATTGTTAGTTTTGGCCTCGTTAAGATTGCTTAGAGTAAATTTGCCTTTAGTTTGCTTATGAGTGCATTTTCATAGATTTTAAGAGTTGTTAAGATTGATTTTTGGTTATATTAGATTTATTTGCTTTATTAAAAGAAAAATACAAAAACATCTTCTTAAAAAGTCTTGTTTCAAGTAGCTTTTTGTTTTCGAAAGAAGAAAAGAGTTTTTTTCGTGCATGTAAAGAGAGGTTATGTTTTTATGCTTGGAAAAGAAAAACGAATTGTTTCTTTGATTGTCTTCAATTAAGAAGTTGCTTTTATAAAGATTGCATTCTCTCAACTTTTTAGTTAAGCAATTCATCGAAAAAGTAAAGTAGTGGATAAATCATTCTAGGTGCATTTTGTAGTGGTTTCGAGTCGAGTCAACACACCACTAGTTTCACTTCCATCACCTTTTGACTTAAGAAACAACCTTAAAAGTAACGCTTAAATTAAAATCAATCTAGTAATCTTTATTTTTCTAGGGCTCTGAAGCACCAACATAGCTTAGGCTAGGGTCTTGGAGTAGGTGAGTACTTAACTCTCCAAGACTACAAAACCAAACAGATAGTCTATCTTGAGTAGAACAAATCCAATTGTTTCAGTTACATTCTGGGAAAGCTCCTCTTAAAGGAGAAACACGAGCTCGTGTCCGAACCAGTGAGGGGATCATTCCTCCCTCGTTGGGAACGACGCCAGGCAGTACGTATTACAAACGGTAAACCTCGGATTAACCATTGTCGAGGAGCCAGGGGTCACTTATCGGTAAACCTTGGATTGTTGTCAAGGAGCCGGTAAGGGGATTGGAGCTTGCTACTCTGCCCTTGCGTGCTGTCGGAGTTTAGACTGTTCCCCCAGGTGTAATTGTTGTGATTGGTAACCTTAGTGGCCATAATATCTAGGATTCTACCCAAGGTGACGGTGGAGGGAAGGTCCCACTGTACCTGGAGCAGACGTCGGTTATACTCACTTGGATTTTCTGGGGGGTTCGCTTCACTTCGAGACGGTTAAAGTGGAGGAACTTGGTCCAGTCTATTCATTAAGCAGGTTGCCGGGGTAACTGTTCCACCCACTATTTCTGTACTGAATCCTGCGAGGTTGGGCCTAATCACCAACTAGCGCTTTTGGTCCGGAAGACTACTGTTTGTGTGTGGTTTGACGCTCTAGATTATTTAGGCGTGTGCTTCAAATTTGATTGGTTCTTTAGAAGACTTTAGGTGGTTTGATTTGAAATTTTTTACTTTGTTTTCGTGTGTTGTAGTTAAAATCTTTAATTGTGGCGGAATTACCGAGAAGGTCCCGTCGAATTGCGGGCCAGTCTCCTGAAGTTGTTTCTGTGGCCGAATTGTTGAGAAGATCCGTAGACTTAGGGGATCCCCTCCTCGAGACGACCCAGGTAATTTAGAAGGGTTAAAGGTCCTTGTAACTCCTCCTAGTGGCAGTAGAGTAGGATCACCTGAAGAAGGAGAATCTTCCTTGGTAGTCCATCCAGATTACCAAAGTTTAGAAACAGGTTACAATCCCGAAGCTGTTACAGTTTCCGAGCTTGCTGGTAGTTTTTCATCTGCCAGTGAAACAGGCGAAGAACCTGAAATTTCAGAACCTGTTACTCCAACTCCTAGTGTTCCTGATTCACCAAGAATAGAAAGAATTATCACCGAAAATCTTCCTGTTGGATTAATTGCTATAGAAGAACTTGTTCCAGAGGAAGAAATAGGCGTTTCTGATTCTGAAGATCTAATTACCCTTGATCTAAGGGAGCGTGAATCCATCTTTTACAGTCCTCCTAGAAGTGAATCTTGGTACCTTGCATTAACCAATTTTTTAGACAACTCAGTAGGTTTTTCTACACCTCGTACTCCGGTTCCACCTAGAGGAATTCATTCTCCTGTAAATATGTCTGGTCAGTCATCTGTGTTTTCACAAAGTCCTGAATCATTTTTACATGGCGGTCCTTCTGTTCCTACTGGGTATCAATCACTTTCTGGTACCTTTGCGGGAGCATCTCCTCAACCTGTTGATCATGGGTTATTAGTTGGAAACAGTGGTAATGTACCATTGAGTATAGGTGACGTTTATATGATGTCAGGTTCAACTCCCATTAACCAACCTCAAGGTGGCCAATTACCGCCTGGGGGGCAACCTTCGTTAATGCCTGGGGGGCAACCTCAAGGTACTTCATTCGTGACTGGGGGGCAACCTCAAGGGTATCAACCCCAAGGGTATCAACCCCAAGGGTATCAACCCCAGCCTCAATATGTACCCCAAAGTCAACCTCAGTATCAGTATCAAGGATGGCAACCTCAAGGATGGCAACCCCAAGGGTATCAACCCCAAGGGTATCAACCTCAAGGATACCAACCTCAAGGTCAAGGTCAACCCCAGTATTCGTATTTACCTCAAGGTTATCAACCTACGGGTCAATACCCTGGTCAAGGTTATCAACCACCTCAAGGGCAATCATATGGGACTGCACCTTACAGTTATCAACCCTATCCTCAATACGGCTATGGATCTCAGTATCCTCAACCTGTTACGAGTCAATACCCTGGAATGTTAACATGGGATCCGTCACAGGGTCAACAGATGTCGCAACCAAGTATACAGTCGGTACCTCAAGCAGGACAACCTGCAGTTCCTGGTCCACCCCAGCAACCGCAACCTGTCCAGTCAAGTGTTCAGACCCCTGTAACTTCTGTAGTTACTCAGCCGCCAATTGCACCTGGTACTCCACCTCACACGGCTGCAGCAACTACCGCTTCATCTACCATGCTTACTTCTGGAGTATCGGCAGCTCCGGTTTCTACTGTCCCTGTAACCACTCCTCAGACATCTGTACCGTTGTCTGGACCCACGGTTCAAACCACAGTCCAGATGCCTGCAGGCCAACCTGGTACAAGTACGGTTGTTACTACTCAACCTCAATTTGTTCAACCTCCGTACCAGGGACAGTATCAACCTGGGCAAGCTGCCCAACAACCGGTTTACCAGTATCAACCGTATCCTGGGTACACTTATCAACCACCTCAACAACCCCAGTACGGTCCGGTTAATCCTGGTTTTCCAGGAGGATATAATATCCCCAATGCGACTCCTGTTCCTAGTTATCCTGGATATCCTCCTCCTGGGGCTGGTATTGTGACTCAGAGTTTTAGAGATCCTAACCGGCAGTTACCATTTATTGCGACTTTAGATTTACCCGACTTGACGCGCCTAACGAACGATCCAATTCAATATCTTCCGTTCTGGCCGCCAATGCCAAATAAGTTGCCCAGCGATATACCCAAGTTCGAAGGTAAGTCTGGAGAGGATCCGTCTAATCACGTGATGACTTACCACCTCTGGTGTGCATCAAATTCCATCTCAGATGATTCCATCCGCTTACGTCTTTTCCAGCGTACACTCATTGGTCTCGCAGCCAAGTGGTACATTGAGTTACCACGGGCCTCTTTTTACAACTTTAGCCAGTTAGCTACCTCGTTCTTAACTCATTTTCAGTTACCAGTCAGATACGATAATGGTACAGAATTATTAACTTCGCTAAAACAATCGACATCCACGTACATTTCTGATCACATCCATGAGTGGAGACGTCGAAGAAGATTAGTGAAAGTTTTTATCCCGGACCAAATCTTAGCTGAATGGTTTGTCAAATCATTATTACCAAGAATTACTGAAGATGTAGCTAAGGCCGGAGTAGTTACTGAGGAGCAAGTCATTGCTCAGGCACAATACCTTGACTTAGTTTACACTCAGTCGGGTACGTTACACGAGAAAATTCCGGATCTTCCAAAGTCAAACCAAATCGCTGCTGCTCCTTCGGGATCTCATGCCGCTGATGGTATGATCGGTATCGTGACTACGAAGAGTAAGAAGAAGTCTTCCAAGGCCTCCAATACTCCAATTATCACTTTGCCTGATTCTCCGACAGGAGAGTCTTCTCCTCCTGAACTTACCGCCGACATTCACGCTGTAGAGTCATCTACGGCCAAATCCAAAAACGGTGGAAAGAAGAAAGGAAAGAAGAAGGCTAAAGCAGACAAGGCTCCAAAGGAGAAAACGGAAAAGTCGGAAACCAATGACGAAAAGCGCAAACCTCGATATCCTTGTCTTATTTGTGAAGAAGATCATTTTACGAGAGACTGCCCTCATCGGGCCGAGGTAGTGAAAATAGTCAAAGGTTCTCCCACTCCTGCTGTGTTAAAAAATCCATTTCCAGAGCAGGAGAATAAGATGATAGGTTCTTCTTCGAATGCCAGTGAAGAACCCATTTTGATGATGTCTCATGTCAGGATTGCGACTCGATCGCAAGATTATGGTAGTAAGGCTCCTGTTGATGGTAAGGAAGCAGAATCTTCTCACTCTAACCCATCAACCTCAGCTCCTGGTTCCGATCCACTACAGATCGAAAAACCTAACCCAGACTTAGTGATTAAGCCGCCCGCCAAGGGTGTACTTCGAAGGTCTGCTTTCAATCCACATGCGAGAGCAGCCCAGAATTACAACATTGTTGAAGACTTAGCTGTTTCACCTTCAGCAATGTCGGCACTCGAAGTGCTGCAATCATGTCCAGCGCAACGAAAATTGCTTTTGTCGGCTATTGGAGCTGTCGATGTTCAGGACCCGAACCTAATGATCTTTGATCTAGAAAGTAGTACACCGCGTCTCCCCCATCAAATGGCTTTCCAAATTCCAGTGATAGTCAAAAACAGGCCTATTCATCGGACTGTGATTGATGAGGGAGCTTCTACGTGTATTATGTCGATTCAATGTTGGAGATCGCTTGGTTCTCCTTCGTTGAACCAATCCCCCACCATCCTTAAGGCCTTTGATGGCCGTGGGTTCCGTCCGTTTGGTATTCTACAAGAATTGCCTATAGGGGTCGAAGGTAAAACCGTTAGTCTGGATGTGGAAGTGGTTGATGCCCCTCTAGACTACAACCTTCTTTTGGGTCGAAGTTGGTCATATGCTATGACAGCGGTCGTTTCATCGGTCTTCAGAGTCATTAAGTTTCCACATAACGGTAAGATCGTGACTATTGATCAGCTGACATACTTTTCATCCGACCCAACCTCTTTAGAAACTATCCAGCATGTTGGTAAAACGACAATCCCTTATAGGGACATTGGTGTAGGTTTAGTTAAGGATTCCGGTTTACTGGGAACTTTTCCTCTCCCTCCACTCAATGCAGACCCTTCGTTCGCAACAATTCATATGATCACGTCAGAAAACATTATTTATGATGATCCTTGGTATGTTCCCTCTGACTCTGAGCTAGACTCACTCGGTGATGTTATGCCGTTGAGTCCGTATGAGATTGCTTATGAAGCTCTTATGTCTTTTACCGACTTTCATTCAACCGACCAAATGAATGTGGTCAGTGAAGAGTCACTTTTCACCTCACCCTTAGAACGGATAACGTTTCCCGAAGAAGTGTCATCTGACGAACAACTTCGCGAAATCCTAAGTGTAGATGATCTACCATGGGAAGATCTCCATCACAGATCTTCGTTTTTACCTAAGGATGATGCATTTGAAAATGATTTTTCATCTATCTTTACCGCTGAATATGTCAAAGACGCTCAGGATCCAACGAAACATTCTGATTCAGAGCTGAATTTAGGGAATATTTCTCGTACTATTCCCATTGATATTTCAGTGAAGCCCGGAATCGAGGAGAACATTCATATAGGTGCCGCATGTACTGAAGAAGAAATCCAAACTTACAAGGCCCTATTCCAAGAATTCCGCGACGTGTTTGCCTGGTCTTACGAGGAAATGCCGGGAATTGATCCTGCCATTGTTGTTCATGAAATCAAAACCTACCCGGATGCTAAACCCATTCGGCAACGGTTGCGTCAGATTCACCCTCGAAAAGCGGCTGCAATTAAAGCAGAAGTCGAAAAGCTGTTGAAAGCAGGTTTCATTTATCCGATCCCGTTAACGGATTGGGTATCGAATATTGTTCCCGTCAATAAAAAACAAGGAACAATAAGAATCTGTATCGACTATAGGGATATCAATCGAGCTTGTCCAAAAGACAACTATCCTACGCCTTATATCGATCAAATTATTGATGATTGTGCCGGAAGTGAGATGTTTTCCTTCATGGATGGTTTCTCAGGCTATAATCAAATCAATATTCTACCTGCCGATCAACCAAAAACGGCATTCATTTGTCCATGGGGGACATTTGCTTATTGCAAATTACCTTTTGGACTTAAGAATGCCGGGGCCACTTTTCAACGGGCGATGTCTTATGCATTTCATGACATCAAGCACATTGTGCAACCCTATCTCGATGATTTGCCTGCTCATTCTTTACAACGAGCTGATCACCTTGTCCACCTACGAGCAATCTTTATGAGGTGTAGGCATTATCGAATTCGGTTGAATCCCCACAAGTGTGTTTTCTGTATAGAAACAGGTCGATTGCTGGGATTTGTTGTTTCAAAAACCGGCATTCGCGTCGATCCCTCGAAAGTCGAGGCTATCATCAAATTGCCTCCTCCTTCGAGTTTGCGCCAACTCCAAAGTTTGCAAGGGAAAGCGAACTTTTTACGCCGATTCATCCCAAACTACGCCGAGGTCACTAAAGGTTTTACACGGTTGTTGAAACAGAACGCACAATTCTTTTGGGACGAGATTGCCCAACAATCTTTTGATGCACTAAAACACGCGTTGACCCATGCACCGTTATTGCATCCTCCCAACTACAACCAGGACTACTTCTTATACCTCGCAGCTTCGCATTCCACCATTGGAATGGTGTTAGTTCAAGAAGATGAATTCAAAGCAGAGCATGTGATATATTATCTTAGTAGAACCTTAAATCCCACTGAGTTAAAATATTCGCATGTGGAGAAATTGGCCCTGGCAGCCGTTCAAGCTGTCCAGCGTTTTCGTCACTACATTCTTCTCCGCAAAACTACAGTTATTTCGGATTGCAACCCTATGATTTATATTTTGACAAAACAACTGCTAGGGGGCAAGTACTCTAAATGGATTGTTATCCTGCAAGAGTTCGACTTGGAGTTCGAGAAGTCCAAGTCTAAGAAATCTTTAGTTTTTGCGGAATTGATGTGTGATTTCCCGAGTGCTGACACAGAGACTGTGGCAGAGGAGTCCATTGCGGACGAATCTTTGTTTCTTATTAGCACTTTAGATCCGTGGTATGGGGATATAATCATCTATCTCCAAACCCAAACCTTTCGGCCTGAAGCTTCCAAGGAAGACCGTCGAAAAATTCGGTTTCGATCCCAGCAATACAGAATTATTGGAGATACACTTTATCGCCGGGGGGCAGACTTAGTTTTTCGACGTTGTTTAACTCACGAAGAGGCTGAGAGAGTTTTGAATGATTGTCACTCTGGAGCATGTGGCGGTCATATGTCTGGGTATGCCACAGCTCAGAAGGTGTTGCGCGCTGGCTATTTCTGGCCGTCTATGTTTAAAGATTGTATCCTTGCTGTCAGAACATGCCACAACTGTCAAGTGTTTGATCGAAAGATGCGCGCTCCACCTGCTCCTCTCCACCCTATAATTGCCGCTGGTCCATTCGCCAAATGGGGCATTGACTTTATTACTTGTAACCCTCACTCGGCCGGGGGGCATGCGTATATCATCCTCGCGGTTGATTATTTTACAAAATGGGCCGAGGCGATGCCTACATTCGACGCAAGCGGCAAGACAGCTGCAGTTTTCGTATTCAATCATATCATAACTAGGTTTGGTGTCCCACAAGCAATCATTACTGACCATGGGAGCCATTTTCGAAACGTCATGATGACTGAGCTTACAAGCCAGCTTGGTTTGCGCCACGATAGCTCTACTCCTTATTATCCGCAAGCCAACGGTTTGGTTGAGTCAATCAACAAAGTTCTAGTCATCATGATTCGACGGATCATTGGTATCCATCGAACGAATTGGCATAACATGTTATTTTCGGCGCTATGGGCATATCGAACTTCAGTGAAAAATTCAACAGGTTTCACCCCTTTCCAGCTAGTTTATGGCTTAGAAGCTGTGTTACCTATTGAATGCGAAATCCCATCACTTCAAATGGCTGTCGAATTACTTCCAGCTACTTCCGAAGAGGAGAAACGGTTATTATACTTGGCTAAATTAGATGAGACTCGACGTGACGCTACTTTAGCTATCGAGACTCACGCGAAACGAATGAAAGCTCAGTACGATAAAAATGTAACCCCTCGAAGTTTTTCGGAAGGAGACCTAGTACTATTATATGATCAAGCTAACGATAAGCTAGGTGCCGGAAAATTCGTTCCCATGTGGCATGGGCCCTACATTGTAAAGCGAAAGCTAGCAAAAGGGGCTTATGAGTTAGTTGATTTTGATGGGGACTCTTTGGGTAAACCCAGAAATGGACTTTACCTAAAGAGGTATTATGCTTAAAATGATGGGTATGGAGAAATTTTTAGATAGGTTAGATTTTCTTTCTAGCTAGCAAGTGTGTTAGTTTAGTCAGTGTGCTTAGCTTAGCAAGTGTGGTTTTTCGTCATTATTTTGGCTTATCTTGGTTTTACTCTTGATATTGTAGATGTCGACGCCTCTCCAAACATACATTGGATTTGCTGATGGTGCTTGTCGTAGTACACGGAATATCTCTTCCGCAGCTTGGGTTATCTATTCGCCCTCTGACGAGTTAGTTTCTATGCATGGGGTAAGCCTCGGTCAAACAACGAATAACATTGCAGAATACAGTGCAGTGGTTGAATTATTATCCGAATCTATTTCATTTGGAATTCGACGTTTGATAGTGAGGTTAGATTCTGAACTTGTTGTATTACAGCTTAATAGAGTTTATGCCATTAGAAATCCTGTGTTATTAAGGTTGTTTTTGAGAGTGCGTCTCTTGGAACGTGAATTTGATTACATTGAATATCAACATATTCCAAGGTCTTTGAATACATTAGCAGATGCAATTGCTTCTCGAATGTTGGACAGACATTTACGATAATCATGCAAGTAAATTTAAAAACATTTCATCACATATGTTAAACAAGATAAGCCGGTAATAGTGATATATATAGATAGAAGTGTGTCAAAAAATATATACATCGTCTTCGATCATAGGTTTAAAACACCTTATGATCGGCAAAATGATAGTACAAAAAGTCAAAATGTCACATGTGACTACAAAAGTGACTAGTCAATCACTGGTGGTGCTCTCTGTACGACACCACTGCGCGGGCTACCTTACGCAAAAATCTCCTAAACGGTCCAGGGACCGCGACTACGAAGCGCTGAAGCCTGATAGGAATGTCGTCCATAGTAGTCTCAGGTATATCTGCCGTGAGACGCTCTAGATCATGCTCCAACTCAGCTAGTACTTCTGCTGTCGCATCCTGTGGGGCCGGTACCGGTGCAGCTGGATGTAGTCTATCATAAGGCCGGAGGTTGGCTGGACGCTGTGGACCAACATCTGCATTTTGAAAGATTTACTATTAGTTTTGAGACGATATATATAAAAAATACAAAAAATACATAACTAGAAAACTTGTGAAAATAAAAAGTACCTCTGTCGTCCCATTGTTCTCCCTGTGGAAGAACCATGTCCGGATCACCTCTGAAATCCATTCCGGCATACGGAAAGTCCTGTATCACAAAAAGCTGGCCCTCTAACCAGTCAAAATAACTATCTGAGAATCGAACTACTGTCGCGCCCTCGTCAGGATGCCGGGCCATCACCGCAACCCATCGTATCAGCTTTGGCTGCTGGGGACCCAAGATATCAACAGTGAGTTGCTGAGGGATCAGCATTGGAATTCTCTCCAAGGCAAAGCTCACGACTATAGGCCCATATCCAAAAGTCTTTAGTCGTCCGTTCTTTGCCTTGGTCAGTTGGCTCTTCATATGAGCCGACACAGCTTCACACCAGTTGAAAATGGTGCCTTGGTAACAGTCAATTGCCATCCGCATTTGGGATCCGGAAGCAATGTGTAAAGCGGCCGCGCCGCAAATTCTGGTAACCGTGAACGCTATGACTTTGAGTTCCGGCAGAGTGATGTGTTTTATCTCTATGCCTTTTGAATGGTGAGCCCCAGGTGTGCACCAATCTCGCGGAGACTATCAAGGGATTGGCCACCCGGCCTAGTCCCCGCAAGACTGAGTTGCTCACCTCTGTTTGGCAAGCCAGTGAGAAAGTATACATCCGAGGGCTCTATCTCGAGCTGGTGCCCTCCTATGTAAAAGCATTGTTCTTGTACGTTCCATCGCTCAACCAGCCATTCCAAGAATCTTACCTGGCCCCTCATGCCCGGTATGGTCCAATATTTGTATAATCCGCATGCTCTTAGGGCATCCAGGGAAGGTTGATGATTTATTGCAGCTTCATCTTCCTCTACATGCTCTCTTTCTCTCCAGTCTAACATGATTAATGCCCTGCATATCAAAAATAGCAATTAGAAATTAATTTGGGAATTTTTGGTGGTTTTTTGAGAGAGTTGGGGTTTTGAAATGCGCGTTTCTCGGAGGACGCACCCCGGCTTTGTAGCACAGGGCGCCCGGACGCAGCTGGCCTGAAGGCGGGCTGCGTCTTCCGACCGTTTTCCCGTATGAGAAAAAGTCGGGGGACGCAGGTCACCCGAAGGGCACCTGCGTCCGCCGAGAGGCGCATTCCAAAACCAAAACCCCCCCAAAAAATGAAACTAAAACCTAAAAATTGATTCTAAACGGATAGAAATGCAGAGTAGGATGTGTAAAATACCTGGATGAGACGGCGTTCGATTCCAACGGTCAGATTTTCCGCAGCGACCACGGGAAGTTTCTTGTCAAAAGCTCTTTTTTCAACCTCAACAGTGAAACGGTAAAAATGACATGGTAAAAGGTCTTTTTATAGGTTTTTTGGATGAATTAGTTCATTTTTTACCATGAAAAGATGTTTTTGAATGTATTTTTGCCTATTTTAAACAGGTATGAGTAATGTGTCGCTTTTGTGCAGGACAAAGGGATTTCGAGGGAAATTGTAATTTTTCACAAACAAAATTTCAGAGTCATCTTTTAAGCCCTTTTCTGACTCCTAAAACATGAAAAGATCGCCGAGTGTTTCTTTTTCACTCGTTAAAACGGAATTAAAAGACGGTCCCCTTTTAGCTCTTTTCTGACCGCAAAATCAGGAAAAGATTGCCGGGTTTTTGTCGTTTCGAACTCGATAAGGAAATAAAACGACGTGTCCTTGATCGCTTTTTACTTTTCAGGTTAACGACACTATTATGAAAGTACTCCTTGGTCGCAAGATCAAGCGGTTCCCCCAGGTATTATTTTATACTTTTTCGGGCTTGAGGGACACAAATATACGAAAAAGTTCAACGTGGAGTCTCCTTTAGTTTTTTCAGACTCTCTAAAAATGAAAAACGCCGAGTTTCTCCTATACTGGGCTCGTTAAACTTTTACAGTAGAGGACCTGTTCAATTACAAACAGGAACGAACCACTCCTTCCTAGGGTTCGAATTTAAACTAGGTTGGACTCGTCCGAAGGATGAGCTTATAATCAAGCATATGTTATCCTCCTCAAGCTTGTTAAAAATAAAGAGGTACTTGCCAGAAATGGTGGGGGAAAAAAGAGAAGAATGAACCTATTTGTCACCTTTTGTCTCAGAAGAAACTTTATTACCGCTCTTGAACACGACACTTTTCATTCACCTGGGTTGGGAAATCTTTTACCTCACAGTTGACCAAATCACTTTGAAAGTCTTTAACCGGGTTTCGGGGATTAACTTTGAGTTATTCGTCACCAAGCCATCTGTTGTGTCGTTATGTGTTCAAGAGGTCTGCAAGAAAAACTTTCATCTGCAAAATACTTGTCATCCATTTGACCATCCCTGAGTCAGTCCTTACAGCAACATTTCTTCAACTTGAACAATGATTTCGTGTTGCGGGCTTGCCTGCAACGGGTCGCTTTCTATCGACATCGACACATTATCTAGAAAGATGACTTAGGAATCGACAGTACCTTGAAGTCTGCATGCATCAATGGCAGGTTTCTCGCCTTTGACGTCAGTTTACATCATTGACTTTCGATCAGAGGATTCCGTGAAGTGTTCGACATCAAAACATCTATTCACATTTCACGGGTTGTGCTTGGTACTTTGGACCATTGACATTACTGGTGGTTTCTCTCACGCTTGTTAACAGTTTACATCATTGACTGGTAATCAAGTGGTTTCTACCATGTTCGACATCGAATCATTTAATCACATGGCTAGAATCGTACCAATTCGGGAAGTAGAAGTGAAGACCCTGGATCTAGTTTCTACCATCCAGGCTGCGAGGAGTTTTGTATTCATTATCTATGTAGACTAATCATAAACAGATGGCTGCGTCCATACTGTGTCTACAAAAGTCTATAAAAATGATGTACTGCAAGATCATTCCTGTATCAGAATAGTTAGTCCATTAGTTAAAGTTTTGAATCTGAGTATGGGAATGCCTACCTCAGTGATGATATAATCTTATCCATGTATTTTGTGTTGAAAATTGCAGGTTCCAACCAGGCCATCCACAAGGCAATCCTTGAAATGATAAAGCGCTTCACCCTTCCTAGAATTACAAAACCCTATTCTATTCCAGGCTTCGCACTTTAGGGGGCAATCTGTTACACTAAAAAATGTCACCTTGACTACTTACAGTTAGTATGGCTCAAATCAACAGTCATGCTACCCTCTTAGGCAAGTCTCATGCCTCTGTTATCCATCTCAAACTCAAAGAAGAGAGAAAGTCTTGTAAAAATTATGTTTATCTCTGGGGTCGCAGGTTCTCTCTAGCCTTACCTGCGGGGACGCTGACCTTGTTCACAAAATCTGCGTCCATGGACGCTCTGTATGTTAAGGGACAGGTGCGTCCCTCTGTAAAAGGCAAAATGCGCGAGTTTTATCTTGAAAAAGTTACTTGTGGTTACTTCTAGAACATTCTAGAGGTCGGTTTGATGAAATGGATGCGCCTCCAGTTGGTTCATGTATCTCTATTAAGGGGGAACTTATCCCATCAATAAGGGAGCTATCCCACCCATAGAGGGGGATGATCCCATTGATAGTGGACCTGAATAACCTCTTTACAGCACTATAAATAAAGGCATTGAGCCAGAAGGAGAAGAGGTTGGAGCTATACATTTTCTTTGGGTAAATGCTGCAGGATTTAGGTCTTCCATTAGAGCCTTTGTGAGGAGAGATTGTCTTCACTTGATTCTACTTGGAAGAGGGTGAGCTTTGTCAAAGTAGAGGAAAACCCTTGATGGACCCTGGGAGGAACTTGCACAACACCAAGGCCAGGTTGTAAGAGTTTCTTTGTTTCGTTATTAATACAAACTGGTTTATTTTTCTCAATAGCTTGTGTTAATGAGTTATTTCATGTGTTCCTTGGTCTGCATGTTGAATATATGTTTTATTATATGAAATGCAAGTGCTTGGTAATTGTTTGATTGTTTGTGGTTGCAGGAATTGACTTGAAGGAGGAGCTCATCCGGATCGTCAAGAACGGACTTCAACAACAGCGTTTTGGAATAAGGTAAGCCTAAACACTTGTAGTTTTCATGTTGTAAAAGGTGTATTTAGAGAAAGATCACTCCTTTTTGTCTTGTTTGTCATTAGAATGTCTTAGACTTCTAGGAAGGTCAGTCGTGTCCGCACCCTTGACAGATTCCGTGTGACAATGGGCGGTCGATCTTCCTGAATGCTGTGTTCAGTGCATTGCGATCAGTAGGGCGGCCGACACGGCTTCCTAAGGATAAAGGTTTTATGCCTATAGGGGTCTCCCAATATATACGCGACAGTACGTGGGAGCACAATCCGTACTGGCGCTATCGTCCCTCAGGAGGAATCACCCACCATTCACGAGATCGACAATCACCAGGCTTAACGACGCCGGAACACGTCTCTAGCCTAGACCTCTATGTTGTGCGTTATGTTGCAAAGCGTTGTTAAGTTCATTCAATTTATTTTAGGTTGATATTTTTAGAAGTTTTCCTTTCAAGGTTCACCACGAGATGTATGATACAATTCCTCAATGCAGTCTAAAGATGATAAGCAAGCTTTATATCTTTTCAACTTTGAAAATCCTAGCTACTAAGGGAAAAGAAAGACACAATCTTTTCTCAAAGAGCAATCAGGACACTCTAATGCACTTTTCCTAAATCCAACATGCAAACTATCAAATGCAAATGCACAATGCAGGTGTTTGTTTTCCGCTTTCTTAGTATTGATGCCTACAAAGAAAGCTTTTTGTACAACTTTGAATTTGCTTTTAAATGACAAATACAAACAAGTTTACTTTTTCGAAATCAGAGAGGGTAGAAGAGATTACAACACTTAACGATTTTCGAAATGAATACTTGTTTCGACACTTAAAAGAGACAAACTCAAACCAATAAGCAAGAGTAAATGTATAATCAACTGCAAATAGCCAATGAACTCTCTCCTAAGATCACAATCACTAGATCTGAATCAAGGGCTACAGGATGACTATTTCACTCATGCAAAGGAAAGCTGTAAATGATGCAAAAACACATAAAAACACTCACAGTCTTTTTGTACAAAAGGAGGCGGAATCTAAGTAGAGAAAAGGAGTTATCAGACTGGTACCTATGCTGGTTACAGGCTGCAAAAATCAGAGATCAAAACAATGCAAAACAGAGCAGAGAACCCCAGCTACACAAGGGCAAACTGGTTCAGCGCAACCTCAACACAGGGGTTTTGACATTCAGCGTAGGTAGCCTTCACGGGAACTGCGTTGAAATGCAGAATCCCTTCACTGGGTCTGCGCTGAAGGAGAAACTCTCGTTTCCCACAGGTTCTGGGTCACAGATTGCTATTTAATTCACTGTTTCAGGCCAAATAAAAGCAACAAGCAAGGTGTAATCAAAGGGATGCTTTGAGGGGGTACTAAGATCTATCACAAAGGATCATCAAATCATTTGTGAGTCCATTGTTCAGATCATAGACAAGTCCAGTGATCAGATCAAAGCAGCAACTGTCTACTTTGCATCTGGGAAAAGCAGATGCAGTTCGATTGTTGCTGTCGAGTCTATGAAATAAACAATGATAGAAACACAAATAAAATGACTAAGCAGATCTCCCCAGCGGAGTCACCAATTTGTTGTGGGGAAAAATGCCTATGCAGGACGATCCTATCCACCTAAGGTGTGACAGTGCCTTAGCAACAAACAGAGACAACTATTCTAGTATTCTTCCTTTATGAATTAAGAATGAAGAGATAGATAGATGGACTAACCGGTGTCTTCCGTTTGTCCCTCGATCTGGATTCTCTTCTCTTGGAGAGTTCCCAGCTACTTGCCTTCTCGCTCGCCCAACTTCAAGAGGTTTCTGCAAGATCACAAAAAGAGAACACTACACAAGACATGGATTCATATTCATAACTAGTTCAGGATTAGAAATAAACTAAACATACTAATGCATTCATACATCAAAAATACATCAGCATATAGGAGAAACCAAGATAGCTTTATTGATGAATAACAAGGTTCAGGAAGAGATACAACCCAGAGGGCTCCAATCCAGCATCTCCTTCCCAGCAAATGGAATTCCTATCTTCACCCCCCTTCAAAGCATTAAGCACCCAATGATTCCAATCTCAAACCAACAACAATTCTTTGCAATAAAAAAATTCCAGCATCTAGATCTCATGGAGGAGAGATCCATATATAGATGTTTGGAGAGAGGATGAGTCAGCTTGAGATCTGACTAGTGTCCTCTCCCTCTGTCAGTTCTTGAGTCCACTTGGAGGTTCTTGCTTCCACTTGGAGATTTGGAACCTCTTACTCATCACCAGTCGAATTCCCTGAGGCAAGTGTCATTTTGGAAGCTTCCTGGGTTTTGACACCTTGAGAAATGAGCCTGCCACATGTCCATTCTCGTTCAGCGCAGGTAGCCAGTGTTCCCTTTGACATTCAACGTAGGTAGCCAGTGTTGGCTTTGACATTCAGCGCAAACAGCTAGTGTAGCCACTGAAATGATCCTGAATTGACTTGTTTTTGAGAAGTTTCTGGTGGAGAACTTCTGTGAATTGTTGTTGTTTGTTAGCCTTGTTCCTTAAGGGGTAGGAACAACATGTTTAGGGACTTTGGATCCCTTAGATTATGGACATTTCATGCTCAATGCTGTAAGGCAAAAAAATGTCTATAACAAACCTCGGGTCACAACTTAGCATTTTTGATACGGGCTCGTTTCCCTGGGCGCGCCCTCGCCCGAACGACCCGCCCGAACGCGTTCACATGGGCGCCCTCAATCGACCCGCCCGAACGAGTTCACACGAGCGCCCTCAAACGACCCGCCCGAACGACCCAACGAACCGACAAGGGAGAGCTGGGCAAACGAGCTGCACGAATGAGCACAAAGCCAACCTCGGGTCACAACTTAGCATTTTTGATACGGGCTCGTTCGCCCGGGCGCGCCCTCGCTCGAACGACCCGCCCGAACGAGTTCACATGGGCGCCCTCAAATGACCCGCCCGAACGACTGAAACGAACCGACAAGGGACAGTCGGGCAAACGAGCTGCACGAACGTGCACAAAGCCAACCTCGGGTCATAACTTAGCATTTTTTATACCGGCTCATTCGCCCGGGCGCGCCCTCGCCCGAACGACCCGCCCGAACGAGTTCACACGGGCGCCCTCAAACGACCCGCTCGAACGAGTTCACAAGTGTGCCTCAAACGACCCGCCCGAACGAGTTCACACGGGCGCCCTCAAACGACCCGCTTGAACGACCCGCCCGAATGAGTTCACACGGGCGCCCTCAAACGACCCGCCCGAACGAGTTCACACGGGTGCCCTCAAACGACCCGCCCGAACGATTTTGCATGGGTGCCCGAACGACCGAAACGAACCGACAAGGGAGAGCTGGGCAAACGAGCTGCACGAACGTGCACAAAGCCAACCTCGGGTCACAACTTATCATTTTTTATACGGGCTCGTTCACCCGGCCGCGCCCTCACCTGAACGACCCGCCCGAACGAGTTCACACGCGCGCCCTCAAACGACCCGCCTGAATGACCGAAACGAACTAACAAGGGAGAGACAGGCAAACGAGCTGCACGAATGTGCACAAAGCCAACCTCGGGTCACAACTTATTATTTTTTATACGGGCTCGTTCGCCTGGGCGCACCCTTGCCCGAACGACCCGCCCGAAAGAGTTCACACGGGCGCCCTCAAACGACCTGCCCGAACGACCGAAACGAACCGGGAAAGGAGAGCCAGACAAACGAGCTGCACTAACATGCACAAAGCCAACCTCAAGTCACAAATTAGTATTTTTTATACGGGTTTGTTCCCCAGGCGCGCCCTCACCCGAACGACCCGCCCGAATGAGTTCACGCAGGCGTCCTCGAATGACCCGCCCGAACGACCGAAACGAAGCGACAAGGGAGAACCGGGAAAACGAGCTGCACGAACGTGCACAAAGCCAACCTCGAGTCACAACTTAGCATTTTTGATACGGGCTCGTTCGCCCGGGGGCGCCCTCGCCTGAACGACCCGCCTTAACGAGTTCACACTGGCGCCCTCAAACGACCCGCCCGAACAACCGAAACGAACCGACAAGGGAGAGCCGGGAAAATGAGCTGCACGAACATGCCCAAAGCCAACCTCGGGTCACAACTTAGCATTTTTGATATGGGCTCGTTCGCTCGGGCGCGCCCTCGCCTGAACGACCCGCCCGAACGAGTTCACACAGGCGCCCTCAAACAACCCGCCCGAACGATTTTGCATGGGCTCCCGAAAAATCGAAACGAACAAACAAAGGAGAGTCGGGCAAACGAGCTACACGAACGTACATAAAGCCAACCTCGGGTCACAACTTGGCATTTTTGATACGGGCTTGTTTCCCCGGGCATGCCCTCGCCCGAACGAGTTCACACGGGTGCCCTCAAACGACCCGCCCGAACGACCGAAACGAACCGACAAGGGAGAGCTGGGCAAATGAGCTACACGAACGTGCACAAAGCCAACCTTAGGTCACAACTTAGCAATTTTGATACGGGCTCATTCGCCCGGGCGCGCCCTCGTCCAAATGACCTGCCCAAACGAGTTCACATAGGTGCCCTCAAACGACCCGCCCGAACGACCGAAACGAACCGACAAGGGAGAGCCGGGCAAACGAGCTGCACAAAAGTGCACAAAGCCAACCTCGGGTCAGAACTTAGCATTTTTGATACGGGCTCGTTCGCCCGGGCGTGCCCTCGCCCGAAAGAGTTCACACGGGCGCCCTCAAATGACCCGCTCGAACGACCAAAACGAACCGACAAAGGAGAGCCGGGCAAACGAGCTGCACGAACGTGCACAAAGCCAACCTCGAGTCACAACTTAGCATTTCTGATACGGGCTCGTTCGCCTGGGCACGCCCTCGCCCGAACGACCCGCACGAACGAGTTCACACGGGCGCCCTGAAATGACCCGCCCGAACGAGTTCACACGGGCGCCCTCAAATGACCCGCCCGAACGACCCACCCGAGCGAGTTCACACGGGCGCCCTCAAACGACCCACCCGAATGATTTTGCATGGGTGCCCGAATGACCGAAATGAAGCGACAAGGGAGAGGCGGGCAAACGAGCTGCACGAACGTGCACAAAGCCAACATCGGGTCACAACTTAGCATTTTTTATACGGGCTCGTTCACTCGGGCGCGCCCTTGCCCGAATGACCCGCCCGAACGAGTTCACACGGGCGCCCTCAAACGACCCACCCGAACGACCGAAACGAAGCGACAAGGGAGAGTCGGGCAAACAAGCTACATGAAAGTGCACAAAGCCAACCTCGGGTCACAACTTAGCATTTTTTATACGGGCTCGTTCGCCCGGGTGCGCCCTCGCCTGAACGACCTGCTCGAACGAGTTCACACGGGTGCCCTCAAACCACCCGGCCGAACGACCCGCCCGAACGCATTCACACGGGTGCCTCAAACGACTCGCCCGAACGACCCACCCGAACGAGTTCACACGGGCGCCCTCAAATGACCCGCCCGAATGACGCACCCCAGCAAGTTCACACGGGCGCCCTCAAACGACCCGCCCGAATGATTTTTCATGGGTGGCCGAACGACCGAAACAAAGCGACAAGGGAGAGCCAGGAAAATGAGCTGCACGAACGTACACAAAGCCAACCTCGCGTCACAGCTTAGCATTTTTGATACGGGCTCGTTCACCCGGGCGCGCCCTCGCCCGAATGACCCGCTCGAACGAGTTCACACGGGCGCCCTCAAATGACCCGTCCGAACGACCCGCCCGAACGAGTTCACACGGGTGCCTCAAATGACCCGCCCGAATGAGTTCACACGGGCGCCCTCAAATGACCCGCCCGAACGATTTTGCATGGGTGCCCGAACGACCGAAACGAGCGACAAGGGAGAGCCGGGCAAAGGAGCTACACAAACATGCACAAAGCCAACCTCGCGTCACAACTTATCATTTTTGATACGGGCTCGTTCACCCGGGCGTGGCCTCGCCCGAATGACCCGCCCGAACGCGTTCACACGGGTGCCCTCAAACGACACGCCCGAACGACCGAAACGAAGCGACAAGGGAGAGCCGGGAAAATGAGCTGCATGAACGAGCACAAAGCCAACCTCGGGTCACAACTTAGCATTTTTGATATGGGCTCGTTCGCCTGGGCGCGCCCTCACCCGGACGACCCGCCCGAACGAGTTCACACGGGCACCCTCAAACCACCCGCCCGAACGACCCGCCCGAACGAGTTCACACGGGCACCTCAAACGACCCGCCCGAACGACCCGCCAGAACGAGTTCACATGGGCGACCTCAAACGACCCGCCCGAATGACCCACCTGAAATAGTTCACACGGGCACCCTCAAACGACCCGCCCAAACGATTTTGCATGGGTGCCCGAACGACCGAAACAAAGCGACAAGGGAGAGTCGGGCAAACAAGCTACACGAATGTGCACAAAGCCAACCTCGAGTCACAACATAACATTTTTCATACGGGGTCGTTCGCCCGGGCGTGCCCTCGCCCGAACGACCTACCCGAACGAGTTCACACGGGCGCCCTCAAACGACCTGCCCGAACGACCGAAACGAACCGACAAGGGAGAGCCGAGCAAACGAGCTGCATGAACGTGCACAAAGCCAACCTCGGGTCATAAATTAGCATTTTTGATACGGGCTCATTCGCCCGGGCGCGCCCTCGCCTTAATGACCCTCCCGAACGAGTTCACACGGGCGCCCTCAAACGACCCGCCCAAACGAGTTCACAAGGGTGCCTCAAATGACCCGCCCGAGCCACCCGCCCAAACGAGTTCACACGGGCGCCCTCAAACGACCCGCCTGATAGACCCGCCCGAACAAGTTCACACGGTCGCCCTCAAACGACCCGCCCGAACGATTTTGCATGGGTGCCCGAACGACCGAAACGAACCGACAAGGGAGAGATGGGCAAATGAGCAGCACGAACGTGCACAAAGCCAACCTCGGGTCACAACTTAGAATTTTTGATACAGGCACGTCCTCCCAGGCATGCCCTCGCCCGAACGACCCGCTCGAACGCGTTCACACGGGCGCCCTCAAACGACCCGCCCGAATGACCGAAACGAACCGACAAGGGAGAGCCAGGAAAACGAGCTGCACGAACGTGCACAAAGCCAACCTCGGGTCACAACTTAGCATTTTTTATACGGGCGCGTTCGCCCGGGCGCGCCCTCGCCCGAACGACCCGCCCGAATGAGTTCACACGGGCGCCCTCAAACGACCCGCCCGAATGACCGAAACGAACCGACAAGGGAGAGTCGGGCAAACGAGCTGCATGAACGTGCACAAAGCCAACCTCGGGTCACAACTTAGCATTTTTGATACGGGCTCGTTCGCCCAAGCGCACCCTCGCTCAAACGACCCGCCTGAACGAGTTCACACAGGCGCCCTCAAACGACCCGCCCGAACAACCGAAACGAACCGACAAGGGAGAGCCGGGCAAATAAGGTTCACAAACGTGCACAAAGCTAACCTCGGGTCATAACCTAGCATTTTTTATACGGGCTCTTTCGCTCGGGCGTGCTCTCACCCAAACGACCCGCTCGAACGAGTTCACACGGGCGCCCTCAAACGACCCGCCCGAACGAGTTCACAAGGGTGCCTCAAACGACCCGCCCGAACAAGTTCACACGGGCGCCCTCAAACTACCCGGCCGAACGACCCGCCCGAACGAGTTCACACGGGAGCCCTCAAACGACCTGCCTGAATGATTTTGCATGGGTGCCCGAACGACCGAAACGAAGCGAATGGGAGAGCTGGGCAAACGAGCTGCACGAACGTGCACAAAGCCAACCTCGGGTCACAAATTAGCATTTCTGATACGGGCTCGTTCACCCGGGCGCGCCATCGCCCGAACGACCCGCCCGAACGAGTTCACATGGGCACCCTCAAATGACCCTCAAATGACCCTCCCGAACGAGTTCACACGGGCGCCCTCAAACGACCAGCCCGAATGATTGAAATGAACTGGCAAGGGAGAGTCAAGCAAACGAGATGCACGAACGTGCACAAAGCCAACCTCGGGTCAAAACTTAGCATTTTTGATACGGGCTCGTTCGCCCGGCCGTGCCCTCACCTGAACGACCTGCCCGAACGAGTTCACACGGGCGCCCTCAAACGACCCGCCCGAACGACCGAAACGAACCGACAAGGGAGAGACGGGAAAACGAGTTGCACGAACGTGCACAAAGCCAACCTCGGGTCACAACTTAGCATTTTTGATATGTGCTCGTTCGCCCGGGCACGCCCTCGCCCGAACGACCCGCCCGAACGAGTTCACATGGGCGCCCTCAAACAACCCGCCCGAACGAGTTCACACGGGTGCCTCAAATGACCCGGCCGAACAACCCGCCCGAACGAGTTCACACGGGCGCCCTCAAACGACCCGCCCGAATGAGTTCACACGGGCGCCCTCAAACGGCCCGCCCGAACGATTTTGCATGGGTGCCCGAACGACCGAAACGAAGCGACAAGGGAGAGCCGGGCAAACGAGCTGCACGAACATGCACAAAGCCAACCTTGGGTCACAACTTAGCATTTTTGATACGGGCTCGTTCGCCTGGGCGCGCCCTCACCCGAACGACCCGCCCGAACGAGTTCACACGGGCGCCCTCAAACGACCCGCCCGAACGAGTTCACACGGGCGCCCTCAAACGACCCGCCCGAATGACCGAAACGAACCGACAAGGGAGAGCCTGGCAGACGAGCTACACGAACGTGTACAAAGCCAACCTCGGGTCACAACTTAGCATTTTTGATACGGGCTCATTCACCCGGGCGCGCCCTAGCACGAACGACCCACCCGAACGAGTTCACACGGGCGCCCTCAAACGACCCGCCCGAACAACCGAAACGAACTGGCAAGGGAGAGCCGGGCAAACGAGTTGCACGAACGTGCACAAAGCCAACCTCGGGTCACAACTTAGCATTTTTGATACGGGCTCGTTCGCCCGGGCGCGCCATCGCCCGAACGACCCTCCCGAACGAGTTCACACAGGTGCCCTCAAACGACTCGCCCGAACCACCGAAACGAACCAGCAAGGGAGAGCTAGGCAAACGAGCTACATGAACGTGCACAAAGCCAACCTCGGGTCACAACTTAGCATTTTTGATACGGGCTCGTTCGCCCGAGCGCGCCCTCGCCCGAACGAGTTCACACAGGCGTCCTCAAATGACCCGCCCGAACGAGTTTGCACGGGCACCTCAAACGACCCACCCGAACGAGTTCACACGGGCGCCCTTAAACGACCTGCCCGAATGAGTTCAAACGGGCAAATGACCCACCAAAACGACCGAAAGGAACCGACAAGGGAGAGCCGGGCAAATGAGCTGCACGAAAGTGCACAAAGCCAACCTCAGGTCACAACTTAGCATTTTTTATAAGGGCTCATTCTCCCGGGCACACCCTCGCCCGAACGACCGAAACGAACCGACAAGGGAGAGCCAGGCAAACGAGCTACACGAACGTGCACAAAGCGAACCTTGGGTCACAACTTAGCAATTTTGATACGGGCTCGTTCGCCCGGGCGCGCCCTCGACCGAACGACCCGCCCGAACGAGTTCACACGGACGCCCTCAAACGACCCGCCCGAACGAGTTCACACGGGCGCCCTCAAACGACCCGCCCGAACGACCGAAACGAACCGACAAAGGAGAGCCGGGCAAACGAGTTGCACGAACGTGCACAAAGCCAACCTCGAGTCACAACTTAGCATTTCTGATATGGGCTCCTTCGCCTGGACGTGCCCTCGCCCGAACGAGTTCACACGGGCGCGCTCAAATGACCCGCCCGAACGACCGAAACAAACCGACAAGGGAGAGACGGGCAAACGAGCTGCATGAACGTGCACAAAGCCAACCTCAGGTCACAATTTAGCATTTTTGATACGGGCTCGTTCGCCCGGGCGCACCCTCGCCCGAATGAGTTCACACCGGCGCCCTCAAACGACCCGCCCGAAATCCCGAAACGAACCGACAAAGGAGAGTCGGGAAAACGAGTTGCACGAACGTGCACAAAGCCAACCTCGAGTCACAACTTAACATTTCTGATACGGGCTCGTTCGCCTGGGCGCACCCTCCCCTGAACGAGTTCACACGGGCGCCCTCAAACGACCCGCCCGTACGACTGAAAACAACCGACAAGGGAGAGCCGGGCAAACAAGCTGCACGAACGTGCACAAAGCCAACCTCGGGTCACAACTTAGCATTTTTGATACGGGCTCGTTCGCCCGGGCGCGCTCTCGCCCGAACGACCCGCCCGAACGAGTTCACCTAGGCGCCCTCAAACGACCCGCCGGAACGAGTTCACACGGGTGCCTCAAATGACCCGCCCGAACGACCGGCCCAAATGAGTTCACACGGGTGCCCTCAAACGGCCCGCCCAAACGAGTTCACACGGGCGCCCTCAAACGACCCGCCCAAACGATTTTGCATGGGTGCCCAAACGACCGAAACGAAGCGACAAGGGAGAGCCGGGCAAACGAGCTGCACGAATGTGCAAAAAGCCAACCTCGGGTCACAACTTAGAATTTTTGATATGGGCTCGTTCGCTCGGGCGCGCCCTCGCCAGAATGACCCGCCCGAACGAGTTCACACGGGCGCCCTCAAACGACCCGCCGGAACGACCGAAACGAACCGACAAGGGAGAGCCAGGAAAACGAGCTACACAAACGTGCACAAAGCCAACCTCGGGTCACATCTTAGCATTTTTTATACGGGCTCGTTCGCCCGGGCGCACCCTCGCCCGAATGACCCGCCCGAACGAGTTCACACGGGCGCCCACAAATGACCCGCCCGAACGACCGAAACGAACCCGCAAGGGAGAGCAGGGAAAACGAGCTGCACGAACGTGCAAAAAGCCAACCTCGAGTCACAACTTAGCATTTTTGATACGGGCTCGTTCGCCCGGGCGCACCCTCGCCCAAAAGACTCGCCCGAACGAGTTCACACAGGCGCCCTCAAACGACCCGCTCGAATGACCGAAACGAAGCGACCAGGGAGAGCCGGGCAAACGAGCTACATGAACGTGCACAAAGCCAACCTTGTGTCACAACTTAGCATTTTTGGTACGGGATCATTCGCCCGGGCGCACCCTCATCGGAACGACCCGCCCGAACGAGATCACACGGGCGCCCTCAAACGACCCGCCCGAACGACCGAAACGAACCGACAAGGGAGAGTCGTGCAAACGAGCTGCACGAACGTGCACAAAGCCAACCTCGAGTCACAACTTAGCATTTTTGATACGGGCTCGTTCGCCCGGGTTCGCCCTCGCCCGAACGACCCGCCCGAACGAGTTCACACGGGCGCCCTCAAATGACCCGCCCGAACGATTTTGCATGGGCGCCCGAACGACCGAAACGAACCAACAAGGGAGAGCCGGGCAAATGAGCTGCATGAACATGCAGAAAGACAACCTCGGGTCACAACTTAGCATTTTTGATACGCGCTCGTTCGCCTAGGCGCGCCCTTGCCCGAACGAGTTCACGCGGGTGCCCTCAAACGACCCGCCCGAACGACCGAAACGAACCGGCAAGGGAGAGTCGGGAAAACTAGCTGCACAAACGTGCACAAAGCCAACATCAGGTCACAACTTAGCATTTTTGATACGGGCTCGTTTGCCCGGGCGCGTCCTCGCCCGAACGACCCGCCCGAATGAGTTCACACGGGCGCACTCAAACGACCCGCCCGAACGAGTTCGCACGGGCACCTCAAACGACCCACCCGAACGACCCGCCCGAACGGGTTCACACGGGCGCCCTCAAACTACCCGCCCGAAAGAGTTCACATGGGTGCCCTCAAACGACCCGCCCGAACAAGTTCACATGGGCGCCCTCAAACGACCTGCCCGAACGACCGAAAGGAACCAACACGGGAGAGTCGGGCAAACGAGCTGCACGAACTTGCACAAAGCCAACCTCGGGTCACAAATTAGCATTTTTGATATGGGCTTGTTTTCTCGGGCGCGCCCTCGCCCGAACTACTCGCCCGAACGAGTTCACATGGGCGCCCTCAAATGACCCGCCCGAACGACCGAAACGAACCGGCAAGGGAGAGCTGGGCAAACAAGCTGAACGAACGTGCACAAAGCCAACCTCGGGTCACAACTTAGCATTTTTGATACGGGCTCATTCGCCCGGGCGCGCCCTCGCCCGAACGACCCGCCCGAAGCAGTTCACACGGGCGCACTCAAACGACCCGCCCTGTAACGCCCTGCGGTTCATACCGGGCGCGCGCTCCTCCAACTCGTAAAATTGACTAAGTATCGAATCACCATCGCACTTGGGCGCGCGAGTTATGAGCGTGCGAAGCCATGTTTATATGCGATGGATGATGGGTAATGAGCATACCCAAGCCGACGGTGAGAAACGAAGGCAAGGGGCGCTCATGTTAAACATTTGAAGGGTCGGCCAAGGAGAAACGCACAAGGTAGTGTGCGTATAAATATGGTGGACTACGATTCATTTTGGCAAGCAATCTTCGCTCTTGCTCCAACGCACAAGGAGGAGTGCGCAGAAAAGAGGAGCGCAGAAGTGTGATACGACGAGCGGTTGGATGAGCCCGCCGAGTCGGGCGTTCCGGGTGTGAGTCAGTTGTGTGGTGCGAACGGGCGCCACCACACGGTTGTATATCTTGTTGTGTGTTGCGGTTCGGCGGTGGGTTCGTGCACGGGTGCGCCCGCCCGCCCAACGACACAAGAGGTGCATCTTTCCATCTGCAAAGAAATTCCCGTCGCATGTGGCAACCAACTCCTGTAGTTCTGAGACTCAAAATATTCTCCAACTCTAGTCCTGGTCTGTCCACAATCCCAGCTGGTCCTCTCGTCGGTTCAACCCTCTTTGGATGGTCTGAATCAAGTCTACATCTCTTCAACTGACTCACATGAAAAACTGGGTGTTTCATGTTCATATGGCGTGGAATTTCCAGCTCGTAAGCAACTTCCCCCACTCTCTTCTTCACTCGAAATGGTCCCTCATACTTCCGTGTCAGTTTGCTCGTCGTCCCCTTGGCTGACTGAAACTGGTCCCCGGTAATCCTGAGAAACACCATATCTCCCACACTGAAGTGTGCCTCTCGTCTTCCACGATCAGCATACTTTTTCATCCTCCTTGCAGCATCGTGCAAGCGTAACCGTGCTAACTCCAAGGTCTCCTCCCAAGCCTTCATGAACTTCTTCGCATGAGGACTCCTCAAGAAGCCTCCCGTCACTACGGTATGTGGTGCAACCGGCATCTGTCCATTTACCAACTCAAATGGACTATACCCCATCGCAGAACTCTTTTGAATATTGTAGCTAAACTAAGAAATATCCAAGAGTTCAAGCCAATTCTTCTTATCAGCCGTCACATAATGTCGCAAGTAGTCCTCCAGCAATGCGTTGATCCTCTCGGTCTGCCCATCTGTCTGCGGATGGTAACTTGAACTCATAAACAACTCTGTCCCGACCAACTTGAACAATGTGGTCCAAAATCTCCCTGTAAATCGCGGATCTCTATCTGACACAATACTCAATGGCATCCCCCAATACTTCACTATGTTCTTAAAGAACAACTCCGCAGTCCGCTCGGCTCCACAAGGTATCTTTGTAGGAACAAAGACAGCATACTTGGAAAAATGATCAACCACGACCATAATCCCATTATACCCCTGAACCTGTGGTAACTGAGTGATGAAGTCCATTGAGACGCTCATCCATGGTCTCTCTGGAATCGGTAAAGGCTGCAACAATCCTCCTTGTCTCTGAGTATCCGATTTGTCCTGCTGACAAATGATGCACGTATGTACATACTCCTCTACATCCTCTCTCATCTTCTCCCAAAAGAATCATCTCTCCAACAATGCCAAAGAATGACGCTGCCCTGGGTGGCCAGCCCATGGTGAGTCGTGGCACTCCTTCAAAAGGTGCCTCCTGAGTCCTGATGACTTTGGAACATAGAGTCGGTTTCCAAAGAACAAGAACCCGTCCCGTAGAAAGAACTTTCGTGTCTTCCCCTCCTTTATCTGCTTCACTATATTCTACGCCAAAGTATTGGTTTCAACACTTTCCTTGATCTTATTATGCATCTCTTCTGACATCTGAACTCGACTCCTACTCCTTGCTGCCCGGTCTTCTTCCTCCTCCAACGCTGCAAGTTGTCCCTTCCTGCTAAGAGCATCTACTACCGCATTGTGTCTACTGTAGGAATTTACAGGGTAAGTTCCTCAGAAATAATACCAAAAGGACACCGCTCACAACCAGATCACAGATCAATACACCAGTATTTTTGACGTGGTTAAAACCCTCAAAGAGGGAAACAGTCCACGGCCTGTCCCAACGTGGGTACTACAGGCAATTTATTAATCAAAGAATGAAAATTTACATAAGCTTCTCTCATGCACGGATTACCCGAACAATGACCCTCCATGCGCTTTAAATAGAACTCATGGACCAATCGGGTGTCAAGCCACGGATCAAGTGTCGGTAATACCGAGGAGAGAATGAACCGTCGGATCACTACATATCGTGACCGTCGGATTGTAAGTTACAAAATGTACAACGGTAAAGAAACACACTTTACCTAACTCTATACCTAACTCTATACTAGACCAAGTTGAACTTAACTATTTCCTATGTGTCGGAATATCCTAACATCCCCCCTTAAGAACAACTTGGGATAGGATTGAAGGATTTACAAATATGACACAATAGGAGAAGGAAGGAGGCACTAGAGCCTATCCCCCCTTAGTGACAACTTCCTGAACTCCAAGCATATATCGAAGTTTAGTGAACTTCGCCTCTGTGAGAGCCTTTGTGAAGATGTCTGCAACCTGATCATCTGTTGAACAATATTGCACTTCAAGAACATGGTCATGAATGAGCTTTCTGATGAAGTGCATGTGTAGTTCAATGTGTTTGCTGCGCTGATGCTGGACTGGATCTTTGCATAGCTGAATGGCACTTTGATTATCACACCAAAGTGTGGTTGGATGCTGCTGCTCAAAGCCAAACTCTGATAGGATCTGACGAAGCCACAAGGCTTCCTTACTAGCTTCCACGGCACCACGATACTCTGCTTCTGCTGACGAAAGAGAAATGGCAGCCTGTTTCTTACAAGCCCATGTAATAGGTCCTGAACCAAGAGTGAAGACATAACCGGCAGTAGACTTCCGATCATCAGGGTCACCAGCCCAATCAGAATCAGTGAAACCAACTAACAGAGGAGCTGCTTTGGCACTGTAATGAATCCCAAACTGTACTGTACCTCGAACATAACGAAGTATTCTTTTAGCTGCTTTCCAATGACTTTCACGGGGGTTTTGCATAAAACGAGCAACAAGGCCAACAACAAAGGAAAGATCAGGACGAGTATGGGTTAAATACAAGAGTTTTCCTACAAGTTGACGGTATAAGGTAGCATCAACTTCAGGAGAAGTACAAGAGACTGAAAGTTTGACTCCAGACTGAAAGGGAGAAGGGGCTGGCTTACAGTCTTCCATGTGAAAATGACGAAGAATATCACAAGCATACTTGGACTGGGAAAGGAAAATACCCTCCTTGGATTGCAAGACTTGAAGACCGAGAAAATAGTGTAAGTGTCCTAAGTCTGTCATTTCAAATTTCTTTTTAAGGCTGGACTTCACATGGTTTATAAGGTTGGGATCACTACCAGTAAGAATAAGATCATCAACATAAAGAACAAGGATGATAAGAGAGTTGCCCACTTTCTTGGTGTAGACAGTATTGTCAGAATGACACCTAGAAAAGCCAGATTCTAAAAGAAAGCTATCCATTTTGGCATACCAAGCCCGAGGAGCTTGCTTGAGGCCATAAAGGGATTTCTTAAGTCGACAAACAAGGCTGGAGTCTGTTTGTATGAAGCCAATGGGTTGTTCCATATAGATTTCTTCCTGCAAGTCCCCATGCAAGAAGGCAGATTTAACATCCATCTGATGGACTTCCCATTTTAAAGAGGCAGCAAGGGAAAGAACAAGGCGGATAGAGTTCATTTTGGCAACAGGGGAGAAGGTTTCAGTGTAGTCAATGCCTTCAACCTGTGAAAAGCCCTTAGCAACGAGACGAGCTTTATGTTTATCAACTTTCCCATCTGGTCCATACTTGGTTCTGTAAACCCATTTACATCTAACAAGTTTGCGTCCCTTTGGTAGAGGAACAAGATCCCATGTATCATTTGTCATCAATGAATGATATTCTTCATTCATAGCTGCTTCCCAATGTGGATGGCCTGAAGCTTCTGCAAAAGTGTCAGGATCATGATTTACTGGAGCTTGAGCCAGTAAAGAAGAGGCTCTTTCAAACTGAGAACGTGTACGTCGCTGATCTGTAGGATCACCGGCAAGATCACCTGCTGCATCCCGAGTAGCACGGACCCATCTTGGAAGTTGAGGATCCTGAGAAGGTGGGGGAGGATTATCATCCTCGCTTTCATCATCTGAAGAAGAAATGTTTTCAAAAGTAGAAGAGATAGGAAGAGGTGGCACATCCGCCGGACTAGGCTCGCAGGCCGATTTATTTTCATCAAATTTTACATCTCTTCTAATGATAACATTTTTGGACTTAAATGGAATAAGTCTATAACCTTTTACATCTTCAGAATATCCAACAAAAGTACATTTCTCACTCTTAGGTTCTAAAGCTTTATGCTTTTCATCTGGAATATGGGCCCATGCTTCACTTCCAAACACACGAAAGTGACTTACATCTGGTTTAATGGAACTCCAAGCTTCTTCTGGAGTGATATTCTCTAGAACCTTAGTAGGAGTGCGATTGATTATATAATTTGCACAATTAATTGCTTCGGCCCAAAAACTAAGACTGAGTCCTTTAGATTGCAGCATACAATTAGCCATTTCCTTTAAGGTGCGATTTTTCCTTTCAGCTACACCATTTTGTTGTGGAGTGTATGGAACAGTATGTTGCATTTGAATTCCATTTTCGGTGCAAAAGTTGATGAATGTGTTTTTAACATATTCTCCACCATTATCAGTTCTTAGCTTAAGAATTTGATGTCCAGATTGTTTTTCAACAAAGGCTTTGAAGGCCAAAAATGTGTTAAATACTTCGCTCTTGAGTTTTAAGAAGTATACCCAAGTGCGTCTGGAGAAATCATCAATGAAAGTTAAGAAGTACTTGCAGCCAGAGAATGAAGCAACAGGAAGAGGACCACATAAATCACTGTGCACAAGCTGTAAAGGGGCTGAGGCGTGCCAAGAGGCACGTTTGTCAAAACTGTCCCGATGATGTTTTCCGAGTACACATCCGGAACAAACACCATCTCTGCAAGATACCATAGGAAGACCTGTCACCATATTTTCTTTACATAGATGCTGAAGGGAGCGATAGTTTAAGTGACCAAATCGCTCATGCCAAAGTTTGCTCACTTCATCATTATGAGCAACAAATACTGAGGGAAGATTTGATGACCCAAAGTTGTGAAACTTATACAACCTTGTGGAATCATCAGCAAGACCAGTAGCTAGAATCTGTTTAGGATCTTTTAGATCCTTGATTACAACATCATGAGGTGAAAATTCAACAATTTTACCTTCACCTGAATGAGTTATCTGATAGACAGATAGAAGGTTGCAGGATAAGGTTGGAACACATAATACATCATTAAACTGACCATTGTCTAGATGAACAGTTCCAGTCCCTACAACATTAAGAGATCTATCATCACCAACATATATATTTTTGGTGTTACAATCATTTAAAGAAGAAAACATGGCTTGGTTTTTGGCCATGTGATAAGAGGCTCCAGAATCAATGAGCCACTCATGAGAATGAGAAGAAGAAGAAGATACATTTAATGCATAACCAGACTGAGATGATTGACAACGACATGCAGAAAGTGCCATTCCGGAAGTTGAAGTTGAAGTAGGCTCCACATGGATGTTATGTTTCTTCATTGCGGCTTCCAAGGCTTCCATCTTCTTAAAGCATTTAGATTCTAAGTGGCCATCTCGATTACAAAAGTTACAATGTCTATCAGTCTTCTTCCATTTGTTTTTATTGGTCTTATCATTTTGCTGAAATGATCTTTCATTTTGAGGCTGAGTTGGTTTAGGACCATTCTTTTGAGGATATGACTTCTTAGGATTCTTTGAATTTGGTTGCTGCTGGGCGGCTAACGCTTTCGTGGAAGAGTTTCCAAGATTAAGAAGACCAAGGTGTAAGAGTTTTTCTTGTTCTCTTATTAAGGAATCACAAAAGGAGTCAAAGGAAGGGGCCTTGTAGTCTTTTCCTTGACAAATGAAAGCTTCCCTTGTAGAATGGAAAGTGGAAACAAATACAGAGTAGGCTGGTCCCAACTTAGTAAGGATGGAATAAATAAGGTTACCATCTTCTTTCTTAACTTTAACACCTTCCAAGAGATATCTAAGGGTCTTGAATTTGGACAAGAAATCTTCAATGCAAGAAAAATTATTAGGATCCAAAGTAAGCAACTCATTTTCAAGTTGATGGGCTCTAATTTCATTTTTAATCCCAAAAACTTTAGCGAGTTTTTCTAATGCTTCATGAGGAGTCTCAAGTTCTGCAATGTGGAATCTAAGATCAGGAGAAATAGACATCCCTATCAAACCACGTGCTTGATCTTGTCTATTTTCCCATTTTGCAGCCTTGTCTTCATCTTTTGGTTTCTTCTCTTGGTCTGTGGCTATTCTGAAGAGACCTTTACTTCTAAGTAAATCTTCCATGTAGGCTACCCATTGGAAGTAGTTAGTGCTGTCAAGAATGACTTGGCATGGACTTTCCATTTTTTTTAAAAACTGAAGCTGAAGATGCTGAAAGTAAGTGTTCCAATGGATAGATCTCGAAAAAATAGGCGGTTTTAAAAAAAACGGCTCTGAAAAAGGCTTCCGGATGAAGAAGTTATGGCTTTTTGAAAAAAAATTGTTGACGTTGCCGGCAAAGTGCGCGAATGTGCGGGAATGAAAAAATCCGCCCCCACAAAATGGAGACTTGAACCCAAGACCTCTACTCTCTTAAAATAGGTTTGAACCAATTGATCTATACAAAAAATTTGAGAGAGAGAGAGAGAGAGGGGGGGGGCCTTGGTTTGCGTGCTTGCCTTGAGAAAGCTCTTTTTCCCTACAAAACACAAAACACAAAACCCAACACGAATATGCAAAGAAAAACGAACCTTGCGGCTCGAAGTTAGCTTTAGCCAAAAAACTAGAAATTTTTTAAAAAAAATCTCAAAGTTAGCTTTAGCTAAAAAACTAAATATTTTTCTCAATGTTTCTGATTTTCCGAGATCACACTAAGGTGCAGGGAAAAGAGCATACGCATGAGAAAAATCCTTCCTTTCTGTTTCTGATTTGCCCAGATCGCACAGAGTCGCAGGGCAAAGAGCATACGCAGAAATGAAAGGTATAGATCCGGTTAAAAAAAAAGGCTAAATAAACTGAAACCGAAATAAGCAGAGAGAAAATAACAGTAAACTCCAAAAAACACTATATACCTCCCGATCTGAAAAATGACGCAGCTAGGGCTACCGGAAACCTTTTCGCGTGAAACGAAAAGGGTTCCTCACTGGAACAGATGCTTCGAACGCAACAGAGAAGTCCTCTCGGCCCGAAAGCAGTCAGAAACAGCAGATCTAGGAAACGACAGCCGCATGCAGTTCTACTGGCTTCAGATTTGGATCACCAATGGACGCGGCCCTCAAATAGCTCTGATACCATGTAGGAATTTACAGGGTAAGTTCCTCAGAAAGAATACCAAAAGGACACCGCTCACAACCAGATCACAGATCAATACACCAGTATTTTTGATGTGGTTAAAACCCTCAAAGAGGGAAACAGTCCACAGCCTGTCCCAACGTGGGTACTACAGGCAATTTATTAATCAAAGAATGAAAATTTACATAAGCTTCTCTCATGCACGGATTACCCGAAAAATGACCCTCCATGCGCTTTAAATAGAACTCATGGACCAATCGGGTGTCAAGCCACGGATCAAGTGTCGGTAATACCGAGGAGAGAATGAACCGTCGGATCACTACATATCGTGACCGTCAGATTGTAAGTTACAAAATGTACAACGGTAAAGAAACACACTTTACCTAACTCTATATCTAACTCTATACTAGACCAAGTTGAACTTAACTATTTCCTATGTGTTGGAATATCCTAACATCTACCCGGTCTATACTCGATAGTCATGTCGAATTCTGCCAAGAAGTCCTGCCAACGAGCTTGCTTCGCAGAAAGCTTCGATTGTGATGAAAAATAACTTGCTGCAACGTTGTCAGTCTTGACAACAAACGGCTTCCCAATCAGGTAATGCCTCCACACATGAAGACAATGGATGATGGCAGTCATCTCCTTCTCATGGACCAGATACCTTCATTCTCTATCCTGCAACTTCCAACTCTCATACACGACCGAATGCCCATCCTGCATAAGAACTCCTCCTATGGAAAAATTTGAAGCATCAGTGTGTACCTCAAACAGTCTCTCGAAGTCAGGCAACTTCAGTATCGGTGCTGTAACCATCCTCTTCTTCAAGTCATCAAATGCCTCTTGACATTTGCTCGTCCAACTCCACCTCTTGTCTTTCTTCAATAAGTCGGTCAGTGCTGATGTCACCTTGGAGTACCCCTCTACAAACTTTCGTTGGTAGTTGGTCATGCCCAAAAACACCCTCATCTCATGGACATTCTTCGGTTCAACCCAGTCCTCAATCGCCTTCACTCTGCTCGGCTCCATCCGTATGTACCCTTGACCAACAATATGCCCAAGGAACGGAATCTCGGTCTGAGCAAACACACACTTAGACTTCTTCAAGAAAAACTGATTTGCCCTCAGTGCCTCGAATACCATCGCCAAGTGTTTCTTATGATCCTCCATGTTGTCACTAAACACCACTATATCGTCCAAGTATACTACTATGAACAAATCCAAGTATGGTCATAGAACATCATTCATCAAAGTGCAAAACGTAGCAGGAGCATTGCACAACCCGAATGGCATAACAAGGAACTCAAAGCTACCATACCTTGTTACTATCGCGGTCTTCTTCTCATCTCCTTCAGCTATCCGCACCTGGTAATACCCATGCCTCAAGTCCAGCTTGGAAAACACTCGGGCTTTTGCAAGCTTGTCAAAGCAATCAGTAGCCAATGGCAAAGGATACATGTTCCTTACCGTCTGCTTGTTCAATGCATGGTAATCACAGCACATCCGTAGCTCATTCGAATCCTTCTTCCGCTGGAACAATACCGAAGCTCCATAAGGGGACCTTGAAGGTCTAATGAAACCTGCCTCAGTTAACTCCTTTAACTGGCGTTTCAATTCCTCCAACTCAGGCCCTGACAACCGATAAGGTGCTTTAGCCGGGGGTTGCTTTCCTGGCTCAAGCTCAATGTTGTGGTCCACTGCACGCCTTGGTGGAAGTTTCTTCAGAAGCTCATCAGGCATCAAATCCGCATACTTGGTAAGCACATCAGATATCTCAGCTGGAACAGGCGTCCCCACTCCATCACCTTCAACATCCTTGAGCATCACCGCATATGTCTCCATATTTGAATCCTTCATAGCCTTCTCCAAACTCAGTGCTGAAACATGTTGAACCTTGACTTCCCTTCTTTGCCTATGAGTGGGCAAAGTCCAAGTTTGTGACTGTCCAACCAGCACCACCTCATCACAGAAGGGGACAACAATAGCCTTGTTTCCCTTCAAGAAATCTTGTCCGAGTATCATATCAAAGTCGTTCATCTCCATCACCGTGAAGTCCAACTGACCCTTCCAGTCTTTTATCTGCACAGGTACTTCGTGTACCAAACCCACCACCTTAGCTCTAGAGTTCACTGCCTTGACTTCCATATTCGATGGGAAGATCATCAGTCCAACCTCTTTTGCCAACTATGTCATCATAAAGTTATGAGTGGCACCCGTGTCCACTAGAGCTTGAACGGTCTTGCCATGAACCATCAAGTCCACGAAACCCAGACTGTTCATCCATGATTTCTCCATAACCTTATCTGCATCGGCTTCACCTGCCATGAGCAACCCTGCTCTATCAGGCTTCACCATTTCACCTTCACTTCGTTCAGCAGCTTCAACACCCCGTGAAACTGCTCTGATACCACCTGTCAAGGTTGGTATCAGCTTTTCGTCAAGCTTCTTCAACCCTGAATCTGCTCTGATACCACCTGTCACTCCCCCAATTCTTTTTTCGTTAAATTGGCCGGGTGCCGCACCGCCTAAGTTATTAAGATGTTCCATCATTAATAAACTTTACGAACTACGCCTTCAACAATTCATAATAAACATGAATTCATATTATTAATGTGCGGAAACCATCAACAATATAAAGATAGTAAATCGAACTCGGCAATAATAATAATAATCAATATTTTTATTATATATGCGAAGTTACATGACCGGGAGCCGCGCTCAACCGGCGTTCCATAAATGGGAGGGCGCTCGCCCGTGCAAGAGCGCACGGCGGTCTGCCAAGACTCCACCAAAATACAATTTTACAATGCATACATCTCTTGTGTCGTTGGGCGGGTGGGCGCACCCGTGCACAAACCCACCGCCGAACTGCAACACACAACGAAGATATACAACCGTGTGGTGGCGCCCGTTCGCACCACACAACCGACTCACACCCGGAACGCCCGACTCGGCGGGCTCATCCAACCGCTCGTCGTATCACACTTCTACGCTCCTCTTTTCTGCGCACTCCTCCTTGTGCGTTGGAGCAAGAGCGAAGATTGCTTGCCAAAATGAATCGCAGTCCACCATATTTATATGCACACTACCTTGTGCGTTGTCTCCTGGCCGACCCTTCAAATGTTTAACATGAGCACCCCTTGCCTTCGTTTCTCACCGTCGGCTTGGGTATGCTCATTACCCATCATCCATCGCATATAAGTATGGCTTCGCACGCCCATAACTCGCGCGCCCAAGTGCGATGGTGATTCGACACTTAGTCAATTTTACGAGTTGGAGGAGCGCGTGCCCGGTATGAACCGCAGGGTGTTACACGCCCGAACAGGTTCACACGGGCGCCCTCAAACGACCCGCCCTGTCACGCCCCTACACCAGCGGTAGTCTTTCAACCGCTTATAGCGAGGTGCGGCACCACCGACGCTTTCTTTTCACCAATACTCACCTTCGTGGACTACACTTAATTCACTTGTCCTTACTTAGTTTGTTTTTCGCAACCAAGTAAAATGCATTTATCCTTTATACTCAATGAAGCCCATACTCATTCATTATCCATATGCAATTAACCAAGAACATCAACAATTGCAAACAAGTATAAAGGGAGGGGCAACTCCCGAACAGTCTGCCCAACAATATATTATAACGGTTTCTTCAATAGTACATCATCAAGTATACTTGGCAAAACTCCAAGTCTATACTTAGAATAATTTTACAATCAAGGCATAGAACATCTTTTTACAACATCAATGCCAACCTACACGGTAGGAGGGTGCTCACCCGAGACACCTAAGACTCCCCCTTAGATTCTGCACGATTCCACACTCAAACCGCACTCTGAACGACCTATGAATGACCTCCGGTAAATCTGCGCACTTACACCTTGGAGCGCATGAGTTATGCGCACTCCAACCTTTTCTGCGCCCTTTTTACCCCTTGTCCAATGCGTAGAAGATATGCCAAGTTCGTTGGTTCCAAATGAGCTCAAGGCTCTCCTTACTTATACATAACTCTGCGTGAGTTTTGGAGGGGTGTCTAACCTCATGGCCGACCCCATAGTCCATCGCCACATGCCCACAAGTATCCTTTTACAAGTCGGCCTTGCTCCATTATTCATCGCATATAAGTGGGGGTTCAACACTTAGTCATTTTAAGCGTTTTCCCCTTATCGTTGCATTTGTCGTGCATACTTTCGTCGCATTTCCGTGTGTGCTCACCCGCCCGTGTGCGCTCACCCGCCCGTCGTGCCGACCCGCCCGCCGTGCAGACCCGCCCGCCTGTCGTGCAGACCCGCCCGCCTGTCATGCAGACCCGCCCGCCGGTCATGCAACCCGCGTTCGCCCGTGCGCCCGCGCCCGCCCGTGCGCCCGTGCACGGTGACTTCGCCCGGTGCCCGAACGCGCCCGTAGCCAAGGACCTTACATCCTCCTCCACCTGAAATCGTTGTCGTCCTCGACAACATACCATCCCGGTAGCTCTCCACCAAGATCATCATCAACCATGATGTCAACTCCTCCACATAAGGCAAACATCCCTGCAACATATGTAGAATCCCATCTCCATCATGCTTCACCTTAGTGACCGACTGCCACCAAGACAACCATACCAAGGTATACACCTCTACGGTATGTACTCCATCAGATATCATCTCGATCCATGATTATTGACCCCTTTTCCACAATCTCTACTGCAACATCTCGTGTCAAACTCATCATGTGTCACCATGTGATCCTCTGTCATGATACTCCAACAAACGCCAACACATCTCTGTACACTACTAGTCCCCATGTTCGAACTAGTCGGGTGATCAGTCCAACTGTCACGCTCAAACCATGAGAATGCACATCCTCACGTCACCATCAGTCGGTTCTCAAAAACACCTTGCCACATTCTGAACTTGATCAAGAATCCATCCATATAAGTAACCCATGCTCAGGTCCATGAAGTAGTCCTCATCTCATCTGCAACATGCTCCATATAGCCAACCTGATGTCCATGACTCTAGTTGCCCATGATGTCCAATTCATGTAGACCCCATCTCAACCTCTGGTCATCTGCATCCAAGTCTTTACCCGTCATAAAGAAGCCTCCTCTAAGGCCCCTTGTAAGGTTGATGTGGTTCCTCCCTGCCAAGGCCTCCACACCAACCTTCCTCCAAGGTTATCTATAGAGAAAGGAGGGCCAGGAAGTTTCCTCCCTGACTCTCATCCACCCATGTGTCAGATTGATGTTGTGTCCTCAAGTATTTATGCACAGCTTCAATCTCCTCACATGTACATCCAAGCTCACCTAGCTTGTTCTTTGTCAATTGAAAGTCATATATGCCCATAGCATACCTGCAAAAGTCCACTATCCCTGCAGGATCTCTACCTCCATAATCCTCATCAACCACTGCCTTTGAAGTAGCACTCGAGCTCCCTTCACTTGTAGCTCCATTATGAAGATCATCAGTAGAAGATGCTTCCACTAAGTGTCTCCATGTTCATGAGGTCCTCTTCTCACTTCCTTCATTCCTCTTTCCAGCCCTTGCAACGAAGTCAACAAGCTTCCTTTCCTTCGTTGTTTGAGTTACACTCCCAAGTCCTCTTTGCTCCACATCCTCATGCTTCACATTCGGATCTTTGGGATACAAAGTCATAGAAGCCATCCTTGGTCTATACCCCAAGAAACTCCTTCTATTCATTGGTACCATCATGGTCTTTCCTCCAGCTGTGATCAAGAGAATGTCCCGGCTCACCATTGGTATGGCTTGTGCAAGTTCCATAAAGTCCAACCCCAACACCATAGAATGATCATCCATGTCCACAACTCTCAAGTCCAACTTTCCGAACCATGATCCTACTTTCACCTGAGTGTCCTTCAACACACCATCAACAGCTCTAATGGTAGAGTTGACTGCTTTGAAAGCACTCCATTCCCTCTCCATTTTTGCTTTCTTCCCAAAAGACTTTGCTGCATTTCTGCTTATGAAGCTATGAGTAGCCCCCGTATCCACCAAAGCTGCAAATCTCTTGCCCTTCACGGTCACCTGCACAAAACTTAGCTTCAAGGAACCATCTTCCTTTGTTGGCTTTGTCTTGCGCCTTATATCAGCAACCTTCTTCAAGAATTCGGCCTCAGAAGTGTCAATAGGCTCATGCTCCTTCTTGACATTCCTCTTAAGGTACTTCATTTCCTTGCTTGGCCCTTTTAGGGAACTCGGCCCTAGCCTAGCTTGACTTGCTTCAAGCTTTCCTTCCACCATGTTCTGCTCAAGTGCACCAACCAAGTGTCCATTGACCAAGTTCATGGAACTAAACTTCCGAATGTCCTCCGGATGCTCTCGGTAGTGAGTTCCCAACCTGTCAATGTAGTCGAGCTCCTCTTTCTCAATCACAACAACCTTCTTACAAAGAAGCTTCTTCTTTATCTCTTCCTCAATTTGCTTAATTTCGGCTTCCACCCTGGCACTTTCCTTCCTCAACCGGGCTCTTTCATCAAAGAGCTCTTGAAGACCAAGTCCACTTCGTTGGATATCCTCATCAAGTTCATTGAGTTCAACATTTGTTGTACTTCCGCATTGGCTCCTAAGTTCTTCAAGTTCCCTTCTTAGTTCCGAACAGCTTTCTCGAATCTTCATGTTCTCAGATCTCATTGCAACCCAGTTAGAACTCCACCGACTCATATGTTCCAACACTTCGTACCGGAGTGCTTCAACTGCATTATGGCTGGATTCCCCTTCATCCACCATTACTGCCTTTTCAGCCTTCTCCATGTTCACCAAGTCACCTGCAATCAGAACCAACCCTTGTTCTACTTATGTGAAACGGTTTCCTTCACCTGCAAGTACCCTTTCCACTGTTACGAGCAACATTGCTCAAATACCAACTGTCAAGTTGTGTATCAGCTTCAATGCTTCAACACCTGAACCTTGTTCAAGCCTCAATATCACCTGTCATCAACTTCCAAGTGTACACACACTTGCTTCACCCAGCTTCCTGCAAGACTTCTCCAAGTCTTCAGACTTGCTTCGATACCACCTTCACTTCGGTGAAGGTGTGTAGCAGCTACAACCTTCAATACCCTGAATCAGCTGCTCTGATACCACCTGTCACGCCCCTACACCAGCGGTAGTCTTTCAACCGCTTATAGCGAGGTGCGGCACCACCGACGCTTTCTTTTCACCAATACTCACCTTCGTGGACTACGCCTAATTCACTTGTCCTTACTTAGTTTGTTTTTCGCAACCAAGTAAAATGAATTTATCCTTTATACTCAATGAAGCCCATACTCATTCATTATCCATATGCAATTAACCAAGAACATCAACAATTGCAAATAAGTATAAAGGGAGGGGCAACTCCCAAACAGTCTGCCCAACAATATATTATAACGGTTTCTTCAATAGTACATCATCAAGTATACTTGGCAAAACTCCAAGTCTATACTTAGAATAATTTTACAATCAAGGCATAGAACAACCTTTTACAACATCAATGCCAACCTACACGGTAGGAGGGTGCTCACCCGAGACACCTAAGACTCCCCCTTAGATTCTGCACGATTCCACACTCAAACCACACTCTGAACGACCTATGAATGACCTCTGGTAAATATGCGCACTTACACCTTGGAGCACATGAGTTATGCGCACTCCAACCTTTTCTGCGCCCTTTTTACCCCTTGTCCAATGCGTAGAAGAGATGCCAAGTTCGTTGGTTCCAAATGAGCTCAAGGCTCTCCTTACTTATACATAACTCTGCGTGAGTTTCGGAGGGGTGTCTAGCCTCATGGACGACCCCATAGTCCATCGCCACACGCCCACAAGTATCCTTTTACAAGCCTTGCTCCATTATTCATCGCATATAAGTGGGGGTTCAACACTTAGTCATTTTAAGCGTTTTCCCCTTATCGTCGCATTTGTCGTGCATACTTTCGTCGCATTGCCGTGTGTGCTCACCCGCCTGTGTGCGCTCACCCGCCCGTCGTGCCGACCTGCCCGCCGTGCAGACCCGCCCGCCTGTCGTACAGACCCGCCCGCCTGTCCTGCAGACCCGCCCGATGGTCATGCAACCCGCGTTCGTCCGTGCGCTCGCGCCTGCCCGTGCGCCCATGCACGGTGACTTCGCCCGGTGCCCGAACGCGCCCGTAGCCAAGGAGCTTACACGCCCGAATGAGTTCACACGGGCGCCCTCAAACGACCCGCCCGAACGAGTTCACACGGGCGCCCTCAAACGACCCGCCCGAACGAGTTCATACAGGCGCCCTCAAACGACCCGCCCGAACGACCGAAACGAACCAACAAGGGAGAGCCGGACAAACGAGCTGCACGAACGTGCACGAAGCCAACCTCAGATAAAAAATTAGCATTTTTTATACAGGTTTGTTCGCCCGGGTGCGGCCTCGCCCAAACGACCCGCCCGAACGAGTTCACACGGGCGCCCTCAAACGACCCGCCCGAACGACTGAAACGAACCGACAAGGGAGAGCTGGGCAAACGAGTTGCACGAATGTGCACAAAGCCAACCTCTGGTCAGAACTTAGCATTTTTGATACGGGCTCGTTCGCCCGGGCGCGCCCTCACCCGAACGAGTTCACATGGGCGCCCTCAAACGACCCGCCCAAACGACCGAAACGAACCGACAAAGGAGAGCCGGGCAAACGAGCTGCACGAAGGTGCACAAAGCCAACCTCGAGTCACAACTTAGCATTTCTGATATGGGCTCGTTCGCCCGGGTGCGCCCTTGCCCGAACGACCCGCCCGAACGACCGAAATGAACAAACAAGGGAGAGCGGGGCAAACGAGCTGCACGAACGTGCACAAAGCCAACCTCGGGTCACAACTTAGCATTTTTGATACGGGCTTGTTCGCCCGGGCGCGCCCTCACCTTAACGACCCGCCCGAACGAGTTCACACGGGCGCCCTCAAATGACCCGCCCGAAAGATTAGTCATGGCTTCCCGAACGACCGAAACGAAGAGACAAGGGAGAGCCAGGCAAATGAGCTACACGAATGTGCACAAAGCCAACCTCGGGTCACAACTTAGCATTTTTGATACGGGCTCGTTCGCCCAGGCGCACACTCGCCCGAATGACCCGCCCGAATGAGTTCACACGCGCGCCGTCAAACGACCCGCCCGAACGACCAAAACGAAGCGACAAGGGAGAGCCGGGAAAACGAGCTGCACGAACATGCACAAATCCAACCTCGGGTCACAACTTAGCATTTTTGATACGGGCTCGTTCGCCCGGGCGCGCCCTCGCCCGAACGAGTTCACACGGGCGCCCTCAAACGACCCGACCGAACGACCAAAACGAACCGACAAGGGAGATTCGGGGAAACGAGCTGCACGAACGTGCACAAAGCTAACCTCGGGTCACAACATAGCATTTCTGATATGGGCTCGTTCGCCCGGGCACGCCGTCGCTCGAAAGACCCGCCCGAACGAGTTCACATGGGCGCCCTCAAACGATCCGCCCGAACGACCGAAAGGAACCGAAAAGGGAGAGCCGGGAAAACGAGTTGCACGAACGTGCACAAAGCCAACCTCGGGTCACAACTTAGCATTTCTGATACGGGCTCGTTCGCCCAGGCGTGCCCTCGCCCGAACGACCCGCCTGAAAGACCCGCCCGAACGAGTTCACACGGGCGCCTCAAATGACCCGCCCGAACGACCCGCCCAAACGAGTTCACACGGGCGCCCTCAAACGACCCGCCCGAACGAGTTGACACGGGCGCCCTCAAACGACCCGCCGGAATGATTTTGCATGGGTGCCCGAACGACCGAAACGAAGCGACAAGGGAGAGTCGGGCAAACGAGCTGCACGAACGTGCACAAAGCCAACCTCGAGTCACAACTTAGCATTTTTGATACGGGCTCGTTCGCCCGGGTGCGCCCTCACCCGAACGAACCTCCCGAACGAGTTCACACGGGCGCCCTCAATCGACCCGCACGAACGAGTTCACATGGGCGCCCTCAAACAACCCACCGGAATGACCGAACGAACCGACAAGGGAGAGCCGGGCAAAAGAGCTGCACGAACATGCAGAATGCCAACCTCGGGTCACAACTTAGCATTTTTGACACGGGCTCGTTCGCCCGGCCGCGCCCTCACCCGAACGACCCGCCCGAACGAGTTCTCATGGGCGCCCTCAAACAACCTGCCCGAATGACCGAAACGAACCGACAAGGGAGAGTCAGACAAACCAGCTACACGAACGTGCACAAAGCCAACCTCGGGTCACAACTTAGCATTTTTTATACGGGCTTGTTCGCCCAGGCGCGCCCTCGCCCGAACGACCCGCCTGAACGAGTTCACACAGGCGCCCTCAAACGACCCGCCCGAAAGACCGAAACGAAGCGACAAGGGAGAACCGGGCAAACGAGCTGCACGAACGTGCACAAAGCCAACCTCGGGTCACAACTTAGCATTTTTGATACGGGCTGGTTCGCCCGGGTGCGCCCTCGCCCGAACAACCCGCCTGAACGAGTTCACACGGGCGCCCTCAAACGACCCACCCGAACGACCGAAACGAACCGACAAGGGAGAGCCGGGCAAACGAGCTGCACGAACATGCCCAAAGCCAACCTCGGGTCACAACTTAGCAATTTTGATACGGGCTCATTCACCCGGGCGCGCCCTCGCCCGAACGACCCGCCCGAACGAGTTCACACGGGCGCCCTCAAATGACCCACCCGAACGATTTTGCATGGGCGCCCGAACAACCGAAACGAACCAACAAGGGAGAGTCGGGCAAACGAGCTACACAAATGTACACAAAGCCAACCTCGGGTCACAACTTAGCATTTTTGATACGGACTTGTTCGCCCGGGCGCGCCCTCGCCCGAACGAGTTCACACCGGCACCCTCAAACGACCCGCCCGAACGACCAAAACGAACCGACAAGGGAGAGTCGGGCAAACGAGCTGCACGAACGTGCACAAAACCAACCTCGGGTCACAACTTTGCATTTCTTATACGGGCTCGTTCGCCTGGGCGCGCCCTTGCTCGAACGAGTTCACACGGGAGCCCTTAAATGACCCTCTCGAACGACCGAAACGAACCGACAAAGGAGAGCTGGGAAAACGAGCTGCACGAACGTGCACAAAGCCAACCTTGAGTCACAACTTAACATTTCTGATACGGGCTCATTCGCCCGGGCGCGCCCTCGCCCTAACGACCCGCCCGAACGAGTTCACACGGGCGCCCTCAAATGACCTGCCCGAACGACCGAAACGAACTGACAAGGGAGAGCCAGGCAAACGAGCTGCACGAACGTGCACAAAGCCAACCTCGGGTCACAACTTAACATTTTTGATACGGGCTCGTTCGCCCGGGCGCGCCCTCACCCGAACGACCCGCCCGAACGAGTTCACACGGGCGCCCTCAAACGACCCGCCCGAACGACCCACCTGAACGAGTTCACACGGGCGACTCAAACGACCCACCCGAAAGAGTTCACACAGGCGCCCTCAAACGACCCACCCGAACGACCCAACCGAACGAGTTCACAAGGGCGCCCTCAAATGACCCGCCCGAACGATTTTGCATGGATGCCCGAACGACCGAAACGAAGCGACAAGGGAGTGCAGGGCAAACGAGCTGCACGAACGTGCACAAAGCCAACCTCGGGTCACAACTTAGCATTTTTGATACAGGCTCGCTCACCCGGGCACGCCCTCGCTCGAATGACCCGCCCGAACGAGTTCAGATGGGCGTCCTCAAACGACCCGCCCAAACGACCGAAACGAAGCGACAAGGGAGAGCCGGGCAAATGAGCTGCACGAACGTGCACAAAGCCAACCTCGGGTCACAACTTAGCATTTTTGATACGGGCTCGTTCGCCTGGGCGCGCCCTCGCCCGAACGAGTTCACACGGGCACCCTCAAACGACCCGCCCGAACGAGTTCACACGGGTGCCTCAAATGACCCGCCTGAATGAGTTCACACGGGCGCCCTCAAATGACCCGCCCGAACGAGTTCACACGAGCCTCCTCAAACAACCCGCCCGAACGATATTGCATGGGTGCCCGAACGACCGAAACGAAGCGACAAGGGCGAGTCGGGCAAACGAGCTGCACGAACATGCACAAAGCCAACCTCGGGTCACAACTTAGCATTTTTGATACGGGCTCGTTCGCCCTGGCGCGCCCTCGCCCGAACGAGTTCACACGGGCGCCCTCAAACGACCCGCCCGAACGACCGAAACGAACCGACAAGGGAGAGCCTGGAAAACGAGCTGCACAAACGTGCACAAAGCCAACCTCGGGTCACAACATAGCATTTTTGATACGGGCTCGTTCGCCCGGGCGTGCCCTAGCACAAACGACCCACCCGAACGAGTTCACACGGGCGCCGTCAAACGACCCGCCCGAACGACCGAAACGAACCGGCAAGGGAGAGCCGCGCAAACGAGCTGCACGAACATGCACAAAGCCAACCTCGGGTCATAACTTAGCATTTTTGATACGGGCTCGTTCGCCCGGGCGCGCCCTCGCCCGAACGACCCACTCGAACGAGTTCACACGGGCGCCCTCAAACGACCCGCCCGAACGAGTTCACAAGGGTGCCTCAAATGACCCACCCGAACGAGTTCACACGGGCGTCCTCAAATGACCCGTCCGAACGAGTTCACAAGGGCGCCCTCAAGCGACCCCCCCGAACGATTTTGCAAGGGTGCCCGAACGACCGAAACGAAGCGACAAGGGAGAGCTAGGCAAACGAGCTACACGAACGTGCGAAAAGCCAACCTCGGGTCAAAACATAGCATTTTTGATACGGGCTCGTTCGCCCGGGGGCGCCCTCACCCGAACGACCCTCCCGAACGAGTTGACACGGGCGCCCTCAAACGACCCGCCCGAACGACCGAAACGTACCGACAAGGTAGAGCCGGGCAAACGAGCTGCACGACTGTGCACAAAGCCAACCTCTGGTCACAACTTTACATATTTGATACGGGCTCGTTCGCCCGGGCGCGCCCTCCCCCGAACGACCCGCCCGAACGAGTTCACACGGGCGCCCTCAAACGACCCGCCCGAACGACCGAAACGAACCGTCAAGGCAGAGCCAGGCAAACGAGCTGCACAAACGTGCATAAAGCCAACCTCGGGTCACAACTTAGCATTTTTTATACGGGCTTGTTTGCCCGGGCGTGCCCTAGCCCGAACGACCTGCCCGAACGAGTTCACACGGGCGCCCTCAAACGACCCGCCCGAACGACCGAAACCAAGCAATAAGTGAGAACGGGGCAAACGAGCTGCATGAACGTGCACAAAGCCAACCTCGGGTCACAGCTTAGCATTTTTTATACCGTCTCATTCGCCCGGGTGCGCCCTTGCCCGAACGACCTGCCCAAACGAGTTCACATGGGCGCCCTCAAACGACCCGCCCGAACGACCGAAACGAACCGACAAGGGAGAGCCAGGCAAACGAGCTGCACGAACATGCCCAAAGACAACCTCGGGTCACAACTTAGCATTTTTTATACGGGCTCGTTCGCCCGGGCGCCCCCTCGCCTGAACAACCCGCCCGAACGAGTTCACACGGGCGCCCTCAAACGACCCGCCCGAACGACCGAAACGAACCGACAAGGGAGAGCCAGGCAAACGAGCTACACGAACGTGCACACAGCCAACCTCGGGTCACAACTTAGCATTTTTTATACGGGTTTGTTCGCCCGGGCGCGCCCTCGCCCGAACGACCCGCTTGAACGAGTTCACACAGGCGCCCTCGAACGACCCGCCCGAATGACCGAAACGAAGCGACAAGGGAGAACCGGGCAAACGAGCTGCACGAACATGCACAAAGCCAACCTCGGGTCACAACTTAGCATTTATGATACGGGCTCATTCGCCCGGGCGCGCCCTCGCCTGAATGACCTGCCTGAACGAGTTCACACGGGCGCCCTCAAACGACCCGCCCGAACGACCGAAATGAACCGACAAAGGAGAGCCGGGCAAACGAGTTGCAAAAACATGCCCAATGCCAAACTCGGGTCACAACTTAGCATTTTTGATACGGGCTCGTTCACCGGGTGCGCCCTCGCCCGAACGACCTGCCCGAACGAGTTCACACGGGCGCCCTCAAACGACCCGCCCGAACGATTTTGCATGGGCGCCCGAACAACCGAAACGAACCAACAAGGGAGAGCCGGAAAAACGAGCTGCACGAACGTGCACAAAGCCAACCTCGGGTCACAACTTAGCATTTTTGATACGGGCTCGTTCGCCCGGGCGCACCCTCACCCGAACGACCCGCCCGAACGAGTTCACACGGGCGCCCTCAAACGACCCGCCCGAACGACCAAAACGAACCGACAAGGGAGAGTCGGGCAAACGAGCTGCACGAACGTGCACAAAGCTAACCTCGGGTCACAACATAGCATTTCTGATACGGGCTCGTTCGCCCGGGTGTGCCTTCGCTCGAACGACCCGCCCGAACGAGTTCACATGGGCGCCCTCAAACGACCCGCCCGAACGACCGAAAGGAACCGACAAGGGAGAGCCGGGCAAACGAGCTGCACGAACGTGCACAAAGCCAACCTTAGGTCACATCTTAGCATTTCTGATACGGGCTCGTTCGCCTGGGCACGCCCTCGCCTGAACGCGTTCACATGGGCGCCCTCAAACGACCCGCCCGAACGAGCTCACACGGGCGCCTCAAACGACCCGCCTGAACGACCCGCCCAAATGAGTTCACATGGGCGCCCTCAAACGACCCGCCCGAACGAGTTCACACGGGTGCCCTCAAACGACCCGCCCGAACGATTTTGCATGGGTGCCCGAACGACCGAAACGAAGTGATAAGGGAGAGTCGGGAAAACGAGCTGCACGAACGTGCACAAAGCCAACCTCGGGTCGGAACTTAGCATTTTTGATACGGGCTCGTTCGCCCGGGTGCGCCCTCGCCCGAACGACCCGCCTGAACGAGTTCACACGGGCGCCCTCAATCGACCCGCACGAACCAGTTCACACGGGCGCCCTCAAACGACCCACCCGAACGACCGAACGAACCGACAAGGGAGAGCCGGGCAAACAAGCTGCACGAACGTGCACAATGCCAACCTCGGCTCACAACTTAGCATTTTTGATACGGGCTCCTTCGCCCGGCCGCGCCCTCACTTGAACGACCCGCCCAAACGCGTTCTCACGGGCGCCCTCAAACGACCCGCCCGAACGACCGAAACGAACCGACAAGGGAGAGCCAGGCAAACGAGCTACACGAACGTGCACAAAGCCAACCTCGGGTCACAACTTAGCATTTTTTATACGGGCTTGTTCGCCCAGGCGCGCCCTCGCCCGAACGACTTGCCTGAACGAGTTCACACGGGCGCCCTCAAACGACCCGCCCGAAAGACCGAAACGAAGCGACAAGGGAGAACCGGGCAAACGAGCTGCACGAACGTGCACAAAGCCAACCTCGGGTCACAACTTAGCATTTTTGATACGGGCTCGTTCGCCCGGGTGCGCCTTCGCCCGAACGACCCGCCCGAACGAGTTCACACGGGCACCCTCAAACGAACCACCCGAACGACCGAAACGAACCGACAAGGGAGAGCCGGGCAAACGAGCTGCAAGAACATGCCCAAAGCCAACCTCGGGTCACAACTTAGCAATTTTGATATGGGCTCGTTCGCCCGGGCGCGCCCTCGCCCGAACGACCCGCCCGAACGAGTTCACACGGGCGCCCTCAAACGACCCACCCGAACGATTTTGCATGGGCGCCCGAACAACCAAAACGAACCAACAAGGGAGAGCCGGGAAAACGAGCTACACAAATGTACACAAAGCCAACCTCGGGTCACAACTTAGCATTTTTGATACAGGCTTGTTCGCCCGGGCGCGCCCTCGCCTGAACGAGTTCACACAGGCGCCCTCAAACGACACGTCTGAACGACCGAAACGAACCGACAAGGGAGAGTCGGGCAAACGAGCTGCACGAACGTGCACAAAGCCAACCTCGGGTCACAACTTGGCATTTTTTATACGGGCTCGTTCGCCCGGGCGCGCCCTCACCCGAACGAGTTCACACGGGTGCCCTCAAACGACCTGGCCAAACGACCGAAACGAACCCACAAAGGAGAGCCGGGCAAACGAGCTGCACGAACGTGCACAAAGCCAACCTTAAGTCACAACTTAGCATTTCTGATACGGGCTCGTTCACCTGGGCGCGCCCTCGCCCGAACGACCCGCCCGAACGAGTTCACATGGGCACCCTCAAATGACCCGCCCGAACGACCGAAACGAACCGACAAGGGAGAGCCGGGCAAAAGAGCTGCATGAACGTGCACAAATCCAACCTCCGGTCACAACTTAGCATTTTTGATACGGGCTCATTCGCCCGGGCGCGCCCTCGCCCAAACGACCCACCCGAACGACCCGCCCGAATGAGTTCACTGGGGCGCCCTCAAACGACCGGTCGAACAAGTTCACACGGGCGCCCTCAAACGACCCGCCCGAATGATTTTGCATGGGTGCCCGAACAACCGAAACGAAGCGACAAGGGAGAGCCGGGCAAACGAGCTGCACGAACATGCACAAAGCCAACCTCGGGTCACAACTTAGCATTTTTGATACGGGCTCGTTCGCCCGGGCGCGCCCTCGCCCGAACGACCCGCCCTTTAACGCCCTGCGGTTCATACCGGCCGCGCGCACCTCCAACTCGCAAAATTGACTAAGTATCGAATCACCATCGCACTTGGGCGCACGAGTTATGAGCGTGCGAAGCCATGTTTATACGCGATGGATGATGGGTAATGAGCATACCCAAGCTGACGGTGAGAAACGAAGGCAAGGGGCGCTCATCTTAAACATTTGAAGGGTCGGCCAAGGAGAAACGCACAAGGTAGTGTGCGTATAAATATGGTGGACTGCGATTCTTTTTGGCAAGCAATCTTCGCTCTCACAATACGCACAAGGGTAGTGCGCAGAAAGGAGGAGCGCAGGTGTGATACGACGAGCGGTTGGATGAGCCCGCCGAGTCAGGCGTTCCGGGTGTGAGTCGGTTGTGTGGTGCGAACGAGCACCACCACACGGTTGTATATCTTGTTGTGTGTTGCGGTTCGGCGGTGGGTTCGTGCACGGGTGCGCCCGCCCGCCCAATGACACAAGAGGTGTATGCGTTGTATGTTGTAACATTGTATTTTGGTGGAGTCTTGGCAGACCGCCGTGCGCTCTTGCACGGGCCGGCGCCCTCCCGTTTATGGAACGCCGGTTGAGCGCGGTGTTGATTGATGTGTTTGTCTCATAAGTCTTAGACGGAGCCTGAAGTTATGCCAGGTAGCCTTCGAAACGCTTTTGCTTTGCATAAGCGGAAGTAGATAAACGCTGCTTCAGTCCATCTCCGTGAGCTTGTGAATACATCACTTCATTTGCATTTCACCCCAGTACATGTATCAAGTTCAGATCTGGTTGTTGACGGTGGACAACGATCAGACACTTGCAAGGCTGAAATCATTCACCCGGCGACTCAAAATTAATTTTGAGATCAGATCCAAAGACTCCAATGGAGGATGATCCCGACCAGCAAAAACATGAAAGGACAACATGGACAGATCAGGTACTCAAGTTGGAATTTCATCCAAGACATTTTGTTCTTTGTCATAAATTATTTCTTCTCTTTTCCCAAGAATGTCAAGAAGCCTTTGCAAAGTATACTATGCTTGAGAAAAGATCCTCGGCCTGCAGTTGATTCTTTCCCTTTGAAGATCGTGAATACCAAAGATTTGCATGCCTTTGAGCTTGATCAAGATCCTTTTTTCGAATTTTGTGATGACCGTATTCAAATTGATGAACCTCAAAAAACCAAGACTGATTCTATACCTGTTGTACATACCCCTACACCTTGTAAAATTCCAGATCGGTATAAACCTCTTGTTTTACCTTCTATTCTTCATGCTTTCCCCAAAAATTATGATCTATACTTGCCGAGGTTTGATGGTGAATGTAAGAATGTCAACGCTGAGCAACATGTGCAAAATTTTGAGTCTTTTCTTGACCTTTTTGAAGTTGATGAAGAAGATGTCAGTATAAGGCTTTTTGCTCTTTCTTTGCAAGCTAAAGTGAAGAGTTGGTTCAAAACCCTGCCTGATGCAAGCATTTCAGATTTCCAGCAGTTTATCAAAGTTTTCCTCGACAGGTGGATGATTGGACAGAACCTTTTCTTGATTGTAGAAGAGTATAACCAGCTGAAAAGATTGCCAGGGGAGACAGTACAATAGTTTTCGGCCAGATTTAATCAATTTTATTATTCAATGCCAGTTGATATAAGGCCTACTCCTAGATCTGCTCTCTTGCACTATCCGGGTGCCTTTGATCCGGAAATGGAGTTTCAGCTGAGAGAAAGGGATATTACAACACTTCACGAGATGCAAAACAGTGCAGTAAATGTAGAAGCTCATCTGTTGATCCGAAGGGCAAGGTTGAAAGAAGAAGAGATGAAAAACATAGATCCGGAAGAATCAACATCTCTAGAGGTGAAACTTGACATTTTGGTAAGTGCAGTGGAAAAGATGATGGAGAAGGTCACCGCAAGAAATGCTTATGATGCTCAAGCTCATGGCTCGCTGATTGAAGAAGAACAAATGGTTGATCCAAAACATTTTGTTTCTTATCCTAGTTGTCATAGATCTAATAATGATTGTTTTGTAGATCACCTTGGCGAAGAAAGCACTGTTGATATGACCTGCATGCTTGATGATATGTTTTATACTGATGATTTTCCTCAATTTGATCAGTATGATGATGATTATGTTCTCCAAAAAGAAGCTAATATTGCAGATGAATCAGCAGCTGGTTTGTGCGAGGAGGAAGTTCACTGTCAGCAGCTCGAATACAATGATCAAATGATGCATATCAGCTATGACATTGATGAGGAAAGTGCAGAAAATTGGGAAGTAAGTGAAGGATCTTTGCCTTTTTGTTTTGATTCGTTTCAGTTCATCAGAGATAACTACCATGCAATCAGAAATCAAATGTCAACAAGTCTTGATTTGGACCATCTTGAGAGCAATGAAAATTTTGTTCAAGACTTCTCATATTCAGATTTGCAACCCCCGAAAGCCATTGATTTTCAAGTTACAGCTGAAGACTTGGAAGTGGACACACATGATTTAATGATTCAAGGTGACTCCGTACCATTCTGTTTTGAATCATTTCAGTTTTTGAAGGGTAGATTGCATAGTAAATCTTCAAATGAAAAGCCTATAACAAATCAGCAATCTCTCAGTGTTAATGTTGAGGATGAGATAGATAACAAAATTCTTGAGCAGCCTGTAGCATCAGATTTGCAGCCACCAAATGAAATTGAAGGGCAGATTACAGATGAAGCTGTGGAAGACGAAATACATGATTTGATGATGCAGGAAGATTCTATACCCTTTTGTTTTGAAGCATTTCTGTTTACAAGGCAGAATCTTCGTAAAATCTCTCAGAGACAAGGAGGACTGTTGCAGCCTTTACCGATTCCAGAGAGACCATGGATGAGCATCTCAATGGACTTCATCACTCAGTTACCACAGGTTCAGGGGTATAATGGGATTATGGTCGTGGTTGATCATTTTTCCAAGTATGCTGTCTTTGTTCCTACAAAGATACCTTGTGGAGCCAAGCAGACCGCGGAGTTGTTCTTTAAGAACATAGTGAAGTATTGGGGGATGCCATTGAGTATTGTGTCGGATAGAGATCCGCGATTTACAGGGAGATTTTGGACCACATTGTTCAAGTTGGTCAGGACAGAGTTGTTGATTAGTTCGAGTTACCATCCGCAGACAGATGGGCAGACCGAGAGGATCAACGCATTGCTAGAGGACTACTTGCGACATTATGTGACGGCTGATCAGAAGAATTGGCCCGAACTCTTGGATATTGCTCAGTTTAGATACAATATTCAAAAGAGTTCCGTGACGAGGTATAGTCCATTTGAGTTGGTAAATGGATAGATGCTGGTTGAACCACATACCATAGTGACGGGAGGCTTCTTGAGGAGTCCTCATGCGAAGAAGTTCATGAAGGCTTGGGAGGAGACCTTGGAGTTAGCACGGTTACGCTTGCACGATGCTGCAAGGAGGATGAAAAAGTATGCTAATCGTGGAAGATGGGAGGCACACTTCAGTGTGGGAGATATGGTGTTTCTCAGGATTACCGGGGAGCAGTTTCATCCAGCCAAGGGGACGACGAGCAAACTGACACGGAAGTATGAGGGACCATTCTGAGTGAAGAAGAGAGTGGGGGAAGTTGCTTACGAGCTGGAGCTTCCACGCCATATGAACATGAAACACCAAATTTTTCATGTGATTTAGTTGAAGAGATGTAGACTTGATTCAGACTATCCAGAGAGGGTTGAACCGACGAGAGGACCAGCCGGGATTGTGGACGGACCAGGACTAGAGTTGGAGAAGATTTTGAGTCTCAGAACTACAGGAGTTGGTTGCCACATGCGACGGGAATTTCTTTGCAGATGGAAAGATGCACCGGAGGAAGACAGCTGGGAAACGAAGGATTCACTTTGGAGATGGAAGAACAAGATCGCGAAGTACGACAGGAAGTCGAGAAGAAGAGCAGGAATTGTCGGGACGACAATGACTTCTGGTGGGGGAGGATGTAACGCCCTGCGGTTCATACCGGGCGCGCGCACCTCCAACTCGCAAAATTGACTAAGTATCGAATCACCATCGCACTTGGGCGCGCGAGTTATGAGCGTGCGAAGCCATGTTTATATGCGATGGATGATGGGTAATGAGCATACCCAAGCTGACGGTGAGAAACGAAGGCAAGGGGCGCTCATGTTAAACATTTGAAGGGTCAGCCAAGGAGAAACGCACAAGGTAGTGTGCGTATAAATATGGTGGACTGCGATTCATTTTGGCAAGCAATCTTCGTTCTCACAATACGCACAAGGGTAGTGCGTAGAAAGGAGGAGTGCAGGTGTGATACGACGAGCGGTTGGATGAGCCCACTGAGTCGGGCGTTCCGGGTGTGAGTCGGTTGTGTGGTGCGAACGGGCGCCACCACACGGTTGTATATCTTGTTGTGTGTTGCGGTTCAGCGGTGGGTTCGTGCACGGGTGTGCCCGCCCGCCCAACGACACAAGAGGTGTATGCGTTGTATGTTGTAACATTGTATTTTGGTGGAGTCTTGGCAGACCGCCGTGCACTCTTGCACGGGCGGGCGCCCTCCCGTTTATGGAACGCCGGTTGAGCGCGGCTCCCGGTCATGTAACTTCGCATATATAATAAAATATTGATTATTATTATTATTGCCGAGTTTGATTTATTATCCTTATATTGTTAATGGTTTCCGCACATTAATAATATGAATTCATGTTTATTATGAATTGTTGAAGGCGTAGTTCGTAAAGTTTATTAACGATGGAACATATTAATAACTTAGGCGGTGCCGCACCCGGCCAATTTAATGAAAAAAGAATTGGGGGCGTGACACGCCCGAACGAGTTCACACGGGCGCCCTCAAACGACCCGCCCGAACGACCGAAACGAACCGACAAGGGAGAGCCTGGCAAACGAGCTGCACAAACGTGCACAAAGCCAACCTCGGGTCACAACTTAGCATTTTTGATACGGGCGCGTTCGCCCGGGCGCGCCCTAGCACGAATGACCCACCCGAACGAGTTCACACGGGCGCCGTCAAACGACCCGCCCGAACGACCGAAACGAACCAGCAAGGGAGAGCCGCGCAAACGAGCTGCACGAACGTGCACAAAGCCAACCTCGGGTCATAACTTAGCATTTTTGATATGGGCTCGTTCGCCCGGGCGCGCCCTCGCCCGAACAAACCTGTAAGGTCCTTGGCTACGGGTGCGTTCGGGCGCCGGGCGAAGTCACCGTGCACGGGCGCACGGGTGGGCGCGGGCGCACGGGCGGTCGCGGGCACACGGGCGAACGCGGGTTGCATGACTGGCGGGCGGGTCTGCACGACAGGCGGGCGGGTCTGCACGACAGGCGGGCGGGTCTGCACGGCGGGCGGGTCGGCACGACGGGCGGGTGAGCGCACACGGGCGGGTGAGCACACATGGCAATGCGATGAAAGTATGCACGACAAATGCAACGATAAGGGGAAAACGCTTAAAATGACTAAGTGTTGAACCCCCACTTATATGCGATGAATAATGGAGCAAGGCCGACTTGTAAAAGGATACTTGTGGGCGTGTGGCGATGGACTATGGGGTCGGCCATGAGGCTAGACACCCCTCCAAAACTCACGCAGAGTTATGTATAAGTAAGGAGATCCTTGAGCTCATTTGGAACCAACGAACTTGGCATCTCTTCTACGCATTGGACAAGGGGTAAAAAGGGTGTAGAAAAGGTTGGAGTGCGCATAACTCATGCGCTCCAAGGTGTAAGTGCGTAGATTTACCGGAGGTCATTCGTAGGTCGTTCAGAGTGTGGTTTGAGTGTGGAATCGTGCAGAATCTAAGGAGGAGTCTTAGGTGTCTCGGGTGAGCACCCTCCTACCGTGTAGGTTGGCATTGATGTTGTAAAAGGCTGTTCTATGCCTTGATTGTAAAATTATTCTAAGTATAGACTTGGAGTTTTGCCAAGTATACTTGATGATGTACTATTGAAGAAACTGTTATAATATATTGTTGGGCAGACTGTTCGGGAGTTGCCCCTCCCTTTATACTTGTTTGCAATTGTTGATGTTCTTGGTTAATTGCATATGGATAATGAATGAGTATGGGCTTCATTAAGTATAAAGGATAAATGCATTTTACTTGGTTGCGAAAAACAAACTAAGTAAGGACAAGTGAATTAGGCGTAGTCCACGAAGGTGAGTATTGGTGAAAAGAAAGCGTTCGGTGGTGCCGCACCTCGCTATAAGCGGTTGAAAGACTACCGCTGGTGTAGGGGCGTGACAGGTGGTATCAGAGCAGTTGATCCATGTATTGAAGCTGCTACACAACTTCACCGAAGTGAAGTTGGAGCTGTGAACAAGTTCAGGTGTTGAAGCATTGAAGCTGCTACACAACTTGACAGTTGGTATCTGAGCAAGGTTTGCTCGTAAAGGTTTGAAGTTCATAACAGTGGAAAGGGTGCTTGCAGGTGAAGGAAACCGTTTCACACGAAGTGAAACAAGGGTTGGTTCTAGTTGCAGGTGACTTGGTGAAGCTGTTGGATGGTCGAAACTAGATTGTAAAAGAGGAAGAAGTTGTTAGAGATGGCAACTGAATCTCAGGCTGGGTCTAGTCACGTTATGAAGGATACTACTATTGGGTTCATTGAAAAGGTGTTGGAAAAGATGGAGGCTATGGAGACTTCTTGGGATAAGAAGATGGACTTGCTTGCTAAAGAGCAAGAGATCAACTTGAAGACAAAGGAAGAGCTCGAAGAACTCCGAACACAACATGATGAACTCCGAACACAGTATGAGTACACTGATCTTATGTGTACACAACTTGAAGTAAGGGTCAAGGAGGTTGAAGAAGCAAGGGATCAGGGTCTTTCAGAGATCGTGAACTTGAGGAAAACTCTTGACGAAGCCAAGGATGAGATAGCGGTGTTGAAGAAGGCAGTGAGGCATAACTCAGGTGGAGGAGTACCTCATGTGAAGGTCAAGGAACCGAAATCTTATGATGGCACAAGGAATGCAAAGACTCTTGGCAACTTTCTCTGGGACATGGAGCAATACTTGGAACGGTTGGGTCTATCCGATGATGAGACAAAGGTCAAGGTAGCTGCTCAGTTCTTAACAAAGGATGCTAAGATGTGGTGGCGAAGGAGGTTAGATCAGATTGCCAATGGTAGTGCTGATGACATTACTTCGTGGGATGACATGAAGAAGGCTTTGCAGACTCATTTTAGTCCTCAGGATGAAACATGGGAAGCAAGGACGAAGATTAAGTACATAAAGCAGACCGGAAGCCTACAAGCATATCAGCGGGAGTTTGCAAGTGCAGCTCTGGAACTTCCTGACATGGCGGAAAGGGACAAGGTGTTCAACTTCATTATTGGGTTGAAGCCTTGGGCACGCAATGAAGTGAAGAGGCAGAAGATTAGGACACTTGAAGAAGCTTTTGCTGCTGTTGACAGGTTGGTGGAACATTATGATGAGACTTCTGATGATAGGAAGAAGAAGTCCGAGAAACCGAAAGATAAGAAGAAGGAAGATGCTTCGAAATCGGATGATAGTTCGAAGACGAAGAAACCCTTGAAGTGTTGGATATGTGCTGGTCCACATACGGTGAAGAATTTTACTTCTAAACCAAAGGTGGCTGCTATTGCACAATCTGATATGAAGAATGAAGGTGCTTCTGTGGGGATGATGCAGATACTTGGTGCTTCTGCTACTACGGAGGTGGTCTCTAGGAGAGATCCTGAGAGGAACAGATTGGAGTATGTTCAGATGAAGATTGGAGGTGCTGATGTACTCACTATGGTGGATAGTGGGGCTTCTCACAACTTCATGAGTGAGGATACTGCGAGAAGGATTGGGCTGAAATTTGTACCGGCAAAGGCACAAATGAAGACAGTGAATTCTCCTCCTATGGAGATTCTTGGTATAGCGAATTGATGACTATGAGGCTGTATTGGGGATGGAATTTATGAAACAATTTGAGGCTATGGTTGTACCACATTTGAGGAAGCTCTACATTTATGATGGAAGGGAAGATGTACCCATTGGTGTTCCAACCATTGGTGTGACAAGACCTGATTGTAAATTGGGAGTGATGCAAATGGAGGATAAGGAGAAGGTGAACAAGCGGTTGTCCACTATTGAGGCAAAGCTTGTGGAGCAGTCATTGGTCATTAGATCACTTTCAGATAGCATCTTGGATTTGACAAGAAGGCTAGAGTTGGTGGAGGATGATGATGATGATGACGAGGTGTATGTGAGGCCGGATGTCCAGAAGGAAGACCGGGAGGCATTTCTACAAAGGATAGAGATTGAGGATCCTGATAGATGGATTGAGTTGATTAGTGAGGGAGAGCCTTCAGGCTCTACTCCCTCTACATCTTCTTAGATGGAAGAAGAAGACGGGGCTCATTTTTAGCTGCTCATGGCAGAGAGTCCTCAAGCATAGGGAGCAGGTATGATTGATGGTGCAGGGATGGCTTGGCATCAAGCATCATGACATGTTGCAGATGGATGGAGTTTCCATGGACCTGAGCATGGATTATGGAGATAGATTCTTGATGAGTCGAGAATGTGGCAGATGTTTGAGGAACAACAGATGATGGCATGAGGATGTTCACTCTCATGATTTGAGCGTGACGGTTGGATTAGCTACCCAACTAGTTCAGACATGGGGTTGCGAAGTGTACAGAGATGTGTTGGCGTTTGTTGGAGTATCATGATAGAGGTTCACATGGTGACACATGATGAGTTGACACGAGATGTTGCAGTAGAGATTGTGGCAAAGGGGTCAATAATCATGGATCGAGATGATATCTGATAGAGTACATACCGTAGAGGTGTATACCTTGGTATGGTTGTCTTGGTGGCAGTTAGTCACTAAGGTGAAGCATGATGGAGATAGGATTCTACATATGTTGCAGGGATGTTTGCCTTATGTGGAGGAGTTGACATCATGGTTGATGATGATCTTGGTGGAGAGCTACCGGGATGGTATGTTGTCGAGGACGACAATGATTTCAGGTGGAGGAGGATGTAAGGTCCTTGGCTACGGGCGCGTTCAGGCGCCGGGCGAAGTCACCGTGCACGGGCGCATGGGTGGGCGCGGGCGCACGGGCGGGCGCGGGCGCACGGGTGAACGCGGGTTGCATGACCGGCGGGCGGGTCTGCACGACAGGCGGGCGGGTCTGCATGACAGGCGGGCGGGTCTACACGGCGGGCGGGTCGGCACGACGGGCGGGTGAGCGCACACGGGCGGGTGAGCACACATGGCAATGCGACGAAAGTATGAACGACAAATGCAACGATAAGGGGAAAACACTTAAAATGACTAAGTGTTGAACCCCCACTTATATGCGATGAATAATGGAGCAAGGCCGACTTGTAAGAGGATACTTGTCGGCGTGTGGCGATGGACTACGGGGTCGGCCATGAGGCTAGACACCCCTCCAAAACTCACGCAGAGTTATGTATAAGTAAGGAGAGCCTTGAGCTCATTTGGAACCAATGAACTTGTCGTCTCTTCTACGCATTGGACAAGGGGTAAAAAGGGCGCAGAAAAGGTTGGAGTGTGCATAACTCATGCGCTCCAAGGTGTAAGTGCGCAGATTTACCGGAGGTCATTCGTAGGTCGTTCAGAGTGCGGTTTGAGTGTGGAATCGTGCAAAATCTAAGGAGGAGTCTTAGGTGTCTCGGGTGAGCACCCTCCTACCGTGTAGGTTGGCATTGATGTTGTAAAAGGTTGTTCTATGCCTTGATTGTAAAATTATTCTAAGTATAGACTTGGAGTTTTGCCAAGTATACTTGATGATGTACTATTGAAGAAAATGTTATAATATATTGTTCGACAGACTGTTCGGGAGTTGCCCCTCCCTTTATACTTGTTTGCAATTGTTGATGTTCTTGGTTAATTGCATATGGATAACGAATGAGTATGGGCTTCATTAAGTATAAAGGATAAATGCATTTTACTTGGTTGCGAAAAACAAACTAAGGACAAGTGAATTAGGCGTAGTCCACGAAAGGGCGTGACAGAATCGCTCGAACGAGTTCACACGGGCACCCTCAAATGACCCGCCCGAACGAGTTCACAAGGGTGCCTCAAACGACCCACCCGAGCGACCCGCCCGAACGAGTTCACACGGGCGTCCTCAAACGACCCGCCCGAACGAGTTCACACGGGCGCCCTCAAACGACCCCCCCGAACGATTTTGCATGGGTGCCCGAACGACAGAAATGAAGCGACAAGGGAGAGCTGGGCAAACAAGCTGCACGAACGTGCGCAAAGCCAACCTCGGGTCACAACTTAGCATTTTTGATACGGGCTCGTTCGCCCGGGCGCGCCGTCGCCCGAACGACCTGCCCGAACGAGTTCAGACGGGAACCCTCAAACGACCCGCCTGAACGACCGAAACAAACCGACAAGGTAGAGCCGGGAAAACGAGCTGCACGAACGTGCACAAAGCCAACCTCGGTTCACAACTTAGCATATTTGATACGGGCTCGTTCGCCCGGGCGCACCCTCCCCCAAACGACCCACCCAAACGAGTTCACACGGGCGCCCTTAAACGACCCGCCCGAACGATCGAAACGAACCGGCAAGGGTGAGCCAAGCAAACGAGTTGCACGAACGTGCATAAAGCCAACCTCAGGTCACAACTTAGCATTTTTTATACGGGCTCATTCTCCCGGGTGCCCCCTCGCCCGAACGACCCGCCCGAACGAGTTCACACGGGTGCCCTCAAACGACCCGCCCAAATTATTTTGCATGGGCGCCCGAACAACCGAAACGAACCAACAAGGAAGAGCCGGAAAAATGAGCTACACGAACGTACACAAAGCCAACCTCGGGTCACAACTTAGCATTTTTGATATGGGCTCGTTCGTCCAGGTGCGCCTTCGCCCGAACGAGTTCACAGGGGCACCCTCAAACGACCCGCCCGAACGACCGAAACGAACTGACAAGGGAGAGCCGGGCAAACGAGCTGCACGAACGTGCACAAAGCCAACCTCGAGTCACAACTTAGCATTTTTGATACGGGCTAGTTCGCCCGGGTGCGCCCTCGCCCAAACGACCCGCCTGAATGGGTTCACACGGGTCCCCTCAAACGACCCTCCTGAACGAGTTCACACGGGCGCCCTCAAACGACCCGCCCGAACAACCGAAACGAACCGACAAGGGAGAGCCGGGCAAACGAGCTGCACGAATGTGCACAAAGCCAACCTCGGGTCACAACTTAGCATTTTTTAGACGGGCTCGTTCGCCCCGCCGCGCCCTCGCCCGAACGACCCGCCCGAACGAGTTCACACGGGCGCCCTCAAACGACCCGCCCGAACGACCGAAACGAACCGAAAAGGGAGAGCCGGGCAAACGAGTTGCACGAATGTGCACAAAGCCAACCTCGGGTCACAACTTAGCATTTTTGATACGGGCTCGTTCGCCCGGGCGCACCCTCGCTCGAACGACCCGCCCGAACGAGTTCACACGGGCGCCCTCAAACGACCCGCCCGAACGAGTTCACACGGGTGCCTCAAATGACCCTCCCGAACGACCCGCCCGAACGAGTTCACACGGGCGCCCTCAAATGACCCGCCCGAATGAGTTCACACGGGCGCCCTCAAATGACCCGCCCGAACGATTTTGCATGGGTGCCTGAACGACCGAAACGAAGTGATAAGGGAGAGCCGGGCAAACGAGCTGCACGAACATGCACAAAGCCAACCTCGGGTCACAACTTAGCATTTTTGATACGGGCTCATTCGCCTGGGCGTGCCCTCGCCCGAACGACCTGCCCGAACGAGTTCACACGGGCGCCCTCAAACGACTCGCCCGAACGACCGAAACGAACCGACAAGGGAGAGCCTGGCAAACAAGCTGCATAAACGTGCACAAAGCCAACCTCGGGTCACAACTTAGCATTTTTGATACGGGCTCATTCGCCCGGGCGTGCCCTAGCACGAACGACCCACCCGAACGAGTTCACACGGGCGTCGTCAAACGACCCGCCCGAACGATCGAAACGAACCGGCAAGGGAGAGCCGCGCAAACGAGCTGCACGAACGTGCACAAAGCCAACCTCGGGTCACAACTTAGCATTTTTGATACGGGCTCGTTCGCCCGGGCGCGCCCTCGCCCGAATAACCCACCCGAACGAGTTCACACCGGTGCCCTCAAACGACCCGCCCGAACGACCGAAACGAAGGGACAAGGGAGAGCCGGGCAAACGAGCTGCATGAACGTGCACAAATCCAACCTCGGGTCACAACTTAGCATTTTTGATACGGGCTCGTTCGCCCGGGCGCACCCTCACCCAAACGACCCGCTCGAACGACCGAAACGAACCGACAAGGGAGAGCCGGGCAAACGAGCCGCATGAACGTGCACAAAGCCAACCTCGAGTCCCAACTTAGCATTTTTGATACGGGCTCGTTCACCCGGGCGCCCTCAAACGACCCGCCCGAACGATTTTGCATGGGCGCCCGAACGACCGAAACGAACCAACAAGGGAGAGTCGGGCAAACGAGCTGCACGAACATGCACAAAGCCAACCTCGGGTCACAACTTAGCATTTTTGATACGGGCTCGTTCGCCCGGGCGCACCCTCGCCCGAACGAGTTCACACGGGTGCCCTCAAACGACCCGCCCGAACGACCGAAACGAACCGGCAAGGGACAGCCGGGCAAACGAGCTGCACGAACATGCACAAAGCCAACCTTGGGTCACAACTTAGCATTTTTGATACGGGCTCATTCGCCTGGGCGCGCCCTCACCCGAACGACCCACCCGAACGAGTTCAGACGGGCGCCCTCAAACGACCCGCCCGAACGAGTTCACACGGGCGCCTCAAACGACCCTCCCGAACGAGTTCACATGGGCGCCCTCAAACAACCTGCCCGAACAAGTTCACACGGGCGCCCTCAAATGACCCGCCCGAACAAGTTCACACGGGCGCCATCAAACGACCTTCCCGAACAACCGAAACGAATCGACAAGGGAGAGCCGGGCAAACGAGCTGCACGAACGTGCACAAAGCCAACCTCGGGTCACAACTTAGCATTTTTGATACGGGCTCATTCTCCCGGGCGCACCCTCGCCCGAACGAGTTCACACGGGCGCCCTCAAAGGACCCACCCGAACGATTTTGCATGGGCGCCCGAACAACCGAAACGAACGAACAAGGGAGAGCCGGGCAAACGAGCTACATGAACGTGCACAAAGCCAACCTTGGGTCACAACTTAGCAATTTTGATACGGGCTCGTTCGCCCGGGCGTGCCCTCGCCCAAACAACCCACCCGAACGAGTTCACATGGGCGCCCTCAAAAGACCCGCCCCAACGACTGAAACGAACCGACAAGAGAGAGCCGGGCAAACGAGCTGCACGAATGTGCACAAAGCCAACCTCGGGTCAGAACTTAGCATTTTTGATACGGGCTCGTTCGCCTAGGCGCTCCCTCGCTCGAACGAGTTCACACGGGCGCCCTCAAACGAACTGCCCAAACGACCGAAACGAACCGACAAAGGAGAGCCGGACAAACGAGCTGCACGAACATGCACAAAGCCAACCTCGAGTCACAACTTACCATTTCTGATACGGGCTCGTTCGCCCGAGCGCGCCCTCACCCGAATGACCCGCACGAACGAGTTCACATGGGTGCCCTGAAACGACCCGCTCGAACGACTGAAACGAACTGACAAGGGAGAGTCGGGCAAACGAGCTGCACGAACATGCACAAAGCCAACCTCGGGTCACAACTTATCATTTTTGATACGGGCTCGTTCGCCTGGGCGCGCCCTCGCCCGAACGAGTTCACACGGGCGCCCTCAAACGACCCGCCCAAACGAGTTCACACGGGTGCCTCAAACGACCTGCCCGAACGAGTTCACACAGGCGCCCTCAAATGACCCGCCCGAACAACCCACCCCAATGAGTTCACACGGGCGCCCTCAAACGACCCGCCCGAACGATTTTGCATGGGCGCCCGAACGACCGAAACGAAGCGACAAGGGAGAGTCGGGCAAACGAGCTGCACGAACGTGCACAAAGCTAACCTCGGGTCACAACTTAGCATTTATGATATGGGCTCGTTCGCTTGGGCGCGCCCTTGCCCGAACGAGTTCACACAGGCAATCAAACGACCCGCCCGAACGACCGAAAGGAACCGACAAGGGAGAGCCGGGCAAACGAGCTGCACAAATGTGCACAAAGCCAAACTCGGGTCACAACTTAGCATTTTTGATACGGGCTCGTTCGCCCAGGCGCGCCCTCGCCTGAACAACCTGCCCGAACGAGTTCACATGGGCGCCCTCGAATGACCCGCCCGAACGAGTTCACACGGGCGCCTCAAACGACCCGCCCGAACGAGTTCACATGGGCGACCTCAAACGACTCGCCCGAACGAGTTCACATGGGCGCCCTCAAACGACCCGCCCGAACGAGTTCACACGAGCGCCCTCAAACGACCCGCCCGAACGAGTTCACACGGGCGCCCTCAAACGACCTGCCCGAACGATTTTGCATGGGTGCCCGAATGACCGAAACGAAGCGACAACGGAGAGTCGGGCAAACGAGCTGCACGAACGTGCACAAAGCCAACCTCGGGTCACAACTTAGCATTTTTGATACGGGCTCGTTCGCACGGGCGCGCCCTCGCCCGAACGACCTGCCCGAACGAGTTCACACGGGCGCCCTCAATCAACCCACCCGAATGAGTTCACACGGGCGCCCTCAATCGACCCGCCCGAACGAGTTCACACGGGCGCCCTCAAACGACCCGCCTGAACGACCGAACGAACCGACAAGGGAGAGTCGGGCAAACGAGCTGCACGAACATGCACAAAGCCAACCTCGTGTTACAACTTAGAATTTTTTATACGGGCTCGTTCGCCCGGGCGCGCCCTCGCCCGAACGACCCGCTCGAACGAGTTCACATGGGTGCCCTCAAATGACCCGCTCGAACGATTTCACAAGGGTGCCTCAAATGACCCGCCCGAACGAGTTCACACGGACGCCCTCAAACGACCCGCCTGAACATGCCCAAAGCCAACTCAAAGAAATAAAGAATTTTAATTGGATGTGTGAGAATTAGTATGGAAAGCTTAATCGCTGATAATTGTCATTTTTCTATGTAGGAAAAGGTGGAAACGAAGAGCTGTCATTCAAAAGGGAAAGACAAAGGAGGAATAACTGCTGGATGCAAACGAGATCGAACATATCGAAGCAGAACGACCCAGGAAAGAAAGAAGGGTTACCAATTTGGAATTACATGGAAAGAAAAGTAAAGGATTAACGGCTTGGCGAATCCCTCAGGATCTTTGATCCTGAGGGATCGCTGTTTTGCTTATTTTTGTTACCTAGATATCTCCGCCGTTACTTTTATAAAAAGGAACAACATCGTTAAGCAAAGGGACTTTTATGTAATTTTAAGTTTCAGACTAAACTTTGATCATCGACTCTCATTGAGACTTGGTTTGCTGTACGTTTGATGTGTTCATTTGAAATCCCAATTATTGGAATCCGGAAGTAATGTTATTCTATTTGGAAACATAGTCGTATTCTCTTTAATCATCAGATTGCTATATTAGCGTGCTGTGTGTATATATGGTTGATGCTTGCTGTTCCATAATTCATCAGTGAGTGTTGTTCCATAAAGTACATTCCATCCAATTTGCCTTAAGAGAGAAGATTGCTATTTTATTGCAGGATGTGAGTTTGGTTCAATAGAGAAAGTTTAGTTCTGACTCGCGAGACTTAGTTTATTTGATTGTTGTTCCATTTACTGTTGTTCCATTTCAGACTTGCTGTTCCATTTCTTGTTTGTTGTTCCATTTTACTTTCTGTCGTTCCATTTACTTGCAATTGCTGCTTTGGTGTGAGAGAAGGTCTAAGGCTGTAGTGAGCCTCAGCAGTCGCTGCCTAGCTCCCAGACCTATGGTCCATGCTCTAATTTCCTTTCCATCAGTTTCTAGAGGGATGGGTTATCGCTTCCGCACCCTTGACTGATAAGCTGCCTTGTGTGATTTTATTCTTTTAAAGTAATTCAGTCATAGTTTAGCATCCATTTACTCTTGTATTTTCTGAATGTTGTACTACTAAGCATTACTCTAACGAATAGCCTCGGATTGAGATACTCTTTGCAATAACAAAGCGTTCCCGGATTGACTTATTAATGTGGAATAACTAGAGGTGAAAAAGACCCTTGTTACAGCTCTACATTTTGGCGTCATTGCCGGGGAAAGAGTATAGCCATTTGTCTTTTACAGAGTAGTGTACGAGTCTGCTAGGGGAGAGTTGGATTTTAAAAATGGAAGGTAAGAACCTGCGTACGGAGCATGTAAAAGCCCTGCTCCACCATCCGCTTTCCTGGTAGAATTATGGGTTGAATAGGATCTAGTAGTTTATAGAGTGCATGACTAAGCAGAAAAAGCCAGAAAAGAATATCAAACCTCCATTCAAACCCGAAAAAGCCAAAGGGCCGGTGACCCTTGGCCGAACAACCTTCATAGACGAAATCTATAAGAAAACTGAATCTCAGCCATCAGTAGGGCCCAGGAAAACCAATTCTAAACAGCCTACTAGCTCCCTTCAGGCTGCAGGATCACCATCTGTAGCCTTTGCTGAGGTGCATAGTCAGACTGATGAACAGGACTTTCAAGAAATTGAAAATTCTATTCCAGAACGACTGCAGGAAGGGAATCTAAGCAATCTTTGTGAAGGAGAAGGGGAAACAGGGGAAGTTGAGGAGCCAAGATCTCCTCCTAGGATAATTCAGCCATTAAATAGCCCAGATAAAGGGAGCGCTGCAAAAATCATTGTTGGGGGGATTCAATCTCCTCAAACAACAGGGACTTTCATTATTCCAGACAAAGGAAGTGCTATTAAAACAATCCCTGTCAAGGCCGTTCCTTCTCAGCCTAGGAATACCCTCCTAGAAATCCTGGAAGGTTATTGGCACATATTCGATGGCGCAGAATCAGCAAAATACTCAAACTTCTACCTTACAATATCCTATAGTGGATTCCGCAGCAAATGCTCCTATGAAAGCAATTCCCCTTCAACACATTCCTACATTTCACGGACTTACATCAGAGGACCCCGATGCATTCTTATTTGAATTTGATGTGTTATGCAGGGGATATGATTACACCACTGACCCCCAGAAATTAAAATTGTTCCCCTCCACTTTGAAAGGGGCGGCTTTAAGATGGTTTATGGGTTTAGGTGGTGGAGTTATAAATAACTGGGAGCAAATGAAAGAATCTTTCCTAAAGAAATATCAAGATTACTGTAGGTCTAGAGAACTGAAAGATGAAATATTTCAGATGATAGCTAGACCAAATGAAACATTAGAAGAATACGTAGAATGTTTTTAGTATAATTTACAAAGATCTCCATATGCATCATTACCTCTACCTGATAATGTGTTAAAAACAGCATTGATCAGAGGCATGAAGGAACAATGGATTGAAACATTAAATATCATGGGAAAAGGGGATATTTATCAAGAGAATTTTGCTGACATCATCGATTTATGTATCAGGAGCTCGAGAGGCAGCACAAGGATAAAACCAGCAGAATATGATCGGTTTGTCAGAGATAACAAAATATCAACAGAAGGAGTAACACGTGTAGAACTTTGAAATTTATTAGAAAATTTTAAAACTGATATTCTGGAGACATTAACTACACAACTTGATATTGTGCAGGCTAAACAGAAGCAGATGGAGGCAGAACAAAATTTGGCGATCTTCTGCCCCCGATGTAGAAGAAAACATAGCCACAAGGAATGTCCACTGGATGCAGTTCAAACATGTGCTATCTGTACAAAAGATCACCTTACTGAGAGCTGCCCCTCACTTCCTGGATTGAAGGAAGTATATAAGGAAGCGGAAGAAGAGCCAGAATCAGGATACTTCATTAACCAGCGTCGCCAATGGCAACCAAGGCAATCTGGTATGTTTTCGGACTCAACTTCTTCTTTCCAGCCTCCGCAGTATAATGCTCAGCAATATAGTATGTGGCAAAACCAATCTCAACCCCCATTTCCGAACTGGTCATCACAACCGTTTCCTTCGCCAAATCCGTGGATGAATCAAACAAGCCAATTTGGTTGGCCGAATTTTCCTTACGCCCCACCATATTGGCAGAATAGCCCATATCCTCCACAATGGACCCCCCCTACTTCACAAGGTTCACCCTGGCAGACAAACTAGCCAAAATCGACATATCAGCCAACAGGAACTATTCCGCTCCCTCAACCGACTCTGCCAGCTTTACAACAAAATCCCCAGTCTAATCTGAGACCGCAACTCCCAGCCCAACCCAATCCCAATCCAAATAATAGACCGGTCCAATCCCTCCAAATCATAGAATCATCTTTGCAGATTCAATAAATGATGGACTTGAAGTGTACATGGATGACTTTACACCATATGGAGATGATTTTGATCCAGCTTTAGACACTCTAGAAAAAGTCCTACAACGTTGCATTGCTACCAGGCTTTGTTTAAGCCACGAAAAATGTTATATGATGATGACTGAAGGGCTTATTCTAGGACACTTTGTCTCAGCAGCTGGCATTCAGGTAGATCCGGCCAAAATTCAAATACTTTTGCTTATCCCCACCCCCACTACTCAAACAGAGGTACGCAACTTTCTTGGATTTTCTGGGTATTATAGACGATTTATAGAACATTATTCACACATTGCTGCACCTCTATATGCACTAACTGGTAATGTTGATTTCATGTGGACAGAAAAATGCGACCGCGCTTTCCAGGAATTAAAGAAGCTTGTATCAACAGCTCCAGTCCTTCGAGGACCAAACTGGAATTTACCATTCCAAATCTCATCTGATGCCTCAGATACAGCAATCGGTGCAGTCCTTGGGCAGGAAGAGGATAAAAAACCATATGTTATTTATTATATCAGCAAAAATTTATCCCCTGCTGAATTAAATTACACTGTCACTGAAAAAGAATTTGTTATGAAACCAGCTCAAGAAAGATAGAAAAGAAAGATCAACGCCTTATAATTCAGCCTCTTCGAGGGGGCAACCTCCTTTACATTACATAAATGAACAATTCTTGGATGATACAAATGAAAATACCTCCTTTCTATATATAGGAGTCTAAGTGGTCCCAATACAATCAAAGCCTACATAACAATAATATTGTAGGGCACAACAGTAACAATGGTGGGCTTCTATGTGGCATAATAGTAACAATATGGGCACTACATGGGTACATCAATATAATAAGTGGGTTATACTAATAACAATAAGGGGTTACACTAGTAGTATAGGGGCCTAACATGCCCCTCTCCTTCAAAAAGCGTTGTCCTCAACGCTTGAGTAGTTCTTGATGCTTCTATATAAAATTCTTGTCCTCCCATGTGGAATATTCAGCGGGTAAGTTCTTCCACTTGATGAGATACTCTGAAATTGATCGATTTCGTAGCTGTCGGGTTCTTGTTTCTATGACTGCTCCAGGTTCCAATATGATTTTTCCTTCCTCTTCAATTTCTGGCAATATTGCTTGAATTGGGATCTTTTGAAACTTTTGAATAAGTGGCCATACTTCTTCGTTCTTCTTCCATTCATTCGTTGCTTCGTTTATCCAATTTGGTTGGATAATATAAATAGCACAAAACAATGCTTCCACATCCTCATCCTTGAAGCGTCTTCCCATTCGGTAAGGTCGCCATTTTTTAAGTGCATGTAGTATTGCCAACATTTCCTTCTCATAAATAGCTTGCTTGAGATGTAGCAGTAAAAATACCCAATCACTCACATCAAAACATTTTTCACTACGATGTTGATCTACCTGTTGTTTCATTTGATTTTGCACCGAAGTGGCGTTATCCTTTAAAAGTTGGAGAACTTGCTGTTGATGCTCGATATGATCTTTCTCTACTTGAACCTTTTTCTTCTTGATATGTCCTTCTATATTTTGAGGAGTGGTAATTTCTTCCAGTCCTTTACAAGATATGGTCGGATTCATTTCTTGATGCTCGATGTGATCTTTCACTTCTTGAACATTTTTCTTCTTGATGTGTCCTTCTATCTTGATAGTTTGAGGAGTGGTAATTTCATCCATTGAATTACAAGATATGGTTGGATTCATTTCTTCTTTCTCTGGGGTGGTGTCCTGACGTATATCCTCTTCTTTTGATGTTTCTTGATCCTTTTCTTCCTCCTCTTCATATTCTATGTAAAATAATTTCTTCTCAGCACACCTATGACCTTTAGTGCATTTGCTATCACAATTGTAACAAAGCCCTTTTTCTCTTTTTTCTTCCAATTGTTGTGGTGTAACCCTTGTAGGTTGTGGAAGGCTGGGAGAAACAACACTTCCATCTTTATAGTTGTGAGGGGTATGCTTCCTGGTTTCCATAATTTTGCTTTCCATTATGTCACAAAGCCCTTTTACTCTTTCCAATTGTTGTGATGTTGCTCTAAAGAAGGTGTTGCTCTTTATATCCTCATAATGTGCTATCATTTCCTCCGTGAAAATTGACCACGTAACAAGTTTTTTACGAGAACAAAGCCCTTTGTACCATAAAAATTGATCTGGTTCTAAATATGAAGATGCAATACATACCTCTTGTAACAGTTGTACACCATGTATATCAAAATATTGCTCCATCTGAAGTATCCAATTTACCGGATCCTTGCCATCAAACTTCCTCATCTTGCTTTTTCTTGATTTTAGGAGCTCTACCTTGAAACAACTGTAACTCTGTACTTTCGGATCTTTAAGTTCTGGACTTGTGACCTGTAGTAGCCCTCTGTGTCCTCTTTCCAATTCCACAAGTCTGATCCAAATTGGATTCTCCAAGAAAAAGTTATGCACAATCTCCCGCAGTGACCTGATTATAGACTAGTTCAGTAGAGTGAACTTGTATGAATTGCCACGTGTCACTGTTTCAACCTTTGACTCTGAAAAATATATAAACAGAAACTAAAGTTCGTCCTCTTTCTGTAACTTCTTACGAAATTTCAATCCGATGCTCAGAAAGAAAGTTATGACGATTTTCCCCAGGTCATCTGTTTTGAGTGTAATTCAGGAGTCTGCAAAAAGACCAACTTCCGCAGATCATATCTCCGAAAATATCACGCAAAAAGATCTGAAATTCGGACCCAAGGTTCAGCACCAATTCTTCTCAAATGGGTTTTATTTGTGACTTCTGAAACGTCACTGAAAAAAAGTTATAGCGAAAATGTCACGATGACCTGTTTGGAGCAGCGAAACCGTAGAATCCAAAGCTCTGATACCAAATGTTATGAAACCAGCTCAAGAAAGATAGAAAAGAAAGATCAACGCCTTATAATTCAGCCTCTTCGAGGGGGCAACCTCCTTTACATTACATAAATGAACAATTCTTGGATGATACAAATGAAAATACCTCCTTTCTATATATAGGAGTCTAAGTGGTCCCAATACAATCAAAGCCTACATAACAATAATATTGTAGGGCACAACAGTAACAATGGTGGGCTTCTATGTGGCATAATAGTAACAATATGGGCACTACATGGGTACATCAATATAATAAGTGGGTTATACTAATAACAATAAGGGGTTACACTAGTAGTATAGGGGCCTAACAGAATTCCTGGTTGTAATACATGTTGTCAATAAGTTTAGACATTAAATTACAGGCTATCCCGTTATTTTATATACAGATCATTCTGCTATCAAATGTTTAGCAAATAAGCTTGTCACAAATGCTAGAATAACTAGATGGTTGATCTTATTGCAGGAGTTCGATATCACAATCAAGGATCGACCCGGCAAGGAAAACCCTGTAGCTGATTTTCTCTCATGAATACCAAAATCAATCGAGGCGGCAGCAGTGGAAGATCAATTTCCGGATGAGCACCTGTTTGCTGTTGCTATTCAAACACACTGGTATGCTGATGTTGCCAATTACCTTGCAGTAGGTAAGCTACCAAAACACTTAACCCCTAATGAACATAAGCAGATTGTTCAGAAGAGTACTCGATTTTCGTGGATTGGGGGCTATTTGTTCCACACAGGGGCAGACATGCAAATTAGGAGATGTATTCGAGAGGATGAAATTTTTGACATCTTAAAAGCCTGTCATGATGGACCATGTGGGGGACACTTTGCTGAAAAAAGAACAACACATAAGGTATTGCAGACAGGATACTACTGGCCTACAATTTTCAAGGATGCGAAGAAATTCGTTCAAGCCTGTGACAGCTGCCAGCGAGCAGGACGACCTGGTCAAGCTGACGAAATGCCTCTGAGGCCACAATTAGTCATTGAACCATTTGAACGATGGGCTCTTGATTTTGTTGGACCCATCAACCCAGCATCAAATCAGAGAACATATATCTTGGTGGCCACAGAATATGTCACCAAATGGGTTGAGGCCGAAGCGTTGCCTAGAGCTACAGAAGATTCTATAATACAGTTCCTGTTCCACTTGTTTGTACGTTATGGCCTTCCAAGAGAAATAATTACAGATGGAGGACCACAATTTGCCAGAAACAAATTAGCTGCAACACTTAACAATTATCACGTCCAGCATAAAATTACTACCCCATATCACCCGCAGGCGAATGGGCAAGTAGAAAGTAGCAATAAGGTAATAGAATCGATTTTAACAAAAACCATTGCTTCACATAGGCGTGATTGGGCCGCCCGACTACCTGAAGCACTCTGGGCTTATAGAACCACATGGAGAAGTACCACCGGTTATTCACCCTATCAATTAGTGTTTGGAAAACAACCTATTTTCCCCATAGAATTCGAAATCCAAACGTTACGAACTGCACAGGAAGTTGGCCTAGATTTAAGTGAGGCACAAATTAATCGATTACAACAGATTAATGAATTGGACGAAATAAGGCTCTCTGCATTACAGAATACAGCACTTATTCAACAACAACGAGCTAAATGGCATGATGCACTTATCAAGAACAAGGTCTTTCACGAAGGAGACTGGGCTCTGTTATATGACTCTCGGTTTCAGGACTTCCCGGGGAAACTGCAGACTCGTTGGTTGGGACCATACGAAATCCAGAAAGTACATGATAATGGGACCCTTACCCTGATCACAATCGACGGTTCTGGATATGCATTCAAGGTAAATGGCCACCGAGTTCGTCTCTATCGCAAGCCACTCACTCGGGAATCCTTCTGTCAGCAGCTACGTCGAGACACTGATATGGAAATTTTAGGAGAGGAAGCAAAATCTTCCTCACCTATAATTCAGTAAGGAATTCATTTTTTTCTATAACTTGTACATAAGTTTTTGTATATACATTCCCTTAACATTTTCATTGATCTTTCTCTTTTTTAATTTTGATTTTTGCATTCTGCGTGTCTTTGTTGTTCCTTTTCCAAAAGCAACAGCATTTGCCTGTTTTTGTGTTTCTGCTGTTCCTTTTCAAAAGGAACAACATTTCTGAGTTTTTGCTGTTCCTTTTCAAAAGGAACAGCATTTGTGATTTTCTGCTGTTCCTTTTCAAAAGGAACAACTTTTGCGAGTTTTTGCCGTTCCTTTTCAAAAGGAACAGCATGTGTGAGTTTTTGCTGTTCCTTTTCAAAAGGAACAACATTTGTGAGTTTTTGTTGTTCCTTTTCAAAAGGAACAACATGTGTGAGTTTTTGCTATTCCTTTTCAAAAGGAACAACATTCGTGAGTTTTTGATGTTCCTTTTCAAAAGGAACAGCATGTGTGAGTTTTTGCTGTTCCTTTTCAAAAGGAACAACATTCGTGAGTTTTTGCTGTTCCTTTTCAAAAGGAACAACATGTGTGAGTTTTTGTTGTTCCTTTTCAAAAGGAATAGCATTTGTGCGTTTTTGCTGTTCCCTTTCAAAAGGAACAACATTTGTGAGATTTTGTTGTTCCTTTTCAAAAGGAACAACATTTGTGATTATCTGTTGTTCCTTTTCAAAGGGGACAACATTCATGATCTTCGGCCGTCCCTTCTAAAGAAACGGCATCTTAAGTGTTTGATTGCATGGATTCTTCTCTGCTGTTCCTTTTTTTCAATAGGAACACAATCGCCATGTTTTTGCTCTCTGTGGTGATTTATATTGAGGATGCTTTTCGCCCATGTTCTTTCCAAGTCTTTAAGATACAGCTATACACTTATGCAATGAACATAAATCACGACATACCGAAGTCAGCAGATCATAGATCGCTATCTTTATAGGGCCTAGTATTGATAAGAGGACAAGAGGAGGGACATACTTACCTCTCATCTCCGTTGTCATTAACTTATTACCATTGCTTTGGTTGGTTATCTTTATCATGACGATTTCCCTATAAATTTTCTTTGATTATTACTTAGGGATAAGAGCAGAGGATGTATATCTTCCTGTTGGGATGATAAGACTTCTTCCACCATTCCCACTCTTAAGGAGTGCTGAACCACCCTTATGTGTAAATAAATAAGAAAAAGTGCTTTGCAAAAAGAAAAAAAGAAAAAAAATGAATATGGATTATTAATTGTCAAATGCAGGATAGGGGGTCTCATCAAGAGCCAGCCTACCATGATCATCAGGATGGAAGCGAAGTGGCATTCCCAGTATGGCCACCACACCAGGGATATGGTCCAAAAGGTACACTAAATAAACATACCTTGGAACAGGGGGTCTCATCACGAGCCGGCCTGTCCACGTTTCGCACCTTCCTTGTGAATGGCATTATGGCCACTTGGTTACCAAGCCAGCATAATGGCCTGCATTTCGACAAAATACTTTTCAAAATACACACAAAGGATCATGATTCCGGGGGTGAAATAAACAACTCTGCCAAGGTTATGAACACCTGTCGGCAGCAGAGCTCTGTTAATGGTATCGAAGTCATAATGGTTACACCAATAGGTATGATATTAATACTCCTTTGTCTCTTATATCCTATGAATAATTCATATTTTATGTCCCGATGAATATATCGCATGAACACTCATTACCACCAATCATGGCAAAGGAACTGACAATGACCTCTGGAGATTTCGTACGATTGACAGACGTCTCATCCCCCGGCCTCGCATCATATCACGCAGGCTCTTATGTAAAACGCGATCCACCTTTTTGCCTCGATTTCGGTATTTCGTTGTCCATCTAAAACATGGCATAATTTTATATGTTGTTCCTTTATGACTTGGTTACACAATGGCTGTTGCTCCTCTATTTGACGGCTGGGACAGCCTATCACATCGCGGGGGGAAGGTAACCTCATTACTCCACGAGTTACGTGTCAGCACACCACTCGGGGAAGATCGTGTACGAAGGTATGGCATGGTTTAACGGTATGATAATTCTATTTTACGCAAGTTTCCATCCACAATCCATTTTTGTTGCATACTCTATTTTTTTCTTGCGACGATCACCCTCTCTGCATTTCAAAACAGCACAGGCAGTTGTTGTTCCATTGGAAATTCTTAGTGGAACCATGGGAGGAAAGGCAATCCGAAGCGAACCTCAGGAGTTGACAGTCTCCGCTGCTGCCTGGGAGATCCTGGAAAAGGCAGGATGGCTGAATTATTTCAGTCGCCTACAAGAATCAAACGAGACAGTGGCGTTGGAATTTCTGCAAAACTTGCAGGAGGACTACTCCATAGTAAGAGAAAGGCGGATAGCGGTCACTGATGATGTAATTGCAGAAGTCTCAGGACTACCAGCCGCCGGACCTGTATGGACGCTAAAGAAAGAAAGATTACAAAAGATTATGGAGATTTTCCAGGATGAAGGCCAAAGCTTGACAGTTAAGGGGAAGGGAGTTCTGCCAGCAACGTTAGGAGAACCCTGGACTGAATTAGCAAAGATAGTGCAGAGCTACATCTCTTGTGAAGGAAGGAAAGACGTGGTAAAACCACGTCATCTTAAACTCTTAGCTGTTTTGAAAGAAAAATGTTCTGTAAATCTGCCTGCACTTTTAAATTCATTACTGCATGATGCGGCCCAAAGCCTAAAAAAGGCACAGCACGTAGAAACAGTTGTTAGCCACCATGGATTGATTCGATTGATAGTGAGCCATAGTCTCACTCAACAACAGAGAAGCTGGGAGGAGCTCATTTCATTGATCGAGGGGGGATTGGCTGCACCATCCCCAAAACCTAAACATTCCTCTAGCACACCGGAACGATCAGAGAAACGCAGAGAATTGGTAGCAGAAAAACATGTTGCTCCAAAACGAAAACATTCTTCAAGCACACCGGAACGACCAGAAAAACGCAGAGAATTGGTAGCAGAAAAACCTGTTGCTAGTACACCTGAACAACCTGAGAGACCAAGAAAATCAGCCCGGCTAGCTCGAATACGAGGAAGGCTGGAAAAGATCCGGGAGAGAACCAGCCAGCCAATCGAGATTACAGATGAACCTCCAGAACCAGAAGGAGGACCTTCCGAAGAAAATGCTGGACAATCTGGGGGTGAGGCTGAGCAAGCCAGAGAAGGAGTCGAGGAGGGAGACGTGCACTCTGAAACAGAAACAGAAGCTAAACACTCCAAGGCAGTCACTGAGCAGGACAATCAGGAGGAGGAAGTAGTACAGCCAGAGAGCAGCCCGCTGCGAGACCCTGTGGGCGAAGATGAATTGGCCGCAATCCTGGCCAATATGGGGGAGTATGGCCAACCCTCCAGCCTAGCAGGTCCTCCCGATGGACCTCCAGAGGAAGACATACCTGAGAAATCACATGCAGAAAAGGCAGGAGAAGAAAACCCGCCCGTTCATGAGGAAGAAATAAGAGACACCAATCGGGAACAATCTGTTCCCAAGACACCAGAAGAAATTCTAGATGGAGTAGGAGCAGATTTGAGGGCCAGTCATGAGCCCTCTGCTGAGGCAAGGGAAATCAAGAAATTAAGGAGGAAACAGCAGAGGCTGCTGAACACTATAGCCCAGCTCTGACAGCAAATTCAGATTCTGAAAGCCAATCTGAGGATACGAAGGACCTCAAGGAAAAGCAAAAGGGCCACTGCAGCAAAATCCCGTAGAACAAGAAGATGAAGTACTTATAGCCGCCCTATTGGTCAAAACCCTGCTGGAAGACCTACTGCTATTCCAAATGACGTTGAGGAACAGACTGCTATTCCAAATGACGTTGAGGAATAGACTGTTGTTCCAATTGACACGGAAGAACGGACTGTCATTTCAATTGAGGCAGAGGGACAGGATGATGTTCCATTAACAGGGGAACCACAGCAACCTTTCATTCGTGTTAAGAAAGAAAAGGAGAATAAGGAGATCCAAACAGAGGCACCACCCTCAGGGGTAATTCGGGTTCTGAACTCCAAACAGTATAATAAAAAGGTTCAGGTAAAACTCCCGGCCTCTACGGCTCTATGGAAAAAGGATCCGAAAACAAGAACCTTGCACAAGATGATGAAGCAAGCTCAGCAAGAAGCTGAACAGCTGAGAGAACAAACAGTCCCCCGGGAGAAATATGAAGAGTTGCAACAGCAACTTCGGGATATTAGTCAGTCCGAGAGCCAGGCCTTCGAAGGCTGGCAAAAGGAGCAAGAAAAGGTTGCCAAGGTAACTCGTCGATTAGATATTGTTGTTAGGCAGCTGGACACTATGTGTTCTTTGTATAATGACGTTCTGGCCTGTAGGGCCCCTGCTAAAAACTATGCTTTATTTTTTCTTGAACGATATTTATGATTAAAGATAAAAGCTATCAGGGCGGGTGCCCCTATACAAATCAATATTGTTAATGATTTCATAGATTGTTGCAAGCATTATGGAATTAAGGTTCAAAGGTTATAGTGTGCATTTTACTTGCATAACCTCGTGCTAGACCAAGAAACTGATTTAAATCCTGGCCCTTTTGTTGGGGACATACAATTGCAAGCCTTCGTTTCATTCGGAGTTAATCAGCTAAAATGGCTCAGGGCTTATAACACTTTTCAGAGACAGGAAAATAGCCTAGACTTGTGGGTGAGAGCCGAGCCTAGAGACCCAGTGCTGTTATGGAGAGCACATAGGAACCTTATGAGAACCCCGGGTGTTATGGAGACATTAGGACCCATGCACGAGGACCTAATCCGACACAGTCTGGAATATTTTCTGACTATTAAAGACCTCACCATCGATGCTGCAAAATTCCGATACCAGATTTCTAACCCAAACATCCAGCTCAGGGAACCGTACAAATACGAAAATTTTGAGTTGGCTGCCAGCCGATTGAACCTTTATGGCGAGCGTATTTTGCAAGCAGGGCCATCCTGGTTAGGGTATTGATTTCGTAGTCCAATCATTTGGCACCCTGCACCCGGATATCAGGCCTTGTATGAAATGCCTGAAGGTTAAACAAATCGGTTCTTTGATGATCTAGTTGCTCATCACAGTTGTAGGCCTCCACGCGAGGTTCCCTCTCTAGACTATTCTCTTACTGCCTTGCATGTCAACTATAATGTTTTCATGAGGGCATGAAACAGGGTAAGCAGGGGGGTGTGTGGAGCACTGGAAAGGTATGTTTTTGACAAACAATTTAGTGACTTTTCAGTAACAATTGTAACCCTTTCTGCATCATGAACTCAAAGAAATAAAGAATTTTAATAGAATGTGTGAGAATTAGTATGGAAAGCTTAATCGTTGATAATTGTCATTTTTCTATGTAGGAGAAGGTGGAAATGAAGAGCTGTCGTTCAAAAGGGAAAGACAAAGGAGGAATAACTACTGTCCCTCTAGAAGGGAACTGGATGCAAACGAGATCGAACAGATCGAAGCAGAATGACCCAAGAAAGAAAGAAGGGTTACCAATTCGGCGGAACAAGGAAAGAAAAGTAAAGGATTAACGGCTTGGCGAATCCCTCAAGATCTTTGATCCTGAGGGATCGCTGTTTTGCTTATTTTTGTTACCTAGATATCTCCGCCATTACTTTTATAAAAAGGAACAACATCGTTAAGCAAAGGGACTTTTATGTAATTTTAAGTTTCATACTAAACTTTGATCATCGACTCTCATTGAGACTTGGTTTGTTGTACGTTTGATGTGTTAATATAAAAGACTTGGTGTTTATTTCATCTCTGTGTCTGGAGTAATCTAAGGCAGGAGATTTATGTAGTGACTCTGTATTGTATGAGTGAATCTTTTCAGAGTTGATTACATGTGATCAGTCTAAGCCAACTATTTCTGTTACAGATCATTTGTACTGAATATTACTGTTATTGGATTCATTTGAAATCCCAATTATTGGAATCCGGAAGTAATGTTATTCTATTTGGAAACATAGACGTATTCTCTTTAATCATCAGATTGCTATATTAGCGTGCTGTGTGTATATATGGTTGATGCTTGTTGTTCCATAATTCATCAGCGAGTGTTGTTCCATAAAGTACATTCCATCCAATTTGCCTTAAGAGAGAAGATTGCTATTTTATTGCAGGATGTGAGTTTGGTTCAATAGAGCAAGTTTAGTTCTGACTCGCAAGACTTAGTTTATTTGATTGCTGTTCCATTTACTGCTGTTCCATTTCTTGTTTGCTGTTCCATTTTACTTTCTTCCGTTCCATTTACTTGCAATTGCTGCTTTGGTGTGAGAGAAGGTCTAAGGCTGTAGTGAGCCTCAGCAGTCGCTGCCTAGCTCCCAGACCTATGGTCCATGCTCTAATTTCCTTTCCATCAGTTTCTAGAGGGATGGGTTATCGCTTCCGCACCCTTGACTTATAAGCTGCCTTGTGTGATTTTATTCTTTTAAAGTAATTCAGTCATAGTTTAGCATCCGTTTACTCTTGTATTTTCTGAACACTGTACTACTAAGCATTACTCTGACGAATAGCCTCGGATTGAGATACTCTTTGCAATAACAAAGCGTTCCCGGATTGACTTATTAATGTGGAATAACTAGAGGTGAAAAAGACCCTTGTTACAGCTCTACACTTAGCATTTCTGATACGGGCTCGTTCGCCCGGGCGCGCCCTCGCCCGAACGACCCGCCCGAATGAGTTCACACGGGCGCCCTCAAACGACCCGCCCGAATGACCCGCCCGAATGAGTTCACACGGGTGCCTCAAACGACCCACCCGAACGAGTTCACACGGGCACCCTCAAACGACCCGCCCGAATGACCCACCCGAGCGAGTTCACACGGGCGCCCTCAAACGACCCACCCGAACGATTTTGCATGGGTGCCCGAACGACCGAAATGAAGCGACAAGGGAGAGCCGGGAAAACGAGCTGCACGAACGTGCAAAAAGCCATCCTCGGGTCACAACTTAGCATTTTTGATACGGGCTCGTTCACCCAGATGCGCCCTCGCCCGAATGACCCGCCCAAACGAGTTCACATGGGCGCCCTCAAATGACCCGCCCGAACAACCGAAGCGAAGCGACAAGGGAGAGCCGGGCAAACGAGCTGCACGAACGTGCACAAAACCAACCTCGGGTCACAACTTAGCATTTTTGATACGGGCTCGTTCGCCCGGGCGCGCCCTCGCCCGAACGACCGAAACGAAGCGACAAGGGAGAGCCGGGAAAACGAGCTGCACGAACGTGCACAAAGCCATCCTCGGGTCACAACTTAGCATTTTTGATACGGGCTCGTTCACTCGGGCGCGCCCTCGCCCGAATGACCCGCCCAAACGAGTTCACATGGGTGCCCTCAAACGACCCGCCCGAATGACCGAAGCAAAGCGACAAGGGAGAGCCGGGCAAACGAGCTGCACGAACGTGCACAAAGCCAACCTCGGGTCACAACTTAGCATTTTTGATACGGGCTCGTTCGCCCGGGCGCGCCCTCGCCCGAACGACCCAACCGAATGACCCACCCGAACGCGTTCACACGGGTGCCTCAAACGACCCGCCCGAACGAGTTCACACGGGTGCCCTCAAACGACCCGCCCGAATGACGCACCCCAGCGAGTTCACACAGGCGCCCTCAAACGACCCACCCGAACGATTTTGCATGGGTGCCCGAACAACCGAAACGAAGCGACAAGGGAGAGTCGGGCAAACGAGCTGCATGAACGTGCACAAAGCCAACTTCGCGTCACAACTTAGCATTTTTGATACGGGCTCATTCACCTGGGCACGCCCTCGCCCGAATGACCCGCCCGAACGAGTTCACATGGGCGCCCTCAAACAACCCGTCCGAACGACCCACCCGAATGAGTTCACACGGATGCCTCAAACGTCCCGCCCGAATGAGTTCGCACGGGCACCCTCAAATGAACTGCCCGAACGACCCACCCCAACGAGTTCACATGGGCGCCCTCAAACGACCCACCCGAACGATTAGCATGGGTGCCCGAACGACCGAAACGAAGCGACAAGGGAGAGCCAGGCAAACGAGTTGCACGAACATGCACAAAGCCAACCTCGCATCACAACTTAGCATTTTTAATACGGGCTCGTTCACCTGGGCCCACCCTCGCACGAAGGACCCGCCCGAACGAGTTCACACGGGCACCCTCAAACGACCCGCCCGAACGACCGAAACGAAGCGACAAGGGAGAGCCGAGCAAACGAGCTGCACAAACGTGCACAAAGCCAACCTCGGGTCACAACATAGCATTTTTTATACGGGCTCGTTCGCCCGGGCGTGCCCTCGCCCGAACGACCCGCCCGAACGAGTTCACACGGGTGCCCTCAAACCACCCGCCCGAACGACCCGCCCGAAAGACCCACCCGAACGAGTTCACACGGGCGCCTCAATCGACCCGCCCGAATGACCCGCCAGAACGAGTTCACACCGGCGACCTCAAACGACCCGCCCGAACGACCCGCCCGAAATAGTTCACACGGGCGCCCTCAAACGACCCGCCCGAACGATTTTGCATGGGTGCCCGAACGACCGAAACGAAGCGACAAGGGAGAGTCGGGCAAACGAGCTGCACGAACGTGCACAAAGCCAACCTCGGGTCACAACTTAGAATTTTTCATACGGGCTCATTCGCCCGGGCGTGCCCTCACCCGAACGACCTGCCCGAACGAGTTCACACGGGCGCCCTCAATCGACCCGCCCGAACGAGTTCACACGGGCGCCCTCAAACGACCCGCCCGAACGACCGAACGAACCGACAAGGGAGAGCTAGGCAAATGAGCTGCACGAACGTGCACAAAGCCAACCTCGGGTCACAACTTAGCATTTTTGATACGGGCGCATTCGCCCGGGCGCGCCCTGGCCCTAACGACCCACCCGAACGAGTTCACATGGGCGCACTCAAAAGACCCGCCCGAACGACCGAAACGAACCAACAAGGGAGGGCCGAGCAAACAAGTTGCACGAACGTGCACAAAGCCAACCTCGGGTCATCACTTAGCATTTTTGATACGGGCTCGTTCACCCGGGCGCGCCCTCGCCCGAACGACCCGCCCGAACGAGTTCACACGGGCGCCCTCAAACGACCCGCCCGAACGAGTTCACAAGGGTGCCTCAAAAGACCCGCTCGAGCGACCCGCCCGAACGAGTTCACACGGGCGCCCTCAAATGACCTACCTGAACGACCCGCCTGAACGAGTTCACACAGGCGCCCTCAAACGACCCGCCCGAACGATTTTGCATGGGTGCCCGAACGACCAAAACGAAGCGACAAGGGAGAGATGGGCAAATGAGCAGCACGAACGTGCACAAAGCCAACCTCGGGTCACAACTTAGCATTTTTGATACGGGATCGTTCACCCTGGCGCGCCCTCGCCAGAACGACCCGCCCGAACGAGTTCACACGGGCGCCCTCAAACGACCCGCCCGAATGACCGAAACGAACCGACAAGGGAGAGCTGGGCAAACGAGCTGCACGAACGTGCACAAAGCCAACCTCGGGTCACAACTTAGCATTTTTTATACGGGCTCGTTCGCCCGGGCGCGCCCTCACTCGAACGACCCGCCCGAACGAGTTCACACGGGCGCCCTCAAACGCCCCGCCCGAATGACCGAAACGAACTGACAAGGGAGAGCTGGGCAAACGTGCTGCACGAACGTGCACAAAGCCAACCTCGGGTCACAACTTAGCATTTTTGATACGGGCTCGTTCGCCCAGGCGCGCCCTCGCCCAAACGAGTTCACACGGGCGCCCTCAAACGACCCGCCCGAACGACCGAAATGAACCGGCAAGGGAGAGCCAGGAAAACAAGCTGCACGAACGTGCACAAAGCCAACCTCGGGTCACAACTTAGCATGTTTTATACGGGCTTGTTCGCCCGGGCGCGCCCTCGCCCGAACGACCCGCCCGAATGACCGAAACGAAGCGACAAGGGAGAACCAGGCAAACGAGCTGCACGAACGTGCACAAAGCCAACCTCGGGTCACAACTTAGCATTTTTGATATGTGCTCATTCGCCCGGGCGCGCCCTCGCCCGAATGACCCACCCGAACGAGTTCACATGGGCGCCCTCAAACGACCCGCTCGAACGACCGAAACGAACCGACAAGGGAGATCCGGGCAAACGAGCTGCACAAACATGCCCAAAGCCAACCTCGGGTCACAACTTAGCATTTTTGATACGGACTCGTTCGCCCGGTCGCGCCCTCGCCCGAACGACCCGCCCGAACGAGTTCACACGGGCGCCCTCAAACGACCCGCACGAACAGTTTTGCATGGGCGCCCGAACAATCGAAACGAACCAACAAGGGAGAGCTGGGCAAACGAGCTACACGAAAGTACACAAAGCCAACCTCGGGTCACAACTTAGCATTTTTTATACGGGCTCGTTCGCCCGGGTGTGCCCTCGCCCGAACGAGTTCACAAGGGCGCCCTCAAACGACCCGCCCGAATGATTGAAACGAACCGACAAGGGAGAGTCGGGCAAACGAGCTGCACGAACGTGCACAAAGCCAACCTCGGGTCACAACTTAGCATTTTTGATATGGGCTCGTTCGCCCGGGCGCGCCCTCGCCCGAACGAGTTCACACGGGCGCCCTCAAACGACCCGCCCGAACGACCGAAACGAACCGACAAAGGAGAGCCGGGAAAACGAGCTGCACGAACGTGCACAAAGCCAACCTTGAGTCACAACTTAGCATTTCTGATATGGGCTCGTTCGCCTGGGCATGCCCTCGCCCGAACGACCCGCCCGAACGAGTTCACACGGGTGCCCTCAGATGACTCGCCCGAACGACCAAAACGAACCGACAAGGGAGAGCCGGGCAAACGAGCTGCACGAACGTGCACAAAGCCAACCTCGGGTCACAACTTAGCACTTTTGATACAGGCTCGTTCGCCCGGGCGCACCCTCGCCCGAACGAGTTCACACCGGCGCCCTCAAACGACCCGCCCGAACGACCGAAACGAACTGACAAAGGAGAGCCGGGCAAACGAGCTGCATGAATGTGCACAAAGCCAACCTCGAGTCACAACTTAGCATTTCTGATACGGGCGCGTTCGCCTGGACGCGCCCTCACCCGAACGATTTCACACAGGCGCCCTCAAACGACCCGCCCGAACGACCGAAACAAACCGACAAGGGAGAGCCGGGCAAATGAGCTGCACGAACGTTCACAAAGCCAACCTCGGGTCACAACTTAGAATTTTTGATACGGGCTCGTTCGCTCAGGCGCACCCTCGCCCGAACGAGTTCACACGGTCGCCCTCAAACGACCCGCCCGAACGAGTTCACATGGGCGCCCTCAAACGACCCGCCCAAACGAGTTCACACGGGCGCCCTCAAACGACCCGCCCGAACGACCGAAACAAAGCGACAAGGGAGAGCCGGGAAAATGAGCTGCATGAACGTGCACAAAGCCAACCTCGGGTCACAACTTAGCATTTTTGGTACGGGATCGTTCGCTCGGGCGCACCCTCACCCGAACGACCCGCCCGAACGAGATCACACGAGCGCCCTCAAACGACTCGCCCGAACGACCGAAACGAACCGACAAGGGAGAGCCATGCAAACGAGCTGCACGAACGTGCACAAAGCCAACCTCGAGTCACAACTTAGCATTTTTTATACGGGCTCGTTCGCCCGGGTTCGCCCTCGCCCGAACGACCCGCCCGAACGAGTTCACACGGGCGCCCTCAAATGACCCGCCCGAACGATTTTGCATGGGCGCCCGAACGACCGAAACGAACCAACAAGGGAGAGCCGGGCAAACGAGCTGCACGAACGTGCACAAAGCCAACTGTTACACAACAATTTGTCACCGTTTGTCACCGTCCCTTTTACCCCTCACCCATACACTGGAGGACTCATTCCGGGACCTGTGAGAAGTGACATGGCCTGAAACCACTTGCATCATATTCCTCTAAGTATGAGCTTCATTTGCCCTGAAGACATCTCCTGCAAAATCTCCATGAAAACAGCTCTTTTTGCATTAGCGCGGGTCCTTAGTTCACTGCCCGCGCCAATGAGGGAAATCCTCTAAAAAGGGCGCGCTATTGGCGCTCTGTCTCAAAGTCGCACTCACGCCAACCGAATTGAGTAAAGTTTTCAACCAACAAACTCCCGAAGGTTCTCTTCAACCCATTCACCAACTGAATCTATGTTGAGCTAGGATGGTTTGGCTTCGAATCTCCATAGAAGGGAAAGTGGTTTGCCACCTTTCATGGAAGTTTCCAAGTGATAAAGCCAATCCCATGAATAATGTGGTTGATCCTATCTCTTTCTTCTCTATCTATAAAAGCTTGCCTTTATGCCTTGAGCAAGCTAGTCACAATAGTCAGTAGTTCCAGGAGTTCAAGAGTTTGAATCTGCAAGAGCCTTCTTTGCACCCATAAGGCCAAATCTAAGTAAGGAGATTCTTGTCACCCAAAGAGAGAGAGGCTTGTTCCTCATCCCAACAAGCTTTGCAAGACTTGTGTAGCTGACTACCCAGCCAAAGGAGGATTTGACGTCAGAACAATGGTTGTATTCTTCTTTGTTATTTATTAATAATATATGACTATCATTATGGTTCCACTCTCATTGTCTTATGTTTGATGTTGAGTTATATCTTTTCTGACTGATATATAATTTCATCTACTAGATTTTATGCTTGTTTTCGTGTTGTTCTTTGCATGTGCAGGTGTCCAATCACGGAGACCGTGGGGATCATGAACGGCCAAGGCAAAGGAATGAGGGCGATATCTCTTCGATGAACGCTAGCGTTGGAATCCAAGTAGGTTCTCACCATCTACTTTGTATTTGAAATTAGGAACTTGCGTGATAGCATTGTGTGATTGTTGCTAGACCCGGTCTGGGCTAGTAGGGATCGTCTCTGTCTGCCCGAACGACCCGCTTGAACGAGTTCACACGGGCGCCCTCAAAGGACTCGCCCTAACGACCGAAGAGAACCGACAAGGGAGAGCCGGGCAAACGAGCTGCACAAACGTGCAGAAAGACAACCTTGGGTCACAACTTAGCATTTTTGATACGGGCTCGTTCGCCCGGGCTCGCCCTCGCCCGAAATACCCGCCCGAACGAGTTCACACGGGCGCCCTCAAACGACCCGCCCGAACGACCAAAACGAACCAGCAAGGGAGAGTCGGGCAAACGTGCTGCACGAACGTGCACAAAGCCAACCTCGGGTCACAACTTAGCATTTTTTATACGGGCTCGTTCACCCAGGCACGCCCTCGCCCGAACGACCCGCCCGAACGAGTTCACACGGGCGCCCTCAAACGACCCGCCCGAACGACCGAAACAAACCGACAAGGGAGAGCCGGGCAAACGAGCTGCACGAACATGCACAAAGCAAACCTCGGGTCACAACTTAGCATTTTTTATATGGGCTCATTCGCCCGGGCATGCCCTCGCCTGAACGACCCGCCTGAACGAGTTCACACGGGCGCCCTCAAACGACCCGCCCGAACGAGTTCACACGGGTGCCTCAAATGACCCGCCCTAACGACCCGCCCAAACGAGTTCACATGGGCGCCCTCAAACGACCCGCCTTGTAAGGTCCTTGGATACGGGCGCGTTCGGGCGCCGAGCGAAGTCACCGTGCACGGGCAGGCGCGGGTTGCACGACCGGCGGGCGGGTCTGCACGACAGGCGGGCGGGTCTGCACGGCGGGCGGGTCTGCACGACAGGCGGGCGGGTCTGCACGGCGGGCGGGTCTGCACGACGGGCGGGTGAGCACACACGGGCGGGTGAGCGCACACGGAGATGCGACGAAACTGTGCACGACAAATGCGACGATAACAGAAAACATATGAATTCGACTAAGTGTTGAGGCTGTCTTTATAGCGAATTGAAAGAGGATTAGCTTGAGAGCAGGGCCGACACTTGGAGGACGTTTATGGGTGCGTTGGAAGTATTTTGGGGGTCGGCCAAGGGGCTGCCACCCCACTTATGAACCAAAGTAAGATGCGTATATATGAAAGGAGCATGAGGCTCATTCATTAACGAACATTGAACTCTCTTACACTTCTGCGCATAAGAAGAAGAGGAGAGCGAAGTGCTTGTTGATGAAATTAGCCTTCTACTCCACGAATATATAGCCATCTCATCTCATGTCGAAGGGGTGTCAGCTCTTTGATCTGACCCCCAAAATACATGCGTTGAAGCTCCTTTCTTTACTTATGGGCAGGTCGGCCCTTGCCTAAGGGCAATGCCTCCCTGTGCCCTTATAAAGCCTTGTGACTTCCTCGCACTATTTCCAAGTTTATGTAAGTGCTCCAACGTCGCAGTCGGCTCGTAGGAACGTCACACTGCTGTTGCCGTCGCACGCCCAGTTTCTGTTCGCGTTTCTGCTCGTCCGCCGTATGGAGGGGCGCTCGCCCGGGTCGCCCTCCCTTTGCCCGCATCTCCGCGCTCAACCGTGCCACGGCGTGTCCACCAACTCGCACCCACGCTGCTGTTCACCGTGTTCGCTGCCCGCCATGTCGTTGTCCGCCATGTCGTTTTTTGGTGGTCGGGTGTGGACCGCCCATGGGTCGCCCGCCCGTCGGGCACGGGTCACCCTTGGGTGACTCTCCATTTCGGCTCGCCCGAGCCCCAACCGTAACCTGTCTGCCGGTGCGGCTGCGCCCGCGTCCAAGTCTACTGCAGCTCGCCTTCCATTCGCCGAATACCGCAGCTCGTCGAACCTGTAACTGTTCGCCGTGCACGGGTCGCACGCCCGAGGCGCCCGCCCGTCGTGCACGGGTCGCCCGCGGGTCGCCCACCCGGGTCGCCCGCCCGTCGTGCACGGGTTGCCCACGGGTCGCCCGTCGGGTGAAGGCGCGCCTCTGCCCAAATCGCCAGGGCGTTACACTCTCCTCCACCTGAAGACGTTGTCGTCCCGACAACATGCCATCTTAGTGAATTTCACCAAGACTCATATCGACCATGATGTAGGCTTCCCCCATATAAAGCAACACCTCTGTAACCTATATAAGGTCCCCGCCTCCACCAAGTCATCTCCATGTGCCAACTGCCCATGTATACCAAGTGTTACACATCCTAGCCATGTGCCAACACTTACTTCTATGATCCCATGCCCAGGTCCATGGAAACCCCATCTTTCTGCAGCACGTTGTGATCACCATACCTGCTCAACCAAGTTTGAGGGCTCACTGCCATGAGCAGCTTAACAATGAGCCCCATCTTCTATGTCATCTAAGAAGATGTGGAGCGAGAAGAGCCTGGAGGCTCTCCTTCACTAATCAACTCGATCCATCTGTCTGGATCCTCAACCTCCATCCTTTGTAGATATGCTTCCCGATCTTCCTTCTGGATGTTCGGCCTCACATATAGCTCATCATCGTCATCATCGTCCTCCACCAACTCTAGCCTTCTCGATAGGTCCGAGATGCTATCTGAAAGTGCTCGGATGACCACAGATTGTTCTGCAATCTTTGCCTCCATCGTAGACAACCGCTTGTCTACCTTTACCTTGTCCTCCATCTGCATTCCTCCTAACTTATGATCGGGTTTTGTTACACCAATGGTTGGAACACCAATGGGCACATCTTCCCTTCCATCATAAATGAAGAGTTTCCTCAAATGTGGCACAACCATAGCTTCAAACTGTTTCATGAACTCCATCCCCAATACTGCCTCATAGTCATCAATCCGCACTATGGTGAAGTCCACCTTTCCAGTCCATCCACCAAGTGTGGTGTCCACCTTTTCGGCCATACCAAGGATTGCCATAGGAGGAGAATTCACCGTCTTCATTTGTGCCTTCACAGGTACAAATTTCAGCCCAAGTCTCCTCGCGGTGTCTTCACTCATGAAGTTATGTGAAGCCCCACTATCAACCATAGTGAGTACATCGGCCCCACCAATCTTCATCTAAACATACTCCAACCTATTTCTTTCCAGATCCCTCCTAGAGGCCACTTCCGCAGTAGCAGCTGCACCAAGTATCTGCATCATCCCCACAGAAGCATTGTCATCTTCCTCGGCAGGTTGTGTAACAGCAGTTAACTTTGGTTTAGATGGGAAATTCTTCACCGTGTGTGGTCCTTCACATAACCAACACTTCAAAGGCTTCTTCATCTTTGCACCATCATCTGATTTTGGAGCATCTTCCTTCTTCTTGTCTTTCGGTTTGTCGGGCTTCTTTTTCTCACTAGAAGTCTCATCATAGTGGTCCACCAACCTGTCAACCGCAGCAAAAGCTTCTTCAAGTGTTCTTATCTTCTGCCTCTTCACCTCATTGCGTGCCCAAGGCTTCAACCCAATAATAAAGTTGAACACCTTGTCTCTTTCCGCCATGTCGGGAAGTTCCAGAGCTGCACTTGAAAACTCTCGCTGATATGCTTGTAGGCTTCCGGTTTGTTTGATGAACTTGATCTTCGTCCTTGCTTCCCATGTTTCATCCTGAGGACTGAAATGGGTCTGCAAAACTTTCTTCATGTCGTCCCACGAAGTGATGTCATCAGCATTTCCATTGATAATCTGATCCACCCTCCTTCGCCACCACATCTTGGCATCATTTGTCAGGAATTGAGCAGCTACCTTGACTTGTGTCTCCCCATCAGGCAGACTTAACCGTTCCAAATACTGCTCCATGTACCACAAGAAGTTACGAAGAGTCTTTGCACTCCTTGTACCGTCCTAAGATTCCGGCTCTTTGACCTTTACATGGGGTACTCCTCCACCTGAGTTATACCTCATGGCTCTCTTCAATACCACAATTTCATCCTTGGCTTCATCAAGACTTTTATTTACCTTGTCAAGAGTTCCTCTCAAGTTTGTGATCTCTGCAAGACCCTGATCTCTTGATTCTTCAACTTCCTTGACCCTTCCTTCCAATCAAGTACACATAAGATCGTTGTACTCACATTGTTCTTTGAGCTCATCGTTTTGTGTCCGGAGTTCTTCAAGTTCTTCCCTAACCTTCAAGATGGCTTCTCGTTATTTAGTAAGCGAGTCCACATCTTGGTTCCAAGAAGACTCCAAAGTCTCCATTCTTTCAATCACCTTTCCCATGAACTCAAGATGAGGATCCTTCACGGGATCCTTCATTGTATGGCTAGACCCAGCCTAAGAGTTAGCGGCCATCTTCTTTTGTGACCCTGTTTCGACCATTCATCGGCTTCCCCAAGTCACCTGTAAGAACCTTGTCAACTACCAACTTCAAGTGTGTGAGCAACCCTGCTCACCAGCTCTAGACCGAGCTCTGATACCACCTGTCACGCCCCTGAGTCTACGGTAGTCTTCCAACCATTATCTGGCGGGGTGTGGCACTACCATGTACTTTCTTTTTCGTAATACTCGTACATGTAGACTACGCCTTACACGTTAATATGCTTAATTCATCTTCTTTAATTAAGACAAGACATTAATCTTCACATATAACCATATCCAATATGCAATGTAAAACCGAACATGTAACAATTGCACACAATGATAATGGGAGGGGCAACTACCGAACGAGTTCGCCCAAATATATATTATGAATCTCTTTCAATAATACAATCACATAAGTCTGCCGGGCGTACCCACGGCCAGCACTTAAGATAATTACAATGAGGCAAGATAGCCTTTTACAATTCAATACCAATTACCTTTGGTGAGAGCAAGCTCACCCGAGCCTCCAACAACTCAACCAATTCAATTCGGCACCGAATTACCCTTCACCGTGAACTGTTTGCCTTCAACTTAATTCCCGGTCGAACTGTGCACTTATTCGCCTTATGCGCATGAGAGATGCACACTTCTGCGTCCTCTTATCTCTAGCTCGATGACCAAGAGGAGAGTGAAGTGCTTGGTGATGAAATGAGCCTTCTACTCCACAAATATATAGCCATCTCATCTCATGTCGAATGGGTGTCAGCTCTTTGAGCCGACCCCTAAAATACATGCATTGAAGCTCCTTTCTTTACTTATGGGCAGGTCGGCCCTTGCCTAAGGGCAAGGCCTCCCTGCGCCCTTATAAAGCCTTGTGACTTCCTCGCACTATTTCCAAGTTTATGTAAGTGCTTCAACGTCGCAGTCAGCTCATAGGAACGTCGCACTGCTGTTGTTGTCGCACACCCGGTTGCTGTTCACGTTTCTGCTTGTCCGCCGTATGGAGGGGCGCCCGCCCAGGTCGCCCTCCCTTTGCCCACATCTCCGCGCTCAATCATGCCACGCCGTGTCCACCAACTCGCGCCCACGCTACTGTTCGCCGTGTTCGCTGCCCGCCATGTCGCTGTCCGCCATGTCGTCGTTTGGTGGTCGGGTGTGGACCGCCCATGGGTCGCCCGCCCGTCGGGCGCGGGTCGCCCTTGGGTGACTCTCCGTTTCGGCTCGCCCGAGCCCCAACCGTAACCTGTCTGCCGGTTCGGGTAGCTGCGCCCGCGTCCAAGTCTACTGCAGCTCGTCCGCAGCTCGCCTTCCGTTCGCCGAATACCGCAGCTCGCCGAACCTGTAACTGTTCGCCGTGCACGGGTCGCGCGCCCGGGGCGCCCGCCCGTCGTGCACGGGTCGCCCGCGGGTCACCCGCCCATCGTGCACGGGTTGCCCACAGGTCCGTGGGCAACTCGTGCACGACGGGCGGGCGACCTGGGTGGGTGACCTGTGCACGATGGGCGGGCGCCCCGGGCGCGCGACCCGTGCACGGCGAATAGTTACAGGTTCGGCGAGCTGCAGTATTCGGCGAACGGAAGGTGAGCTGCAGACGAGCTACAGTAGACTTGGACGCGGGCGCACCTACCCGAACCGGCAGACAGGTTACGGTTGAGGCTCGGGCGAGCCGAAATGGAGAGTCACCCAAGGGCGACCCGTGCTCGATGGGCGGGCGACCCATGGGCAGTCCACACCCGACCACCAAACGACGACATGGCGGACAGCGACATGGCGGGCAGCGAACACGGCGAACAGCAGCGTGGGCGTGAGTTGGTGGACACAGCGTGGCACGGTTGAGCGCGGAGATGTGGCCAAAGGGAGGGCGACCCGGGTAGGCGCCCCTCCATACGGCGGACGAGCAGAAACGCGAACAGCGACTGGGCGTGCGACAACAACAGTAGTGCGACGTTCCTACGAGCCGACTGCGATGTTGGAGCACTTACATAAACTTGGAAATAGTGCGAGGAAGTCACAAGGCTTTATAAGGGCGCAGGGAGGCCTTGCCCTTAGGCAAGGGCCGACCTGCCCATAAGTAAAGAAAGGGGCTTCAACGCATGTATTTTGGGGGTCGGCTCAAAGAGCTGACACCCCTTCGACATGAGATGAGATGGCTATATATTCGTGGAGTAGAAGGCTCATTTCATCAACAAGCACTTCGCTCTCCTCTTGGTCATCGAGCTAGAGATAAGAGGACGTAGAAGTGCACATCTCTCATGCGCATAAGGCGAATAAGTGCGCAGTTCGACTGGGAATTAAGTTGAAGGCAAACAGTTCACGGTGAAGGGTAATTCGGTGCCGAATTGAATTGGTTGAGTTGTTGGAGGCTCGGGTGAGCTCGCTCTCACCAAAGGTAATTGGTATTGAATTGTAAAAGCCTATCTTGCCTCATTGTAATTATCTTCAGTGTTGGCCGTGGGTACGCCCGGCAGACTTATGTGATTGTATTATTGAAAGAGATTCATAATATATATTTGGGCGAACTCGTTCGGGAGTTGCCCCTCCCATTATCATTGTGTGCAATTGTTACATGTTCGGTTTTACATTGCATATTGGTTATGGTTATATGTGAAGATTAATGTCTTGTCTTAATTAAAGAAGATGAATTAAGCATATTAACGTGTAAGGCGTAGTCTACATGTATGAGTATTATGAAAAAGAAAGTACATGGTAGTGCCGCACCCCGCCAGATAACGGTTGGAAGACTACCGTAGACTCAGGGGCGTGACACGCCCGAACGACCCGCTTGAACGAGTTCGCACGGGTGCCTCAAATGACCCACCCGAACGACCCGCCCGAACGAGTTCACACGGGTGCCCTCAAACGACCCGCCCGAACGACCGAAATGAACCGACAAGGGAAAGCCGGGCAAACGAGCTACACGAACATGCACAAAGCCAACCTCGGGTCACAACTTAGCATTTTTGATATGGGCTCATTCTCCTGGGCGCGCCCTCGCCTGAACGACCCGCCCGAACGAGTTCACACGGGCGCCCTCAAAGGACCCGCCCGAACGATTTTGCATGGGCGCCCGAACAACCGAAACGAACCAACAAGGGAGAGCCGGGAAAACGAGCTACACGAACGTGCACAAAGCAAACCTCGGGTCACAACTTAGCAATTTTGATACGGGCTTGTTCGCCCGGGCACGCCCTCGCCCAAACGACCCGCCCGAACGAGTTCACACGGGTGCCCTCAAATGACCCGCCCGAACGACCGAAACAAACCGACAAGGGAGAGCCGGGAAAACGAGCTGCACGAATGTGCACAAAGCCAACCTCGGGTCAGAACTTAGCATTTTTGATACGGGCTCGTTCGCCCGGGCGCGCCCTCGCCCGAACGAGTTCACACGGGCACCCTCAAACGACCCGCCTGAACGACCGAAACGAACCAACAAAGGAGAGCCGGGAAAACGAGCTGCACGAACGTGAACAAAGCCAACCTCGAGTCAAAACTTAGCATTTTTGATACGGGCTCGTTCGCCCGGGCGCGCCCTCGCCCGAACGAGTTCACATAGGCACCCTCAAACGACTCGCCCGAATGACCGAAACGAACTGCCAAGGGAGAGCCGGGAAAAACGAGCTGCACGAACGTGCACAAAGCCAACCTCGGGTCACAACTTAGAATTTTTGATACGGGCTCGTTCTCCCGGGCGCGACCTCGCCCGAACGACCCACCGGAACAAGTTCACACGGGCGCCCTCAAACGACCCGCCCGAACGACCTGCCCGAACGAGTTCACACGGGCGCCTCAAACAACCCGCCCGAAGCAGTTCACACGGACGCCCTCAAACGACCCGCCCGAACGACCGAAACGAAGCGACAAGGGAGAGTCGAGCAAACGAGTTGCACGAACGTGCACAAAGCCAACCTCGGGTCGCAACTTAGCATTTTTTATATGGGCTAGTTCGCTCGGGCACGCCCTCGCCTGAATGACCCGCCCGAACGAGTTCACACGGGCGCCCTCAAACGACCCGCCCGAACGACCGAAACAAAGCGACAAGGGAGAGCCAGGCAAACGAGCTGCACGAACGTGAACAAAGCCAACCTTGGGTCAAAACTTAGCATTTTTGATACGGGCTCGTTCGCCTGGGCGCGCCCTCGCCCGAACGACCCACCCGAACGAGTTAACATGGGCGCCCTCAAATGACCCGCGTGAACGACCGAAACGAACCGACAAGGGAGCGTCGGGCAAACGAGCTGCACGGATGTGCACAAAGCTAACCTCAAGGTCACAACTTAGCATTTCTAATACGGGCTCGTTTTCCCGGGCACGCCCTCGCCCGAATGACCCGCCCGAACGAGTTCACATGGGCGCCTTCTTCAACACCTCTATCTCATCCTTGGCTTCGTCAAGAGTTTTCCTCAAGTTCACAATCTCTGCAAGACCCTGATCCCTTGCTTCTTCAACCTCCTTGACCCTTACTTCAAGTTGTTTACACATAAGACCAGTGTACTCATACTATGTTCGGAGTTCATCATTTTGTGTTCGGAGTCTTCGAGCTCTTCCTTTGTCTTCAAGTTGATATCTTGCTCTTTAGCAAGCAAGTCCATCTTCTTATCCTAAGAAGTCTCCATAGCCTCCATCTTTTCCAACACCTTTTCAATGAACCCAATAGTAGTATCCTTCATAACGTGACTAGACCCAGCCTGAGATTCAGTTGCCATCTCTAACAACTTCTTCCTCTTTTGCAATCTAGTTTCGACCATCCAACAGCTTCACCAAGTCACCTGCAACTAGAACCAACCCTTGTTTTACTTCGTGTGAAACGGTTTCCTTCACTTGCAAGCACCCTTTCCACTGTTATGAACTTCAAACCTTTACGAGCAAACCTTGCTCAGATACCAACTGTCAAGTTGTGTAGCAGCTTCAATGCTTCAACACCTGAACTTGTTCACAGCTCCAACTTCACTTTGATGAAGTTGTGTAGCAGCTTCAATACACGGATCAACTGCTCTGATACCACCTATCACGCCCCTACACCAGCAGTAGTCTTTCAACCGCTTATAGCGAGGTGCGGCACCACCGAACGCTTTCTTTTCACCAATACTCACCTTCGTGGACTACGCCTAATTCACTTGTCCTTACTTAGTTTGTCTTTCGCAACCAAGTAAAATGCATTTATCCTTTATACTTAATGAAGCCCATACTCATTCATTATCCATATGCAATTAACCAAGAACATCAACAATTGCAAACAAGTATAAAGGGAGGGGCAACTCCCAATTAGTCTGCCCAACAATATATTATAACAGTTTCTTCAATAGTACAACATCAAGTATACTTGGCAAAACTCCAAGTCTATACTTAGAATAATTTTACAATCAAGGCATAGAACAGCCTTTTACAACATCAATGCCAACCTACACGGTAGGAGGGTGCTCACCCGAGACACCTAAGACTCCTCCTTAGATTCTGCATGATTCCACACTCAAACCACACTCTGAACGACCTACAAATGACCTCCGGTAAATCTGCGCACTTACACCTTGGAGCGCATGAGTTATGCGCACTCCAACCTTTTCTGCGCCCTTTTTACCCCTTGTCCAATGCGTAGAAGAGATGCCAAGTTCATTGGTTCCAAATGAGCTCAAGGCTCTCCTTACTTATACATAACTCTGCGTGAGTTTTGGAGGGGTGTCTAGCCTCATGGCCGACCCCATAGTCCATCGCCACACGCCCACAAGTATCCTTTTACAAGTCGGCCTTGCTCCATTATTAATCGCATATAAGTGGGGGTTCAACACTTAGTCATTTTAAGCGTTTTCCCCTTATCGTCGCATTTGTCGTGCATACTTTCGTCGCATTGCCGTGTGTGCTCACCCGCCCGTGTGCGCTCAATCGCCCGTCATGCCGACCCACCCGCCTGTCTTGCAGACCCGCCCACATGTCGTGCAGACCCGCCCGCAGGTCATGCAACCCGCGTTCGCCCATGCGCCCTCACCCGGCCGTGCACCCGTGCCTGCCTGTCCGCCCGTGCACAATGACTTCGCCACGGCACCCGAACGCGCCCGTAGCCAAGGACCTTATAGACCCGCCCGAACGAGTTCACACGGGCGCCCTCAAACGACCCGCCTGAATGAGTTCACACGGGCGCCTCAAACGACCCACCCGAACGACCCGCCCGAACGAGTTCACACGGGCGCCATCAAATGACCCGCCCGAACGAGTTCACACGGGCGCCCTCAAACGACCCACCTAAACAACCGAAACGAACCAACAAGGGAGAGTCGGGAAAACGAGCTACACGAACGTGCACAAAGCCAACCTCGGGTCACAACTTAGCATTTTTGATATGGGCTCATTCTCCCGGGCGCACCCTCGCCCGAACGACCCGCCCGAACAAGTTCACATGGGCGCCCTCAAACGACCCTCCCGAATGATTTTGCATGGGCGCCCGAACAACCAAAACGAACCAACAAGGGAGATCCGGGAAAACAAGCTACACGAACGTGCATAAAGCCAACCTCGGGTCACAACTTAGAAATTTTGATACGGGCTCGTTCGCCCGGGTGCGCCCTCGCCTGAATGACCCACCCGAATGAGTTCACACGGGCACCCTCAAACGACCCGCCCGAACGACCGAAACGAACCGACAAGGGAGAGCCGGGCAAACGAGCTGCACGAATGTGCACAAAACCAACCTTGGGTCAGAACTTAGCATTTTTGATACGGGCTCATTCGCCCGGGCGTGCCCTCGGCGTGCCCTCGCCCGAACGAGTTCGCCCGGGCGCGCCCTCGCCCGAACGACCCTCTCGAAAGAGTTCACACGGGCGCCCTCAAACGACCCGCCCGAACGAGTTCACACGGGTGCCTCAAACGACCCGCCCGAACAAGTTGACATGGGTGCCGTCAAACTACTTGCCCGAATGACCCACCCCAACGAGTTCACATGGGCTCCCTCAAACGACCCGCCCGAACGATTTTGCATGGGGTCCCGAACGACCGAAACGAAGCGACAAGGGACAGTCGGGCAAACGAGCTGCATGAATGTGCACAAAGGTAACCTCGGGTCACAACTTAGCATTTCTGATAGGGGCTTGTTCACCCGGGCACGCCCTCACCCGAACGACCCGCCCGAACGAGTTCACATGGTCGCCCTCAAACGACCCGCCCGAACGACCGAAAGGAACCGACAAGGGAGATTCGGGCAAATGAGCTACACGAACGTGCACAAAGCCAACCTCGGGTCACAACTTAGCATTTTTGATATGGGCTCGTTTGCCCGGGCGTGCCCTCACCCAAACGACCCACCCGAATGAGTTCACATGGGCGCCCTCAATCGACCCGCCCGAACGAGTTCACACGGGCGCCCTTAAACGACCCGCCCGAACGACCGAACGAACCGACAAGAGAGAGCTGGGCAAACAAGCTGCATGAATGTGCACAAAGCCAACCTCAGGTCACAACTTAGCATTTTTGATACGGGCTCGTTCCCCCGGGCACGCCCTCGCTCGAACGACCCGCCCGAACGGGTTCACACGGGCGCCCTCAAACGACCCACCCGAACGACTAAAACGAACCGACAAGGGACAGTCGGGAAAACGAGCTGCACGAACGTGCACAAAGCCAACCTCGGGTCATAAATTAGCATTTTTTATACGGGCTTGTTCGCCCGGGTGTGCCCTCGCCCGAACGACCCGCCCGAACGAGTTCACACGGGTGCCCTCAAACGACCTGCCTGAGCGAGTTCACAAGTGTGCCTCAAACGACCCGCCCGAGCGACCCGCCCAAACGAGTTCACACGGGCGCCCTCAAATGACCCGCTCGAACGACCCACCCGAACGAGTTCACACGAGCTCCCTAAAACGACGCGCTCGAACGAGTTCACATGGGCGCCCTCAAATGACCCACCCGAACGATTTTGCATGGGTGCCCGAACGACCGAAACGAACCGACAAGGGAGAGCCGGGAAAACGAGCTGCACGAATGTGCACAAAGCCAACCTCGGGTCACAACTTAGCATTTTTGATACGGGCTCATTCGCCCGGCCGCGCCCTCGCCCGAACGAGTTCACACGGGCGCCCTCAAACGACCCGCCCGAACGACCGAAACGAACCGACAAGGGAGTGCCGGGCAAACGAGCTGCACGAATGTGCACAAAGCCAACCTTGGGCCACAACTTAGCATTTTTTATACGGGCTTGTTCAACCATGCGCGCCCTCGCCCGACCGACCCGCCCGAACGAGTTCACACGGGCGCCCTCAAACGACCCGCCCGAACGGCCGAAACGAACCGGAAAGGGAGAGCTAGGCAAACGAGCTGCACGAACGTGCACAAAGCCAACCTCAGGTCACAACTTAGCATTTTTCATACGGGTTTGTTCACCCGGGCGCGCCCTCGCCCGAACGACCCGCCCGAACGAGTTCACACAGGCGCCCTCGAACGACCCACTCGAACGACCGAAACGAAGAGACAAGGGAGAACCGGGCAAACGAGCTACACAAATGTGCACAAATCCAACCTCGAGTCACAAATTAGCATTTTTGATATGGGCTCGTTTGCCGGGGCGCGCCCTCGCCTGAACGACCCGCCTGAACGAGTTCACATAGCCGCCCTCAAACGACCCGCCCGAACGATCGAAACGAACCGACAAGGGAGGGCCGGGCAAATGAGCTGCACAAACATGCCCAAAGCCAACCTCGGGTCACAACTTAGCATTTTTGATACGGGCTCGTTCGCCCGGGCGCGCCCACCCGAACGACCCGCCCGAACGAGTTCACACGGGCGCCCTGAAACGACCCGCTCGAACGACCGAAATGAACCGACAAGGGAGAGTCGGGCAAACGAGCTGCACGAACGTGCACAGAGCCAGCCTTGGGTCACAACTTATCATTTTTGATACGGGCTCGTTTTCCCAGGCACGCCCTCGCCCAAACGACCCGCCCGAAAGACTTCACACGGGTGTCCTCAAATGACCCGCCTGAACAACCCGCCTGAACGAGTTCACACGGGCTCCTCAAACAACCCGCCCGAACGAGTTCACACGGGCGCCCTCAAACGACCCGCCCGAATGACCGACCCCAACGAGTTCACACGGGCGCCCTCAAAACGACCCGCCCGAAAGATTTTGCATGGGTACCCGAAGGACCGAAACGAAGCATCAAGGGAGAGTCAGGCAAACGAGCTGCACGAACGTGCACAAAGATAACCTCGGGTCACAACTTAGCATTTATGATACGGGCTCGTTCGCCTGGGCGCACCCTCGCCCAAACGACCCGCCCGAACGAGTTCAGACAGGAAATCAAACGACCCGCCTGAACGACTGAAAGGAACCGACAAGGGAGAGCTGGGCAAACGAGCTGCACAAACGTGCACAAAGCCAACCTCGGGTCACAACTTAGCATTTTTGATACGGGCTCGTTCGCCCGGGCACGCCCTCGCCCGAACAACCCGCCCGAACGAGTTCACATGGGCGCCCTCAAACGACCTGCCCGAACGAGTTCACACGGGCGCCTCAAATGACCCGCCCGAACGAGTTCACACGGGCGACCTCAAACGACCCGCCCGAACGAGTTCACACGGGCGCCCTCAAATGACCCGCCCGAACGATTTTGCATGGGTGCCCGAATGACCGAAACGAAGCGACAAGGGAGAGTCGGGAAAACGAGCTGCACGAACGTGCACAAAGGCAACCTCGGGTCACAACTTAGCATTTTTTATACGGGCTCGATCGCACGGGCGCGCCCTCGCCCGACCGACCCGCCTGAACGAGTTCACACGGGCACCCTCAATCGACCCGCCCAAACGACCGAACGAACCGACAAGGGAGAGCCGGGCAAATGAGCTGCACGAACGTGCACAAAGCCAACCTCGGGTTACAACTTAGAATTTTTGATACGGGCTCGTTCGCCCGGGTGCGCCCTCGCCCGAACGAGTTCGCACGGGCACCCTCAAACAACCCACCCGAATGACCAAAACGCACCGACAAGGGAGAGCCGGGCAAACGAGCTGCACGAACGTGCACAAAGCCAACATCGGGTCACAACTTAGCATTTTTGATACGGGCTTGTTCGCCCAGGCGAGCCCTCGCCCGAACGACCCGCCTGAACGAGTTCACACGGGCGCCCTCAAACAACCCGCCCGAACGACCGAAACGAACCGACAAGGGAGATCCGGGCAAACAAGCTACACGAACATGCCCAAAGCGAACCTCGGGTCACAACTTAGCATTTTTTATAAGGGCTCGTTCGCCCGGGCGCCCTCAAACGACTCGCCCGAACGACCGAAACGAACCGACAAGGGAGAGCCGGGCAAATGAGCTGCACAAACATGGCCAAAGCCAACCTCAGGTCACAACTTAGCATTTTTGATACGGGCTCCTTCGCCCGGGCGCGCCCTCACCCGAACGAGTTCACGCGGGCGCCCTGAAACGACCCGCCTGAACGACTGAAACAAACCGACAAAGGAGAGTCGAGAAAACAAGCTGCACGAACATGCACAAAGCCAACCTCGAGTCACAGCTTAGCATTTTTGATACGGGCTCGTTCGCTGGGCGCGCCCTCACCCGAACGACCCGCCCAAACGACTGAAACGAACCGACAAGGGAGAGACGGGCAAACGAGCTGCAAGAACGTGCACAAAGCCAACCTCGGGTCACAACTTATCATTTTTGATACGGGCTCGTTCGCCCGGGCGCGCCATCGCCCAAACGACCTGCCTGAACGAGTTCACACGGGCGCCCTCAAACTTCCCACCTAAACGACCCACCCGAACGAGTTCACACAGGCGCCCTCAAACGACCCGCCTGAACTATTTTGCATGGGTGCCGGAACGAATGAAACGAAGCAAGAAGGGAGAGCTGGGCAAATGAGCTGCACGAACGTGCACAAAGCCAACCTCGGGTCACAACCTAGCATTTTTGATACGGGCTCATTCACCCAGGCGTGCCAGCGCCCGAACGACCCGCCCGAACGAGTTCACACGGGCGCCCTCAAACGACCAACCTGAACGACCGAAACGAACTGACAAGGGAGAGTCGGGCAAACGAGCTGCATGAACATGCCCAAAGCCAACCTCGGGTCACAACTTAGCATTTTTGATATGGGCTCGTTCGCCCGAGCGCGCCCTCGCCCGAACGACCCGCCCGAATGAGTTCACACGGCCGCCCTCAAACGACCCGCCCGAACGATTTTGCATGGGCGCCCGAACAATCGAAACGAACCAACAAGGTAGAGCCTGGAAAACAAGCCACACGAACGTACACAAAGCCAACCTCGGGTCACAACTAAACATTTTTGATACGGGCTCATTCGCCCGGGTGCACCCTCGCCCGAACGAGTTCACACGGGCGCCCTCAAACGACCCGCCCGAACGACCGAAACGAACAACAAGGGAGAGTCGGGCAAACGAGCTGAACGAACATGCACAAAGCCAACCTCGAGTCACAACTTAGCATTTTTGATACGGTCTCATTCGCCCGGGCGCGCCCTCGCCCGAACGAGTTCACACGGGCGCCCTCAAACGACCCTCCCGAACGACCGAAACAAACCGACAAAGGAGAGCCAGTCAAACGAGCTACACGAACGTGCACAAAACCAAGCTCGAGTCACAACTTAGCATTTCTGATACGGGCTCGTCCGCCCGGGCGCGCCCTCGCCCGAATGACCCGCCCGAACGAGTTCACACAGGGGCCCTCAAATGACCCACCCGATCGACCGAAACGAATCGACAAGCGAGAGCCAGGCAAACGAGGTGCACGAACGTGCACAAAGCCAACTTCGAGTCACAACTTAGTATTTTTTATACGAGCTCGTTCGCCCAGGCGCGCCCTCACCCGAACGACCCACCCGAACGAGTTCACACGGGCGCCCTCAAACGACCCGCCCGAACGAGTTCACACCCTGCCCGAACGAGTTCACACGAGCGCCTCAAACGAACTGCCCGAACGAGTTCAGAAGGGCACCCTCAAACGACCTGCCTGAACGACCCACCCGAACGAGTTCACACGGGCGCCCTCAAACGACCCGCCCGAACGATTTTGCATGGGTGCCCGAACGATCGAAACGAAGCGACAAGGCAGAGCAGGGCAAACGAGCTGCACGAACGTGCACAAAGCCAACCTCGGGTCACAACTTATCTCATTTTTGCTACGGGCTCGTTCGCCCAGGCACACCCTCGCCCGAATGACCCGCCCGAACGAGTTCACACGGGCGCCCTCAAACGACCCGCCCGAACAACCGAAACGAAGTGACAAGGGAGCGCCAGGCAAACGAGCTACACGAACGTGCACAAAGCCAACCTCGGGTCACAACTTTGCATTTTTGATACGAGCTCGTTCGCTCGGGCACGCCCTCGCCCGAACGACCCGCCTGAACGAGATCACATGGGTGCCCTCAAACGACCCGCCCGAACGACTGAAACGAACCGACAAGGGAGAGTCGGGCAAACGAGCTGCACAAACATGCACAAAGCTAACCTCGGGTCACAACTTAGCATTTCTCATACGGGCTCGTTCGCCCGGGCGCGCCCTCGCCCGAACGACCTGCCCGAACGAGTTCACACGGGCGCCCTCAAATGACCCGCCCGAACGAGTTCACACGTGCGCCCTCAAATGACCCGCCCAAACGACCAAAACGAACCGACAAGGGAGAGGCAGGCAAACAAGCTGCACGAACGTGCACAAAGCCAACCTCAGGTCACAACTTAGCATTTTTCATACGGGCTCATTCGCTCGGGCACGCCCTCACCCGAACGACCCGCCCGAATGAGTTCACACGTGCGCCCTCAAATGACCCACCCGAACAAGTTCACACAGGCGCCCTCAAACGACCCGCCCGAACGATTTTGTATGGGTGCCTAAACTACTAAAACGAAGCGACAAGGGAGAGTCGGGCAAACGAGCTGCAAGAACGTGCACAAAGCCAACCTCGGGTAAAACCTTAGCATTTTTTATACAGGCTCGTTCGCCCGGGTGGGCCCTCGCCCGAACCTACCGCCCGAATGGGTTCACACGGGCGCCCTCAAATGACCCTCCCGAACGAGTTCACACGGGCGCCCTCAAACGAGCCGCCCGAACGACCGAAACGAACCGACAAGGGAGAGCCGGGCAAACGAGCTGCACGAACGTGCACAAAGCCAACCTCGAGTCACAACTTAGCATTTTTGATACGAGCTCGTTCGCCCGGCCGCGCCCTCGCCCGAACGACCTGCCCGAACGAGTTCACACGGGCGCCCTCAAACGACCCGCCCGAATGACCGAAACGAACCGACAAGGGAGAGCCGGGGAAACGAGCTGCACGAACGTGCACAAAGCCAACCTCGGGTCACAACTTAGCCTTTTTGATACGTGCTCGTTCGCCCGGCCGCGCCCTCGCCCGAACGACCCACCCGAAGGAGTTCACACGGGCGCCCTCAAACGACCCGCCCAAACGAGTTCACACGGGTGCCTCAAATGACCCGGCTGAACGACCCACCCGAACGAGTTCACACGGGCGCCCTCAAATGACCCGCCCGAACGATTTTGCATGGGTGCCCGAACGACCGAAACGAAGTGACAAGGGAGAGCCGGGAAAATGAGCTGCACGAACATGCACAAAGCAACCCTCGGGTCACAACTTAGCATTTTTGATACGGGCTCATTTGCTCGGGTGCGCCCTCGCCCGAACGACCCGCCCGAACGAGTTCACAAGGGCGCCCTCAAACGACCCGCCCGAAGGATTTTGCATCGGCGCCCGAACAATCGAAATGAACCAACAAGGGAGAGTCGGGAAAATGAGCTACATGAACGTACTTAAAGACAACCTCGGGTCACAACTTAGCATTTTTGATATGGGCTCGTTCACCCTGGTGCACCCTAGCACGAACAACCCACCCGAACGAGTTCACACGGGCGCCCTCAAACGACCCGCTCGAACAACCGAAATGAACCAGCAAGGGAGAGCTGGGAAAACGAGCTGCACGAACGTGCACAAAGCCAACCTCGGGTGAAAACTTAGCATTTTTTATATGGGCTCGTTCGCACGGGCGCACCATCGCCCGAACGACCCTCCTGAACGAGTTCACAAGGGTGCCCTCAAATGACCCACCTGAACCACCGAAACAAACCAGCAAGGGAGAGCCAGGTAAACAAGCTGCATGAACATGCACAAAGCCAACCTCGGGTCACAACTTAGCATTTTTGATACGGGCTCGTTCACCCGGGCGCGCCCTCGCCCGAACGACCCGCCCGAACGAGTTCACACGGGCGCCCTGAAACGACCCACCCGAACGACCGAAACAAACCGACAAGGGAGAGCCGGGCAAACGAGCTGCACGAACATGCACAAAGCCAACCTCGGGTCACAACTTAGCATTTTTGATATGGGCTCATTCTCCTGGGCGCACCCTCGCCCGAACAACCCCGCCTGAACGAGTTCACACGGGCGCCCTCAAACGACCCGCCTGAACGATTTTGCATGGGCGCCCGAACAACCAAAACGAACCAACAAGGGAGAGGTAGGCAAACGAGCTACACGAACATGCACAAAGCCAACATCGGGTCACAACAAAGTAATTTTGATACGGGCTGGTTCGCCCAGGCGCGCCTTAGCCCGAACGACCCTCCCGAACGAGTTCACACGGGCGCCCTCAAACGACCCGCCCGAACGATAGAAACGAACCAACAAGGGAGAGTCGGGCAAACGAGCTGCACGAATGTGCACAAAGCCAACCGCGGGTCAGAACTTAGCATTTTTTATACGGGCTCATTCGCCCGGGCGCGCCCTCGCCCGAACGACCCTCCCGAACGAGTTCACACGGGCGCCCTCAAACGACTCGCCCGAACGAATTCACACGGGCACCTCAAACGACCCGCCCGAACGACTCGCCCAAACGAGTTCACACGGGCACCCTCAAACTACTCGCCCGAACGACCCACCCCAACTAGTTCACACGGGCTCCCTCAAACAACCCGCCCGAACGATTTTGCATGGGGTCCCGAATCACCGAAACGAAGCGACAAGGGACAGTCGGGCAAACAAGTTGCACGAACGTGCACAAAGCTAACCTCGGGTCACAACTTAGCATTTCTGATAGGGGCTCGTTCGCCCGAGCGCGGCCTCACCCGAATGACCCGCCCGAACGAGTTGACATGGTCGCCCTCAAACGACCCGCCTGAACGACCGAAACGAACCGACAAGGGAGAACCGGGAAAACGAGCTGCACGAACGTGCACAAAGCCAACCTCGGGTCACAACTTAGCATCTTTGATACGGGCTCGTTTTCCCGGGCATCCTCCAATCGAGTCTTTCCAAGTAAAACTTCATTCCATCCACTCCGTGAATGCCATGAAGCTTGGGGGGCATGTACCTCGATTGGTATAATCATGCTGGGGGCATGCAACAATTTTTTTTTTTTAACAAGCAAAGTTCTTCATGGTTCAAGCTTGTGTAAAAATGAACCCATTTACATCCCGTGATTGCCTTTTATTCGCTAAAATTCTGCTAGATGAGCCTTGGTTGTTTCATTCCATCGCCACCATCTTTTTGGCTGATCATATGCTTTCACTTGGTTGTTTCTCCTTTCCTGAGGAACCGCAGCGATGAGTGGTCTTATTAGCCAGCCTCTTAACCTTTACGTGTTTCAAGTAAAGTACCACCATTACTGGAACCAGTTGCTATCCCTTATACCACTCGTTCCTTCAGGACGAGTCGCCTTTACGCTCTTTTCTGACTCGTAAAATATGAAAAGATTGCCGAGTATTTTTCCTTTTTGACTCGTTAAAGAAAATAAAAATGGAGGTCCGCTTTCAGCTCTTTTCTGACCATTTAAAGAGGAAAAGATTGCCGAGTCCCTCCTCTTGACTCGTTAAATGGTGATAAGGGGCGGTCATTTTAAGTTCTTTTTGTCGACCGTTAAAACATAAAAAGATTACCGGGTTTTTGTCGTTTCAAACTCGTTAGTGGTTACGAAACGACGTGGTTTTGACCGCTTTTTTACTTTTTCAGGTCAAAGTCACTAATCATGAAAAGTACTCCTCGATCGTAATGATCGGGCGGTTCTTTCGGGTATTATTTTATACTTTTTCGGGCCCGAGAGACACAACTTTACGAAAAAGGACATCCCTGGAGTTTCCTTTTCTGCTGTCTTTTCAAACTCTCTAAACATGAAAAGACGCCGAGTTCTTCCTTTGTCAGACTCGTTAAAACTTAATGACATCAAATTTTGTCACAACACAAGCATATGCTATCCCCATCAAGCTTGTTAAAAATAACTGGGGTACTCGCCAGAAATGGTGGGGGGGAAATAAAATTTTTTGAACCATAATTATTACCGTAACGGCAGTATGTCGCTCTTGGCACTTTTTTCTTTCGTGTCCAGGGTGGGGATATCTCATCTCATATTTTTCACTTGCTCCCATGGGCTTGGGTACCTTATTTGACCTCTCATCCATTCATTGCCTCGTCATCATGACCTTTGATACCTTGATGTCAAATACTACCAATTCCGTTAATGTGCCGCCGATATGTTCAAGAGAAGTTGACCTCTGCAAATAAACAACCTCCCTCTGATAGTTCGTACAATCTTGATTCACGACATTTTCTCTCTGTCTCGTGTCGATGATGTGGGAAACATTATGGCCCACCTTCGATCAAGGTCACTCCTTGTCGACTTCAGCTCATTATCCAGGAAGTTGACCTAGAGACTCCCTTCCGGTGCCTTGGAGCCTGCATGCCTCAATGGCAGGTTCTTCGTGTTCGACATGAGGTTTTCATCATTGGCCTCCGATCGAATGATTCTACGGGTGTTCGACTTCAGCTCATTGATTCACACACCGTAGATTGTACCTATAGTACCTTGAGGGCCATTGTCATTATTGGTGGTACCTCTCGCGTCTGTTAACAGTTTCCACCATTGACTGGTAATCAGACGATGTTCATGCATGTTCGACTTCAGCTCATATATTCACATGTTTGAACTTGTATTCTTGTTCGGGTCGAGATGGAGCGCAAGACCCTGGATTATGTCTGTTGTAATCTAGGCGTGATTCTTGGTACTTGACTCATTCATTGGATGGCTGCGACCATACCTGAGTCAGTTCATTGATCCTAACTAGATGGCTGCGTCCATACTATGGATCTAGATTATTTATATACTCTCTTATGGATGGCTGCGACCATACCACGTACATCTTGTAATTGAACTATCAGTCATGTCTCTTAATACAGCTCCTCAGCGGCAATAACTATATGTGCTCTTATATGTGTTCTTATGTGTGTTCTTGTAAAGCATTTCACCCCTCTCCACCTCTCGGACTTCATGCTTTAGGGGGCATCTGTTACACAGTAATTTGTCACCATCCCTGTTACTCCTCTTGTCGTACCTTGGAGGACACATCCCGGGAGTTATAAGAAGTGACAAAGGCTAAAAGCACTTGCATTATGTTCCCCTGAGTATGTACTCCATGTTCCCTAAAGACACCTTCTGCATATCATCCCTAAAAAGTGCTATTTTTCCATTGGCGCAAGTCCACAGTATTCTACCCGTGCCAATGGTGGAGATCCTCTAAAGAGGGCGCGACCATTGGCGCTCTGTCTTAGAGAAACAGTCGCGCCAACCAAATTTAGTCGTGCTTTTTGCCTTAATGCACGTCCGACTGTTGTTTCCTTCATTACATGGAGCTTTTCTGAGGATAAAAAATCAGTCTTTTGTCGAGCTTTATCCATCTTTATGGCTTTTGCTAAATCCGCGAAAGGTGTCCCGATTCATCGCATCCTCCTCCCTTCTTCATCTATATAAGCTTGTCATTATGCATTGGACAAGCTAGAGTGTTGGTGTTAGTGTTATGCTGGTGATTTGGTGATTGAGTGATAGTAGTGATGATTATTGGTCATGGAGTGTTGGATGTTGAGTTCTTGGAGAAATACTAGTGAGTGCTAGAGAGGTTATGCTGCCGGAGAGGAGATGCATGTCAAGACACATATAGTTACTCGCCCAGCCAGGAGAGGGGTCGACGTCAGAACAATGGTTGTAACTTTTCCTGTTTATTAATTGATGAGCGACTGCTATTATAGTTCCAATCTCATTATCTATCATGGTGATATGTTGATTTATTTCCTTTCTGACTGAAATATAGTTGTGCCTTGGTAGTTTTTATGTTGGTATCTGTCTCTTCCTTTGCATGTGCAGGTATTCGTTATGATCTGTTGGAGCAAGGAAGTGAGGATATCAACTCTGCTTCAATCATAGCGTTGGACTCCAGGTTAGTCTTCTTGATTCACCTTTGATGCATAAATAGGAACTTGCGTAGCAGCGTGGTTTGTTTGTGGCTAGTTCTATGATAGGCTAGTGGGATCGCCTCTGTCTGCAGAGGGGATTTACCTTACCAACAAATTGGCGACTCCGCTGGGGAGTAACTCTTTGATTTCTGTCTTGCATGTTAATTTTCTTCTGCTTGCTTGAGTGCATGAGCTTCCTGAGTCAGTTTTGAGTTGATTCTTTACTGTTTGACCCATCTGAGCACTGTCAACCCGACCTGAGGTCGTATCTTTTATCTTTTTAGTTGGCAAGCTTAATTGGCGCGGTTATTTCTCTGACAGTCGCGCCAGTTGGCGCACGTTGCTCAAAAGCAACTCGCGCCAATTCTGTGGTAGCGCAAGTTGCAGTCTGACAGTCGCGCCAGCTCTGTAAATTTTGCCTGTGTGTGGGTGGAAAGCTCATTCAGTCTCTATATATATCTCTTTCGGCCTCTGGAACTGTGTTGAACCTCTGCTTGACTGGTCTTAGCCTGTATCCCTCAGCTGTTTGCTTATTTCCAGTGACTTTGCAAGTCTAGCCTTCTGTGGGAAGTTCCGGTCTCTTGATTATCCAGTCAGCTTGTTGATTGTTCTGCACTTATCCAGTGATTTGTTAAAGCTTGATCTTCTATACTCTGAATACTTCACTTCTAGCTTCTTTGGATTTCACTAGTCTTTGTGTTTTTCCTTGCTTGCATGGTTCATTTTGTGTTTTAGAATTGGTTCTATTTCATTGACTGAACTTGGATTGTGCATATCTCTTAGAATTTGTTTACATGCATCATGCCATCTTAAAGGAAAGAAAAACAAAAAATCTCTTGCATCATAGTAGTTAGCATTTATTATTATTTGTTGCTATTAAAAAGAAAAAGACAAAATTTCGTTTCTTGTTATTAGCTGCATTAGGATCTTTGTTATTTGTTGAAGTGATCGTTTCGTTTGTGAAAAAGATCTCAACCCTCCTGTAGATAGAATTCATCGAATCAAATGATTTAATTTCGACATATAGTTTGCATGTAAGAAGTTTTCGAGATATCACATATGGTAGGACCAAAAAACTGAAACATAATCAAAGATAAACTTTAAAATGAACCAAATGAACATAACAGCATTGGAACATAATGCAAACACTCTAGAGGTCTAGGTTAGAGACGTGTTCTAGCGTCGTTAAACCTGGTAGTTTATCGTTGAGTGGTTGGGTGATTCCTCCACGGTGAAACGGTAGCTGCCAATACGGACTGTTCTCCCACGTACCGTCGAGTATATATTGGGATACCCCTATAGGAATAAAGCCTTTATCCATAGGAAGCCGTGTCAGCCGCCCTACGATTCGCAATGTAGTGAACACAGCATTCATGAAGATCGACCACCCGTACCCTAAAAAGTATTCTGTGGTTTTGCGAAAAGTTTGGCACACCCTCTACCTAGAATTCCAGAGTAGTCACTTTTGATCCTTTTCGGACTCCCTAAACGAAAAGGTGCCTGTGAGCGTCTTGTCACTTCGTGCTCATTAAATATTCGAAGGAGACTAGAGTCATCTTTTATCCTTTTCTTGACTCTTAAAAAATGAAAAGGTTAAGTTCAGTGTCTTAAAAATTATTGGCCACGATAACATTACCCAATTAGATTTTGTTTGCGTTAGCTTGAGTAGGGTTATTTCGCATTCAATGGCAGCCTTTCCGGTGCCCACCGGCCAAGGAGTTCCTCCTGATGGGAACCCTCACCCATTTCCTTCTGTCGGAAATGTCGGCGTTCAGTATATCGCAACATTGTCTTTGCCTGGGTTGACCATTGGTTTACCCGTATGGTTGTTTTCAAACTCGGTGGTCTCAAGTGTGATGACTCCTATCCCACCACCACCTCCTCCACCCGGACAACACCATGTTGATTCTAAGGTGGACCCCTTCCCTTCTTCGCCTATTGCTGCGTCCTCATCTTCTACTTCGCTTGGTGAAACCTTGGATTTCACTAACCAAGTGACTAAGAAGAAGAAGAAGAAGACCAACAAGAAGAAGTCTTCTAAGGGGAAGGTCGTATCTATCACGAAACTATCAGAAATGGAACCACCTTCTGCTCCTCCGTGGAAGCTTCAGTCTCCTTTTCGATTATGCAAAGGGGACCATTTTCTTTCTGATTGTCCTGGCATTCCCAGGATCCTAGATATATGGTCCCGTGACCTGACTCGCCCCTTGCTGTCACAAATCGACGATACCTTACTAGTTGGTAACAGAAAAGGGAAGGTTCGTTTCCCTTGTCGACTTTGTGAAGGTAATCATCTCCTTCGCCTTTGTCCACTTATGGATGAAGCTTCCCGTCTTTTGGCAACTCTGTCGGATCCCTTACCCCAACTACCCGCTGGATATCAGCGTCTTTTTACACCTGCAGAGCGTCTCTCCGCTAACCAAGTGATCAAACATGATTCCTCTTTGGTCCAGCTTTCTCTTCCTGAACCTACCTGTGCTCATCCTGCTCCAGACCAGTCCCTGGTCGGAACAAGTGATTTATGTTCATCATCTACGCACCACTTGATCATCAAAGATGAACCCCCTGAGTCCAAACCAACCGAAAGTCCACAGTTCCAGCTTACAAGTAACCCGGTCTTTCAAAAGGTCCAGCTTACAAGTGACCCAGTTTTGCCTACAGAAGTTCCATCTTTAGCTGCTCTTACATCTGAATCTAAACCAGACGAAAGTCAAAAGGTCCGGCTTACAAGTGACCCGGTTTTGCTTTCAAAACTTCCACCCCTAGATGATCCTACATTTGAATCCAAACCAGACAACAGTCAAACGGTCCGGATTACAAGTGACCCGATTTCGCCTTCAGAAGTTACCTCCTCAGAAGATGTTATCACTGCCAAGAATGTCGAACCCACCGTCCAAATTCTATTCATTGACGTAGATGTTAATGATCAAGTGAGCATCCCTCTCATTTCTTCACAACAGGAAGAAAGTCCATTAGAGGCATATCCGGCTGTCTATCCAGTTCCACCTCCGAGCAACCTAGTTATTTCCTTTAATTGGGATCAACTAGTCAATCCTCGGTTACCAGCCTCCATACCATTTCGAATTATAGTTCAAGTCTATCGCATGGTTATGGCTGGTACAATTATTGATGAAGGATCTCCTGTGAGTATCCTTTCTTCAACAGCCTGGGAAGCACTTGGTTCCCCACTGCTTCTGCCTCAAATGCGAAGCCTTATAGGTTTCCATCGAGAAGTCACTCGACCTTTAGGAATTCTTCCCAATGTACCTATCACGTTAGAAGGGAAGACTATCCAAATGGGTCTCATGGTAGTCCAAGGTCCGTTAGATTACAATTTACTCCTTGGACGAGACTATATTTATCGCATACGTGCTATTGTGTCCTCACTCTTCAGAGTGATGTGTTTTCCGCATGAAGGAAGAACGATCAAAGTCGTAGACCAACTTTCATTCCCCGGTTCGCACTTCACATATAGCCATCTGCCATTCCTAAATGGTCTTATTTCCACAGGAAATGCCCCAGCACTCACCCCGTCATTCTGATGACGGCAGCTCACCCGGGTGCGTGACTGAAGCCCGGGGGCATCCTCCAATCGAGTCTTTCCAATTAAACCTTCATTCCATCCACTCCATGAATGCCATGAAGCTTGGGGGGCATGTACCTCGATTGGTATAATCATGCTGGGGGCATGCAACAATTTTTTTTTTTTTAACAAGCAAAGTTCTTCATGGTTCAAGCTTGTGTAAAAATGAACCCATTTACATCCCGTGATTGCCTTTTATCTGCTAAAATTCTGCTAGATGAGCCTTGGTTGTTTCATTCCATCGCCACCATCTTTTTGGCCGATCATATGCTTTCACTTGGTTGTTTCTCCTTTCCTGAGGAACCGCAGCGATGAGTGGTCTTATTAGCCAGCCTCTTAACCTTTACGTGTTTCAAGTAAAGTTCCACCATTACCGGAACCAGTTGCTATCCCTTATACCACTCGTTCCTTCAGGACGAGTCGCCTTTACGCTCTTTTCTGACTCATAAAATATGAAAAGATTGCCGAGTATTTTTACTTTTTGACTCGTTAAAGAAAATAAAAATGGAGGTCCGCTTTCAGCTCTTTTCTGACCATTTAAAGAGGAAAAGATTGCCGAGTCCCTCCTCTTGACTCGTTAAATGGTGATAAGGGGCGGTCGTTTTAAGTTCTTTTTGTCGACCATTAAAACATAAAAAGATTACCGGGTTTTTGTCGTTTCAAACTCGTTAGCGGTTACGAAACGACGTGGTTTTGACCGTTTTTTTACTTTTTCAGGTCAAAGTCACTAATCATGAAAAGTACTCCTCGATCGTAATGATCGGGCGGTTCTTTCGGGTATTATTTTATACTTTTTCGGGCCCGAGAGACACAACTTTATGAAAAAGGACATCCCTGGAGTTTCCTTTTCTGCTGTCTTTTCAAACTCTCTAAACATGAAAAGACGCCGAGTTCTTCCTTTTTCAGACTCGTTAAAACTTAATGACATCGGATTTTGTCACAACACAAGCATATGCTATCCCCATCAAGCTTGTTAAAAATAACTGGGGTACTCGCCAGAAATGGTGGGGGGAAAATAAAATTTTTTGAACCATAATTATTACCGTAACGACAGTATGTCGCTCTTGAACATGGAACTTTTTGCTTTCGTGTCCAGGGTGGGGATATCTCATCTCATATTTTTCACTTGCTCCCATGGGCTTGGGTACCTTATTTGATCTCTCATCCATTCATTGCCTCGTCATCATGACCTTTGATACCTTGATGTCAAATACTGCCAATTCCGTTAATGTGCCGCCGATATGTTCAAGAGAAGTTGACCTCTGCAAATAAACAACCTCCCTCTGATAGTTCGTACAATCTTGATTCACGACATTTTCTCTCTGTCTCGTGTCGATGATGTGGGAAAAATTATGGCCCACCTTCGATCAAGGTCACTCCCTGTCGACTTCAGCTCATTATCCAGGAAGTTGACCTAGAGACTCCCTTCCGGTGCCTTGGAGCCTGCATGCCTCAATGGCAGGTTCTTCGTGTTCGACGTGAGGTTTTCATCATTGGCCTCCGATCGAATGATTCTACGGGTGTTCGACTTCAGCTCATTGAATCACACGCCGTAGATTGTACCTATAGTACCTTGAGGGCCATTGTCATTATTGGTGGTACCTCTCGCGTCTGTTAACAGTTTCCACCATTGACTGGTAATCAGACAATGTTCATGCATGTTCGACTTCAACTCATATATTCACATGTTTGAACTTGTATTCTTGTTCGGGTCTAGATGGAGCGCAAGACCCTGGATTATGTTTGTTGTAATCTAGGCATGATTCTTGGTACTTGACTCATTCACTGGATGGCTGCGACCATACCTGAGTCAGTTCATTGATCCTAACTAGATGGTTGCGTCCATACTATGGATCTAGATTATTTATGTACTCTCTTATGGATGGCTGCGACCATACCACGTACATCTTGTAATTGAACTATCAGTCATGTCTCTTAATACGGCTCCTCAGCGGCAGTAACTATATGTGCTCTTATATGTGTTCTTATGTGTGTTCTTGTAAAGCATTTCACCCCTCTCCACCTCTTGGACTTCATGCTTTAGGGGGCATCTGTTACACAGTAATTTGTCACCATCCCTGTTACTCCTCTTGTCGTACCTTGGAGGACACATCCCGAGAGTTATAAGAAGTGACAAAGGCTAAAAACACTTGCATTATGTTCCCCTGAGTATGTACTCCATGTTCCCTAAAGACACCTTCTGCAGATCATCGCTAAAAAGTGCTATTTTTCCATTGGCGCAAGTCCACAGTATTCTACCCGCGCCAATGGTGGAGATCCTCAAAAGAGGGCGCGACCATTGGCGCTCTGTCTTAGAGCAACAGTCGCGCCAACCAAATTTAGTCGTGCTTTTTGCCTTAATGCACGTCCGACTGTTGTTTCCTTCATTACATGGAGCTTTTCTGAGGATAAAAAATCAGTATTTTGTCGAGCTTTATCCATCTTTATGGCTTTTGCTAAATCCGCGAAAGGTGTCCTGGTTCATCGCATCCTCCTCCCTTCTTCATCTATATAAGCTTGCCATTATGCATTGGACAGGCTAGAGTGTTGGTGTTAGTGTTATGCTGGTGATTGGTGATTGAGTGATAGTAGTGATGATTATTGGTCATGGAGTGTTGGATGTTGAGTTCTTGGAGAAATACTAGTGAGTGCTAGAGAGGTTATGCTGCCGGAGAGGAGATGCATGTCAAGACACATATAGTTACTCGCCCAGCCAGGAGAGGGGTCGACGTCAGAACAATGGTTGTAACTTTTCCTGTTTATTAATTAATGAGCGACTGCTATTATAGTTCCAATCTCATTATCTATCATGGTGATATGTTGATTTATTTCCTTTCTGACTGAAATATAGTTGTGCCTTGGTAGTTTTTATGTTGGTATCTGTCTCTTCCTTTGCATGTGCAGGTATTCGTTATGATCTGTTGGAGCAAGGGAGCGAGGATATCAACTCTGCTTCAATCATAGCGTTGGACTCCAGGTTAGTCTTCTTGATTCACCTTTGATGCATAACTAGGAACTTGCGTAGCAGCGTGGTTTGTTTGTGGCTAGTTCTGTGATAGGCTAGTGGGATCGCCTCTGTCCGCAGAGGGGATTTACCTTACCAACAAATTGGCGATTCCGCTGGGGAGTAACTCTTTGATTTCTGTCTTGCATGTTAATTTTCTTCTGCTTGCTTGAGTGCATGAGCTTCCTGAGTCAGTTTTGAGTTGATTCTTTACTGTTTGACCCATCTGAGCACTGTCAACCTGACCTGAGGTCGTATCTTTTATCTTTTTAGTTGGCAAGCTTAATTGGCGCAGTTATTTCTCTGACAGTCGCGCCAGTTGGCGCACGTTGCTCAAAAGCAACTCGCGCCAATTCTGTGGTAGCGCAAGTTGCAGTCTGACAGTCGCGCCAGCTCTGTAAATTTTGCCTGTGTGTGGGTGGAAAGCTCATTCAGTCTCTATATATATCTCTTTCGGCCTCTGGAACTATGTTGAACCTCTACTTGACTGGTCTTAGCCTGTATCCCTCAGCTGTTTGCTTATTTCCAGTGACTTTGCAAGTCTAGCCTTCTGTGGGAAGTTCCGGTCTCTTGATTATCTAGTCAGCTTGTTGATTGTTCTGCACTTATCCAGTGATTTGTTAAAGCTTGATCTTCTATACTCTGAATACTTCACTTCTAGCTTCTTTGGATTTCACTAGTCTTTGTGTTTTTCCTTGCTTGCATGGTTCATTTTGTGTTTTAGAATTGGTTCTATTTCATTGACTGAACTTGGATTGTGCATATCTCTTAGAATTTGTTTACATGCATCATGCCATCTTAAAGGAAAGAAAAACAAAAAATCTCTTGCATCATAGTAGTTAGCATTTATTATTATTTGTTGCTATTAAAAAGAAAAAGACAAAATTTCGTTTCTTGTTATTAGCTGCATTAGGATCTTTGTTGTTTGTTGAAGTGATCATTTCGTTTGTGAAAAAGATCTCAACCCTCCTGTAGATAGAATTCATCGAATCAAATGATTTAATTTCGGCATATAGTTTGCATGTAAGAAGTTTTCGAGATATCACATACGGTAGGACCAAAAAACTGAAACATAATCAAAGATAAACTTTAAAATGAACCAAATGAACATAACAACGCATTGGAACATAACGCAAACACTCTAGAGGTCTAGGTTAGAGACGTGTTCCGGCGTCGTTAAACCTGGTAGTTTATCATTGAGTGGTTGGGTGATTCCTCCACGGTGAAACGGTAGCTGCCAATACGGACTGTGCTCCCACGTACCGTCGAGTATATATTGGGAGACCCCTATAGGAATAAAGCCTTTATCCATAGGAAGCCGTGTCAGCCGCCCTACGATTCGCAATGCAGTGAACACAGCATTCACGAAGATCGACCACCCGTACCCTAAAAAGTATTCTGTGGTTTTACGAAAAGTTTGGCACACCCTCTACCTAGAATTCCAGAGCAGTCACTTTTGATCCTTTTCGGACTCCCTAAACGAAAAGGTGCCTGTGAGCATCTTGTCACTTCGTGCTCATTAAATATTCGAAGGAGACTAGAGTCATCTTTTACCCTTATCTCGACTCTTAAAAAATGAAAAGGTTAAGTTCAGTGTCTTAAAAATTATTGGCCACGATAACATTACCCAATTAGATTTTGTTTGCGTTAGCTTGAGTAGGGTTATTTCTCGTTCAATGGCAGCCTTTTCGGTGCCCATCGGCCAAGGTGTTCCTCCTGATGGGAACCCTCGCTCATTTCCTTCTGTCGGAAATGTCGGCGTTCAGTATATCGCAACATTGTCTTTGCCTGGGTTGACCATTGGTTTACCCGTATGGTTGTTTTCAAACTCGGTGGTCTCAAGTGTGATGACTCCTATCCCACCACCACCTCCTCCACCCGGACAACACCATGTTGATTCTAAGGTGGACCCCTTCCCTTCTTCGCCTATTGTTGCGTCCTCATCTTCTACTTCGCTTGGTGAAACCTTGGATTTCACTAACCAAGTGGCTAAGAAGAAGAAGAAGAAGACCAACAAGAAGAAGTCTTCTAAGGGGAAGGTCGTATCTATCACGAAACTATCAGAAATGGAACCACCTTCTGCTCCTTCGCGGAAGCTTCGGTCTCCTTGTCGATTATGCAAAGGGGACCATTTTCTTTCTGATTGTCCTGGCATTCCCAGGATCCTAGATATATGGTCCCGTGACCCGACTCGCCCCTTGCTGTCACAAATCGATGATACCTTACTAGTTGGTAACAGAAAAGGGAAGGTTCGTTTCCCTTGTCAACTTTGTGAAGGTAATCATCTCCTTCGCCTTTGTCCACTTATGGATGAAGCTTCCCGTCTTTTGGCAACTCTGTCGGATCCCTTACCCCAACTACCCGCTGGATATCAGCGTCTTTTTACACTTGCAGAGCATCTCTCCACTAACCAAGTGATCAAACATGATTCCTCTTTGGTCCAGCTTTCTCTTCCTGAACCTACCTGTGCTCATCCTGCTCCAGACCAGTCCCTGGTCGGAACAAGTGATTTATGTTCATCATCTACGCACCACTTGATCATCAAAGATGAACCCCCTGAGTCCAAACCAACCGAAAGTCCACAGTTCCAGCTTACAAGTAACCCAGTCTTTCAAAAGGTCCAGGTTACAAGTGACCCGGTTTTGCCTACAGGAGTTCCATCTTTAGCTGCTCTTACATCTGAATCTAAACCAGACGAAAGTCAAAAGGTCCGGCTTACAAGTTGTTGGAGAGGTAAATCCCCTCTACGGATAGAGGCGATCCCTACTAGCCCAGCAAGGGTCTAGCAACAATCACACAATGCTGCTACACATGTTCCTAGTTACAATTAAACAAGAGGTAAGGAGCACCTACTTGGATTCCTGCGCTTGTCGTTTGGCGAAAAGATGTTGCCTTCGCTCCTCCGCTTCGGCTGGTCACAATCCTCCGCGATCTCCGCGAATAGATACCTGCACACACGAAAGGGAAGCAAACACAAGCGTAAAATCTAGTAAAAGCAACCATACATCAGTCAGAAAAGATGTAATTCACATTTAACCATTGCAAGTACAAACGAGAATGGAACAATAATAGCAGTCATCTATTATTAATCAGAATAGAGAAGAGTACAACCAAATGTTCTGACGTCGGTAACCTTCTCAGGAGGGGCCAGTCAGCATGTATCTCAAGCATTCACCTTTGAGGATGATTCTCCCAAGTCAAACAACTCTCTCTCTCACACAAATAACATAAAACAACCTTCCCTAAGCAATCAATCACTTCCACACCTAGCACACCACACCTATAGCAGCAATCTGAGCACTACAAGCTCTGCACAATCCAAGCTATTCCAAGCTAAGTCTCACTATCCAAAAACTACCTGCCCATGGTAATGGTGAGAGTTTATATAGGAGAAGGAGTCTCCTATAAGGGTGGAAGGATGAGCTTATCTTCAAGGGAAGTTGTTGGAAAGGGTCGAACAGACATGCCATAGAAGGGAGTCGACATTCACAAAGCTAACAACCAAGCCTGGAGTTATCTGGAAGGCTGGTTGTTTGAACAAATTCGCCCAAACTGGATCAGCGCGGATTATTAGGAAACTGTCGCGCTGTCGTCGCGTCTCAATAACTGGGGTAGTCATGTCAGCGCGGAAGAACACGGAAAAGGCGCGCTGTCGACCAGCGCGGAAAAGGGATGTCCTTCCGAGCTGGCAGCGCACAGAATACACTACAGGGTGCCAGTCATCGCGGATATTTTGCAAACAAACGCGCTGATGAATAAAACTTTAGGAGAATGGGTTTTTGGGCCAGTTCAGAAGGCACGAAGCTTAGTGATTGGCACAGCAGGGTGACTGACAGGAAGGCAGTGACAAATTACTGTGTAACAGATGCCCCCTAAAGCATGAAGACCGAGAGAGTGGGAGGGGTGAAATGCTTTACAACACACGCCGAACTGGAACACCACGAGGAAGGACCGGAATATCTCTGATAATCAAGTACATGCAGTCTAGGCATGGGCGCAGCCATCCAAAAAGACATGCGAAAAGGTCCGTGGAATGGACGCAGCCACCCAGCTAAAAAGACCATAATAATGATAAGGTATGGTCGCAGCCATCCATGAAGACTCAGGTATGGGCGCAGCCATCCATCAATGAGTCATGTAATGATCATCCACAAAATCGCAACCTGGACCATAACAGACAGGGATCCAGGGTCTTGCGCTCCGTCCCGATCCGAACAAAGTACAAGTTCAAGCATGTGAATATATGGGTTGAAGTCGAACATGCATGACCATCGTCTGACTACCAGTCGATGATGAAAACTGTTAACAGACGCGAGAGGTACCACCAATAATGACAATGGCCCTCAAGGTACTATAGGTACAATCCGCGACATGTGAATCAATGAGCTGGTGTCGAACACCCACGGAATCATTCAATCGGAGGCCAATGATGTAAACCTCGCGTCGAACATGAAGAACCTGCCATTGAGGCATGCAGGCTCTAAGGCACCTGAAGGGAGTCTCTAAGTCACCTCCCGGATAATGAGTTGAAGTCGACAGGAAGGGACCTTGATCGAAGGTGGGCCATAATGTTTCCCACATCATCGACGCGAGACAGAGAAAAAAAATGATTTGTGTGAGATATAAGGGAAGGTTGTACTAATGTAGAGGTCAACTTCTCTTGAACATATGGGCGGCATGACGGTGGATTTGGCAGTATTTGACATCAAATGAGCAGAGGTCATGGTGACAGGGCAATGAGCAGATGAGAGGTCAAAATAGGGTAACCCAAACCCACGGAGGCTAATGTGAAACGAGATGAGATATCCCCACCCAGACACGAATGCAGACTAGTGCCATGTTCAAGAGCGACATACTGCCGACACGACAATTATTACAGTTCCATTTTCCCCACCATTTCTGGCAGGTACCCCGATTATTTTTGGGTGACAAGCTTGACGGGGATAGCATATGCTTGAAGAGTGTCATTTCGACGGTGTCCGATGTCATCAAGTGTTTAACGAGCCTGACAAAGGAAAAACTCGGCGTCTTTTCTTATTTAGAGAGTCTGAAAAGACAGCGGAAAAGGAGACTCCAGGGGGGGTCCTTTTTCGTAAAGTTGTGTCTCTCGAGCCCGAAGAAGTATAAAACAATGCCCGAAAGAACCGCCCGACCATTTCGATCGAGGAGTACTTTTCGTAAATAGTAACTCCGACCCGAAAAAGTAAAAAAGCAGTCGGAAGTACGTCGTTTTGGAGCCAATAACGAGTGCGAAATGACAAACACCTGGCAATCTTTTTAGTTTAAATGGTCGAAAAAAGAGCTTTAAAAGTGACCGCCTCTCATTCCGTTAACGAGTCGAGAGGGGGACTCGGCAATCTTTTCATCTTTAAACGGTCAGAAAAGAGCTGAAAGCAGACCTCCATTTTTATTCTCTTTAACGAGTCAAAAAGGGAAAAATACTCGGCAATCTTTTCACATTTTACGAGTCAGAAAAGAGCTTAAAGGTGACTCGTCCTAGAGGAACGAGTGGTATCAAAGGTAGCAACTGGTTCCGGCAATGGTGGAACTGTTCAAAACATGTAATGGTTAAGAGGCTGGCTAATAAAACCACTCATCGCTGCGGTTCCTCAGGAAAGGATAAACAACCAAGTGAGAGCATATGATCGGCCAAAGAGATGGTAGCAATGGAATGAAACAACCAAGGCTCATCTAGCAGAATTCAGCGGATAAAAATGGCAATCACGAGATGTAAATCGGGTATGGGTTCATTTTTACACAAGCTTGAACCATGGAGAACTTTGCTTGGATTCGGTTTCATTTTTACACAAGCTTGAAACGAAAAACTATGCTTGTTATAAGCTCGCATGCCCCCAGCATAATGATGCAAATCGAGGTACATGCCCCCCAAGCTTCATTGCATTCAACAAAGTGGATGGAATGAAGGTTCACTTTCGAGATCTTGGAAAGACTCGACTGGGATTTTACGAGATCTTAATCAAAAGACTCGATCTGGAAAGGGAGGTGTTTCATTTTTTAATGAGGTTGACACAGTAAAAGAACTATCCTCATAACCCGTGTTTCATTTTTTAACGAGCTTGACACAAGATCAGGAACTATGCTCGACACCTAGTTGCATTTTTTAAGGAGCTTGACATAGGAAAGTGAACTATGCTCCAACCAGACCCAGTTTCATTTTTTAAGGAGCTTGACACCGGAAAAGAACTATGCTCCATCCAGACCTAATTTCATTTTTTAAGGAGCTTGACATAGGAAAGTGAACTATGCTCCGACCTAATTTCATTTTTTAGGGAGCTTGACATAGGAAAGTGAACTATGCTCCGATCCAGACTTCATCATAATGAATGGGAAGTGGAGGCCCCCAAGAAAGTGGCTCCGAAGGGAAGGCCGACATCTTGGAAATCAGGACCTAATGCCCCCAGGACACTATGCACGATGGTGTCATCACTGGGTAAGGGCACGGGGTAGGTGGCCACGTAGTTGATTTGCGGTGAGGCAGATGCAACTTGTGGATGAAAACCAGGAGGGAAGGATGAGTGCGCCGGAGGGGCTTGTGGACGAACGAACGATAATTGATCGAACGTCACTATTCGTCCATCGTGTGGAAAGCAAACCACACGGAAAAGTGAAGAAACAAGGGCTCCCATGGCATACACATAATCACGACCAAGGAGAAGACTGAAGTCTAAAGAACCTTGGGTAACAGAGATGTCTATATAGACAGTCTTGCCTCCCAAAGTAATAGGGAACTTTGGGAGGATCCCTAGTGGCTGACTCATTCCTCCGTCAAAAGCGGTGAGATTCGGTGCGACAGGTACAAGCGATGGGGAACCCAAAGCCTGCCAAGTAGTAACGGGCATAAGACTAACCGATGCGCCTTCATCCAACACAGTGCCAGGCAGCGCCATATGGGAGGCATAGGCGGTGACCCAGAAAGGCACATGGGATGGAAGGGGAGGGGTAGTCAAACGACTCCAATTGAAGGAAATAACCGAACTACTTGGTGGGGGAACCATATGGTTGCCCCCCTGCTCGGAAAGAATCGAATCTAAATTCTCCGGAGAGGTTTCAAGAGAACCTTTATCAAGCTCAGGAGAATCTGAGGAGATGAGAAGAACATGAGAATTTTGCTCTTCCGAAACAGAGTGCTTGAGAGGAGTCGAACTCGAGTCAACACCCTTTCCGACCAACGGCGGGTCTGGAACAGGCTGGGAACAGCCAGGTTCGGGAAGAGGGGCCTGGACAATAGGAGAATCTGAAGCGATCTCTTTGTGAACAGGGGTGCAATCTACAGCTGTAGAAAGACGCTGATAACCGGCGGGAAATGGATTCGGAGGAGTAGCAAGACTTTCCAACACAGTAGAGGCTTTATCCATGAGTGGACAAAGGTGAAGGGGATGCTTAGCTTCACAAAGTCGACAGGGGATTCGAAACTTCCCTTTCTCCTTACCCTTCCCAACTGACGAGGTAGCATCGCCGTGAGCTTCAGTGGACGATGAGGGGCGGGCCGGATCGCGAGACCATACTTCTAGTACCCTGGGAATGCCAGGACAATCACGAAGCAGATGGTCCTCCTTGCATAATCGACAAGGAAACTTAACCTTTCGCGGAGGAGCAGAAGGTGACCCGACTTCAGGTGCACTGGAGTGGATAGCTGGACTTGAGAGGGGGACTGTGTGTGTAGGCTCTCCCTTAGGAGACTTCTTCTTCTTGGTCTTCCTCTTCTTCTTCTTAGCCACCTGGTTACTCACATCAAGAATTTCACCAGGCGAAGTACAAGAGGATGACGTAGAAGTAGGCGTCGAAGGGGAGAGATCCACCTTAGGATCAACATGATGTTGTTCAGGTGGAGGGACTGATGGACTAACAGCCGATACGGTAGGGACCAAAGAGGTTGAAAACAACCACACAGGCAACCCGACAGTTAACCCTGGTAGGGACAACGTCGCCATATACGGAGCACCAACATTCCCAAGAGGAGGGAATTGTCCTGGGTTCCCATCAGAGGGGGAACCTGGGTTAGTGAATCCTGGAAAAGTTGCCATAGCAAACGAAAATGAAACCTACTCAAGCTAATGCACACAAGATCTAACCAGGTGATGTTATCGTGGCCGAATAAACTTTTAAGACACAAGAACCAAACTTGACCTTTTCATGTTTCAAGAGTCGAGAAAAGGACGAAAAGATGACTCTAGTCTCCTTCGAATGTTTAATGAGCACGAAGTGACAAGACGCTCACAGGCACCTTTTCGTTTAGGGAGTCTGAAAAGGATCAAAAGTGACTGCTCTGGAATTCTAGGTAGAGGGTGTGCCAAACTCTTCGCAAAACCACAGAATACTTTTTAGGGTACGGGTGGTCAATCTTTGTGAATGCTGTGTTCACTGCATTGCGAATCGTAGGGCGGCCGACTCGGCTTCCTATGGATAAAGGATAAAAGCCTAGTGGGGTCTCCCTATATACGCGACGGTACGTGGGAGCGCAGTCCGTGTTAGACCACTATCGAGTCACAGAAGGAGGAATCACCCAACCTAATGTGAAACAACAGTGACTATGTTTAAAGACGCCGGAACACGTCTCTAACCTAGACCTCTAGATATTTGCGTTTAGTTCCAATGCGTTTTTAGATTCATTTGGTTCATTTTATAGTTGATCTTGAGATTAAGTTTCGATTTCAAGCTCTATCGTATGTTCGCTCACAATTACCTAGATGCAATCGATATGCCAAAGAATTCTGTTTTATTCGATGAATTCTAGCTACGAGAGGGCAAGAAATTTTCTATCAAACAAAACAAGTACAAGCAAACAAGCACCTTAATGCAACTAAAGCGAGGAAAGGAAACTTTTCTTTTGAAGATGCAAATCAATGAAATGTTCTTTTCCTTTTCAATTTCAAAAGCAAAGCTACCAGTTTGATTTTCTTTCAGTGACACAAAGCATCTGAAATAATTTGGAGGAACCGGAACACCAAGTAAACTACTTAATGAAAGCACACAAAGTTCCCAAAACATTCAACCAAAGCTTCCAAATCAAAGGAAAACAAAGGTCTGCACGAGCTATGTAATCTAAGCTCTGTAAGACAAGCAAGGATTGCAAGCAAGGAGGAAGCGAAAAGAAACCACTTGGAAACACAATCCAAAGCACTCCAACAACCACTGAACAAGTGCATGAACAGATCTGAACTTGGCTGGTCGAACAAACAAACAAGCTTCCTACGGTAGGCTTGACACACACGCAACCTCTAGATGTCCTAGAGTTAGAGCGCGAAATCAATAGAAAAAGGCAAACACCCGAAGGATGAAAGTCACAACCAGTCAACTAAAGACACAACACAATCCAACAATCGCAAAAGTGATGGTGGGAACACGAACCAAGCAGCGAAAGCAAAAAGGGAAGGTATTTGCAAACTCAAAACTGAGCAAAACGAAACCCTATGAGGCTAAGCTTCGTAATCAAACAGTCCAAAGTTCATACAGTGAAAAACAAGTCATTAGACAGGTGGAGAGAAGAAGGGAAAGTCACAGCAAGAGGTTCAGGAGGCCGATTTGGTCAAAAAAGAGTTTTTCAGGCTCAGCGCGGGTAGCCTTCAGCAACTCGGCACTGACAGGGGGAGACCTTCAGCAACTTTGCGACGTCAGCGCGGAAGGACAGGGAAAAAGCGCGCTGTCTCATAAAAACGAGGTCAGCGCGGATATAAAACACACAGACGCGATGACCGAAATCACAAAGAAGAGGGGGCGCGATGTCAGCGCGGAAGGACACGAATAAAGCGCGCTGCCCTTGAAAACGAGGTCAGCGCGGCTGTTAGACGTACAGGAGCGATGAAGAGAAAACCAAAGAACAGAGTCGCGATGTCAGCGCGACTGTTCCGAAATAAAACGCGCTGAGAGCAAAAAACAAGGAAAACCAAAATAAAAACTTCCCAAACCAAAAGCAAGAGCTTTTCAATAATAAAAATGCTTCCCAGAAACGCCCAGAAAGTTCATAAGCAAAAAGACAATCCCAAAAACTCGAAAAGAGATCAATCAAAGCCAAACACAAAAGTGGACTCAAGAGACAAAAAGGCTGATCCCCAGCGGAGTCGCCAAATTGTTGGAGAGGTAAATCCCCTCTACGGATAGAGGCGATCCCTACTAGCCCAGCAAGGGTCTAGCAACAATCACACAATGCTGCTACGCATGTTCCTAGTTACAATTAAACAAGAGGTAAGGAGCACCTACTTGGATTCCTGCGCTTGTCGTTTGGCGAAAAGATGTTGCCTTCGCTCCTCCGCTTCGGCTGGTCACAATCCTCCGCGATCTCCGCGAATAGATACCTGCACACACGAAAGGGAAGCAAACACAAGCGTAAAATCTAGTAAAAGCAACCATACATCAGTCAGAAAAGATGTAATTCACATTTAACCATTGCAAGTACAAACGAGAATGGAACAATAATAGCAGTCATCTATTATTAATCAGAATAGAGAAGAGTACAACCAAATGTTCTGACGTCGGTAACCTTCTCAGGAGGGGCCAGTCAGCATGTATCTCAAGCATTCACCTTTGAGGATGATTCTCCCAAGTCAAACAACTCTCTCTCTCACACAAATAAAATGAAACAACCTTCCCTAAGCAATCAATCACTTCCACACCTAGCACACCACACCTATAGCAGCAATCTGAGCACTACAAGCTCTGCACAATCCAAGCTATTCCAAGCTAAGTCTCACTATCCAAAAACTAGCTGCCCATGGTAATGGTGAGAGTTTATATAGGAGAAGGAGTCTCCTATAAGGTGGAAGGATGAGCTTATCTTCAAGGGAAGTTGTTGGAAAGGGTCGAACAGACATGCCATAGAAGGGAGTCGACATTCACAAAGCTAACAACCAAGCCTGGAGTTATCTGGAAGGCTGGTTGTTTGAACAAATTCGCCCAAACTGGATCAGCGCGGATTATTAGGAAACTGTCGCGCTGTCGTCGCGTCTCAATAACTGGGGTAGTCATGTCAGCGCGGAAGAACACGGAAAAGGCGCGCTGTCGACCAACGCGGAAAAGGGATGTCCTTCCGAGCTGGCAGCGCACAGAATACACTACAGGGTGCCAGTCATCGCAGATATTTTGCAAACAGACGCGCTGATGAATAAAACTTTAGGAAAATGGGTTTTTGGGCCAGTTCAGAAGGCACGGAGCTTAGTGATTGGCACAGCAGGGTGACTGACAGGAAGGCAGTGACAAATTACTGTGTAACACAAGTGACCCGGTTTTGCTTTCAGAACTTCCACCCCTAGATGATCCTACATCTGAATCCAAACCAGACAACAGTCAAACGGTCCGGATTACAAGTGACCCGATTTCGCCTTCATAAGTTACCTCCTCAGATGATGTTATCACTGCCAAGAATGACGAACCCACCGTCCAAATTCTATTCATTGACGTAGACGTTAATGATCAAGTGAGCATCCCTCTCATTTCTTCACAACAGGAAGAAAGTCCATTAGAGGCATATCCGGCTGTCTATCCAGTTCCACCTCCGAGCAACCTAGTTATTTCCTTTAATTGGGATCAACTAGTCAATCCTCGGTTACCAGCCTCCATACCATTTCGAATTATAGTTCAAGTCTATCGCATGGTTATGGCTGGTACAATTATTGATGAAGGATCTCCTGTGGGTATCCTTTCTTCAACAGCCTGGGAAGCACTTGGTTCCCCACTGCTTCTGCCTCAGATGCGAAGCCTTATAGGTTTCCATCGAGAAGTCACTCGACCTTTAGGAATTCTTCCCAATGTACCTATCACGTTAGAAGGGAAGACTATCCAAACGGGTCTCATGGTAGTCCAAGGTCCGTTAGATTACAATTTACTCTTTGGACGAGACTATATTTATCGCATACGTGCTATTGTGTCCTCACTCTTCAGAGTGATGTGTTTTCCGCATGAAGGAAGAACGATCAAAGTCGTAGACCAACTTTCATTCCCCGGTTCGCACTTCACATATAGCCATCTGCCATTCCTAAATGGTCTTATTTCCACAGGAAATGCCCCAGCACCCACCCCGTCATTCTGATGACGGTAGCTCACCCGGGCGCGTGACTAAAGCCCGGGGGCATCCTCCAATCGAGTCTTTCCAATTAAACCTTCATTCCATCCACTCCATGAATGCCATGAAGCTTGGGGGGCATGTACCTCGATTGGTATAATCATGTTGGGGGCATGTAACAATTTTTTTTTTTTAACAAGCAAAGTTCTTCATGGTTCAAGCTTGTGTAAAAATGAACCCATTTACATCCCGTGATTGCCTTTCATCCGCTAAAATTCTGCTAGATGAGCCTTGGTTGTTTCATTCCATCGCCACCATCTTTTTGGCCGATCATATGCTTTCACTTGGTTGTTTCTCCTTTCCTGAGGAACCGCAGCGATGAGTGGTCTTATTAGCCAGCCTCTTAACCTTTACGTGTTTCAAGTAAAGTTCCACCATTACCGGAACGAAGCGACAAGGGAGAGACGGGAAAACGAGGTGCACGAACGTTTACAAAGGCAACCTCGGGTCACAACTTATCATTTTTGATACGGGCACGCCCTCGCCCGACCGACCCGCCTGAACGAGTTCACACGGGCACCCTCAATCGACCCGCCCAAACGACCGAACGAACTGACAAGGGAGAGCTGGGAAAACGAGCTGCACGAACGTGCACAAAGCCAACCTCAGGTTACAACTTAGCATTTTTGATACTGGCTCGTTCGCCCGGGTGCGCCCTCGCCCGAGCGAGTTCACACGGGCACCCTCAAACGACCCGCCCGAACGACAAAAATGAACCGACAAGGGAGAGTCGGGCAAACGTGCACAAAGCCAACATCGAGTCACAACTTATCATTTTTGATACGGGCTCGTTCGCCCAGGTGCGCCCTCGCCCGAACGACGAGCCCGAACGAGTTCACACGGGCGCCCTCAAATGACCCGCCCGAACGACCGAAACAAACCGACAAGGGAGATCCGGGCAAACGAGCTGCACGAACATGCCCAAAGCGAACCTTGGGTCACAACCTAGCATTTTTGATAAGGGCTCGTTCGCCCAGGCACGCCCTCGCCCGTACGAGTTCACACGGGCGCCCTCAAACGACCCGCCCGAACGACCGAAACGAACCGACAAGGGAGAGCCGGGCAAATGAGCTACACGAACGTGCACAAAACCAACCTCGGGTCACAACTTAGCATTTTTTATACGGGCTCGTTCGCCCGGGCGCGCCCTCGCCCGAACGAGTTCACGCGGGCGCCCTCAAATGACCCGCCCGAACGACCGAAACGAACCGACAAAGGAGAGCCAAGAAAACAAGCTGCACGAACATGCACAAAGCCAACCTCGAGTCACAACTTAGCATTTCTGATACGGGCTCGTCCGCTGGGCGCGCCCTCACCAGAACGACCCGCCCAAACGACCAAAACGAACCGACAAGGGAGAGACGGGCAAACGAGCTGCACGAACGTGCACAAAGCCAACCTCGGGTGACAAATTATCATTTTTGATACGGCTCGTTCGCCCGGGCGAGCCATCGCCCGAACGAGTTCACACGGGCGCCCTCAAACTTCCCGCCCGAACGAGTTCACACGGGCGCCCTCAAACTTCCCGCCCGAACGAGTTCACACGGGCGCCCTCAAACGACCCGCCTGAACTATTTTGCATGGGTGCCGGAAAGACCGAAACGAAGTGAGAAGGGAGATCTGGGAAAACGAGCTGCACGAACGTGCACAAAGCGAACCTCGGGTCACAACCTAGCATTTTTGATACGGGCTCGTTCGCCCGGGCGTGCCCTCACCCAAACGACCCGCCCGAACGAGTTCACACGAGCGCCCTCAAACGACCCGCCCGAAGGACCGAAACGAAGTGACAACAGAGAACCGAGCAAACGAGCTGCATGAATGTGCACAAAGCCAACCTCGGGTCACAACTTAGCATTTTTGATACGAGCTCGTTCGCCCAGGCGCGCCAGCGCCCGAACGACCCGCCCGAACGAGTTCACGTGGGCGCCCTCAAACGACCAACCTGAACAACCGAAACGAACTGACAAGGGAGAGCTGGGAAAACGAGCTGCACGAACATGCCCAAACCCAACCTCGGGTCACAACTTAGCATTTTTGATACGGGCTCGTTCGCCCGGGCGCGCCCTCGCCCGAACGACCCGCCCAAACGAGTTCACACGGGCGCCCTCAAACGACCCGCCCGAACGATTTTGCATGGGCGCCCAAACAATCGAAACGAACCAACAAGGTAGAGCCGGGAAAACGAGCTACACAAACGTACACAAAGCCAACCTCGGGTCACAACTAAGCATTTTTGATACGGGCTCGTTCGCCCGGGTGCGCCCTCGCCCGAACGAGTTCACACAGGCGCCCTCAAACGACCCGCCCGAACGACCGAAACGAACCGACAAGGGAGAGCCGAGCAAACGAGCTGAACGAACGTGCACAAAGCTAACCTCGGGTCACAACTTAGCATTTTTGATACGGTCTCATTCGCCCGGGTGCGCCCTCGCCCGAACGAGTTCACACGGGCGCCCTCAAACGACCCGCCCGAACGACCGAAACGAACCGACAAAGGAGAGCCGGGCAAACAAGCTGCACGAACGTGCACAAAGCCAAGCTTGAGTCACAACTTAGCATTTCTAATACGGGCTCGTTCGCCCGGGCGCGCCCTCGCCCGAACGACCCGCCCAAACGAGTTCACACAGGCGCCCTCAAATGACCCGCCTGATCGACCGAAACGAATCGACAAGCGGGAGCCGGGCAAACGAGGTGCACGAACGTGCACAAAGCCAACCTCGGGTCACAACTTAGTATTTTTGATACAGGCTCGTTCGTCCGGGCGCGCACTCGCCCGAACGACCCACCCGAACGCGTTCACACGGGCGCCCTCAAACGACCCACCCGAACGAGTTCACACGGGCGCCTCAAACGAACCGCCCGAACGAGATCACACGGGCACCCTCAAACGACCCACCCAAACGAGTTCAAACGGGCGCCCTCAAACAACCCGTCCGAACGATTTTGCATGGGTGCCCGAACGACCGAAACAAAGCGACAAGGCAGAGCAGGGCAAACGAGCTGCACGAACGTGCACAAAGCCAACCTCGGGTCACAACTTAGCATTTTTGCTACAGGCTCGTTCGCCCGGGCACACCCTCGCTCGAATGACCCGCCCGAATGAGTTCACACGGGCGACCTCAAACGACCCGCCAGAACAACCGAAACAAAGCGACAAGGAGAGCCGGGCAAACGAGCTGCACAAACGTGCACAAAGCCAACCTCGGGTCACAACTTAGAATTTTTGATACGAGCTCGTTCACTCAGGCACGCCCTCGCCCGAATGCCCCACCTGAACGAGTTCACATGGGTGCCCTCAAACGACCTGCCCGAACGATTGAAACGAACCGACAAGGGAGAGTCGGGCAAACGAGCTGCAAAAACGTGCACAGAGCTAAGCTTGGGTCACAACTTAGCATTTCTCATACGGGCTTGTTCGCCTGGGCGCGCCCTCGCGCGAACGACCCGTCGAAATGAGTTCACACGGGCGCCCTCAAATGACCCGCCCGAACGACCGAAACGAACCGATAAGGGAGAGGCGGGCAAAAAAGCTGCACGAACGTGCACAAAGCCAACCTCGGGTCACAACTCAGCATTTTTCATACGGGCTCATTCGCTCGGGCACACCCTCGCCCGAACGACCCGCCCGAACGAGTTCACACGTGCGCCCTCAAATGACCCACCCGAACAAGTTCACACAGGCGCCTCAAACGACCCGCCGAATGATTTTGCATGGGTGCCCAAACGACCGAAATGAAGCGACAAGGGAGAGTCGGGCAAACGAGCTGCAAGAACGTGCACAAAGCCAACCTTGGGTCAAACCTTAGCATTTTTGATACAGACTCATTCACCCTGGTGGGCCCTCGCCCGAACCTACCACCCGAATGGGTTCACATGGGCACCCTCAAATGACCGTCCCGAACGAGTTCACACGGGCGCCCTCAAACGAGCCGCCCGAATGACCGAAACGAACCGACACAAAGGAGCCCGGGAAAACAAGCTGCACGCACCTCGGGTCACAACTTAGCATTTTTGATACGGGTTCGTTCGCCCGGCCGCGCCCCGCCCGAACGACGAGTTCACACGGGCGCCCTCAAACGACCCGCCCGAATGATCGAAACAAACCGACAAGGGAGAGCCGGGGAAACGAGCTGCACGAATGTGCACAAAGCCAACCTCGTGTCACAACTTCGCCTTTTTGATACGTGCTCGTTCGCCCGGCCGCACCCTCGCCCGAACGACCCGCCCGAAAGAGTTCACACGGGCGCCCTCAAACGACCCGCCCGAACGAGTTCACACGGGTGCCTCAAATGACCCGGCCGAACGACCCGCCCGAACGAGTTCACACGGGCGCCCTCAAACGACCCGCCCGAACAATTTTGCATGGGTGCCCGAATGACCGAAACGAAGCGACAAGGGAGAGCCGGGCAAATGAGCTGCATGAACATGCACAAAGCCAACCTCGGGTCACAACTTAGCATTTTTGATACGGGCTCATTCGCCCGCTCGCGCCCTCGCCCGAGCAACCCGCCCGAACGAGTTGACAAGGGCGCCCTCAACCGACCCGCCCAAAGGATTTTGCATGGGCACCCGAACAATCGAAACGAACCAACAAGGGAGAGCCGGGCAAACGAGCTACATGAACGTACACAAAGACAACCTCGGGTCACAACTTATCATTTTTTATATGGGCTCGTTCGCCCTGGCGTGCCCTAGCATGAAAGACCCACCCGAACGAGTTCACAAGGGCGCCCTCAAACGACCCGCCCGAACAACCGAAACGAACCGGCAAGGGAGAGCCGGGAAAACGAGCTGCACGAAAGTGCACAAAGCCAACCTCGGGTGACAACTTAGCATTTTTGATACGGGCTCGTTCGCACGGGGGCGCCATCGCCCGAACGACCCTCCTGAACGAGCGCACACGGGTGCCCTCAAATGACCCGCCCGAACCACCAAAACGAACCAGCAAGGGAGAGCCAGGCAAACAAGCTACATGAACATGCACAAAGCCAACCTCGGGTCACAACTTAGCATTTTTGATACTGGCTCGTTCACCGGGCACGCCCTCGCCCGAATGACCCGCCCAAACGAGTTCACACGGCGCCCTCAAATGACCCGCCCGAACGACCGAAACAAACCGACAAGGGAGAGCCAGGCAAACGAGCTACACGAACGTGCATAAAGCCAACCTCGGGTCACAACTTAGCATTTTTGATATGGGCTCATTCTCCCCGGCGCACCCTCGCTCGAACGACTCGCCCGAACGAGTTCATATGGACGCCCTCAAACGACCCGCCTGAACGATTTTACATGGGCTCCCGAACAACCAAAACGAACCAACAAGGGAGAGGCAGGCAAACGAGCTACACGAACGTGCACAAAGCCAACCTCGGGTCACAACAAAGAAATTTTGATATGGGCTCGTTTTCCCAGGCACGCCCTCGCCCGAACGACCCGCCCGAATGAGTTCACACGGGCGCCCTCAACGACCCTCCCGAACGAGTTGACAAGTGTGCCTCAAACAACCCGCCGAGCGACCTGCCCGAACGAGTTCACAAGGGCGCCCTCAAACGACCCGCTCGAACGACCCGCCCGAACGAGTTCACACGGATGCCCTTAAACGACCAGCCCGAACGAGTTCACACGGGCGCCCTCAAACGTCCCACCCGAACGATTTTGCATGGGTGCCCGAATGACAAAGACGAACCGACAAGGGAGAGCTGGGAAAATGAGCTGCACGAACCTGCACAAAGCCAACCTCGGGTCAAAACTTAGCATTTTTGATACGGGCTCATTCGCCTAGCCGCGCCCTCGCCCAAACGACCCGCCCGAACGAGTTCACACGGGTGCCCTCAAACGACCCGCCCGAACGACCGAAACGAACCGACAAGGGAGAGCCGGGCAAACGAGCTGCACGAATGTGCACAAAGCCAACCTCGAGTCACAACTTATTACTTTTTATACGGGCTCGTTCGCCCGGGTGAACCCTCGCCCGAACGACCCGCCCGAACGAGTTCACACGGGCGCCCTCAAACGACCCGCCCGAACGACTGAAACGAACCGACAAGGGAGAGTCGGGCAAATGAGCTGCACGAACATGCCCAAAGCCATCCTCGGGTCACAACTTAGCATTTTTGATACGGGCTCGTTCGCCCGGGCGCTCCCTCGCCCGAACGACCCGCCTGAACGGGTTCACACGGGCGCCCTCACACGACCCGCCCGAACGATTTTGCATGGGCGCCCGAACAACCGAAACGAACCAACAAGGGAGAGCCGGGCAAACGAGCTACAGGAACGTACACAAAGCCAACCTTGGGTCAAAACATAGCATTTTTTATACGGGCTCGTTCACCCGGGCGCGCCCTCGCCCGAACGAGTTCACACGGGCGCCCTCAAACGACCCGCCCGAACGACCAAAACGAACCGACAAGGGAGAGCCGGGCAAACGAGCTACACTAACGTGCACAAAGCCAACCTTAGGTCACAACTTAGCAATTTTGATACGGGCTCGTTCGCCCGGGTGCGCCCTCGTCCAAACGACCCACCCGAACAAGTTCACACAGGCGCCCTCAAACGACCCGCCCGAACGACCGAAACGAACTGACAAGGGAGAGCCGGGCAAACGAGCTGCACAAAAGTGCACAAAGCCAACCTTGGGTCAGAACTTAGCATTTTTGATACGGGCTCGTTCGCCCGGGCGTGCCCTCGCCCGAAAGAGTTCACACGGGCGCCCTCAAACGACCCACCCGAACGACCAAAACGAACCGACAAAGGAGAGCCGGGCAAACGAGTAGCACGAACGTGCACAAAGCCAACCTCGAGTCACAACTTAGCATTTTTGATACAGGCTCGTTCACCCGGGCGCGCCCTCGCCCGAACGACCCGCACGAACGAGTTCACACGGGCGCCCTCAAACCACCCGCCCGAACGACCGAAACGAACCGACAAGGGAGAGCCGGGCAAACGAGCTACACGAACATGCACAAAGCCAACCTTAGGTCACAGGCGCGTTCGCCCGGGCGCGCCCTCGTCCAAACGACCCGCCCGAACGACCGAAACGAACCGACAAGGGAGAGCCGGGCAAACGAGCTGCACAAAAGTGCACAAAGCCAACCTCGGGTCAGAACTTAGCATTATTTATACGGGCTCATTCGCTCGGGCGTGCCCTCACCCGAAAGAGTTCACACGGGCGCCCTCAAACGACCCGCCCGAACGACCAAAACGAACGGACAAAGGAGAGCCGGGCAAACGAGCTGCACGAACGTGCACAAAGCCAACCTCGAGTAACAATTTAGCATTTCTGATACGGGCTCGTTCGTCTGCGCGCGCCCTCGCCCGAACGACCCGCACGAACGAGTTCACACGGGCGACCTCAAACGACCCGCCCGAACGACCCACCCCAGCGAGTTCACACGGGCGCCCTCAAACAACCCACCCGAATGATTTTGCATGGGTGCCCGAACGACCTAAACGAAGCGACAAGGGAGAGCAGGGCAAACGAGCTGCACGAACGTGCACAAAGCCAACCTTGGGTCACAACATAACATTTTTTATTACGAGCTTGTTCACTCGGGCGCGCCCTTGCCCGAATGACCCGCCCGAATGACCGAAATGAAGCGACAAGGGAGAGTCAGACAAACGAGTTGCACGAATGTGCACAAAGCCAACCTCGGGTCACAACCTAGCATTTTTGATATGGGCTCGTTCGCCAGGGCGCGCCCTCGCCCGAACGAGTTCACACGGGCGCCCTCAAACCACCCGGCCGAACGACCCCCCCGAACGCATTCACACGGGTGCCTCAAACGACCCGCTCGAACGACCCGCCCGAATGAGTTCACACGGGCGCCCTCAAACGACCCGCCCGAACGACGCACCCCAGCGAGTTCACACGGGTGCCCTAAAACGACCCGCCCGAACGATTTCGCATGGGTGCCCGAACGACCGAAACGAAGCGACAAGGGAGAGCCGGGCAAACGAGCTGCACGAACGTGCACAAAGCCAACCTCACGTCACAACTTAGCATTTTTGATACGAGCTCGTTCACCCGGGCGCGCCCTCGCATGAATGACGCACCCGAACGAGTTCACACGGGCGCCCTCAAACAACCAGTCCGAACGACCCGCTCGAAAGAGTTCACACGGGTGCCTCAAACGACCCGCCCGAACGCGTTCACACGGGCGCCCTCAAATGACCTGTCCGAACGACCCACCCCAACGAGTTCACATGGGTGCCCTCAAACGACCCGCCCCGCCCGAACGATTTTGCATGGGTGCCCGAACGACCGAAACGAAGCGACAAGGGAGAGCCGGGCAAAGGAGCTGCACGAACGTGCACAAAGCCAACCTCGCGTCACAACTTAGCATTTTTGATACGGGTTCGTTCACCGGGCGCGGCCTCGCCCGAATGACCCGCCCGAACGAGTTCACTCGGCGCCCTCAAACAACCCGCCCGAACGACCAAAACGAAGCGACAAGGGAGAGCCGGGAAAACGTGCTGCACGAACATGCACAAAGCCAACCTCGGGTCACAACTTAGCATTTTTGATATGGGCTCGTTCGCCCGGGCGCGCCCTCGCCCGGACGACCCGCCCGAACTAGTTCACACGGGCGACTTCAAACCACCCGCCCGAACGACCCGCCCGAAAGACCCGCCCGAACGAGTTCACACGGGCGCCTCAAACGACCCGCCCGAACGACCCGCCAAAACGAGTTCACACGGGCGACCTCAAACGACCCGCCCGAAATAGTTCACACGGGCGCCCTCAAACGACCCGCCTGAATGATTTTGCATGGGTGCCCGAACGACCGAAACGAAGCGACAAGGGAGAGTCGGGCAGACGAGCTGCACGAACGTGCACAAATCCAAACCTCGGGTCACAACTTAGCATTTTTCATACGGGCTTGTTCGCCCGGCCGTGCCCTCGCCCGAACGACCTGCCCGAACGAGTTCACACGGGCGCCCTCAATCGACCCACCCGAAAGAGTTCACATGGGCGCCCTCAAACGACCTGCCCGAACGACCGAATGAAGCGACAAGGGAGCGCTGGGCAAATGAGCTGCACGAATGTGGACAAAGCCAACCTCGGGTCACAACTTAGCATTTTTGATACGGGCTCGTTCGCCCGGGCGCGCCCTGGCCCGAGCGACCCACCCGAACGAGTTCACACGGGCGCCCTCAAACGACCCGCCCGAACGAGTTCACAAGGGTGCCTCAAACGACCGCCCGAGCGACCCGCCCGAACGAGTTCACACAGGCGCCCTCAAACGACCCTCCTGATAGACCCGCCCGAACAAGTTCACACGGTCGCCCTCAAACGACCCGCCCGAACAATTTTGCATGGGTTCCCGAACGACCAAAACGAAGCGACATGGGAGAGATGGGCAAATGAGCAGCATGAACGTGCACAAAGCCAACCTTGGGTCACAACATAGCATTTTTATACGGGCTCGTTCACCCGGGCGCGCCCTCGCCCGAACGACCCGCCCGAATGAGTTCACACGGGCGCCCTCAAACGACCCGCCCGAATGACCGAAACGAACCGACAAGGGAGAGCCGGGCAAACGAGCTGCATGAACATGCACAAAGCCAACCTCGGGTCACAACTTAGCATTTTTGATACAGGCTCGTTCGCCCAGGCGCGCCCTCGCCTGAACGAGTTCACACGGGCAGCCTCAAACGACCCGCCCGAACGATCGAAATGAACCGACAAGGGAGATCCGGGCAAACGAGCTGCACGAACGTGCATAAAGCCAACCTCGGGTCATAACTTAGCATTTTTGATACGGGCTCATTCGCCCGGGCGCGCCCTCGTCTGAACGACCCGCTCGAATGAGTTCACACGGGCGCCCTCAAACGACCCACCCGAACGAGTTCACAAGGGTGCCTCAAATGACCCGCTCGAACAAGTTCACACGGGCACCCTCAAACGACCCGCCCGAACCAGTTCACACGGGTGCCCTCAAACGACCTGCCTGAACGATTTTTCATGGGTGCCCGAACGAACGAAATGAAGCGACAAGGGAGGGCTGGGCAAGCGAGCTGCACGAACGTGCACAAAGCCAACCTCGGGTCACAACTTAGCATTTTTGATACGGGCTCGTTCGCCCGGGCGCACCCTCGCCCGAACGACTCGCCAGAACGAGTTCACACGGGCGCCCTCAAACGACCCGGCCGAACGACCCGCCCGAACGAGTTCACACGGGCGCCCTCAAACGACCTGCCTAAACGATTTTGCATGGGTGCCCGAACGAACGAAACGAAGCGACAAGTGAGAGCTGGGCAAACGAGCTGCACGAACGTGCATAAAGCCAACCTCGGGTCACAACTTAGCATTTTTGATACGGGCTCGTTCGCCCGGGCGCGCCCTCGTCCGAATGACCCGCTAGAACGAGTTCACACGGGCGCCCTGAAACGACCCTCAAATGACCCTCCCGAAGGAGTTCACACGGGCGCCCTAAAAGGACCAGCCCGAATGACCGAAACGAACCGACAAGGGAGAGCCGGGCAAACGAGCCACACGAACGTGCACAAAGCCAACCTCGGGTCACAACTTAGCATTTTTGATACGGGCTCATTCACCCGGCCGCTCCCTCGCCCGAACGAACGAAACGAAGCGACAATGGAGAGCTGGGCAAACGAGCTGCACGAATGTGCACAAAGGCAACCTTGGGTCACAACTTAGCATTTTTGATACGGGCTCGTTCGCCCGGGCGCACCCTCGCCCGAACGACTCGCCAGAACGAGTTCACACGGGCGCCCTCAAACGACCCGGTCGAACGACCCGCCCGAACGAGTTCACACGGGTGCCCTCAAACGACCTGCCTGAACGATTTTGCATGGGTGCCCGAACGAATGAAACGAAGCGACAAGGGAGAGCTGGGCAAACGAGCTGCACGAACGTGCATAAAGCCAACCTCGGGTCACAACTTAGCATTTTTGATACGGGCTCGTTCGCCCGGGCGCGCCCTCGCCCGAACGACCTGCCAGAATGAGTTCACACGGGCGCCCTCAAACGACCCTCAAATAACCCTCCCGAACGAGTTCACACGGGCGCCTTAAAAGGACCAGCCCGAATGACTGAAACGAACCGACAAGGGAGAGCCGGGCAAACGAGCCGCACGAACGTGCACAAAGCCAACCTCGGGTCACAACTTAGCATTTTTTATACGGGCTCGTTCACCCGGCTGCGCCCTCGCCTGAACGACCTGCCCGAATGAGTTCACACGGGCGCCCTCAAACGACCCGCCCGAACGACCGAAACGAACCGACAAGGGAGAGCCGGGCAAACGCGCTGCACGAACGTGCACAAAGCCAACCTCAGGTCACAACTTAGCATTTTTGATACGTGCTCGTTCGCCTGGGCGCGCCCTCGCCCGAACGACCCGCCCGAACGAGTTCACACGGGCGCCCTCAAACGACCCGCCCGAACGAATTCACACGGGCGCCCCCAAACGGCCCGCCCGAACGATTTTGCATGGGTGCCCGAACGACCGAAACAAAGCGACAAGGGAGAGTCAGGCAAACGAGTTGCACGAACATGCGCAAAGCCAACCTCGGGTCACAACTTAGCATTTTTGATACGGGCTCGTTCACCCGGGCGTGCCCTCGCCCGAATGACCCACCTGAACGAGTTCACACGGGTGCCCTCAAACGACCTGCCTGAACGATTTTGCATGGGTGCCCGAACGAATGAAACGAAGCGACAAGGGAGAGCTGGGCAAACGAGCTGCACGAACGTGCATAAAGCCAACCTCGGGTCACAACTTAGCATTTTTGATACGGGCTCGTTCGCCCGGCGCGCCCTCGCCCGAACGACCTGCCGCCAGAATGAGTTCACACGGGCGCCCTCAAACGACCCTCAAATAACCCTCCCCGAACGAGTTCACACGGGCGCCTTAAAAGGACCAGCCCGAATGACTGAAACGAACCGACAGGGAGAGCCGGGAAAACAAGCAGCACGAACGTGCACAAAGCCAACCTCGGGTCACAACTTAGCATTTTTTATACGGGCTCATTCACCCGGCTGCGCCCTCGCCTGAACGACCTGCCCGAATGAGTTCACACGGCCGCCCTCAAACGACCTGCCCGAATGACCGAACGAACCGACAAGGGAGAGCCGGGCAAACGCGCTGCACGAACGTGCACAAAGCCAACCTCAGGTCACAACTTAGCATTTTTGATACGCGCTCGTTCGCCTGGGCGCGCCTTCGCCCAAACGACTCGCCCGAACGAGTTCACACGGGCGCCCTCAAACGACCCGCCCGAACGAATTCACACGGGCGCCCCCAAACGGCCCGCCCGAACGATTTTGCATGGGTGCCCGAACGACCGAAACAAAGCGACAAGGGAGAGTCGGGAAAACGAGTTGCATGAACATGCACAAAGCCAACCTCGGGTCACAACTTAGCATTTTTGATACGGGCTCGTTCGCCCGGGCGTGCCCTCGCCCGAATGACCCACCTGAACGAGTTCACACGGGCGCCCTCAAACGACCCGCCCAAATGACCGAAACGAACCGACAAGGGAGAGCCTGGCAGACGAGCTGCACGAACGTGCACAAAGCCAACCTCACGTCACAACATAGCATTTTTGATACGGGCGCGCCCTAGCACGAACGACCCACCCAAACGAGTTCACATGGGCGCCCTCAAACGACCCGGCTGAACAACCGAAACGAACCGGCAAGGGAGAGCTGGGGAAACGAGCTGCACGAACGTGCACAAAGCCAACCTCGGGTCACAACTTAGCATTTTTGATACGGGCTCGTTCGCCCGGGCGCGCCCTCGCCTGAACGACCTGCCTGAACGAGTTCACACGGGCGCCCTCAAACGACCCGCCCGAACGACCGAAACGAACCGACAAGGGAGAGCCGGGCAAATGAGCTGCACGAACATGCCCAAAGCCAACCTCGGGTCACAACTTAGCATTTTTGATATGGGCTCGTTCGCCCGGGCGCGCCCTCGCTTGAACGACCCGCCTGAACGAGTTCACACGGGCGCCCTCAAACGACCCGCCCGAACGATTTTTCATGGGTGCCCGAACAGCCGAAACGAACCAACAAGGGAGAGCCGGGCAAACGAGCTACAGGAACGTACACAAAGCCAACCTCAGGTCACAACTTAGCATTTTTTATACGGGCTCGTTCGCCCGGGCGCGCCCTCTCCCGAACGAGTTCACACGGGCACCCTCAAACGACCCGCCCGAACGACCGAAACGAACCAACAAGGGAGAGCCAGGCAAACGAGCTACACGAACGTGCACAAAGCCAACCTTAGGTCACAACTTAGCAATTTTGATACGGGCTCATTCGCCCGGGCGCACCCTCGTCCAAACGACCCGCCCGAACGAGTTCACACAGGCGCCCTCAAACGACCCGCCCGAACGACCGAAACGAACTAGCAAGGCAGAGCCGGGAAAACGAGCTGCACAAAAGTGCACAAAACCAACCTCGGGTCAGAACTTAGCATTTTTGATACGGGCTCGTTCTCTCGGGCGCGCCCTCGCCCAAAAGAGTTCACACGGGCGCCCTCAAATGACCCACCCGAACGACCAAAACGAACCGACAAAGGAGAGCCGGGCAAACGAGCTGCATGAACGTGCACAAAGCCAACCTCGAGTCACAACTTAGCATTTATGATATGGGCTCGTTCGCCCGGGCGCGCCCTCGCCCGAACTACCCGCACGAACGAGTTCACACGGGCGCCCTCAAACGACCCGCCCGAACGACCGAAAAGAACCGACAAGGGAGAGCCGGGCAAACGAGCTACACGAACGTGCACAAAGCCAACCTTAGATCACAACTTAGCAATTTTGATACGGGCTCGTTCGGCCGGGCGCGCCCTCGTCCAAACGACCCACCCGAACGAGTTCAGACAGGCGCCCTCAAACGACCCGCCCGAACGACCGAAACTAACCGACAAGGGAGAGCCGGGCAAACGAGCTGCACAAAAGTGCACAAAGCCAACCTCGGGTCATAACTTAGCATTTTTGATACAGGCTCGTTTGCCCGGGCACGCCCTCGCCTGAAATAGTTCACATGGGCGCCCTCAAACGACCCGCCCGAACGACCAAAACGAACCGACAAAGGAGAGCCGGGCAAACGAGCTGCACGAACGTGCACAAAGGCAACCTCGAGTCACAACTTAGCATTTCTGATATGGGCTCGTTCGCCCGGGCGCCCCCTCGCCCGAACGATCCGCACGAACGAGTTCACACGGGCGCCCTCAAACGACCCGCCCGAACGACCCACCCCAGCGAGTTCACACGGGCGCCCTCAAACGACCCACCAGAACGATTTTGCATGGGTGCCCGAACGACCGAAACGAAGCGACAAGGGAGAGTCGGGCAAACGAGCTGCATGAACGTGCACAAAGCCAACCTTGGGTCACAACTTAGCATTTTCACTCGGGCGCACCCTTGCTAGAATGACCCGCCCGAACGAGTTCACACGGGCGCCCTCAAACGACCCGCCTGAACGACCGAAACGAAGCGACAAGGGAGAATCGGGAAAACGAGCTGCATGAACGTGCACAAAGCCAACCTCGGGTCACAACTTAGCATTTTTGATATGGGCTCGTTCGCCTGGGCGCGCCCTCGCCCGAATGAGTTCACACGGGCGCCCTCAAACCACCCGGTCGATCGACCCACCCGAACGCGTTCACACGGGTGCCTCAAACGACCCGATCGAACGACCCGCCCGAACGAGTTCACACGGGCGCCCTCAAACGACCCGCCCGAACGACGCACCCCAGCGAGTTCACACGGGCGCCCTCAAACGACCCGCCCGAACAATTTTGCATGGGTGCCCGAACGACCGAAACGAAGCGACAAGGGAGAGCCGGGCAAACGAGCTGCATGAACGTGCACAAAGCCAACCTCGCATCACAACTTAGCATTTTTGATACGGGCTCGTTCACCCGGGCGTGCCCTCGCACGAATGACCCACACGAACGAGTTCACACGGGCGCCCTCAAACGACCCGTCCGAACGAGTTCACACGGGTGCCTCAAACGACCCGCCCGAACGCGTTCACATGGTCGCCCTCAAATGACCCGCCCGAACGATTTTGCATGGGTGCCCGAACGACCAAAACGAAGCGACAAGGGAGAGCCGGGCAAAGGAGCTACACGAACGTGCACAAAGCCAACCTCGCGTCACAACTTAGCATTTTTGATACGGGTTCGTTCACCTGGGCGTGGCCTCGCCCGAATGACCCGCCCGAACGCGTTCACACGGGCGCCCTCAAACGACCTGCCCGAACGACCTAAACAAAGCGACAAGGGAGAGCCGGGCAAACGAGCTGCACGAACATGCACAAAGCCAACCTCAGGTCACAACCTAGCATTTTTGATACGGTCTCGTTCGCCCGGGCGCACCCTCGCCCGGACGACCCATCCGAACGAGTTCACACGGGCGCCCTCAAAGCACCCGCCCGAACGACCCGCCCGAAAGACCCGCCCGAACGAGTTCACACGGGCGCCTAAAACGACCCGCCAGAACGAGTTCACACGGGAGACCTCAAACGACCCGCCCGAAATAGTTCACACAGGCGCCCTCAAACGACCCGCCTGAACGATTTTGCATGGGTGCCCGAACGACTGAAACGAAGTGACAAGGGAGAGTCGAGAAAACAAGCTGCACGAACGTGCACAAAGCTAACCTCGGGTCACAACTTAGCATTTCTGATAGGGGCTCATTTGCCCGGGCGCGCCCTCACCCGAACGACCCGCTCGAGCGAGTTCACATGGTCGCCCTCAAACGACCCTCCTGAACGACCAAAAGGAACCAACAAGGGAGAGCTGGGCAAATGAGCTGCACGAACGTGCACAAAGCCAACCTTGGGTCACAACTTAGCATTTTTGATATGGGCTCATTTGCCTGGGCGCGCCCTCTCCCGAACGAGTTCACATGGGCGCCCTCAATCGACCTGCCCGAACGAGTTCACACGGGCGCCCTCAAACGACCCACCCGAACGACCGAACGAACCGACAAGGGAGAGCTGGGCAAATGAGCTGCACGAACGTGCACAAAGCCAACCTCGGGTCACAACTTAGCATTTTTGATATGGGCTCGTTTGCCCAGGCGCACCCTCGCTCGAACGACCTGCCCAAACGAGTTCACACGGGCGCCCTCAAACGACCCGCCCGAAGGACCGAAACGAAGCGACAATGGAGAACCGGGCAAATGAGCTGCATGAACGTGCACAAAGCCAACCTTGGGTCACAACTTAGCTTTTTTGATACGGGCTCGTTCGCCCAGGCGCGCGAGCGCTCGAACGACCCGCCCGAACGAGTTCACACGGGCGCCCTCAAATGACCAACCTGAACGACCGAAACGAACTAACAAGGGAGAGTTGGGAAAACGAGCTGCACGAACATGCCAAAGCCAACCTCGGGTCACAACTTAGAATTTTTGATACGGGCTCGTTCGCCCGGGTGCGCCCTCGCCCGAACGACCCGCCCGAACGAGTTCACATGGGCACCCTCAAACGACCCGCCCGAACGATTTTGCATGGGCGCCTGAACAATCGAAATGAACCAACAAGGTAGAGCCGGGAAAACGAGCTACACGAACGTACACAAAGCCAACCTCGGATCACAGCTAAGAATTTTTGATACGGGCTCGTTCGCCGGGTGGCCCTCGCCGAACGAGTTCACACGGGTGCCTCAAACGACCCGCCCGAACGACCGAAACGAACCGACAACGGAGAGCCTGGCAAACGAGCTTAACGAACGTGCACAAATCCAACCTCGGGTAACAACTTAGCATTTTTGATATGGTCTCATTCGCCCGGGCGCGCCCTCGCCCGACGAGTTCACACGGGCGCCCTCAAACGACCTGCCCGAAGGACCGAAACGAACCGACAAAGGAGAGTCAGGCAAACAAGCTGCACGAATGTGCACAAAGCCAAGCTCGAGTCACAACTTGGCATTTCTGATACGGGCTCGTTCACCCGGACGCACCCTCGCCCAAATGATCCGCCCGAACGAGTTCATGCAAGCGCCCTCAAATGACCCGCCTGATCGACCGAAACGAATCGACAAGCGACAGCCGGGCAAACGAGGTGCACGAACGTGCACAAAGCCAACCTCGGGTCACAACTTAGTATTTTTGATACGGGCTCGTTCGCCCGGGCGTGCCCTCTCCTGAACGACCCACCCGAACGAGTTCACACGGGTGCCCTCAAACGACCGCCCGAACGCGTTCACATGGTCGCCCTCAAATGACCCGCCGAACGATTTTGCATGGGTGCCCGAACGACCAAAACGAAGCGACAAGGGAGAGTTGGGTAAAGGAGCTACACGAACGTGCACAAAGCCAACCTCGCGTCACAACTTAGCATTTTTGATACGGGTTCGTTTATCTGGGCGTGGCCTCGCCCGAATGACCCGCCCGAACGCGTTCACACGGGCGCCCTCAAACGACCTGCCCGAACGACCTAAATAAAGCGACAGGGAGAGCCGGGCAAACGAGCTGCACGAACATGCACAAGCCAACCTCAGGTCACAACCTAGCATTTTTGATACGGTCTCGTTCGCCGGGCGCACCCTCGCCCGGACGACCCGTCCGAACGAGTTCACACGGGCGCCCTCAAAGCACCCCGCCCGAACGACCGCCCGAAAGACCACCCGAACGAGTTCACACGGGCGCCTAAAACGACCCGCCAGAACGAGTTCACACGGGAGACCTCAAACACCCGCCCGAAATAGTTCACACAGGCGCCCTCAAACGACCCGCCTGAACGATTTTGCATGGGTGCCTGAACGACCGAAACGAAGTGACAAGGGAGAGTCGAGAAAACAAGATGCACGAACGTACACAAAGCTAACCTTGGGTCACAACTTAGCATTTCTGATAGGGGCTCGTTTGCCCGGGCGAGCCCTCACCCGAACGACCCGCTCGAGCGAGTTCACATGGTCGTCCTCAAACGACCCTCCTGAACGACCAAAAGGAACCAACAAGGGAGAGCTGGGCAAATGAGCTGCACGAACGTGCACAAAGCCAACCTTGGGTCACAACTTAGCATTTTTGATATGGGCTCGTTTGCCTGGGCGCGCCCTCTCCCGAACGAGTTCACATGGGCGCCCTCAATCGACCTGCCCGAACGAGTTCACACGGGCGCCCTCAAACGACCCGCCCGAACGACTGAACGAACCGACAAGGGAGAGCTGGCAAATGAGCAGCACGAACGTGCTGCACAAGCCAACCTCGGGTCACAACTTAGCATTTTTGATATGGGGCTCGTTCGCCCAGGCGCACCCTCGCTCGAACGCCCAGGCGCACCCTCGCTCGAACGACCTGCCCAAACGAGTTCACACGGGCGCCCTCAAATGACCCGCCCGAGGACCGAAACGAAGCGACAATGGAGAACCGGGCAAATGAGCTGCATGAACGTGCACAAAGCCAACCTTGGGTCACAACTTAGCTTTTTTGATACGGGCTCGTTCGCCCAGGCGCGCGAGCGCTCGAACGACTCGCCCGAACGAGTTCACACGGGCGCCCTCAAATGACCAACCTGAACGACCGAAACGAACTAACAAGGGAGAGTTGGGAAAACGAGCTGCACGAACATGCCAAAGCCAACCTCGGGTCACAACTTAGAATTTTTGATACGGGCTCGTTCGCCCGGGCGCGCCCTCGCCCGAACGACCCGCCCGAACGAGTTCACATGGGCACCCTCAAACGACCCGCCCGAACGATTTTGCATGGGCGCCTGAACAATCGAAATGAACCAACAAGGTAGAGCCGGGAAAACGAGCTACACGAACGTACACAAAGCCAACCTCGGGTCACAACTAAGAATTTTTGATACGGGCTCGTTCGCCCGGGTGCGCCCTCGCCCGAACGAGTTCACACGGGTGCCCTCAAACGACCCGCCCGAACGACCGAAACGAACCGACAACGGAGAGCCTGGCAAACGAGCTTAACGAACGTGCACAAATCCAACCTCGGGTAACAACTTAGCATTTTTGATATGGTCTCATTCGCCCGGGCGCGCCCTCGCCCGAACGAGTTCACACGGGCGCCCTCAAACGACCTGCCCGAAGGACTGAAACGAACCGACAAAGGAGAGTCAGGCAAACAAGCTGCACGAATGTGCACAAAGCCAAGCTCGAGTCACAACTTAGCATTTCTGATACGGGCTCGTTCGCCCGGACGCACCCTCGCCCGAATGATCCGCCCGAACGAGTTCACGCAGGCGCCCTCAAATGACCCGCCTGATCGACCGAAACGAATCGACAAGCGACAGCCGGGCAAACGAGGTGCACGAACGTGCACAAAGCCAACCTCGGGTCACAACTTAGTATTTTTGATACGGGCTCGTTCGCCCGGGCGTGCCCTCTCCTGAACGACCCACCCGAACGAGTTCACACGGGCGCCCTCAAACGACCCGCCCGAACGACCCGCCTGAACGAGTTCACACGGGCGCCTCAAACGAACCGCCCGAACGAGTTCACACGGGCACCCTCAAACGACCCCACCGAACGAGTTCACATGGGCGCCCTCAAACGACCCGTCCGAATGATTTTGCATGGGTGCCCGAACGACCGAAACGAAGCGACAAGGCAAAGCAGGGCAAACGAGCTGCACGAATGTGCATAAAGCTAACCTCGGGTCACAACTTAGCATTTTTGCTACGGGCTCGTTCACCCGGGCACACCCTCGCCCGAATGACCCGCCCGAACGAGTTCACACGGGCGCCCTAAAATGACCCGCCCGAACAACCGAAACGAAGCGACAAGGGAGAGCCGGGCAAACGAGCTGCACGAACATGCACAAAGCCAACCTCGTGTCACAACTTAGCATTTTTGATACGAGCTCGTTCGCTCGGGCACACCCTCGCCTGAACGACCCGCCTGAAGGAGTTCACATGGGTGCCCTCAAACGACCCGCCCGAACGACTGAAACGAACCGACAAGGAGAGTCGGGCAAACGAGCTGCACAAACGGGAACAAATCTAACCTCTCGGTCACAAACTTACATTTCTCATACGGGCTCGTTCGCCCGGACGCGCGCGCTCACCCGAACGAGTTCACACGGGCGCCCTCAAATGACCCGCCCGAAACGACCGAAACGAACCAACACGGAGAGGCGGGCAAACAAGCTGCACGAACGTGCACAAAAGCCAACCTCGGGTCACAATTTAGCATTTTTCATACGGCTGCTTCGCTCGGGCATGCCCTCGCCTGAACGGCCCACCTGAACGAGTTCACACGTGCGCCCTCAAACGACCCACCCGAACAAGTTCACACAGGCGCCCTCAAACGACCCGCGCGAACGATTTTGCATGGGTGCCCAAACGACCGAAACGAAGCGACAAGGGAGAGTCGGGTAAACAAGCTGCAAGAACGTGCACAAAGCCAACCTTGGGTCAAACCTTAGCATGTTTGATACGGGCGCCCTCAAATGACCGTCCCGAATGAGTTCACACGGGCGCCCTCAAACGACCCGCCCGAACGTCCGAAACGAACCGACAAGGGAGAGCCGGGCAAACAGTTGCATGCAACCTCAGGTCACAACTTAGCATTTTTGATACGGGCGTTCGCCCGGCCGCCCCCCCTCGCCCGAACGACCTGCCCCGAACGAGTTCACAGGGGCGCCCTTAACGACACGCCGAATGAACCAAAACGATCCGACAAGGGAGAGCCGGGGAAACGATCTACACGAACATGCACAAAGCCAACCTCGGTCACAACTTCCGCCTTTTTGATACGTGCTCGTCCGCCCGGCCGTGCCCTCGCCCGAACGAGTTCACACGGGCGTGCCCTCAAATGACCCCGCTCGAACGAGTTCACACGGGTGCCTCAAATGACTCGGCCGAACGACCCGCCCGAACGAATTCACACGGGCGCCCTCAAATGACCCGCCCGAACGATTTTGCATGGGTGCCCGAACGACCGAAACGAAGCGACAAGGGAGAGACGGGCAAATGAGCTGCACGAACATGCACAAAGCCAACCTCAGGTCACAACTTAGCATTTTTTATACGGGCTCATTCGCCCGGGCGCGCCCTCGCCCGAACGACCCACCCGAACGAGTTCACAAGGGCGCCCTCAAACGACCCGCCCGAAGGATTTTGCATGGGCACCCGAACAATCGAAACGAACCAACAAGGGAGAGCCGGGCAAACGAGCTACATGAATGTACACAAAGACAACCTCGGGTCACAACTTAGCATTTTTGATACGGGCTCGTTCGCCCTGGCGCGCCACGCATGAACGACCCACCAGAACGAGTTTCACACGGGCGCCCTCAAACGACCATCCCGAACAACCGAAACGAACCGCAAGGAGAGCAGGGGAAACGAGCACCACGAACGTGCACAAAGCCAAGCTCGGGTGACAACTTAGCATTTTTGATACGGGCTCGTTCGCACGGGCGTGCCATCACCCGAACGACCCTCCTGAACGAGTTCACACGGCTGCCCTCAAATGACCCGCCCGAACCACCGAAACGAACCAGGAAGGGAGAGCCAGACAAACAAGTTGCATGAACGTGCACAAAGCCAACCTCGGGTCACAACTTAGCATTTTTGATACGGGCTCGTTCACCCAGGCGCGCCCTCGCCCTAACGACCCGCCGGAAAGAGTTCACACGGGCGCCCTCAAACAACCTGCCCGAACGACCGAAACAAACCGACAAGGGAGAGGCGGCAAACGAGCTGCATGAACGTGCACAAAGCCAACCTCGGGTTACAACTTAGCATTTTTGATATGGCTCATTCTCGCTGGCAAACCCTCGCTCGAACGACCCGCCCGAACGAGTTCACACGGGCGCCTCAAACGACCCGCCTGAACGATTTTGCATGGGCGCCCGAACAACCAAAACGAACCAACAAGGGAGAGGCAGGCAAACGAGCTACACGAATGTGCACAAAGCCAACCTCAGGTCACAACAAAGCAATTTTCATACGGGCTCGTTCGCCCGGGGCGCGCCCTAGCCCGAACGACCCTCCCGAACAAGTTCACACGGGCGCCCTCAAACGACCCGCCCGAACGACCGCAACGAACCGACAAGGAGAGTCCGGCAAACAAGCTGCACGAATGTGCACAATGCCAACATCGGGTCAGAACTTAGCATTTTTGATACAGGCTCATTCGCCCGGCGTGCCCTCGCCTGAACGACCCGCACGAACGACTTCACACGGGCGCCCTCAATCGACCCGCTCGAATGACCGAAAGAACCGACAAGGGAGAGCCGGCAAAAGCAGCACGAACGTGCACAAAGCCACCCTCGGGTTACAACTTAGCATTTTTGATACGGGCTCGTTCGCTCGGCGCGCCCTCGCCCGAACGACACGCCCGAACAAGTTCACACGGTGCCTCAAACGACCCGCCCGAACGACCGAAAACGAAACCGACAAGGGAAGTCGGGCAAACGAGCTGCACGAACGTTCACAAAGCCAAAATCGGTCACAACTTAGCATTTTTGATACGGCTCATTCGCCCAGGTGCGCCCTCGCCCGAACGACCCACCCGAATGAGTTCACACACGGCGCCCTCAAATGACCCGCCCGAACGACCGAAACGAACCGACAAGGGAGATCTGGGCAAACGAGCTACACGAACATGCCCAAACCAACCTCGGGTCACAACTTAGCATTTTTGATACGGGCATGTTCGATCGGGCGCGCCCATCGCCCGACGACCCGCCCGAACGAGTTCACACGGGCGCCCTCAAACGACTCGCCCGAACAATTTGCATGGCTGCCCGAACAACCGAAAACGAACCAACAAGGGAGAGCTGGGAAAACAAGCTACACGAACGTACACAAAGCCAACCTCGGTGACAACTAGTATTATTTTTGATACGGGCTCGTTCGCCCGGGCGCGCCCCGAGCCCGTACGAGTTCACACGGGCGCCCTCAAACGACCCGCCTGAACGACCGAAACGACCCACAAGGGAGAGCCGGGCAACGAGCTACACGAACGTGCACAAAGCCAACCTCGGGTCACAACTTAGCATTTTTTTACGGGCTCGTTCGCCCGGGCGTGCCCTCGCCGAACGACCTCCCAAACGAGTTCACACGGGCTCCCTCAAAATTCCCGCGCGAACGACCCGCCCGAACGAGTTCACACAGGTGCCCTCAAACACCCGCCTGAACGATTTTGCATGGGTGCCCGAATGAGTGAAATGAAGCGAGAAGGAGAGGCTTGGCAAACGAGCTACACGAACATGCACAAAGCCAACTCGGGTCACAACTTAGCATTTTGATATGGCTCGTTCGCCCGGGCGCGCCCTCGCCCGAACGACCCGCCCTAACGAGTTCACATGGGCGCCCTCAAACGACCCGCTCGAAGGACCCGAAACGAAGCGACAATGGAGAACCAGGCAAACGAGCTGCACGAATGTGCACAAAGCCAACCTCGGGTCACAACTTAGCATTTTTATACGGGCTCATTCGCCCAGGCGCGCCCTCTCCTGAACGGCCGCCTGAACGAGTCACACCGGCGCCATCAAACGACCACCCGAACGACCGAAAGGAATCGACAAGGGAGAGTTGGGCAAACGAGCTACACGAACATGCCCAAAGCCAACCTTGGGTCACAACTTAGCATTTTTGATACGGGCTCGTTCACCCGGGCGTGCCCTCGCCCGAACGACCCGCCCAAACGAGTTCACACGGGCGCCCTCAAACGACCCGCCCGAACGATTTTGCATGGGCGCCCCAACAATTGAAACAAACCAACAAGGGAGAGCCGGGAAAACGAGCTACACAAACGTACACAAAGCCAACCTCGGGTCATAACCTAGCATTTTTGATACGGGCTCGTTAGCCCGGGTGCGCACTCGCCCGAACGAGTCCACACGAGCGCCCTCAAACGACCGAAACGAATCGACAAGGGAGAGCTGGGCAAACGAGCTGCACGAACATGCACAAAGCCAACCTCGGGTCACAACTTAGCATTTTTGATACGGTCTCGTTCGCCCGGGCGCGCCCTCGCCCGAACGAGTTCACACGGGCACCCTCAAACGACCCGCCCGAACAACCGAAACGAATCGACAAAGGAGAGTCGGGCAAAGGAGCTGCACGAACGTGCACAAATCCAAGCTCGAGTCAGAACTTAGCATTTCTGATACGGGCTCGTTCGCCCGGGCGCGCCCTCGTTCGAACGACCCGCCCGAACGAGTTCAAACGGGCGCCCTCAAATGACCCGCCCGAACGACCGAAATGAACCGACAAGCAAGAGCCGGGCAAACGAGCTGCACAAACGTGCACAAAGCCAACCACGGGTCACAACTTAGAATTTTTGATACGGGCTCGTTCGCCCGGGCACGCCCTCGCCCGAACGACCCACCCGAACGAGTTCACACAGGCGCCCTCAAACGACCAGCCCGAACGACCCACCTGAACGAGTTCACACGGGCGCCTCAAACGACCCGCCCGAACAAGTTAACACGAGCACCCTCAAACGACCCGCCCAAACGACCCACCCGAACGAGTTCACACGGGCGCCCTCAAACGACCCGTCCGAACGATTTTGCATGGGTGCCCGAAAGACCGAAACGAAGCGACAAGGGAGAGCAGGGCAAACGAACTGCACGAACGTGCACAAAGCCAACCTCGTGTCATAACTTATAATTTTTGATACAGGCTCGTTCGCCCGGCGCACCCTCGCCCGAATGACCCACCCAAACGAGTTCACACGAGCGCCCTCAAACGACCCGCCCTAACTACCGAAACAAAGCGACAAGGGAGAGCCGGGCAAATGAGATGCACGAACGTGCACAAAGCCAACCTCGGGTCACAACTTAGCATTTTTTATACGAGCTCGTTCGCTCGGGCGCGCCGTCGTCCGAACGACCCGCCTGAACGAGTTCACACGGTTTCCCTCAAACGACCCGCCCGAACGGACCGAAACGAACCGACAAGGAGAGCCGGGCAAAACGCGCTGCACGAACGTGCACAAAGCCAACCTCGGGTCACAACTTAGCATTCTTCATACGGCTCGTTCGCTCGGAGCACGCCCTGCCAAAACAACCCGCCCCCGAGTTAACACGTTGCCCTCAAACGACCCACCCGAACGAATTCACACGGGCGCCCTCAAACGACCCGCCCGACCGATTTTGCATGCGTGCCCAAACGACCGAAACGAAGCGACAAGGGAGAGTCGGCAAATGAGCTGCAAGAACATGCACAAAGCCAACCTCGGGTCAAACCTTAGCATTTTGATACAGGCTCGTTTGCCCGGGCGCCCTCGCCCGAACACCATCCCGCCCGAATGGGTTCACACGGGCGCCCTCAAATGACCCTCCCGAACGAGTTCCCACGGGCGCCCTCAAACGAGCCGCCTGAACGACCGAAACGAACCGACAAGGGAGAGCCGGGTGCGCCCTCTCCCAAACGACCCGCCCGAACGAGTTCACATGGGCGCCCTCAATCGACCCGCTCGAACGAGTTCACATGGGCACCCTCAAACGACCCGCCCGAACGACCGAACGAACCGACAAGGGAGAGCTGGGCAAACGAGCTGCACGAATGTGCACAAAGCCAACCTCGGGTCACAACTTAGCATTTTTGATACGGGCTCGTTCGCCAGGGCGCGCCCTCACTCGAACGACCCGCCCGAACGAGTTCACATGGGCGCCCTCAAACGACCCGCTCGAACGACCCGCCCGAACGAGTTCACACGGGCGCCCTCAAACGACCCGCCCGAACGACTAAAACGAACTGACAAGGGACAGCTGGGCAAGTGAGCTGCACGAACGTGCACAAAGCCAACCTCGGGTCATAACTTAGCATTTTTTATACGGTCTTGTTCGCCCGGGCACGCCCTCGCCCGAATAACCCGCCCGAACGAGTTCACACGGGCGCCCTCAAACGACCCGCCCGAACGAGTTCACAAGTGTGCCTCAAACGACGCGCCCGAGCGACCCGCCCAAACGAGTTCACACGGGTGCCCTCAAACGACCCGCTCGAACGACCAACCCGAACGAGTTCACACGGGCGCCCTCAAACGACCCGCCCGAACGAGTTCACACGGGCACCCTCAAACGACCCGCCCAAACGAGTTCACACGGGCGCCCTCAAACGACCCGCCCGAACGATTTTGAATGGGTGCCCGAATGATCGAAACGAACCGACAAGGGAGAGCCGGGCAAACGAGTTGCACGAACGTGCACAAAGCCAACCTCGGGTCACAACTTAGCATTTTTGATATGGGCTCGTTCGCCCGGGCGCGCCCTCGCCCGAACGACCCACCCGAACGCGTTCACATGGGCGCCCTCAAACGACCCGCTCGAAGGACCGAAACGAAGCGACAACGGAGAACCAGGCAAACGAGCTGCACGAACGTGCACAAAGCCAACCTCGGGTCACAACTTAGCATTTTTTATACGGGCTCGTTCCCCCAGGCGCGCCCTCGCCCGAACGACCCACCCGAACGAGTTCACACACGGGCGCCATCAAACGACCAGCCCGAACGACCGAAAGGAATCGACAAGGGAGAGCTGGGCAAACGAGCTACAACGAACATGCCCAAAGCCAACCTAGGGTCACAACTTAGCATTTTTATACGGGCTCGTTCACAACCGACCGGGCGCGCCCCTCGCCCGAACGACCCGCCCAAACGATTCACACGGGCCCCTCAAACGACCCGCCCGAACGATTTTGCATGGGCGCCCGAACAATCGAAACAAACCAACAAGGGAGAGCCAGGAAAACGAGCTACATGAATGTACACAAAGCAACCTCAGGTCATAACCTAGCATTTTTGATACGGGCTCGTTCGCCCGGGTGCGCACTCAACGCCCGAACGAGTGCCACAGGGCGCCCTCAAACGACCAAAACGAACCGACAAGGAGAGCCGGGCAAACGAGCAGCACGAACGTGCACAAAGCCAACCTCGGGTCACAACTTAGCAATTTTGATACGGTCTCTTCTCCTGGGGGCGCGCCCTCGCCCGAACGAGTTCACACGGGCACCCTCAAACGACCCGCCCGAACGACCGAAACGAATCGACAAGGGAGAGCCGAGCAAACGAGCTGCACGAACGTGCACAAACCCAACCTCGGGTCACAACTTAGCATTTATGATACGGGCTCGTTCGCCTGGGCGCGCCCTCGCCCGAACGACGCGCCCGAACGAGTTCAGACAGGCAATCAAACGACCCGCCTGAACGACCGAAAGGAACCGACAAGGGACAGCCGAGCAAACAAGCTGCACAAACGTGCACAAAGCTAACCTCGGCTCACAACTTAGCATTTTTGATACGGGCTCCTTCGCCCGGGCGCGCCCTCGCCCGAACAACCCGCCCGAACGAGTTCACACGGGCACCCTCAAACGACCCCCGAACGACCCACCGAACGAGTTCACAACGGGCGCCTCAAACGACCCACCCGAACGACCCACCCGAACGAGTTCACACGGGCGACCTCAAATGACCCGCCCAAACGAGTTCACAAGGGCGCCCTCAAATGACCCGCCCGAACGATTTTGCATGGGTGCCCTGATGACCGAAACGAAGCGACAAGGGAGAGTCGGGCAAACGAGCTGCACGAATGTGCACAAAGGCAACCTCAGGTCACAACTTAGCATTTTTGATATGGGTTCGATCGCATGGGCGCGCCCTCGCCCGAACGAGTTCACACGGGCGCCCTCAATCGACCCGCTCGAATGACCGAAAGAACCGACAAGGGAGAGCCGGGAAAAATAGCTGCACGAATGTGCACAAAGCCACCCTCGGGTTACAACTTAGCATTTTTGATACGGGCTCATTCGCTCGGGCGCGCCCTCGCTCGAACAACATGCCCGAACAAGTTCACACGGGTGCCCTCAAACGACCCGCCTGAACGACCGAAACGAACCGACAAGGGAGAGCCGGGCAAACGAGCTCCACGGACGTTCACAAAGCCAAAATCGGGTCACAACTTAGCATTTTTGATACGGGCTCGTTCGCCCAGGCTCGCCCGAACTCGCCCGAACGAGTTCACACGGGCGCCCTCAAACGACCCGCCCGAACGATCGAAACGAACCGACAAGGGAGATCTGGGCAAACGAGCTGCACGAACATGCCCAAAGCCAACCTCGGGTCACAACTTAGCATTTTTGATACAGGCTTGTTCGACCGGGCGCGCCCTCGCCCGAACGACCCGCCCAAACGAGTTCACACGGGCGCGCTCAAACGACCCGCCCGAACAATTTTGCATGGCTACCCGAACAACCAAAACGAACCAACAAGGGAAAGCCGGGCAAACAAGTTACACGAACGTACACAAAGCCAACCTCGGGTGACAACTTAGTATTTTTGATACGGGCTCGTTCGCCCGGGCGCGCCCTCGCCCGTACGAGTTCACACGGGCGCCCTCAAACGACCCGCCCGAATGACCGAAACGAACCGACAAGGGAGAGCCAGGTAAACGAGCTACACGAACGTGCACAAAGCCAACCTCGGGTCACAACTTAGCATTTCTTATACGGGCTCGTTCGCCCGGGCACGCCCTCGCCCGAACGACCTGCCCGAACGAGTTCACACGGGCGCCCTCAAAATTCCCGCCTGAACGACCCGCCCGAACGAGTTCACACAGGTGCCCTCAAACGACCCGCCTGAACGATTTTGCATGGGTGCCCGAACGAGCGAAACAAAGCGAGAAGGGAGAGCTGGGCAAACGAGCTACACGAACATGCACAAAGCCAACCTCGGGTCACAACTTAGCATTTTTGATATGGGCTCGTTCGCCTGAGCGCGCCCTCGCCCGAACGACCCGCCCGAACGAGTTCACACGGGCGCCCTCAAACGACCCGCTCGAAGGACCGAAACGAAGCGACAACGGAGAACCGGGAAAACGAGCTGCACGAACGTGCACAAAGCCAACCTCGGGTCACAACTTAGCATTTTTGATACGGGCTCGTTCGCCCAGGTGCGCCCTCGCCCGAACGAGTTCACACGGGCGCCATCAAACGACCAGCTCGAACGACCGAAAGGAATCGACAAGGGAGAGCTGGGCAAACGAGCTGCACGAACATGCCCAAAGCCAACATTGGGTCACAACTTAGCATTTTTGATACGGGCTCGTTCACCCGCGCGCGCCCTTGCCCGAACGAACCCGCCAAACGAAACGAGTTCACACGGGCGCCCGAACGACCCGCCCGAACGAGTTTGCAAACGACCCGCCCGAACGAGTTTGCATGGGCGCCCGAAATCGAAACCAACAAGGGAGAGCCGGGAAAACAAGCTACACGAACGTACACAAAGCCAACCTCGAGTCATAACCTAGCATTTTTGATACGGGCTCGTTCGCCCGGGTGCGCACTCGCCCGAACGAGTCCACACGGGCGCCCTCAAATGACCCGACCGAAACGACCGAAACGAACCGACAAGGGAGAGCCAGGCAAATGAGCTACACGAACGTGCACAAAGCCAACCTCGGGTCACAACTTAGCATTTTTGATACGGTCTCGTTTGCCCCGGCGCGCCCTCGCCCGAACGAGTTCACACAGGCACCCTCAAATGACCCGCCCGAACAACCGAAACGAATCGACAAAGGAGAGTCAGGCAAAGGAGCTGCATGAACGTGCACAAAGCCAAGCTCGAGTCACAACTTAGCATTTCTGATACGGGCTCGTTCGCCCGGGCGCGCCCTCGCTTGAACGACCCGCCCGAACGAGTTCACAAGGGCGCCCTCAAATGACCCGCCCGAACGACCGAAATGAACCGACAAGCAAGAGTCGGGCAAACGAGCTGCACGAACGTGCACAAAGCCAACCTCGGGTCACAACTTAGAATTTTTGATACGGGCTCGTTCGCCCGGGCGCGCGCTCGCCCGAACGACCCACCCGAACGAGTTCACATGGGCGCCCTCAAACGACCAGCCCGAACGACCCGCCTGAACGAGTTCACACGGGTGCCTCAAACGACCTGCCCGAATGAGTTAACACGAGCACCCTCAAACGACCCGCCCAAACGACCCACCCGAACGAGTTCAAACGGGCGCCCTCAAACGACCCGTCCGAACGATTTTGCATGGGTGCCCGAAAGACCGAAACGAAGCGACAAGGGAGAGCAGGGCAAACGAGCTGCACGAATGTGCACAAAGCCAACCTCGTGTCACAACTTATAATTTTTGATACGGGCTCGTTCGCCCGGGCGCACCCTCGCACGAATGACCCACCCGAACGAGTTCACACGGGCGCCCTCAAACGACCCGCCCTAACGACCGAAACAAAGTGACAAGGGAGAGCCGGGCAAACGAGATGCACGAACGTGCACAAAGCCAACCTCGGGTCACAACTTAGCATTTTTGATACGAGCTCGTTCGCTCGGGCACGCCGTCGTCCGAACGACCCGCCTGAACGAGTTCACACGGGTTCCCTCAAACGACCCGCCCGAACGACCGAAACGAACCGACAAGGGAGAGTCGGGCAAACGCGCTGCACGAACGTGCACAAAGCCAACCTCGGGTCACAACTTAGCATTTTTCATACGGGCTCGTTCGCTCGGGCACGCCCTCGCCAAAACGACCCGCCCGAACGAGTTCACACGTGTGCCCTCAAACGACCCACCCGAACGAATTCACACGGGCGCCCTCAAACGACCCGCCCGACCGATTTTGCATGGGTGCCCAAACGACCGAAACGAAGCGACAAGGGAGAGTCGGGCAAACGAGCTGCAAGAACGTGCACAAAGCCAACCTCGGGTCAAACCTTAGCATTTTTTATACAGGCTCGTTCACCCGGGCGGGCCCTCGCCCGAACGTCCCGCCCGAATGGGTTCACACGGGCGCCCTCAAATGACCCTCCCGAACGAGTTCCCACGGGCGCCCTCAAACGAGCCGCCCGAACGACCGAAACGAACCGACAAGGGAGAGCCGGGCGCGCCCTCTCCCGAACGACCCGCCCGAACGAGTTCACATGGGCGCCCTCAATCGACCCGCCCGAACGAGTTCACACGGGCGCCCTCAAACGACCCGCCCGAACGACCGAACGAACCGACAAGGGAGAGCTGGGCAAACGAGCTGCACGAATGTGCACAAAGCCAACCTCGGGTCACAACTTAGCATTTTTGATACGGGCTCATTCGCTAGGGCACGCCCTCGCTCGAACGACCCGCCCGAACGAGTTCACATGGGCGCCCTCAAACGACCCGCTCGAACGACCCGCCCAAACGAGTTCACACGGGCGCCCTCAAACGACCCGCCCGAACGACTAAAATGAACTGACAAGGGACAGCTGGGCAAGTGAGCTGCACGAACGTGCACAAAGCCAACCTCGGGTCATAACTTAGCATTTTTTATACGGTCTTGTTCGCCCGGGCGCGCCCTCGCCCGAACGACCCACCCGAACAAGTTCACACGGGCGCCCTCAAACGACCCGCTCGAACGACCAACCCGAACAAGTTCACACGGGCGCCCTCAAATGACCCGCCCGAACGAGTTCACACGGGTGCCCTCAAACGACCCGCCCAAACGATTTTGAATGGGTGCCCGAACGATCAAAACGAACCGACAAGGGAGTGCCGGGCAAACGAGTTGCACGAACGTGCACAAAGCCAACCTTGGGTCACAACTTAGCATTTTTGATACGGGCTCGTTCGCCCGGCCGCGCCCTCGCCCGAACGACCTCACACGGGCGCCCTCAAACGACCCGACCGAACGACCGAAACGAACCGGCAAGGGAGAGTCAGGCAAACGAGCTGCACGAACGTGCACAAAGCCAACCTCGGGTCACAACTTAGCATTTTTTATACGGGTTTGTTGACCCGGGCGCGCCCTCGCCCGAACGACCCGCCCGAACGTGTTCACAGAGGCGCCCTCGAACGACCCGCCCGAACGACCGAAACGAAGAGACAAGGGAGAACCAGGAAAACGAGCTGCACAAACATGCACAAAGCCAACCTCGGGTCACAACTTATCATTTTTGATACGGGCTTGTTCGCCCGAGTGCGCCCTCGCCTGAACGACCCGCCTAAACGAGTTCACACGGGCGCCCTCAAACGACCCGCCCGAACGACCGAAACGAACCGACAAGGGAGAGCCGGGAAAATGAGTTGCACGAACATGCCCAAAGCCAACCTCGGGTCACAACTTAGCATTTTTGATACGGGCTCGTTCGCCCGAGCGCGCCCTCGCCCGAACGACCCGCCCGAACGAGTTCACACGGGCGCCCTGAAACGACCCGCTCGAACGACCGAAACGAACCGACAAGGGAGAGCCGGGCAAACGAGCTGCACGAACATGCACAAAGCCAACCTCGGGTCACAACTTAGCATTTTTGATACGGGCTCGTTCGCCCGGCCGCGCCCTCGCCCGAACGAGTTCACACGAGCGCCCTCAAACAACCCGCCCGAACGACCAAAACGAACCGACAAGTGAGAGCCGGGCAAAAGAGCTGCACGAATGTGCACAAAGCCAACCTCGGGTCACAACTTAGCATTTTTTATACGGGCTCGCTCGACCGGGCGCACCCTCGCCCGAACGACCCGACCGAACGAGTTCACACGGGCGCCCTCAAACGACCCGCCCGAATGACCGAAACGAACCGGCAAGGGAGAGCCAGGCAAACGAGCTGCACAAACGTGCACAAAGCCAACCTCGGGTCATAACTTAGCAGATTTTATATGGGTTTGTTCACCCGGGCGCGCCCTCGCCCGAACGAGTTCACACAGGGGCCCTCGAACGACCCGCCCGAACGACCGAAACGAAGAGACAAGGGAGAACCAGGCAAACAAGCTGCACGATCATGCACAAAGCCAACCTCGGGTCACAACTTAGCATTTTTGATACGGGCTCGTTCGCCCGGGCGCGCCCTCGCCCGAACGACCCGCCCGAATGAGTTCACACGGGCACCCTGAAACGACCCGCTCGAACGATCGAAACGAACCGACAAGGGAGAGCCAAGCAAACGAGCTGCACGAACATGCCCAAATCCAACCTCAGGTCACAACTTATCATTTTTGATATGGGCTCGTTCGCCCGGGCGCGCCCTCGCCCGAACAAGTTCACACGGGCGCCCTCAAATGACTCGCCCGAACGACCGAAACGAACCGACAAAGGTGAGCCGGGAAAACAAGCTGCGCGAACGTGCACAAAGCCAACCTCGAGTCACAACTTAGCATTTCTGATACGGGCTCGTTCGCTGGGCGCGCCCTCACCCGAACGACCCACCCGAACGAGTTCACACGGGCGCCCTCAAATGACCCGCCCAAACGACCGAAACGAACCGACAAGGGAGAGACGGGCAAACGAGCTGCACGAACGTGCACAAAGCCAACCTCGGGTCACAACTTATCATTTTTGATACGGGCTCGTTCGCCCGGGCGCGCCATCGCCCGAACGACCTGCCTGAACGAGTTCACACGGGCGCCCTCAAACTTCTCGCCCGAACAACCCACCCGAACGAGTTCACACGGGCGCCCTCAAACGACCCGCCTGAACGATTTTGCATGGGTGCCCAAACGACCGAAACGAAGCGAGAAGGGAGAGCTGGGCAAACGAGCTACACGAACGTGCACAAAGCCAACCTCGGGTCACAACTTAGCGTTTTTGATATGGGCTCATTCTCCCAGGCGCACCCTCGCCCGAACGAGTTCACACGGGCGCCCTCAAACGACCCGCTCGAACGATTTTGCATGGGCGCCCGAACAACCGAAACGAACCAACAAGGCAGAGCCGGGAAAATGAGCTACACGAACGTGCACAAAGCCAACCTCGGGTCACAACTTAGCAATTATGATACGGGCTCATTCGCCCGGGCGCGCCCTCGCCCGAACGACCCACCCAAACGAGTTCACAGAGCGCCCTCAAACGACCCGCCCGAACGACCGAAACGAACCGACAAGGGAGAGCCGGGCAAACGAGCTGCACGAATGTGGACAAAACCAACCTCGGGTCAGAACTTAGCATTTTTGATACGGGCTCATTCGCCCGGGCGCGCCCTCGCCCGAACGAGTTCGCCCGGGCGCGCCCTCGCCTGAACGTCCCTCTCGAAAGAGTTCACACGGGCGCCCTCAAACGACCCGCCCGAACGAGTTCACGTGGGCGCCTCAAACGACCCGCCCGAACGACCCACCCCAACGAGTTCACATGGGCTCCCTCAAACGACCCGCTCGAACGATTTTGCATGGGGTCTCGAACGACCGAAACGAAGCGACAAGGGACAGTCGGGCAAACGAGCTACACGAACGGTGAACAAAGCATTTCTGATAGGGGCTCATTCGCCCGGGCGCGCCCTCACCCGAACGACCCGCCCGAACGAGTTCACATGGTCGTCCTCAAACGACTCGCCCGAACGATCGAAAGGAACTGACAAGGGAGAGCCGGGCAAACGAGCTGCACGAACGTGCAGAAAGCCAACCTCGGGTCACAACTTAGCATTTTTGATACGGGCTCGTTTGCCCGGGCGCGCCCTCGCCCGAACGACCCGCCCGAACGAGTTCACATGGGCGCCCTCAATCGACCCGCCCGAACGAGTTCACACGGGCGCCCTCAAACGACCCACCCGAACGACCGAACGAACCGACAAGGGAGAGCTGGGCAAACGAGCTGCACGAACGTGCACAAAGCCAACCTCGGGTCACAACTTAGAATTTTTGATACAGGCTCGTTCGCCCGAGCGCGCCCTCGCTCGAACGACCCGCCCGAACGAGTTCACACTGGCGCCCTCAAACGACCCGCCCGAACGACTAAAACGAACCGACAAGGGACAGCTGGGAAAACGAGCTGCACGAACGTGCACAAAGCCAACCTCGGGTTCACACGGGCACCCTCAAACGACCCACCCGAACGAGTTCACAAGTGTGCCTCAAACGACCCGCCCGAGCGACCCGCCCAAACGAGTTCACACGGGCGCCCTCAAACGACCCGCTCGAACGACCCACCCGAACGAGTTCACACGGGCGCCCTCAAATGACCCGCCCGAACGAGTTCACACGGGCGCCCTCAAACGACCCACCCGAACGATTTTGCATGATTGCCCGAACGATCGAAACGAACCGACAAGGGAGAGTCGGGCAAATGAGCTGCACGAACGTGCACAAAGCCAACCTCGGGTCACAAATTAGCATTTTCGATACGGGCTCGTTCGCCCGGCCGCGCCCTCGCCCGAACGACCCGCCCGAACGAGTTCACACGGGCGCCCTCAAACGACCCGCCCGAACGACCGAAACGAACCGACAAGTGAGAGCCGGGAAAACGAGCTACACGAATGTGCACAAAGCCAACCTTGGGTCACAACTTAGCATTTTTTATACGGGCTCGTTCGACCGGGCGCACCCTCGCCCGAACGAGTTCACACTGGTGCCCTCAAACGACCCGCCCGAACAACCGAAACGAACCGGAAAGGGAGAGCCAGGCAAACGAGCTGCACGAACGTGCACAAAGCCAACCTCGGGTCACAACTTAGCATTTTTGATATGGGCTCGTTCACCCGGGCACGCCCTCGCCTGAACGACCTGCCTGAACGAGTTCACACGGGCGCCCTCAAACGACCCGCCCGAACAACCGAAACGAACCGACAAGGGAGAGCCGGGAAAATGAGCTGCACGAACATGCCCAAAGCCAACCTCGGGTCACAACTTAGCATTTTTGATAAGAGCTCGTTCTCCCTAAAACGACCCGCTCGAACGACCGAAACAAACCGACAAGGGAGAGCCGGGCAAACGAGCTGCACGACCGTGCACAAAGCCAACCTCGGGTCACAACTTATCATTTTTTATACAGGCTCGTTCTCCCGGGCGCGCCCTCGACCGAACGACCCGCCCGAACGCGTTCACACGGGCGCCTCAAACAACCCGCCCGAACGAGTTCACACGGGCGCCCTCAAACGACCCGCCCAAACGACCGACCCCAACGAGTTCACACGGGCGCCCTCAAACGATCCGCCCGAACGATTTTGCATGGGTGCCCGAACGACTGAAACGAAGCGACAAGGGAGAGTCCGGCAAACGAGCTGCACGAACGTGCACAAAGCTAACCTCGGGTCACAACTTAGCATTTATGATATAGGCTCGTTCGCCTGGGTGCGCCCTCGCCCGAACGACTCGCCCGAATGAGTTCAGACAGGCAATCAAACGACCCGCCGGAACGACCGAAAGGAACCGACAATGGAGAGCCGGGCAAACGAGCTGCACAAACGTGGACAAAGCCAATCTCGGGTCACAACTTAGCATTTTTGATACGGGCTCATTCGCCCGGGCGCGCCCTCGCCTGAACATCCCGCCCGAACGACTTCACACGGGCGCCCTCAAACGACCCGCCCGAACGAGTTCACACGAGCGCCTCAAACGACCCGCCTGAACGAGTTCACACGGGTGACCTCAAACGACCCGCCTGAACGAGTTCACACGGGCGCCCTCAAACGACCCGCCCGAACGATTTTGCATGGGTGCCCGAACGACCGAAACAAAAAGACAAGGCAGAGTCGGGCAAACGAGCTGCACGAACGTGCACAAAGGCAACCTCGGGTCACAACTTAGCATTTTTGATATGGGCTCGATCGCACGGGCGCGCCGTCGCCCGACCGACCCGCCCGAACGAGTTCACACGGGCGCCCTCAATCGACCCGTACGAACGACCGAACGAACCGACAAGGGAGAGCCGGGCAAATGAGCTGCACGAACGTGCACAAAGCCAACCTCGGGTTACAACTTAGCATTTTTGATACGGGCTCGTTCGCCCGGGCGCGCCCTCGCCCGAACGAGTTCACACGGGCGCCCTCAAACGACCCGCCCGAACGACCGAAACGAACCGACAAGGGAGAGCACGACAAACAAGCTGCACGAACGTGCACAAAGCCAACATCGGGTCACAACTTAGCATTTTTGATACGGGATCGTTCGCCCAGGCGTGCCCTCGCCCGAACGACCCGCCCGAACGAGTTCACACGGGCGCCCTCAAAAGACACGCCCGAACGACCGAAACGAACCGACAAGGGAGATCCGGGAAAACGAGCTGCACGAACATGCCCAAAGCCAACCTCGGGTCACAACTTAGTATTTCTGATACGGGCTCGTTCGCCCGGGCGAGCCCTCGGCCATACAAGTTCACACGGGAGCCCTTAAACGACCCGCCCGAATGACCGAAACGAACCGACAAGGGAGATCCGGGCAAACGAGCTACACGAACGTGCACAAAGCCAACCTCGGGTCACAACTTAGCATTTTTTATACGGGATCGTTCGCCCGGGCGCACCCTCGCCCGAACGAGTTCACACGGGCGCCCTCAAACCACCCGCCCGAAAGACCCGCCCGAACGAGTTCACACGGGCGCCTCAAACGACCCGCCCGAACGACCCACCAGAACGAGTTCACACGGGCAACCTCAAACGACCCGCCCAAACGACCCGCCCGAAATAGTTCACACGGGCGCCCTCAAACGACCCGCCTGAACGATTTTGCATGGGTGCCCAAACGACCGAAACGAAGCGACAAGGGGGAGTCGGGCAAACGAGCTGCACGAACGTGCACAAATCCAAACCTCGGGTCACAACTTAGCATTTTTCATACGGGCTCGTTCGCCCGGGCGTGCCCTCGCCCGAACGACCTGCCCGAACGAGTTCACACGGGCGCCCTCAATCGACCCGCCCGAACGAGTTCACATGGGCGCCCTCAAACGACCCGCCCGAACGACCGAACGAAGCGACAAGGGAGTGCCGGGAAAATGAGCTGCACGAACGTGCACAAAGCCAACCTCAGGTCACAACTTAGCATTTTTGATAAGGGCTCGTTCGCCCGGGCGCGCCCTGGCCCGAACGACCCACCCGAACGAGTTCACACGGGCGCCCTCAAACGACCCACCCGAACGACCGAAACGAACCGACAAGGGAGAGCCGAGCAAACGAGCTGCACGAACGTGCACAAAGCCAACCTCGGGTCATAACTTAGCATTTTTGATACGGGCTCGTTCGCCCGGGCGCGCCCTCGCCCGAACGACCCACCCGAACGAGTTCACACGGGCGCCCTCAAACGACCCGCCCGAACGAGTTCACAAGGGTGCCTCAAACGACCCGCCCGAGCGACCCGCCCGAACGAGTTCACACAGGCACCCTCAAACGACCCTCCTGATAGACCCGCCCGAACAAGTTCACACGGTCGCCCTCAAACGACCCACCCGAACAATTTTGCATGGGTGCCCGAACAACCGAAACGAAGCGACAAGAGAGAGATGGGCAAATGAGCAGCACGAACGTGCACAAAGCCAACCTTGGGTCACAACTTAGCATTTTTGATACGGGCTCGTTCACCCGGGCGCGCCCTCGCCCGAACGAGCTCACACGGGCGCCCTCAAACGACCCACCCGAATGACCGAAACGAACCGACAAGGGAGAGCCGGGCAAACGAGATGCACGAATGTGCACAAAGCCAACCTCAGGTCACAACTTAGCATTTTTTATACGGGCTCGTTCGCCCGGGCGCGCCCTCGCCCGAACGAGTTCACACGGGCGCCCTCAAACGACCCGCCCGAATGACCGAAACGAACCGACAAGGGAGAGCCAGGCAAACGAGCTGCACGAACGTGCACAAAGCCAACCTCGGGTCACAACTTAGCATTTTTGATACAGGCTCGTTCGCCCAGGCACGCCCTCGCCTGAACGAGTTCACACGGGCAGCCTCAAACGACCCGCCCGAACGATTGAAACGAACCGACAAGGGAGATCTGGGCAAACGAGCTGCACGAACGTGCATAAAGCCAACCTCGAGTCATAACTTAGCATTTTTGATACGGGCTCGTTCGCCCGGGCGCGCCCTCGTCCGAACGACGCTCGAACGAGTTCACACGGGCGCCCTCAAACGACCCGCCCGAACGAGTTCACACGGGCACCCTCAAACTACCCGCCCGAACGAGTTCACACGGGCGCCCTCAAACGACCTGCATGAACGATTTTGCATGGGTGCCCGAACGAACGAAACGAAGCGAAAAGGGAGAGCTAGGCAAACGAGCTCCACGAACGTGCACAAAGCCAACCTCGGGTCACAACTTAGCATTTTTGATACGGGCTCGTTCGCCCGGGCGCGCCCTCGCCCGAACGACCCGCCAGAACGAGTTCACATGGGCGCCCTCAAACGACCCGCCCGAACAAGTTCACACGGGTGCCCTCAAACGACTTGACTGAACGATTTTGCATGGGTGCCCAAACGAACGAAACGAAGCGACAAGGGAGAGCTGGGCAAACGAGCTGCACAAACGTGCACAAAGCCAACCTCGGGTCACAACTTAGCATTTTTGATATGGGCTCATTCGCTCGGGCGCGCCCTCGCCCGAACGACCCGCCCGAACGAGTTCACACGGGCGCCCTCAATCGACCCGCTCGAATGACCGAAAGAACCGACAAGGGAGAGCCGGGCAAAAGAGCTGCACGAACGTGCACAAAGCCACCCTCGGGTTACAACTTAGCATTTTTGATACGGGCTCGTTCGCTCGGGTGCGCCCGAACAAGTTCACACGGGTGCCCTCAAACGACCCGCCCGAACGACCGAAACGAACCGACAAGGGAGAGCCGGGCAAACGAGCTGCACGAACGTTCACAAAGCCAAAATCGGGTCACAACTTAGCATTTTTGATACGGGCTCGTTCGCCCAGGCGCGCCCTCGCCCGAACGACCCACCCGAACGAGTTCACACGGGCGCCCTCAAACGACCCGCCCGAACGACCGAAACGAACCGACAAGGGAGATTCGGGCAAACGAGCTGCACAAACATGCCCAAAGCCAACCTCAGGTCACAACTTAGCATTTTTGATACGGGCTCGTTCGACCGGGCGTGCCCTCGCCCGAACGACCCACCCGAACGAGTTCACACGGGCGCCCTCAAACGACCCGCCCGAACAATTTTGCATGGCTGCCCGAACAACCGAAACAAACCAACAAGGGAGAGCCGGGCAAACAAGCTACACGAACGTACACAAAGCCAACCTCGGGTGACAACTTAGTATTTTTGATATGGGCTCGTTGGCCCGGGCGTGCCCTCGCCCATACGAGTTCACACGGGCGCCCTCAAACGACCCGCCCGAACGACCGAAACGAACCGACAAGGGAGAGCCGGGCAAACGAGCTACACAAACGTGCACAAAGCCAACCTCGGGTCACAACTTAGCATTTTTTATACGGGCTCGTTCGCCTGGGCGCGCCCTCGCCCGAACGACCTGCCCGAACGAGTTAACACGGGCGCCCTCAAACTTCCCGCCCGAACGAGTTCACACGGGTGCCCTCAAACGACCCGCCTGAACGATTTTGCATGGGTGCCCGAACGAGTGAAACGAAGCGAGAAGGGAGAGCTGGGCAAACGAGCTGCACGAACATGCACAAAGCCAACCTCGGGTCACAACTTAGCATTTTTGATATGGGCTCGTTCGCCCGGGTGCCCCCTCGCCCAAACGACCCGCCCGAACGAGTTCACACGGGCGCCCTCAAACGACCCGCTCGAAGGACCGAAACAAAGCGACAACGGAGAACCGGGCAAACGAGCTGCACGAACGTGCACAAAGCCAACCTAGGGTCACAACTTAGCATTTTTTATACGGGCTCGTTCCCCCAGGCGCGCCCTCGCCCGAACGACCCACCCGAACGAGTTCACATGGGCGCCATCAAACGACCAGCCCGAACGACCGAACATGCCCAAAGCCAACCTTGGGTCACAACTTGGCATTTTTGATACGGGCTCGTTCACCCGGGCGCGCCCTCGCCCGAACGACCCGCCCGAAAGAGTTCACACGGGCGCCCTCAAACGACCCGCCCGAACGATTTTGCATGGGCGCCCGAACAATCGAAACGAACCAACAAGGGAGAGCCAAGAAAACGAGCTACACGAACGTACACAAAGCCAACCTCGGGTCATAACCTAGCATTTTTGATACGGGCTCGTTCGCCCGGGTGCGCCCTTGCCCGAACGAGTCCACACGGGCGCCCTCAAACGACCTGACCGAACAACCGAAACGAACCGACAAGGGAGAGCCGGGCAAACGAGCTGCATGAAGGTGCACAAAGCCAACCTCGGGTCACAACTTAGCATTTTTGATACGGTCTCATTTGCCCGGGCGCGCCCTCGCCCGAACGAGTTCACACGGGCGCCCTCAAACGACCCGCCCAAACAACCGAAACGAATCGACAAAGGAGAGTCGGGCAAAGGAGCTGCAGGAACGTGCACAAAGCCAAGCTCGAGTCACAACTTAGCATTTCTGATACGGGCTCGTTCGCCCGGGCGCGCCCTCGCTCGAACGACCCGCCCGAACGAGTTCACACGGGCGCCCTCAAATGACTCGCCCGAATGACCGAAACGAACCGACAAGCAAGAGCCGGGCAAACGAGCTGCACGAACATGCACAAAGCCAACCTCGGGTCACAACTTAGAATTTTTGATACGGGCTCGTTCGCCCGGGCGCGCCCTCGCCCGAACGACCCACCCGAACGAGTTCACACGGGCGCCCTCAAACGACCAGCCCGAACGACCCGCCTGAACGAGTTCACACGGGCGCCTCAAACGACCCGCCCGAACGAGTTCACACGAGCACCCTCAAACGACCCGCCCAAACGACCCACCCGAACGAGTTCACACGGGCGCCCTCAAACGACCTGTCCGAACGATTTTGCATGGGTGCCCGAAAGACCGAAACGAAGCGACAAGGGAGAGCAGGGCAAACAAGCTGCACGAACGTGCACAAAGCCAACCTCGTGTCACAACTTAGAATTTTTGATACGGGCTCGTTCGCCCGGGCGCACCCTCGCCCGAATGACCCACCCGAACGAGTTCACACGGGCGCCCTCAAACGACCCGCCCTAACGACCGAAACAAAGCGACAAGGGAGAGCCGGGCAAACGAGCTGCACGAACGTGCACAAAGCCAACCTCGGGTCACAACTTAGCATTTTTGATACGAGCTCGTTCGCTCGGGCGCGCCCTCGTCCAAACGACCCGCCTGAACGAGTTCACACAGGTGCCCTCAAACGACCCGTCCGAACGACTCAAACGAACCGACAAGGGAGAGTCGGGCAAACGAGCTGCACGAACGTGCACAAAGCCAACCTCGGGTCACAACTTAGCATTTTTCATACGGGCTCGTTCGCCCGTGCCCGCCCTCGCCAGAACGACCCGCCCGAACGAGTTCACACGTGTGCCCTCAAACGACCCACCCGAACGAGTTCACACGGGTGCCCTCAAACGACCCGCCCGAACGATTTTGCATGGGTGCCCAAACGACCGAAACGAAGTGACAAGGAAGAGTCGGGCAAACGAGCTGCAAGAACGTGCACAAAGCCAACCTCGGGTCAAACCTTAGCATTTTTGATACAGGCTCGTTCGCCCGGGCAGGCCCTCGCCCGAACGTCTCGCCCGAATGGGTTCACACGGGCGCCCTCAAATGACCCTCCCGAACGAGTTCCCACGGGCGCCCTCAAACGAGCCGCCCGAACGACCGAAATGAACCGACAAGGGAGAGCCGGGCCTAGGTGCAACTGAAGCATGAATAAGTTGTAAAAAGGCTCATTAGACATTGAGATGATAATGAAACCCTATGAATGATGATAGACTCAGCTGAATGATGACATGGACCGACATTTGGGCAACTTTGAAAAGAGTGAAAGCAAACCCTAGACCTAATGCCTAGTGACCAAATTTTTCTTGAAGACTCACTGAAATGACAAAATTTGACCTTGACACTTCAAAATCACTTTGTAAGAGCATATTTGATCACTGGAGGAAGGCTGGAAAGACTGACACTAACAGCATGATCAGGGCCTACCCCTTCACTTGTGGGCGGAAGCATGCAATACAGCAGTTTATGTGCAGAACCGTTGTCCTCATAGGATACTTGACATGAGTACACCTGAGGAGACTTATTCTGGTAAGAAGCCTGATCTTTCTCATTTGAGGATTTTTGGTGCTAACATTTACATGCATGTGACGAAGGATTCCAGGAAGAAGTTGGAGCCGACCGCAGAGGTTGGGATATTTGTGGGGTACACTGATACGCCCCACAACTATCGTGTGTATTTGCCAGAGAGTGGTAAAACTGTTGTGCGACGGGATATAAAATTTCAGGAGGAGAAAGCCATGAAGTGTTTGCTTGAGAGGGAGCTACACTTGCATGCAGATGAGGAGCTATTAGTTCCTAAGGATGAGCTTCAGGACGTGGATCAGCCACAAGACGAGGTTCATGGAGTGGAAGAGACCACTCATGCAGCGCCAACCATCAGAGGGCGAAAGCGCTTGACAAAAGCTGAGCGACTGGCTCAAGATGCAGAGAAAGTTGTAGGACCACCTACAGCCCAACGCAGGCAGAGACAGTCACCTGATCGGTACACTGGATACATGGCTCTTATGAGCAAGTGTGTTGTGACTGAGCCATCCTATTTCGAGGAAGCTGTGGAGGATCCCACATGGGTAGACGCCATGGTGGAAGAGTATGATTCTATTGTCAGAAACAGTGCATGGGAGATTGTTCCTATACCGGAAGGGAAATCAGTGGTGGGTTCGAGATGGATCTACAAAGTTAAGCAGGCAACTGACGGGAGTGTGGAGAAGTACAAGGCAAGATTTGTTGCCCGAGGCTTTTCACAGATTGAGGGGATCGATTATGAGGAGACCTTTGCACCTGTCGCAAGGTATTCTTCCATACGGACGATTCTTGCTCTCTCAGCGCAGATGGGATGGCACATTCATCAGATGGATGTGAAGATTGCGTTCCTCAACGGAGTCATTGAGGAGGAGGTGTACATTGAGCAACCCAAAGGCTTTGAAGTCTTCAACAGCGAGTCGCATGTGTGTAGGCTCAAGAGAGCGTTGTATCGGTTGAAGCAAGCACCACGTGCTTGGTACACACGGATAGACAGCTATTTCACAGGACTTGGATTCTCCAAGAGCGAGGTGGATCCTAACCTATACCAGATTGTGGTGGAGGGTAAGTTGCTTATCATTGTACTGTATGTTGATGATTTGATTCGAACGGGTGATGAGCTGTTGATACTGTCATGCAAGAAGGATCTTGCTACAGAGTTTGAGATGAAGGATTTGGGCCTCCTTCACTATTTCCTGGGATTGGAAATATGGCAGCACAGTGGTGGACTGTTTGTTTCTCAAGGCAAGTATGCTCGGGAGATACTGGAGAAGTTCAACATGCATGGCTGCAAGCCTGTTGATACTCCTCTTCCCGGAGGTTGGAGGAAGGAGGATGCCACTTCGGGAGAAGAAGTGGATGCCACTGTTTATCGATAGTTGGTGGGGTTGCTGATGTATTTGGTCAATACACGACCTTATATATGCTATGCAGTTAACCAGCTTTCACAAGCTATGGTTAAGCCTACCAAGCTCTTCTGGAAGGCGGGCAAGCATGTATTGCGCTACTTGAGAGGCACATCGGGATATGGTTTGTGGTACAGACAAGAGGATGAGGTGAAGCTATGTGGCTTCATGGATGCAGATTGGGCAAGGAGCCCAACAGACAGAAAGAGCACATCAGGAGGGGTCTTCAGTATTGGATCAACAACAGTTTCTTGGTACAGCAGGAAACAAAGATCCGTGGCACTCAGTTCAGCGGAGGCCGAGTATATGGCAGCAAGTTTGGCTGCATGCGAGGCTATATGGATGAGGAAGATCCTAGTTGGTTTGTTCGGTTCTCATTTGGATCCTACTGTGATTTACTGTGATAACCAGAGTTGCATTAAACTCTCGGCTAATCCTGTATTTCATGATAGATCTAAACATATTGACATCAGGTACCATCATATCAGAGATTGTGTGCAGCGGAGGATCATGTTACTTTCGTACATTCCAACGGAGGATTAGGATGCTGATATTCTGACGAAGGCTCTCACCAGGAGCAAATTCGAGTACCACCGAGGCAGGATAAGGGTTGCTGATAATCCATATCTTGTCGAGAGGGAGTGTTGAGATTGCAACAAGATGATGGAGCTTAGTGAAAAGAGTCGCCTTCACTAAGTGGGCCCGCAGGCTATTTTTGGCGCAAGTCTATTTTTATACTATGTCTATTTTTAGACATATGGATCATGTCTATGGATTGCAGGTTGTTGTTTATGGATGATTGATCAAGTTGGAAAAAAAATAGATGGACTTCTATTTTTTATGAAAGTGTGAGTGATCACAGTGTGAGTGATCAAAGTCTATTTTTAGACTGGCTGTCAAAAATAGAAAAGTCAAATATTATTATCTCACAATAATATTTGGACTATAAACTTAATCTTATTCTCTTGGAGCACTTCAGTTTGAGCTACAGAGGTGGCACATGCAACTGTCAGAAGGAAATACGCTTTTCTTATGAGTCAGTTGAGTTGTTGCATGCATGACTTCAGTTAGAACTCAATCAGTTGAGTTTGGTGGAGTTGATTGTGGAGTTGATGGAGTTGTGTTCAGTTTAGCTTTGTTAAACTGGTTGTATTTAGTCTAACTGGCAAATAGACTAGAGATGAGTTGGGTGAATTAGTTATTAATTAATTCACAAGTTATTAACTCATAATACAACTAATGAATACATCAGTTAACTCAGTTGCATGTCAGTGCATGTTCAGTTCAACATGGACAGGTGGTAGAGAATCAGATTGCTATCAGTTGTGACTATAGTTGTGCACCAGATCTTGCACAATCAAGGGATTGAGTATGCCAATGAGTTTGCTCACGTATTTGCCCACATTATAGCTTGTGCTCACGTCCAACAAAGAGTGAGTGACTATTTTGCAGGTGAAAAACGAGTTTGGTGAGCCATTCTCATCAGTTCTTGAGCAGGTATTGAGCAGTGGAGGCAGGCAAGCAGTGGAAGAGATTTGGAGATCAGATCTGAGCTGTATTGTGTGTAACAGAGGTGGAGATACTTGTGAGAAGTATTATGCTGTGTAATGTTACATGACTCAATCATTAATATACAGATAGTTGGGGTTTTTAGCGAGATGCTTTCCCCGGGATACATACTGTGTTAATGTGTGAATGCTCTTGATGTTTTATTGTTATTAATGCTGCTATATTGATTATCAACGTAGAGGAGCTTATGTATTGTGTATGTTTTCTGCAATAGTACATGATCAGGATAATCTCCATTGAATATGTGTTAAATTAAAATTTCTACAATATATATATATATATATATATATATATATATATATATATATATATATATATATATATAATTACAAATTTTTATTTAAGTGATACAAATCAAATTGAATAGTGAAGACGAAAATTAGTTTAGGCATATTTGACATTGTTAACAACTTAAACTATTCCTGAAAACTTTTCAAAGTCATTTATTTGATTCCTACTTTTTTGATATTCTAGGTCGCAACAAGGTGTAAAAAGGTATCATTCTTTGAAATTTAACAATTGTTTTTTTGTGTTTTGAAATATGAAACTTAGAAAGCATAGGAAAAAGATCAAATCTCAAATGTTTAGCTCTTCCTCTTTCATGAATGTCCATTTTCCTCATAAATATTATTTCCAATGGTTGGTGAATGAAGTGGATCTTAATGCACCACAATGGAAGTTTTGAAGAAAATAAATGAAATCAAATTTGAAAATCAAAAACTTAAAAAAAAAACTCTCTAAGCTTGGTTTTGTTTTCCTATTCTATCCTACTCTATTTTGAAAAATAAAAGTGTTGACATTATGATGCTTGTGTTGTACTTGATGGAAACCCATGTGTAGCAGAACAACTCACTTGTATATGGTAACTAGATGAATCTACAAGAGAGATACCAAATGTGACAGAATGCATGGCAGTTGTGTTTACAGATGTGACAAAATGTAGGGTAGTTCAAAGGAATCATTTCAGAAGTAGTATGGAAAATCACATTATAACAAGTCTATTTAGAGGGAACAAAGTAATGGTACAAAAGAATAAGATGAAGGAACAAAGTACTACAAATCAGAATCAAGAAATTGAAGAAAGAGAATAGTTTAAGAAGTATACATTGGTTCACCTTGTCCAAGTAGTGTATACACGCGGGCTCACAGAACAGAAGGAGCGTATACGTATGCATGCACTTTCACAGAAGAAAAAGCATGTATGGGATGGAAGATCAAGGTTTTGGTCTGAGGTTTTGGTCCAAGGTTTTGGTCCGAGGTTTTGGTCCAAGGTATTGGTCCGAGGTATTGGTCCGAGGTTTTGGTCCAACGTATTGGTCCGAGGTTTTGGTCCAACGTATTGGTCTGAGGTTTTGGTCCAAGGTATTGGTCCGAGGTTTTGGTCTGAGGTATTGGTCCGAGGTCTTGGTCCGAGGTATTGAAAAATGATCTAAGTATATAAGGAGGATAAGTTCAAAGGGCTAATGGCACAAGTAATGAATATCTTATGAAGTTTTAGATCAAAAGCAAATATGCATGTTATGGATTTCTGATGCTTTGCTTGATGCCGACTAAGTATGCACCTGAATGTTTGATGATAGATGAGATATAATGATGGATCAGGATCATAATGACTTATCATTATGTGATCTGATAATGGATAGGCTATATCTGATTGCTAATACATGTTTTATCCTTTATATGTGATGATCTAGGTATGTCTGAAGTCGGGAATTACAATGAAGTTATAAGTAAGTATTTGCAGATCTATAAGCTGGTTCGCTTTGGTGAAGGTGCATATACATGATGGTTCGGCTCTTCCAAGTAGCGTATGCAAAAGAAAATCTTGATGTTCAGGGATGACTGATCTATCAGATCAGTGCTATTGTGTTGTTTGTCAATGATGTCTTCTTAGATCTGAAAGTAGAACTGAATGTATAAGGAAATTGGGTATGATTGATTGATTGATTGAGAAAGAAGGGTGATCATTGTTGCTATCTGTTTAGAACTGTGTAATTTGACAATAGATCTTTAGAATGTCACTAATCAATCAGCACAATGAAGGGGGGGCTCCGCCCCCCTTCTAACCCCCCGGTTAACTACGTGGGCTAGTCGTGGAAAGAATATAACACAACCCAAAATTCTCCCACTTGTTGTTTTCTTTCCACAGGGGGCCACAAGAGAGCTTAGTCATTTATCTAGCCCTGCAACGCCCATTGTTTCTCTACACCAAGAGAACTTCTCAGAGCTCACAAATTTTGTCAATGCATCTGCAGTATTCTTCAAAGTGTCCACCTTTACCAGCAACACCTTTTTGTCTTATATCATAATCCTCACAAAGTGATACTGAACATCAATGTGCTTTATATTTAAATGATATGCAGGGTTCTTTGCCAAGAAAATTGCACTTTGGCTATCACAGTCTATCCTTATAGCTCCCTGTACTAACCCCATACTTGAAAACAATATCTGCAACCAAACTGCTTCCTTGCTTGCATGAGTGGCTGCCATGTATTTTGCATCTATAGTTGATAGTGCCACTACAGATTGTTTCTTACTCATCCAACTGACTGCACCTCCAAATAGGTTAAACGCATACCAACTTGTAGATCTTCTCTGATCCAGATCTCCAGCCCAATCTGCATCAAAAAAGCCATGAATATCCAACACTCTGTCCAATCCTGGTCTTCCTTGGTAGCACAAACCATAATCACTAGTGCCACGCAAATACCTAAAAACCCGCTTCACTATTGTCTAGTGCTCCTTCCCTGGTTTTGACATAAACCTGTGCAATACTCCCACTGCATGTGCAATGTCTGGTCTAGTACAGACCATGGCATACATCAGGCTACCGACTGCACTTGCATATGGAACACGGTACTTGTCCTCTTCCTCTTCTTGTGTCTTGGTACACTGTTCAATAGATAACTTTACACCTACAGGAATAGGAACCTTCACCGGTTTACTATCCTGCATATTAAACCTCTATAATATTGTCTCGACATACTTCCTCTGGTTTAACCAAAGTTTCCTCTTTGTTCGATCTCTTTTAATTTCCATGCCCAAAATATAGTTTGCAGCACCAATATCTTTCATGTCGAATTTGGAGGACAAATGGGTCTTCAAATCCTAGATAATTTCTTTATCATTTCCAACCAACAACATATCATCCACATATAATACCAGATAAATAACATGGTCACCAATTAATTTAAAATACACACAGTGATATGCTTTGCTTCTAGTGAAGCCAAGACTACATATAAATGTATCAAATTTTTGATACCACATCATTGGTGATTGTTTTAACCCATACAGAGACTTCTTTAACTTGCATACCAATTCTTTCTTACCCTTCACCGCAAAGCCTTCAGGTTGCTTCATGTAGATTTCTCCAGATCCTCGTGAAGAAATGATGTCTTCACATCCATCTGTTCTACCTCAAAATCAAAAGCAGTAGCAACAAATAAAAGTAATCTAATAGAAGTTACCTTGGCAATAGGAGAAAAAATATCACCAAAATCAATTCCGGGCACCTGGGAATAACCTTTTGCTACCAACCGAGCTTTGTATTTCTCCACCTTTCCTTCTACATTTGTCTTCTTCTTGAACACACATTTTCTTCCAATGTGTTTCCTTCTAGCTAGCAACTCCACCAGATCCCAAGCCTCATTTTTGTGCAAAGATGCCATTTCATCAACCATGGCCTCTTTCCAGAGTTTTCCATCCTCTGAATATATTGCTTCCTTCACAGTTCTGGGATCATCATCAGTAATAGATAAAGAAAAATTTGAACAGAAAGCAGATGGATTATACCTTTCTGGCTGCCTTCTTTCTCGAACTGATCTTCTCACACCCGGAGTTTGTGGCTCTTCATCTTTTGATTCCTCCTCCGTTGTTGAGTATGATTCTTCCTCCTTTAGCTCAAACTCTATCTTCTCGGGTTTCTTTGGTTGGACTTCATGTTTAATAACATCTTTTACCTCTCTAAACACCACATCTCGATTGTACACAACCTTCCTTGTTACTGGGTTCCAAAGCTTATAACCCTTTAAACCATCCTTATACCCAATAAAGATGCACTTTTCAGATTTACTATCCAACTTGGTTCATTTCTCCTTTGGAACATGTACATATGCATCACATCCAAATACCCTCAGATGTGAAATAGAGGGTTTCTTACTAGTCCATACCTCTTGTGGAGTCTTATCCTCCAACGCCGATGAAGGTGATCTGTTGACGAGGTAACATGTTGTCTCCACTGCCTCTGCCCAGAATTCTTGTCCTAACATGGCACCACTGAGCATGCTTCTTGTCCTTTCCATCAACGTCTTGTTCATTCTTTCTATAACTCCATTTTTCTTAGGTGTTTATGGAGTAGTCTTCTGTCGTGCCATACCACACTTCTTACAGAATTCTTCAAATTCCTTACTGCAAAACTCTCCACCGTTATCTGTCCTCAGCACCTTTATCTTCTTCTCTGTCTGTTTTTCCACCAGAGCCTTAAATTCTTTAAACCTATCAAAGACTTCATATTTCTTCTTAAGGAAATATATCCATGTAGTCCTTGAGAAGTCATCTATAAAGTATACATAATACACATACTTACCCAGTGATGGAACCGTCACAGGTCCAAACACATAACTGTGCACAAGCTCTAATATATGTTTCGCCCTCTTACCACCAGAGGGGAAACTCATCCAATTCTGCTTCCCATATACACAATTTTCATAGAAATCAAAATCCAGAGAGCTATTACTCATACCTTATACCATACCTTTACCATGAAGTATTCGAAGGCCCTTCTCTCCAATATTTCCAAGCCTTTGATGCCACAGCATGGTCTTCTCTCCAAAGACCACTAGATTTTCTGCTCCACTTTCAGGAACCATTGAATTGTTGCACCAAACAACAATAGTGCTACCTTGTAGCTTGTACAAAGTTCCAATTCAAACTCCCCGCATCAATACAAGTGCCCCCTGAACCATCTTGTAGGTATCCTTCTCGAACACTGTTTTTACACCTGCATCATCCAACTTGCTTACAGAAATCAGATTTCTGGCTAATGCAGGAATATGCAGAACACCTGGAAGTGTTCTAACCCTTCCACCTTGCAACTTCAACTTTACTTTTCCGCGACCAATGATTATAGCCTTCCTGTCATCCCCCAAGAAGACATTACCACAATCATATTTCTCATACTCATAGAACCTCCCTCTATGGGGAGTGAAGTGAAAGGATGCACCTGAGTCAATCAACCATGCCTCATGATCTACATGTGTACTTGAAGAAGCCAAGTACACATCCCCACCTTCATCTGAGGTGGTTTTCGCCTCTACAGAAGGAGAATCATCAGATCCCTTTCCTTTGTCAGGATCTTTAGATTTACAGTCCCTTTTGTAGTGCCCTTCCTTTCCACATTTCCAACACACCACCTTTACAGGTTTTCCCGGAGATTTAGATCTCCCTCTAGATTTAGATCTCCCACTCGATGAATTATTTTTGTTTCTGTTTTGGGACCGTCCTTGTATAGACAAGGCATCACCATTCTGGCTCTCCATATTCTTCTGTCTCATCTCCTCCGTCAGCAAGGATGAGACTATTTCATCAAACTGCAAGGCAGTGGTATTGCTACCTATTGCAATAACCAGACTATCCCATGAATCTGGTAGAGAACACAAAAAACTGATGCACTTATCTTCATCTGAAATTTTAATATCAATAGATAATAACTGACTTACCACAATATCAAATGCATTTAGATGCTCTTTCACCGAGTCTCCATCTTTCATCCTCAGGTTATACAACTTTTTCCACAGGAACAGTTTGTTCACCAGAGACTTAGATTGGTACAAAGTCCCTAACTTGTCCCACAAATCCTTAGTTGTAGCTTCCCGTGATACATTCAACAATACTAAATCTAAGACACACAATCGTATTGTTCTCTTTGCCTTTCGGTCTAAATTCTTCCATTCTTCATTGGACACTCTCATTGGTTTAGTACTCAGATCTACTGCGATCCACTAATCTTTATCCACCAACAGATCCTCCATCTTGAGTTTCCAGAACTCAAAACTCTGACCATTAAAATTCTCGATCTCTATCTTTCCACTGCTCACCATCTTCTTTCACCACGAGAATCGATCTCGCAGATCTCCCACTGAACAGGGTCTACCACAGGCCCGAGCGAAACCCCTCAGCAACAAAGGCGTCCCTTGAAGCCAAAACAACTCTGATACTAAATGTTGGTTTTAACCCCGTACAGAAATTACCTGCATACGAATTATAAAACACAGAAAATAAACAATGCGAGAGCATAACACATAAAACACATATACATAGAGATTTTCGCTTGGATCCTAAAACCGAGACTACCAGCTTGATTTTTCATTATTTTCCCTTTCAATGTTACAATACATATTTATACATGTCGAAGCATCCAATACCATGGACCGAAAACCATCGCATCCAAAACCATGTGCGAAAGACATGCACAAAACCATAGGTAGGTCCGCCCAACCTAATATAGGGTCCAAAACCAAAATTTTCCGAGGCGCTGCCCCAGACCCCATAAAGTGGGGTTACTTGCACCCCTCAAACCCCCTGTGAATCCCCCCGCTATGCAATCGGTGCAACAAAGGGAGGGCTCCGCCCTTCTAACCCCCCGGTTAACTATGTGGGCTAGTCGTGGAAAGAATATAACACAACCCAACAATTTAATTAGAGAATTCAGCTTGTGCCTAGGGGAGCATGACCAATGTTCATATTTAGTTGTTCTGATATGGAAGTCTTCATTTTGGTCAGCCCTTTGCCCTTGATCTCAAAAGGAGAGAATATCTTGGTCCTCCCTTTGCCCTTGATGTCAAAGGGGGAGAGTATCTTGGTGTTGCATGATACATCTAATAGGTTCTACAACTTGAAGTAATCAACACCAATATGGTTGTCATCAAGTCCAAAGGGGGAGATTGTTGGCATTATGATGCATGTGTTGTACTTGATGGCAACCCACTTGTAGCAGAACAACTCACTTACATATGGTAACTAGATGAATCTACATAACTAGATGAATGTAAAGGAGATATATCAGATGTGACAGAATGCATGTCAGTTGTATTTACAGATGTGACAAAATGCAGAGCAGTTCAAAGGAATCACTTCAGAAGTAATATGGCAAATCACATTATAACAGGTCTATTCAGAGGGAACAAAGTAATGGTACAAAACAATAGGATGAAGGAACAAAGGACTAGAGATCAGAATCAAGATATTGAAGAAAGAGAATGGTTTAAGAAGTATACGTTGGTTCACCTTGTCCAAGTAGCGTATACACGCGGGCTCATGGAACAGAAGGAGTGTATGCGTATGCATGCACTTTCACCGAAGGAAAAGCATGTATGGGATGGAAAATCAAGGTTTTGGTCCGATGTATTGGTCCGAGGTATTTGTCCAAGGTTTTGGTCCGAGGTATTGATTCGTGGTTTTGGTCTGAGGTATTGATTCGTGGTTTTGGTCCGAGGTATTGGTCTGAGGTATTGGCCTAAGGTATTGGTTCGAGGTATTGAAAAAGGATCTAAGTATACAATGAGGAGAATTTCAAAGGGCTAAGGGCACAAGTAATGAATATCTTATGAAGTGTTAGAACAAAAGAAAATATGCATGTTATGGGTTTCTGATGCTTTGCTTGATCTAGACTAAGTATGAACCTAAGTATTTGATGATGGATGAGGTCTAATGATGGATCAGGATAATAATGACTTATCATTATCTGATCTGATAATCGATAGGCTAGATCTAATTGCTAACAAACATTTTAACCTTTATATGTGATGATCTAGGTATGTCTGAAGTCACGAATTGCAGCGAAGGTATAAGTAATTATTTTCATATCTATACACTAGTTCGCTTTGGTGAAGGTGCATATACACGCTAGTTCGACTCTTCCAAGTAGCATATGTAAAATAAAAACTTGATGTTAAGGGATGACTGATCTATCTGATCAGTGTTGTTGTTTTACTATTGTTTTTAAATGATGTCTTCTTAGATCTAAAAGTAGAACTGAATGTATAAGGAAATTGAGTCTGATTGATTGATTGATTGAGAAAGAAGGGTGATCCTTGTTGCTATCTATTAATAACTCTGTAATATGACAGTAGATCTTCAATGTCACTAATTGGTACAGTTTGTGGTTCATAGGTTTTATGATTCAGTATCTTTAGAGGTATACGTAGGTTGGGCTAAAGGAAGTAGCATATACACACAAGTTGGCTTCATTGAAAGAGCATATACATTCTAACACATGAATTTTGAGGTTACAGTTGGTTCTGGTTGATGATGCAGTGTTGTGGGTTCAGACCTATGTATTGGTTATAGTGATCTTTCCGTTCCAGTTGATTGGTTGAATTTGATTAAGTTTGAATGAATGGTTGATTCAGTTGTGTTAGAAGTTTAGTGATTGCTTGATTTAGTATGTCAAAGGTTCAGTGATTGTTTGATTCAGTATGTTAGAGGTCTAGTGATTGTTTGATTCAATATGTCAGAGGTTTCAATGATTGATTGATTTAGTTATGGTTTATTGAGAGATTGATGATTGGGTTTCAGTTATGTCAGAGATTGATGATTAAGTTTCAGTGATTGGTTGATGCAAATGTATTTGATGGATGTATTGCAGTGGTGATTGATTTTGAGCTTCAATGTTATTGATGGGTCTAGTGTGAAAATTTTATGAAATGTGGCCTACATATTGTGTTGTTGTGTACCAGGAGTATCCAGTATGAAAATTTATGAAACATGGTCGCCAGAGGATACTGAGGGTTGAAGCCTTCAGTAAGGAAGTCGAAGCTTTCTACTCTAAGTAGTAGTTGGTGATTTGATCAGGGGGTTGGAGCTCCCTTCCAATAGCAGCTAGAGAATGAGTGAAGGTTGTGTAGCCTTCTGTAGATCAGTGCCTACATACTAGTAAACATATCGGCTAGTACAAGAGCTAGGGGGTTATTGCTCCCTTCCAGTAGAAGCTAGAGAATGAGAGAAGGTTGTATCCTTCTGCAGGTGGGTGCCTGCACTAGTGCATGATTGTAAACATATTATTCTTTATATTAAAAGAAGATAGAGACAACAACAACAGGTGGTTTTTCTCCCGCATTGGGTTTCCACCTTAAATCTTGGTGTTCATGTGTGTTTCTTATGTGTGATGGTTTATTCTGTTATTACTATACATGGTTATTGTTTAATGTTTAATAAAGTACTGATGTATTGATTAAAGATCAACATATGATGAATTAACTAAATCATAAGTTCATTTGATATACGTTGATTGCCTTAAGAACAATTACGTGCACACGCGAGTTCCCTTCACTGAAGTAGTGTATATAAATCTGACTATGGAAATGAAAAAGTTATTGATTTGTAAATACTGATTCACCGCCCCGCCCTCTCAGTATTATTCCCAACAAAAATATTTTTTTTTAAGTGCAGGACTATTTCCAATGAATCCATTTATGGATCAAAATCTCTAGTATGTTTACATCCAATTTTTAAAAATATACCTCAATGTTTTCAAGGATATGAGAGATCAATTGCACATTTGGATTAAATGCTAGGATTTGTTGAAGAATGGAAAAATGTTGTGGCCTAGTCACCTTTTGAAACCAATCTTCAATGTAGTCCTCATTCTCTTGCCTCTCCTCCATATGCTTGAACATCACTCTCAATTTCCTACCCATAAATGGATTAGTTCAAAACTCTTATAGTGCAAAGATTGATTGAAATTTATGCATCCTATTTATCATGCTTTATGTATGCAGCTAAAAATGGGATTCAAATCTAACCCCTATGTACACTTCCCCATGTTACTGATATATTGTTGTCACCAAGTCATCCTTTCAACATGGGTTAGATTTTCCATGAATCAAACCAAAGAAAAATAATGGTATTGAATTAAATTCCTAATGCCTAATCCTTTAGCACCATACCCGACAATGGCACCAAAAAATGTTGAGAAATTCAATTTCTTAAATTGCTTTCATTAAATTATCGACCAGGGATACTCGTAAGCTTGTGATGATACTAGAAAAATATATGCTGGAGTAGGCAACTGACTCTAAGCTAAGCAAACTTGGCTGCTATAAGCAAGAAAAAACTAATCTCCCTTACATGAGGTCCTTCCATAATGTTTCACAAGACCTATCAATAATCAAAATTATCAAGTATTCCTAATGAAAACAATGAATCAAATAAACCTATAGAAATCATTAAGATGAGGTACATGACTTAGTTGTTGTAGGCAATAAAACACTAAGCTCCCTTACAGGAGGTCTCTTCATAATGTTTCACTTATAACCTAGAATATAAATCTAACCAATATTCACAACTATTTATAATGAAATAAAATGATTCCTTTATACATTTGGAGTGAGCTCAATTCTCCTAAGAGAAAAGTGACAAACTATTCCATAAATTCATACACTACATTAAAGCAACTTACATCTAAAACTATAGAATGGAAATTTATGTAAAAGGAAGCTTTATTCTATTCCATCATAAGTTGGTTACATGCTCCAAGATGCCTCCGTTTGGAATGGTGGAGACACTCCTATTTATACATAAACTTGAGATAACTAACAAACATTTGAGATCCACAAATCTCTCCTAAATCCACAAATGTCTCATCTGGTTACAACCATGTGCTAACACTTAGCAAGTAAAATCTCTACAAATCCTCTCACAAATATCTAATATCTTTGATAAGAAATTATCAAAACTTCCATGACTCTTCTCCATGAAGTATGCTTGAAGGAATCTCCCAAATATTCATCAAATCTTCAAGGGATTGAAGAAGAAATTCGAATTTGAGGCTTGGTAGTCAAATATGACTTTGTTGAAGTCTTCAAAGACACCTACAAATATCATGAAAATCATCCCACTTTCATATATAAGTGAAAATATGTTTTGTTTTCAATATTTAAATCATAAATTCACTCAAAAACACTAAAATAGATGCATTGGAAAATAATAAGTCTAGACCTGATGTAATCATGAAAATAGTTTAATGTAAGGGTATGGGAAAGAGAAATATGGTTTAAAAGTGAAGTGAAAGTGAAGTGAACAGTTGGTAAAAATATGGTATTTGGGAGACCCAATAATGGGAGAACCCATCAAATGGTGTGAATGGCCCAAGTGAATAGTTTATGTGGCCCTCTGAAAGAAATATTGCTTCGAAAATGTCTTCAAGCCCACTACTGCAAATGCCCCCAAAGATCCTACCAAAAATATTTTGTGGAAAACCCCCAGCTCTTGCTCCAAAGATGTAATCCAATACAACTCATCAAAGGCTTGCACAATCCCTCCCCAAGAGAACACGCACTACAAATATGTAGAACTCGGCCCCCACAAACTCCCTTGTCTTTCACCTGCAATATCCTCTAATATTGCAGCTCCAAATCATAGGAATAAGTCCCTCGACTCTCACTCCCAAATTACTAAAGCAACCCAACTAACAATCCAATTTGCACTGCCCCTACGCCTAGGTAATGCACACTACTGACTCATAATACAAAAGATGATACTTTGTGGAAGCCCTGAAATAGAATCCCCAAACTTCCATCTAGTGATACACTTGAAGTTCTCTGAAACTAGTTTGGAATATTGACTGAGATTCCTTGTGCTCAACAACACTCTGGACATTGTGCTAAACAAATCCAATATAGGTTAATTTATAAAATATGATGGTCAAAAGGTAATATAAAGTGCTCCCTCCTTGCCTTTAAATAATCTTGGCCTGATACTCTCACCTTGGTGGCCCCCACTTTTCCTCGAACTCACACTCCCTCTCTAATGGTGTGCATTACCTCCTCAGTGGCCCCCATTATACCTCCAATTCGTACTCCCTCTCTAATAATGTGCATTGTCTCCTTGGAGGCCCCCACTTTGCTTCCTAAAATCACACTCCCCTATCTAGTGGTGCACATGGCTTCCTTGTGGCCCCCGCTAACCTCCTCATATCATAAATACAAAAATGGGGACATTACAGTCCTCCCTCCCCAAAATTACTTGTCCTCAAGAAATGCTTGAACAAGCATTCTCTCTATTTTCCAACCCAAACTACCACTACAAGCAATACTGGGGTCCAAAATCTGCCACTGAGTCACCCCAGATCTGTGTGCTAGCCTTTCAAAAAGGAATCCCTCAATACTAGTGTTGGAGAGGTAAATCCCCTCTACGGATAGAGGCGATCCCTACTAGCCCAGCAGGGGTCTAGCAACAATCAATCAATGCTGCCATGCATGTTCCTAATTACCATTAAACAAGAGGTCAAGAGCACCTACTTGGATTCCAGCGCTATTGTTTGACGAAGAGATGCTGCCTTCGCTCCTTCGCTTCAGCTGGTCACGATCCCTCGCGATCTCCGCGAACAGACACCTGCACACACGAAGGGGAAACAAACACAAGCGTGAAATCTAATAAAAGCAACCATACATTGGTCAGAAAATATGTAATTCACATTTAACCATTGCATAGACAAATGAGAATGGAACAATAATAGCAGTCATCTATTATTAATCAGAATAGAGAAGAGTACAACCAAATGTTCTGACGTCGGTAACCTTCTCAGGAGGGGCCGGTCAGCATGTATCTCAAGCATTCACCTTTGAGGATGATTCTCCCAAGACAAACAACTCTCTCTCACACACAAGCAACACAAAACAACCTTCCCTAAGCAATCAATCACTTCCACACCTGGCACACCAAATACCTATAGTAGCAGCAATCTGAGCACTATAAGCTCTATACAATCCAAGCTATGTCTAACTAGCTGCTCATGGTAATGGTGGAAGTATATATAGGAGAAGGAGCCTCCTAAAAGGGTGGAAGGATGAGCTTAGCTTCAAGGGAAGTGGTTGCAAAGGGTTGAACAGACATGCCATAGAAGGGAGTCGACATTCACAAAGCTAACAACCAAGCCTGGAGTTATCTGGAAGGCTGGTTGTTTGAACAAATTCGCCCAAACTGGATCAGCGTGGATTATGAGGCAACTGTCGCGCTGTCGCCGCGCCTCAATAACTGGGACAGTCATGTCAGCGCGGAAGTACACGGGAAAGGCGCGCTGTCGACCAGCGCGGAAAAGTGATGTCCTTCCGCGCTGGCAGCGCACGGAATACACTGTGGGGCGGCAGTCATCGCGGTTATTTAGGTAACAGACGCGCTGATGAACAAAACTTTAGAAAAATGGGTTTTTGGGCCAGTTCAGAAAGCATGAACTTAGTGATTGGCACAGCAGGGTGACTGATAGGAAGGCAGTGACAAATTACTGTGTAACAGATGCCCCCTAAAGCATGAAGACCGAGAGAGTGGGAGGGGTGAAATGCTTTACAACACACTCCGAACTGGAACACCACTAGGAAGGACCGAAAATCTCTGACAATCAAGTACATGCAGTCTAGGCATGGGCGCAGCCATCCAAAAAGACATGCGAAAAGGTCTGTGGAATGGACGCAGCCACCCAGCTGAAGAGACCAAAGTAATGACAAGGTATGGTCGCAGCCATCCATGAAGACTCAGGTATGGGCGCAGCCATCCATCAATGAGTCATGTAATGATTATCCACAAATCGCAACCTGGACTATACCAGACAGGGATCCAGGGTCTTGCGCTCCGTCTCGTCCGAACAAAGTAGAAGTCCAAGCATGTGAATACATGAGTTGAAGTCGAACATGCATGAACATCGTCTGATTACCAGTCAATGATGAAAACTGTTAACAGACGCGAGAGGAACCACCAATAATGACAATGGCCCTCAAGGCACTATAGGTACAATCCGCGGCATGTGAATCAATGAGCTGGTGTCGAACACCCACGGAATCATTCGATCAGAGGCCAATGATGTAAACCTCATGTCGAACACGAAGAACCTGCCGTTAGGGCATGCAGGCTCTAAGGCACCTGAAGGGAGTCTCTAAGTCACCTTCCTGGATAATGAGCTGAAGTCGACAGGAAGTGACCTTGATCGAAGGTGGGCCATAATGATTCCCACATCATCGACGCGAGACAGAGGAAAAACGATTTGTGTGAGATAGCAGATGAGGTTGTATTATTGCAGAGGTCAACTTCTCTTGAACATATCGGCGGCACTGTAGCGGGTTTGGCAGTATTTGACATCAAATGAGCAGAGGGTATAGTGATGATGGCAATGAGCAGATGAGAGGTCGAATAGGATAACCCAAACCCACGGAGGCCAGTGAAAAACAAGATGATATGGTCCCACCCAGACACAAAGCAGAAGAGTGCCATGTTCAAGAGCGACATACTGCCGACACGACTATGATTTCAGTTCCATTTTCCCCACCATTTCTGGCAGGTACCCCGGTTATTTTTGGATGACAAGCTTGACGGGGATAGCATATGCTTGAAGAGTGTCATTTCGACAAGGTCCGATGTCATCAAGTGTTTAACGAGTCTGACAAAGGAAAAACTCGGCGTCTTTTCTTGTTTAGAGAGTCTGAAAAGACAGCAGAAAAGGAGACTCCAGGGGGTCCTTTTTCGTACAGTTGTGTCTCTCGAGCCTGAAAAAGTATAAAACAATGCTCGAAAGAACCGCCCGACCATTACGATCGAGGAGTACTTTTCGTAAATAGTGCTTTCGACCCGAAAAAGTAAAAAAGCGGCCGTAAACACGTCGTTTTAGAGCCGATATCGAGTGCGAAATGACAAACACCCAGCAATCTTTTTAGTTCAACGGTCGAAAAAGAGCTTAAAATGACCGCCTTTTGTTCCCTTTAACGAGCTGAAAGGAGACCTCCATTTTTATTCTCTTTAACGAGTCAAAAAGGGAAAAATACTCGGCAATCTTTTCATATTTTACGAGTCAGAAAAGAGCTTAAAGGTGACTCGTCCTAGAGGAACGAGTGGTATAAAAGGGTAGCAACTAGTTCCGGTAATGGTGGAACTGCTCAAAACATGTAATGGTCAAGAGGCTGGCTAATAAAACCACTCATCGCTGCGGTTCCTCAGGAAAGGATAAACAACCAAGTGAGAGCATATGATTGGCCAAAGAGATGGTAGCAATGGAATGAAACAACCAAGGCTCATCTAGCAGAATTCAGCGGATAAAAATGGCAATCACGAGATGTAAATCGGGTATGGGTTCATTTTTACACAAGCTTGAACCATGGAGAACTTTGCTTGGACTCGGTTTCATGTTTACACAAGCTTGAAACGAAAAACTATGCTTGTTATAAATTCGCATGCCCCCAACATAATAACGCAAATCGAGGTACATGCCCCCCAAGCGTCATTGCATTCAACAAAGTGGATGGAATGAAGGTTCACTCTCGAGATCGATGAAAGACTCGACTTGTATTTTACGAGATCTTAATCAAAAGACTCGATTTGGAAAGGGAGGTGTTTCATTTTTTAATGAGGTTGACACAGTAAAAGAACTATCCTCATAACCCTTGTTTCATTTTTTAACGAGCTTGACACAAAACAAGGAACTATGCTCCGCTGAGACCCAATTTCATTTTTTAGGGAGCTTGACATAGGAAAGTGAACTATGCTCTGACCAAACCTAGTTTCATTTTTTAAGGAGCTTGACATAGGAAAGTGAACTATGCTCCGACCAAACCTAGTTTCATTTTTTAAGGAGCTTGACATAGGAAAGGAACTATGCTCCACCAAACCTAGTTTCATTTTTTAAGGAGCTTGACATAGGAAAGGAACTATGCTCCACCTGAACTTCATCATAATGAACAAGAAGTCGGGGCTTCCAAGAGTGCCGCGTCGGATGGAAGGCCAACATCGTGGAAGTCAGGGCCCAATGCCCCCAGGACGCTATGCAGGACGGCGGCATCGCTGGATCCAGACATAGGAGAGGTGGCCACGTAGTTGATCTGGGGTGAGACGGATGCAACTGGTGGATGAAAACCAGGAGGGAAGGACAACTGTGCCGGAGGGGCTTGTGGATGAACGAACGATAATTGATCTATCGTCACTATTCTTCCATCGTGTGGAAAGCAAACCACACGGAAAAGTGAAGAAACAAGGGCTCCCATGGCATACACATAATCACGACCAAGGAGAAGACTGAAGTCCGAAGAACCTTGGGTAACCGAGACATCTATATAGACAGTCTTGCCTCCCAAAGTATTAGGGAACTTTGGAAGGATCCCTAATGGTTGACTCGTTCCTCCGTCAAAAGCGATGAGATTCGGTGCGATAGGTACAAGCGATGGGGAACCCAAAGCCTGCCAAGTAGTAACGGGCATAAGACTAACCGATGCTCCTTCATCCAACACAGTGCCAGGCAGCGCCATATTGCAGGCATAGGCGGTGACCCAGAAAGGCACATGGGATGGAAGGGGAGGGGTAGTCAAACGACTCCAGTCGAAGGAAATGACTGAACTACTTGGTGGGGGAATCATATGATTTCCCCCCTGCTCTGAAGGAACCGAATCAGGAGTCTCCGAAGCTGCCGGAATGGGAGAGTCATTTCCAGGTTCAGGAGACTCTGAGGAGACGAGAAGAACATGGGAATTTTGCTCTTCCGAAACAGAGTGGTCGACAGGAGGTGAACTCAAATCGACACCCTTTCCGACCAATGGCTGGTCTGGAACAGGCTGGGCAGAGCCAGGTTCAGGAAGAGGGGCCTAGACAAGAGAAGAATGTGAATCAATCTCATTGTCAGGAGGCGGATGATCTGCAACTGCAGAAAGACGCTGATATCCAACGGGAAGTTGGGGTGAGGGAGCTGGGAGACTTTCCAACACAGCGGAGGCTTTATCCATGAGCAGACAAAGGTGAAGGGAATGACTACCTTCGCAAAGTCGACAGGGGAATCGAAGATTCCCTTTCTCCTTACCATTCCCAACTGATGAGGTAGCATCGCCATGATCATCAGTGGATGATGAAAGGCGGGCCGGATCGTGAGACCAAACTTCTAATACCCTGGGAATGCCAGGACAATCACGAAGCAGATGGTCCCCCTTGCATAATCGACAAGGAAACTTGACCTTCCGCGAGGGAGCAGAAGGTGACCCAACTTCAGGTATACTAGAGTGGATAGCTGGACTTGAGGGGGGGACTGTGTGTGTAAGCTCTCCCTTAGGAGACTTCTTCTTCATGGTCTTCTTCTTCTTCTTCTTAGCCACCTGGTTATGTGAATCGAGACTTTCACCAGGCGAAGTATAAGAGGATGACGTAGAAGTAGGTGTCGAAGGGGAGAGATCCACCTTAGGATCAACATGATGTTGTGCAGGTGGAGGGACTGATGGACTAACAGCCGATACGGTAGGGACCAAAGAGGTTGAAAACAACCACACAGGCAACCCGACAATTAACCCTGGCAGGGACAACGTTGCCATATACGGAGCACCAACATTCCCAAGGGGAGGGAAGTGACCTGGATTCCCATCAGGCGGGGAACCTGGGTTAGTGAACCCCGGAAAAGTTGCCATTGCGAACAGAAAGAAACCTACTCAAGCTAACGCACACAAGATCTAACCAGGTGATGTTATCGCGGCCGAATAAATTTTTAAGACACAGGAACCAAACCTGACCTTTTCATGTTTCAAGAGTCGAGAAAAGGACGAAAAGATGACTCCAGTCTCCTTTGAATGTTTAATCAGCATGAAGTGACAAGACGCTCACTTACACCTTTTCATTTAGGGAGTCCGAAAAGGATCAAAAGTGACTGCTCTGGAGATTCTAGGTAAAAGGTGTGCCAGACTTTTCGCAAAACCACAGAATACTTTTTAGGGTACGGGTGGTCAATCTTCGTGAATGCTGTGTTCACTGCATTGTGAATCGTAAGGCGGTAGACTCGGCTTCCTACGGATCAAGGATAAAAGCCTAGTGGGGTCTCCCTATATACGCGACGGTACGTGGGAGCACAGTCCATGTTAGACCACTATCGAGTCACAGAAGGAGGAATCACCCAACCGTAATGTGAAACAATAGTGACTATGTTTAAAGACGCCGGAACACGTCTCTAACCTAGACCTCTAGACGTTTGCGTTTAGTTCCAATGCGTTTTTCGATTCATTCGGTTCATTTTATAGTTGATCTTGAGATTAAGTTTTGATTTCAGGTCCTATCATATGTTCTCTCACAATTACCTAGATGCAAACTACATGCCAAAGAGAATCATTTTGTTCGATGAATTCTAGCTATGGAAGGGTAAAGAGATTTCAATCAAACAAAACGAACACAATCGATCAAACAGCCTAATGCAACTAAAAGCGAGGAAAGGAAACTTTTTCTTTTGAAAATGCAAATCAATGAAACATTCTTTTCCTTTTCAATTTTTCAAAGCAAAGCCACTAGTTTGATTTTCTTTCAGTGACACAAAGCATCTAAAATAATTTGGAGGAACTAGAACACCAAGCAAAATGCAATTGCCTAATGAAAGCACACAAAGTTCCCAAAACACTCAACAAAAATTTCCAAATCGACGAGAAAATCAAGTTCCGCACGAGCTATGTGATCTAAGCTCGGCAAGACAAGCAAGGATTGAAACAAGGGGGGAAGCGAGAAACTGCACGGAAACACAAACAAAGACACTCCAACAATCACTGAACAAGTGCACTCAACAAATCTGAAGTTGGCTGGTCAAACGAGAAAACAAAATCCCTACGGAAGGCTTGACACACACACGACCACTAGATACCCTAGGGCTAGAGTGCAGAATCAACAGAAAAGGGCAAACACCCGAAGGATGAGAGTTACAACCAGTCAATTAGAGACTCAAAACCATTCAGCAATCGAAAAAGTGACGGTGTAAACACAAACCAAGCAGCAAAAGCAAAAGGGAAGGTATTCGCAAAACCAAAAACTAAGCAAAAACGGAACCCTATGGATCCAGACTCCGCAATCAAGCAGTTCAGAGTTCAGACAGTGAAAAGCAAGTCACAAAACAGGTGGAGAGAAGAAGGGATAGTCAAAGCAAGAGGTTCAGGAGGCTAATTTGGTCAAAAATGAACTTTACAGGACCAGCGCGGGTAGCCTTCAGCAACTCGGCGCTGACAGGAGGAGGCCTGTAGCAACTTTGCGACGTCAGCGCGAAAGGACAAAGATAAAGCGCGCTGTCTCAGAAAAACGAGGTCAGCGCGGAAAGAAACCACACAGACGCGATGACACAGATCACAAAGAAGCGGGGTCGCGATGCCAGAGCGGAAGGACACGAATAAAGCGCGTTGTCTCTAAAAATGAGGTCAGCGCGACTGTTAGACGTAAAGGTGCGATGAAAAGGATACCAAAGGAACAGGGGCGCGATGTCGGCGCGACTGTTCTGAATTAAACCGCGCTGAGGATGAAAAACAAGCAAAGCCAAAGCAAAAACTTCCCAAACCAAAGGCAAGAGCCTTCTAACAATCAAGACACTTCCCAGATGTACCCAGAAAGTTTATAAGCAGAGAGACAATCCCAGAATCTCGGAGAAAAAAAAAAACCAATCAAAGTCAAACACAAAAGTGGACTCAAGAGACAAAAAGGTTGGGTTCCCCAGTGGAGTCGCCAAATTGTTGGAGAGGTAAATCCCCTCTACGGATAGAGGCGATCCCTACTAGCCCAGCAGGGGTCTAGCAACAATCAATCAATGCTACCATGCATGTTCCTAATTACCATTAAACAAGAGGTCAAGAGCACCTACTTGGATTCCAGCGCTATTGTTTGACGAAGAGATGTTGCCTTCGCTCCTTCGCTTCAGCTGGTCACGATCCCTCGCGATCTCCGCAAACAGACACCTGCACACACGAAGGGGAAACAAACACAAGCGTGAAATCTAATAAAAGCAACCATACATCGGTCAGAAAAGATGTAATTCACATTTAACCATTGCATAGACAAATGAGAATGGAACAATAATAGCAGTCATCTATTATTAATCAGAATAGAGAAGAGTACAACCAAATGTTCTGACGTCGGTAACCTTCTCAGGAGGGGCCGGTCAACATGTATCTCAAGCATTCACCTTTGAGGATGATTCTCCCAAGACAAACAACTCTCTCTCACACACAAGCAACACAAAACAACCTTCCCTAAGCAATCAATCACTTCCACACCTGGCACACCAAATACCTATAGTAGCAGCAATCTGAGCACTATAAGCTCTATACAATCCAAGCTATGTCTAACTAGCTGCTCATGGTAATGGTGGAAGTATATATAGGAGAAGGAGCCTCCTAAAAGGGTGGAAGGATGAGCTTAGCTTCAAGGGAAGTGGTTGCAAAGGGTCGAACAGACATGCCATAGAAGGGAGTCGACATTCACAAAGCTAACAACCAAGCCTGGAGTTATCTGGAAGGCTGGTTGTTTGAACAAATTCGCCCAAACTGGATCAGCGCGGATTATGAGGCAACTGTCGTGCTGTCGCCGCGCCTCAATAACTGGGACAGTCATGTCAGCACGGAAGTACACGGGAAAGGCGCGCTGTCGACCAGCGCGGAAAAGTGATGTCCTTCCGCGCTGGCAGTGCACGGAATACATTATGGGGCGGCAGTCATCGTGGTTATTTAGGTAACAGACGCGCTGATGAACAAAACTTTAGAAAAATGGGTTTTTGGGCCAGTTCAGAAAGCATGAACTTAGTGATTGGCACAGCAGGGTGACTGACAGGAAGGCAGTGACAAATTACTGTGTAACAACTAGGATTCCAACTCATCCTGCTCGACGTGAAGCACCCCTTTCTCCACAAATAATCCAAAAATTTATGGGCGTGATAGAACTCCCACATATGGTCGACATGAAGAGTACCTAGATATTACCAAACCCCTGTCAACCACATGGGAAATTGTCCTGCCAAGAAATTGATCCTAGGATCCTCAAGAGTGAACTTCTGAAGGTACAAATCAAGTCTCATAGAATAGATCCCTTGTCCCTTTGAGCCAATCACATCCATCTCCTCCTGGTCATAAGGTCACCCATGTGAAGTGCTATGGCATCCCAACATGCCCTTGGGAAGTGTAATGCCTATTGCCAAATGTAGGCCCATTGGGAGATCTGGATGTCCTTTCTAGGTGGGAACCCTCTCTCCCTAATATGTGACCCAATTTTTATTCCCTATAGCTCCAAGGTCCCCTACTAATCTTGAAGTGAGACCACCACGGATGTTGCGTCAGTCTGGTCATAAATGCGACCCTCACGTGTAAAGTCATCCGTTTTGGTAATCCTTATTCATAACACCAATAAAGGGTAAGTATACTGCGTGGAAGTCTATCCTGCCAAGGCATCCCAGTAAGGCCATAATCTACCAATCCACATCTAGTCTCTGGCCAAAACAATAGTAGGGAAGGCCTTCCTCGATCCATAGCGATCATCTTAACAACCCTGACCATTCATCCCAACGAAGATGCGGTCTTGTCTTTATCATTCCCATGATCCTCCCAGAATAAGGTAGTCCACTAACCCAATGGATCCTTGGATCCCACATCCAGATTTTAAGTCCATCACTTCCAATTCCTACCACTTTCCACTATGTAGTGTGATGACTAGTGGAAACTCCATGCGTTGATCATCTTGCCATACTAGCCCAGTTCCCTAAGTCATTAGTGAATCATTAGTGGGTGAACCACTCTCCATAAAATTGAAACCCAACGGAAGACTTGCATGATCTTCTCCTATAGAAATAATCTCATCCATAAGGGTGGATGAACTACTAAGTCCTGAGATGCCTAGATACCGATCCAATCACATAAAGAATTTATGATGTTGACGTTTTGACTCTATAGTCATAATTGTCCTCCCATCACACTCATACTACCCCCTCCTCTCCTGTAACTCTCAACCATAATATAGGTAATGACCGAAGTTACGCGCAACCTGCGAGGACAAGTCAACAACGTTGAGTCTGCCACTCCATGACTTGCCTCGATCGCAAGCAACAATAGGGAACACTTGCCATGCCACAGGGCGAAAGTCTAAGTGAATTCCCATGTTTACAATAAATTTTCCCAGTAATATCACATTTGCAATTATTTGGTCGACATGTTTCAAACCACCAAATGTGGTTCATCATTAGGACTAAGATGGAGAGTTTGATCCAAGTCTGCAATTAAATAGTGTAGAGATGTAAAGAAAAAATAATTCCAAAAGTTAAATCATAACGGTGATAAAATGTATTAACAATATTTCAATTTATATTAAAAGTTTCTTAATGTAATGCCTATGAACTAATTAATTATTAAATTATTTTATAAAAATTAAAGAACTTTAATTAACATTATTATTAAAAGGATTATATATAATAAAAAATGAATAATTAAATTAAATAAAAAATAAGAACCAAAAATAAATTAAATAATAAAAAAACAAAATTAGAATTAATACCCAAAAACAAGGTAGAAGAAATTACAAGAAGTCAAGAAGGAACGCAATCAACAAGTAAGAGAAATAGTTAAATCAACACTTTAATAAAATGTGTTAATATTATTTCATTTTTTTATTACAAGTTTTTTTAATGTAATGTCTAGGAACCTACCCATTATTAAATTATTAATATAAATTAAAGAGTTTTAATTAAGAAATATATATATATATATATATATATATATATATATATATATAATTGAAAACAAAGTTAATAAGAGATAAAGAAAGGACCAAAAATAAATTTAATATTACAAAGAAAAAATTAAACATTAATAAAAATAGAAAGAGATAGAAGTTACTGCCAAGAAAAAGTCAAGGAACATAATCAATGCGCCAAGAACAATATGTTTTATAATACTAAGTACTCTGCGAAAAATCTTATTGGAGGATATTATTTGTGGCATTGAATATGGAATTAGGGGCTTACCAAATAGCAAGAAATATGTCATTAGGAAGGATTATGCGATTGTTCTTAGAAAAGATAAACCTCTTAAGAGAAACATTAGCAAGCCTGATTTCGAAGCTGTCAAGATTCTAAACAATATCCCTGACATTTTTATTCTCAAATATGATAAGGGTGGGGTGGTCGTTATCTTAGATAGGGAGGAATATCGTAGAAAAATGTTGGATCACCTATGCAATAGCGGTAGCTACAAAAAGAATAGTAAGAACCCCTTAAAAAAGTCTCGAAATTTATTGCTTTAGCTATAAAATTCAATAGCACATTGAACTCCATAAGCCATAAGATTATTGAGAGTGACCCTCTTACTCTAAGGATCTATGGGCTTCCCAAAATCCATAAGTATAGGCCCCCCTTAGATCCATTATTAATAGAATAGGTAGGCCAACTTATTTTCTAGAAAAGTATTTGGCTCAAAATCTCAAAACCCTTCTTGGCCTTATAGAATCCTTTCTTAAGGACTCTTCTTATTTTGTCAATGAGTTAAAGGGTATTAGGCCTGATCCCATTCTCCCTTTACACCAATATCCCTATCAATGAGTCTATAGAGGTGATAAATCACATTACTGATCCGAATACAACCAAGTTGGTTGAGATTTGCCTTACCTCAACCTTTTTCATCTTCGAAGGTGATTTGTATGAACAAACATGTGGATTTTCCATGGGTTCTCCACTATCCTTGGTCGTGGCTAAATTGTTCATAGAGTAATTTGAATCTAAGGCATGGATTTAGCTCAATTCCGACCGAAAGTTTGGAAGCGTTTCGTAGATGATACCTTCATCATTTGGCCTCATGGGCACGAAAAGTTAGATCTATTTTTTTAACATCTTGACAATCAATTTAACCACATCAAGTTTACAATTGAGCAAGAAGTCAATGGTATCCTTCCTTGGCATTCTTATCTCGAAGAAATATGATGGTTATTTATCTCACCTGATCTTTCATAAGAAGGCTCACAGAGATCAATATCTTCGTGCCAATTCCCATCATTATCTTGCTTAAAAGTTGGGAGTTCTCAACATTTTCGCTACTCATGCTTTAAGGGTTTTTTATGAAATTCACATCGATAATGAGAAAACCCATCTCCTTAAAGTGTTTGAAATAATGGATATAATAAGCATCAAGGTCTCAAGGCTTTCTTAAAGGCGAGCAGAGGTCCAAGGATAAAGAAATAGCCCAGAGATCTAGTCACCTGTGTTCATCTCCGCTTTATCTCGGGGACCACCAACAAGATTGTTTGGATCTTTAAGTAGCACAAAGTCCCTTCCACCTTTAGGCCCCTAAACACCATTCAAATCTCCCTAAGATCTATCAAATAGTCGATGGATCCTAAAAATTGAAATATTTTTATGTAATCTCATGTTCCTATGGGACCACCTATATTGTATAAATTGTCCACTCCATAAAACACAGGGTTCAGGAGCATGCAACTAACATCAATCATTGTAGGACTCGCTTCTCAGCCTTGGTAGAACATGATGAGAAGATAAAACACTACATTTGTATAGAAGAGTCCCAGGCCATTGCCAAGATTGATCATTTCCATCATTGGAAGTTTAGGGAGGCCATTGAAATTGAGAGAAGGTCTAATAAACTAAATAGAAATGATGGATGGAAAATTAGCAGTTATTGGATTCCTACCCTTTAGGGTCTTCATTTCTTCACTCTCCTTTCTTTTGTTTTGTTTTCTCCCTTCTTTTTGTTTTTGTTTATTTTCAATTAGATTCATCCTGCTTGTTATTTACACATTTTTCATATTTCATATAAATTCCTTATTAAATAGCTTATTATTATTAATATATAAAAAGATAAAAACAATACTAATTAATAATAGTACTTTTCCATTTTTATGTTCTTGTTACTAGTATTATTTCTCTTTATATATAGATTTACATTCATATATGTATATATGTCGATATATTAATATGCATATATATTAATTTATCTATTTAATATTGAGTACTTACTATTATAATACATATTGTTATTAACTCATATTTCATTGATTGTGCTCCTATACTTTTTATAATTTCTTCGATCTTGTTTTATTGTTATTATTCTTTATTTTATCCTTTCTAATATTTAATTTATTTTTGGTCCTTACCTTACTCTTTATTATTTTTTATTTTTCATTTTTCATTTTTATATATAATCCTTTTATTATTATTTCTTAATTAAAAAAAAATAATTTCTCCAAATGATTTAGTATTTAATAGGTCCCTAGTCGTTACATTAAAAAAACTTGCAATAAAAAATTAAAAAATGATTATTAATTCATTTTATTAATTTCATGATTTAATTGTTGTTCTTGACTCATTGATTGTGTTCCTTGAATTTTTTGGTAATTTCTTCTATCAGACCAGGAGTAACTCCACGAATGAATTGTTTTGCATTAAGGGGGAATATGAATATATAAAAGGAGAGGGAGACTATTGGGTTTCATCGCCCAATTTCTCTTTGTCTTCCAATTTCCTTTTATTTTTACTCTTTACAATATTTACATCAGTTTACCTAATCCCAAAGATTAGGTTTCAACATTCACCCCTTAATTTGAGGGATGTTGGTGAATCCAAGCATCATTCTAAATCTTTCAAACTTTTACCGCCCAATCACTTTGATGAAGATGTCTGAAATCTGCTCATTTGCGGAACAATGTCATAGGTGGATTGTTTTGGCCTCAACATGATGTCAAATCAGATGGTATTTTGTATTGATGTGCTTCATTCGATCATGGAACTTTGGGTTCTTGGCCAAATTTATTGTAGAAGTGTTATCAATCAAAAGAGGAGTTGAGTGCACTTGTTTCTCCTGAAAATATTCCTGAATTTTCCTAAGCCACACAATTTCCTTCATTGGTTCAGCTGATACCACATATTCTACTTCAGTTTTGGAATCTATTGGAACTTATTGTTTAGGTGACCTCTAGGGGATAGCTCCTGATCCAAGACTCATAACATATCTTGAAGTAGATACTTCAGTTTCTTTATCTCCATTAGAATCTGAATCAGAGTATCCAATCAAGATGAAGTCATCCACTTGTGTATTCTTGAGCCCAAAGTCTTGAGTTCCCTTCAAGTACTTTAAAACTCTTTTTGCAGCAGACCAATGACCCTCGCAAGGCTTTTGCATAAACCTGGAGAGGATTCCAAAACAAATGAAATGTCCAATCTAGTAGTACTCAGGTAGTTGAGACTTCCTAGGATTTGTCTATACTTCATTGCATCCTCAAATTCTTTTCCTTCAATGGATGTGAGATTTAATTTATGTTCCATTGGAGTAGTCAAAGGATTGCACTCAACCATGCCAAACCTGTTCAACAAATATCCAATGTACTTCTTCTAAGAGATGAATATAAACTTCAGATGTTGAGTTTCTTAAATACCAAGATAGTAGTGAAAATAGCCCAAACATGTCATTTAAAAACCTTTCCTCAGTTCTTTCTTTATGGGTGCAATGTAGCTCTCATTGTTCCGTGTCATCATAATATAATCTAAAGACACCACAAGATATACAATTGTTTTTCCAACTTTCTTGACAAACAAACTTGCATCATCAAGATCATAATGTTTGAAATTGATTTTTAGAAGATGCTCTGTTAACTTCTCGTACCAGGATCATGGTGCTTGCTTGAGGCAATACAAGGATTTTGCAAGATTACATACTTTGTGTTCCAGACCCGTCACAAAAATTCTTCTGATTGGGACATAAAAACATTCTCTTTCATATCTCCATTCAATAAAGCATCTTTTACATTCATTTCATGGACTTTCCAACCGTTTGGAGCTGCCGAGGTAGAGAGTGTTCGGATGGTAGCCCATTTTGTTGTGGGGGAAAAAGTCTCCTCATAGTCGACCCCTTCCTTCTATGCAAAACCTTTTTCCACAAGCCTGGATTTGTGCTTGTCAAGTGAGCCATATGATTTATACTTGTTCTTGAGGAACCACCTGCAGCCAATTGGTTTGGTTCCCAATGGAGGATCAACCATCTTCCAAGTGCCATTATTTATCAAAGAATCATATTCTTTCTGTATTGCTTCTTTCCATTCATCATGAGAGGCATCTTCTTTGAAGGAAGTTGGTTCGAAATCTGTAGACAAATTCAGTTCACACTCATAAGAAACATTCATATCAACAGATGAATCAAGATTTTCTACATCACCTTCATTCTATCTAGTTGAGCTTCTTGTTCCTGTATTTCCAACCTCATTGGGACGAACACTTTCAAGTGTGTTTTTCAGCGATTTTGGTGGACATTTATGAGATGGCTAGGGTTTCTCAGTTGATTGGGATGGGGTTAAATCAATTTTTAGTCTCCCAATTATGTTAATCACATAACTCAGAGTGTCATCAGTGGTTGGAGCTTCATGCAGGGGAGAGAGTTCTTCAGAAGAAGATTCCACATATTGATCCAGTATAGGGATCCCCCCTTCCAGATGTGGAATCTCATTTTCAAAATTTTGAAAATATTTTGCATGTCTGAATCTATCCAAGTGATTAAGTTGTCTCTTAACAACATCGATAGTCTTGGAAGATTCAATAAAGATCACATCTCTAGATACTATAAACTTTTTATTCACTTCATCATAGAGACAGTATGCTTTGGAAGTATTTGAGTACCCCAAGAAGATACATTTGTGACTCCTTGTTTCTTTGTTCCTTAGGTATCAAGGCATATTAGGTGGAACCAAAAACCTTGAAATGCCTCACCGAAGGAATGTGGCCATACCACATTTCATAGGGACTCTTTTTTTTTTATAACATTAGATGGACACCTATTCTTTATATACATAGCACATAGAACTGCATCATCCCAAAACATTAGTTTAACATTCTTGAAAAACATCATGGAACATACCATATTTAAGATTATCCTATTCATTTTTTCAACTACTCCATTCTGTTGGGGATTATAGGGCATAGTGTTTGATGTTTGGTCCCATGCTAGCGAACATAGTTTTCAAATTTGTTTGATGTGTATTGTTTTCCATTATCAGTATGAATAGAGCCAATATGAGATTTTGCATCATTTTCAATCCATGCATGAAAGTTCTTAAATGTTTCAAATGCTTCAGATTTGTTCAATAAATAAACCCTACACATTTTGGTGTGGTCATCAATAAATGACATCATATATTTATTACCATTTGCAAAAGGAACAGGCATTGGGCCACATAAGTCAGAATGAATGAGTTCAATTTTTCTATGTGCTCTAGAATGAGAATCATGAAAACAATGTTTGTTTTTCTTTCCTAAGATACAAGAATCACATTGCTTAAGTTTCCTAGGAACAGTTGGAAAACCAGTAACACCATTTTTCTTCAACAAACGAAGGTTGTCATAGTTTAAGTGTCCAAATATAGAATGCCATAAAAGACTTGATGGAAATGTACCTTCATCGTAATGAGAACTGTATGAAAAGTTAGGTGCACGAGCAGAGGTTCCTTACATCTTCAGAAGTATTTCTTCTTCTATCCCAGTCATGAAAAGTGAGTGATACAATACCTTTTTTACCTCAACATGGCCATCAAATATGTGAATTGAGTGTCCTTGCTGGTAGATGTGGACCAAAGAAAACAATTTTCTCCTCAAATCTGGGAGGTATAGAACATCATGTAGAAGAAAGTCTGGAAGACTAGGTAGTTTGAGCCTGATGGTGCCAAGCCCTGATGGCACCATGAGGGCTTCTTCAAAGAAATCTCTTATGAAATTCATGTGCCAAGTTGCTCCTGAATCAAGTAACCAAGAATCTTTGCTCCATTCACATATTTAATGGTGCCATCAAATATGTGAATGGAGTGTCCTTGCTGGCAGATGTGGACCAAAGACAATAAGTTTCTCCTCAGCTCCGAGAGGTATAGAAAATCATGTAGAAGAAAGTATGGAAGACAAGACAGTATGAGCCTGATGGTGCTAAGCCTAATGGCACTATCCGGGATTCTTCAAAGAAATATATTTTGAAAATCGTGTGGCAATTTACTCCTGAATCAAGAGGCCAAACATCTTTCCATGAAACAAGTGAAGCGTTTGATTAAGTCTTCAATTACTCCAATGTTGCAATGTGCCACAACATAATGAGTGGATTCAGGTGCTTTACCTTTCCCTTTGTTACCTGTTTTACCTTTTCCTTCATTTCTTTCCTGCTTGATTCTATCCCAAGGAAGATTACATGTGGAAACATCATGTCCATCTCTATTGCATCGCATACGATGAAGATCAAACCTTTCTCCTTGGAAATTCTTCCTTCCTCTTCCTCTTCCTCTTCAACCACCTCTTCCTCTAGAATAATCTTGTACCTGATTTTTCTCTTTTTGTGCAAGTCACACAACTTCTTCAGTACACTGAGGAGTTTTCTTCTTCCCAAAATCCTTCTCTCTCTCAGCGAACTTCTTCTCAAGGGAGTCAAAGGTAATCTCCTTAAGGTTGCTACTTGCTTGCAATGACTCAAGATAATGTAAATAGGTGGGATATATTGCCTTGACATAAGATATGAGAGGAATATCTATTTCAAAACCAATGGATTTTATGTCATGCATAATGGATCTTTCTTCTGATGCTAAGGAAAGAGGGTCATCATTTTTCAATTCAATATTGAAAAACTTAATCATCAATTGAACAACTTCAAGTTCATACAATTCCTTCAACTTATTTAAGGCTTCAAAGGAATTTGAAAATGGAGAAATATGGTGACTCACCTCTTCATTTACGGACGCTGCAATCAAGGCATAGGCCTTGTTGTTCTTGTTTTCCCAAATTGCAAGCTCCTTATCTGAAGTGGGATTTTCAGGTGCATTGTCTCCTTCTCCTTCACAAACACCTTTCCACAACTCATTAAAAATCAAGGTGTGTTTTATCTTCTGGGACCACTCATGATACTTCTCTTTTCCAGAGAGAACTACACCCACAATGGAGATGAGAGAATGCATCATATAGTCTAATCTGGCCTCAAAATTATAGTGGTTGCAACAAAAGGTTGATGTTTTTGCAATAAAGCTGACTGATTATGTCTTCAAAAAAAATCATCAATTAAAAATGCACTCTCTCAATATATACCATCCATATGGCATACCATAATACATACCATATACCATAAATACCATCACATTTTCATACCATACATATCATCACATACCATATGGCTTTCAAAAATAACACAATGCATTTTCAACTCACTTTCACATTCCATTATCATATTTTTCAACCCACTTTTATATACCATATATGCCTTCATAAATGTTTACGACCTTCAAATGTAAATCCATATAAATTTCAAGGGAGAGTTATTAACACCAAACAAACATTATACAACCTTAATTCACAGTGATTATAAACATAAACCAACAACTCCAAAAAAAACAATCATATGAGCACACTTTTTTTTTAACAGTCGACTCATATATGTTTTAATACACAAATATTCTCAGTTTTCGGCCATCAAAAGCTAGTTCAAATGCACAACATTCACATTTTTCAATGCAGCCCTTCAAAAAAAGTTTCAACGCAACATACCAGTAATTCAACACATTGGGTTACATGGACCAGTCAACGTGCACTTTGGTTTAGAAGTCCACACCACAGACCATACACAGTACCATTCGACGGACCACCAGTCGACGTATTATGCAGAGAATTTTCATGATGCACCAAGAATTTAACCATCCAACATACACTTCACTGTGCATTCCTCCAGCAATATGAAGAGAGAAGCATCACATGCCATTCAATGTATGGCGCTCAATGCAAACACATCAATCTATTGTCGAACCAATAAACAAACATCACATTTACACATAATTCAACAATGTGAAGGTCGTAGAGAGAAAGGGGGTCGAGTGTGGAGCAATGAAAGGAGAGGTTTTACAATAATGTGCTTACACAAAATAAGGGAATACAAAGAGGTAGAGATTTGACAGAGATTGACTAAGAAAGAAGACTGCAAAAAAGGCATAACATAGTGACAATTTAATGGCAGGAAACTGATAGGAGTTAAAACACAAAAGACTAATTTGGGAGCTAGCTTTGATACCATGTCGGACCAAGAGTAACTCCATGAATGACTTGTTTTGAATTAAGAGAGAATATGAATATATATAGGGAGACTATTGGGTTTCATCTCCCAATGTCTCTTCGTCTTCCAACTTCTTTTTATTTTTACTATTTACAATATTTACAGCAGTTTACCTAATCCCAAAGATTAGGTGTCAATAACTTCTACCTTATTTTATTTTTATTAATCTTTAATTTTTTCTTTGTAATATTTAATTAATTTTTGGTACTTTCCTTATCCCTTATTATTTTTTTTCATTTTTATATATAATATTTTATTGTTATTTCTTAATTAAAACTCTTTATTTTATATAAATAATTTAATAATTGATAGGTTCCTAGACATTACATTTAAAAACTTGTAATAAAAAAAGTAGTATTCGTTAAGTGTGACTTTTTGGAGTTTCTAATGGATCTCTGGCCAGAATCTGGAAAAAATATTTGTGGCCAAATCTTGATTTGTGTTCTTAAACTAGATTTTTGATTGCAAATATGGATTCACACCTTCAAAAATCCGAGGGGCGCTTCGATTGTGAAGAGTTCACCTGTCAAACTTGTGATTTCAATGAATCTTTGTTGGATTCTAGACAAATTAGATTAGAAAATAAATCGGAAAACTTTCCAAAAAGTCACACTTAAAACTACTTGATAAAAAACTTGAAATATTATTAATATATTTTATTAAACTTATGATTTAACTATTGCTCTTGACTTATTGATTGTGTTCCTTCTTGACTTGTAATTTCTTATGTCTTGTTTTATTGACATTATCCCTTATTTTATTATGTGTTATTTTATTTATTTTTGGTCCTTCCTTGTCCTTTATTTTATTTTATTTTCCATTTTTAATTATATATGTATTCCTTGTAATATCATTTCTTAATTAAAGCTATTTAATTTCTATAAAATAATTAAATAATTAATACGTTCATAGGCATTACATAATAAAACTTTTATTATAAATTTAAATGTTGTTAATACATTTTATTACGTTATGATTTAACCGTTAGAATTATTTTTTCTTTAAATCTCTACACTATTTAATTGGAGGCTTGGATCAGACTCACCATCTTAGTCCTGATGATGAATCACACTGGATGGTTTGAAACACATCGACCAAATATTTGTGAATGTGATTTTATCAACAAACAAACAAAAAAAAATTGTAAACAATACGAATCACAAAATCCTCAATTCAGAGACTTCCCCTATGTTAACGCAAGAATGCGTTATATCACTCTCTGCCATGACTTTTCTCATCACAAGGTAGAGTGATCCACCAATAAACTGGACCCCTAGATCTCGTAGCCGAATTTGCAACGACATAGTTCTAATAACTATTGGGATCCAGTTGTGCCTCATCTTTGATCCTTGCAGGTATAAACTCCATATTTCATGGATAAATCCATTGTATACTACATGGCCCTGCTCCTGCCTAATCACACGACAAACTCTACCATCCCGTCTCCTGATGATGCACCCAAAAAATTGCTAGGCTAACATCTCACCACTTCTCAATTGGGCCAACATTTCTATTATTTTCTCATTATTCTTGAGGATCTCATCCATTGTTCCTTGTGAAACTCCTACTTCCTTGAGTCACCATAATGCCTATAGTTCCACCAGTTACTGTGCATTCATGCCCCACTCTTCCATGATCTTGTTGACTTCCCCACAGTTGGCCAAGATCATGCTCTGATACCACTATAATATCCCTTTTTGGGAAAATGTAGTAAATAACATAGATGAATTTGAAACAACAAATAATAAAGAATAAACATCCAAACTAACACAACCAACAAATTAGATACACCTCATACACAACAATAACTCTGCAAATTTCCAGGTAGGGACACAATTGAAGTTCTTTGAAACTGGCTTGGAATCTCACCTAAAACTCCTTGTGCTTAATAGCACTCTGGCCCTTGTGCTAAAACATAATTTGAAGTGCTCCCTCTTTTCCTTTAAATAAGTTTGGCCCCATATGCTCTCCTTAGTGGCCCCAACTTTTCCTCCAACTCACACTCCCTCTCTAATGGTGCACATTGCCTCCTTGGTGTCCCCCACTTTGCCTCAAAATCACACTCCCTCTCTAATAATGCACATTGCCTCCTTGGTGGCCCCCACTTTGCTTCCAAAAATCCCACTTCCCTCTCTAGTGGTGCACATGGCCTCCTTGTGGCCCCCACTAACCTCCTCAAATTGTAAATAAAAAAATTTGGGACATGACAAAAAAGCTATGATTCTATTAACTATTGAGAGGGGAGGATTTTAAACATTCATTATGGAAGATATATTTTTCACAGCACTGCTCTATAGAGATTGAGTTGTTTGGTGAGAAGCATTTTTCTTTGGTGTTTTGATGAAATAAGACTTCTTGAGTTTTTCTCTTTTTTCTATGACAGGGAGACTAATAACCTATAGCTCGAGCTGTTTTTGAACTAGAAGCATTTGATACAAGTTGAGGATAATTTAAGGTTCTAGTAATATCACTTTGATAGAGATCCTTTCTTTCTTCACTGCTTTCATAATTCTTGCAATCCATGCATTTACAATTTTCTGAGCATAAAATATTTCCTTGGAAACATTAGCAATACTTCTTCCAACATCCCGATTTCTTGCAATGACGTCCTTTATTATGTTTACCTAGAAGAAGTTTATCTACCATATCTTCCCTTCTATTTCGAACAGGAGTTGGACTGTTTGCAATATTAGGCCGAAATGCATTAGGATTATGCTCAAGTATCACATCAACAACTTCTCTTCTCAGAGTTTCATGGTTTGCATTGTTATAAGAATTCACAGAAATACATCTATCACAGTATATCCCAGATGTGAAGAATTCACAATACAATTTTAGATAACGTGATTTTTTTTTTTATAAATGCACAGTCTTGATTTCTTTGGAGTCCCTTCCTTTGAATCAGTGGTTCTGAGAACGACCCTCTTGGATATTATTTCATTCTTTGATCGATGATTCACGCTACTTCATAGTGACATGTTTTCGCTACGACAACGACCCTCCAAAATTTTTTCCTATGTCAATTTTGGAGACTACGTCAATTTTCGTTTCAAGCCTCCTTGTGTCATCATGTTGTTTGAATTTCTATTTGTATGTTTTCTCCTAGTGTCGCATCTTCCTAGTCATGGTTTCCTAAGTGTCGTCACTTAACCATTAGAAGCGTTTGAGTTATTTAGTTCATGGTTAGGTGAAATCATCATTTATCTTGACTTAGAAGCTTGCCTTCTCGCCATGCACACACTCGAAAAACACTCAAAAGCACAAAAAAGTAAAACAAGAGTGAGAAAATCACTCACAAAGGAAAAATCACACTCCAAGTTGGTGAAGGCATGTGTTTGAGTTGATCGCACTCCTTTGGGTTGAAGAAGTGTGCCTTCCTTGAACGCACTCCTTCATGTTGAGCAAGTGCGCTTGCCTTGAGCACACTCCTTCATGTTGAAGACATGTGCTCTTTCTAGGTGCATGCATGAGCATCTTATTGCATGTGGGTGCACTCCTAAAAAATAGGAGCCCACTTAACTTCTCCTAACTAACCCTTTTATGCGATGACAAGTGACGATCATACATGGATTAGTTTTGAATGTAAACTCTTTTAAATAAACCCAGTTAATCATTCATTTGCATAATCATTCTCATCTGAGTTGGGCGCACAACTATGGATCAAGAAACTCTTCATCAACCAATGCTACAAGTAAGTCTTGCATGTTGAATCTTTTCATTGTCTTTCATTATTTCACTGTCGATCTTGCTTTTCTTGCTTTCATTTCTTCATTTTCCAATTTGTTTGTCGGAATTTATGCTCAACCTTCATTCTGTAAGTGTTAATATTTTCCTCAATCTTATCATTAAATCTTGTTGTTAAACTTGTTCCTAAGCTTCCAACAGGCAGAACTCACTTCTGGAGCTTGAAGCTCGATCAGTTTTGAAATATTGTGCTCATAATGATCAATTTTTCCTCTTGAGTGCACTTCGTCACCACGAAGAACGACACCCTCTCTTGAGCACATGAGCACACCATGAAGACTCAAAGCACTTTCCTTCATCCCTTAGGCATGCGCCAGTGCACCCTCCTTTCCTTTGAGCGCATGAGCACAACCTGAAGGCTTGAAGGCTTGACAACCCATTCCTTCGTCACTTCGGAGTGCACTAGTGCACCCTCCCTCTCTCCTTGAGTGCATGAATTTATTATGAAGGCCCGAAGGCCGAAAAACCTACTCCTTTGTCCCTTTGGAGTGCGCCAGTGTGCCTTTCTTGGATCTTTCCTCTTTCTTTTGTAGATGAGCAAACTAAAAAGCCATAAATGACCTCTTACACCCCTTCATAGTTTGAAAGTGTGCCCTCCTAGTTTGCATGCCTATTTTCTCATGCATGCAAGTTATTTTGTGTTTTCATTCATAGATTTTCATGTTCAATTACATGTGATGGATCTTTGTACATGATTTATAAGTATTGTTAAATAAGTAGGTTTCTTTAAGCTAATATTGTCATTATGAGTGTGCTTCCACAAACAGGTGTTTGTGCTACAAGTATTTTCACCCTATCTTCATCTGTTGGAGCCATGCCTCCCCGTAAAGTGGCCTCCAAAGAACTCTCAGAAGCAAGCACTGAGGAACCTGTCGAAGTTACAAAGCCAATCATTCCCATATGTAGACACACAGTGCTTCATTGATAAAAATATTGAGTTCATATGGGGCAAGATCAAGGACATGTTCATGCAGGACAAGTTTGTTGAGAACTTAGAAGATGTGCATGTGTATATTAATATCAAGAAGTCTAGGATGCATAGGATCACATGCAGATTCTCATTCATGCCATGTGCGGAGGTGATTAAATGGATCATTACACATGGATGACTCTTACCTTGTGCTTTGTAGTGAGAGTGGTAGTCATCTCACTACCTATTATGGTGAAGACATGCAGACATACTACAAGATGCTCAGGCCCACAAAATATGAAAATGATAACTTCTACATGAGATGGGTTGACCCTGACACAAGTGATGTCATCAAATCATGGTGTCGAGAGCCTGCTAAGTTTCACCATCACCCATCTAAATTCTATTCGACCAAGATTCTTAGAGAGGTATATTAGTACCTGATAGTTATGTTTTTTTGGTTGCATGGGTGCAAGAACGCTGAGGTGTTTGAGGAGAATTGGATATATATGATCAACATGGTAGTAACCCACATAAGAGCTTTCAATTGGGCAGATATATTTTCATATGAGTTGCAAAATCATGTGGGGCAGGAAAACCAGGCACCATAATTCTACATGTTTTCATTTCTCTTAGGTGGAATTTGTGCACAGCATGCGTTCCTAGGAATGAACTAGAACTAGACCCCTGAGGATAAGTTCTCGGTTTACATCCACTGTAGAGTGTTATAAGAATCAAACTTTAGAGGTGTATATGCCAAATTGGTTGAGCATGTCTTTGCAGTTATATTTCAAATGATATTCAAGATTGATCCTCCTTGCATGGCCAATTAGGTGAAGGAGTCACTCTGAGATATCACAGACTGGTTTTAGCTCCCAACGATACATAGATCAAATGTTTTGGTTTTTATATATCCCCTCATCTTATGTCGCGATATGTGACCGATAAGGTGATCATGCAAGAAGTAGAAAATCAATTGGACAAGGGATTGTCAGGAGTTCTTCATAAGAGGAAGAAACCCACTTGGCCCACATTCCCATTGAGGATCAGATTATATGAGTTAAAGAGCCATAAGGCGACAACAACAAAGATACAGGAGTTGGACTTCTTACACTTTGCCACTAAATCTTTCATGGATATGATGCTAAGAGAGTGTGCACGAAACATTGTGAAAGGATTAGTCACAATACAAGGTGCTCATCAATGTCCACAACAGAAGATGAGAAGATAAAGAACTGGTACAATGAAAACATGAAGGCACATCCAGGGATGGAGACTAGATCACCCCAAGATCCACCAACTCAAGACTTGCAGGTGCAGGAGGTGGAAGAGATAACCCCTCAAGCAAGGAAAGTAGCTCCTAAGAAGAGGATCAAGTATGACATGACAGGCGAGAGCAGCAAGAAATGGAAATTCGATCCTTTAAACACAAGATCTATTCAAGAAGAACTTGAGAAGAGGAAGCAGGATGAGTTTCTCCATAAGTAACAAGAAGAAGAAGAGGAGATGAGAAGAATAAAGGAAAAACAACAAAGGCAGTCCTAGGAGGAGAAAGCAACACATAGACTAGAGAAGAATTGACTCGGGAGATTGAAGAAGAAGAGTTAGAGCAAGAAGATACCATCCAACCCATGGAACCGGCCCACAAAGTCATGGATGTATGTAGTGTAATGTTTTATTAGCTTAAGAAGAGGATCGTGCAGTAAAGGCATAGATACTTCCCCAAGGATCATCAAAATCCAGTCTTAGTTTCTACCAAGAATGTGATAATCTCCAACACCAAAAGTAATCCCAGAGATATCATGGTGGAAAAAGTTGCATTCGCTACAACGACACAACATAATTGTGAATAATTGTTGAGTGAGAATGTTAGACTGAGAAGAGAACTTATTGCAGTAAAGCAACAAGTGAAACATCTTGTGATGGAAAATCTATTAGTTTTTGTAGCATCAGAGGTGTTCTAGTCTCGAAACTTTGTGGAGAGGCTAAAACACATGAGATCTCCATAACCCAAAAATTGTTTCTGGAAATTCCAGCTAGAAGTGTCTTAATTAGATTATTAGCCTATTTTTTAATGTTTCCTAAGTCTAAACTTAGGAAATTTGGTTAATTAATCAGAATTTATTGAGATAAGGTGAGAATAATTTAGAAATTCACGAGGATTTATTTTGATATGATCTTAGCCCTTGATTAAGTTTTAATCTTGGTTGTTGGAGCTCCAACAGAGGATTATAAAAATAATTCAATGGGTAGATGGAGAACACACTTGAGACGCTTGTGAGAACCATAGAGAGTTTGATTTCCTTGGAGAGTTTGATTTTCCAAAGGCAGTAGCCGGAAGAGTTCGAGCTTCAGAAGGAAGAAAAGACGGAGAGGGGAAGGGATAGTGAGGCAGGAGGAAATTTTTTCAACATTCGGAGAGTGCATTCCAGAGAGGTAGAAATAGCCACAGTGAGGTTGACGCAAGGGTTGTGCATAAGCCTATAAGAGGAAAATCAATTCTTCTAGGGAGAAACCGAGTTTCAGTTTCAGAGGCCAGAAATTCATTTTAGAGGCCAGGAGAGATGTTTTCCTAGTCAATAAAAGACTTGATGGCTTGAAGAGAAGTTGATTTAGGATGAGCATGGAAGGGACTGAGCTAGGGTGATGCAGGCCTGTGCAGAAGTAGTTTGGATGACTCACTTGGAGCTGCAGCCAAAGCCCGAATTTTCCTGTGGGGTGAGGAAACTTCCTCACTAGATTTTTGCTAGTATTTTTCTCTATAGTATTGCTAGATTTTGACTTTTAGTTGTACTCATATTTTCTCTCACTACTGCAAAATAATAAAACCCCTCAACTATTGCATCGATTTTCCCAAGTTGGGTTTTCCAAGGACATTTTTCCAAAAATAATTGTCTAAAATTTTATGTGTGCTCTAGATTTTCTCAATTTCTAATGTTATTGTTTTCCACAATTTTATTTGTGAAGGTTGCAGCGTGATTTGTTCAATGTTTGTCGCAACAGATAAATTATTAAATTAATTAACAATTAGAAGAATTAATTCCATCTGTTATAATAGGATTTCAATTGTGAAATTTTCACATGGTATCAAAGCAAGTTTGATAGATGGGAAGATTAGAGGCGGAAGAAGAAAATTTCGTTGTTTAGAAGGAGCAACAGGCCAAAATTTTCAAAGGTTGTGAAAATATTGAGCCAAGCAGATCAAATTGCTTGGGGAAGTTCGATTTTTCAGTGCAGGATTGGCAAAAAAAATTGGCTTTCCAGTTGATTGGTTCCAACAAGCAGTGGGAGTAGTAGCATCTCATATTTTCACCGAGAAGATTTCTTGTCTGGGCATAGATGGTTTTTGGCGGCAAATCACTATAGTATAATCCATGTCGGATGGAAGAGAAAATCGCACACATAAGGAAAATTTCTCAAAATGGATCTCGAGTTTTAGAGATATAATTTTTCCAGTTGCAGATTGGTAGTAGTTGTGAGAAACGTTCCTCACTCTAGAAGGGAGTGTGAGAAATAGATCCAGCATCCAAGCAGAGGGAAAGAGAGAGATTTCAACCATATTTTAGATTACCACAACTGGGCTCAAATATCAAGATAGATTGGATGGTGCCTCCAACTATTTCATTTGGAAGGCCATAATGGCCTTTCTCTTTGATGAGCATGGTCTGAAGACTTGTGCAGATAATGTGGTAGCAGTACCCCAAAATGTGGATCATTATAAAGAGTATAAAAAGGAAATGGCGAAGGCAAAGCGGATGATCTTGGATGGAGTTTGAGATCATATAGTCTCACATGTAGCTGGCAAGAATACAACCAAGGAAATGTGGGATGCTCTCTCCTCACTGTATCAGAATTCTTTTGAGCAACGGAAGATGTTTCTCCATGAGAAGTTGAGAAGCATTAGGATGCAGAAGGGTGAGGGAATATATATGTTCCTCACTATGATTGAGGAGGTTCAATATTAGCTATTAGTCATTGGGGAGGCGCCCCAACCCACAGAGCTTGTGAATGACACTAAAAAATGTCTCGGAGGATTAGAAAGTGTTTTGCCAAAGCATATTGGGAAAAGACACTTTTCCTAGATGGGACAGGATGTGGGCCGACCTACAAAAGGAGGAGTTGAGGTGAGCTCTAGTAAAGAGCACCATCAGTGGAAGCAGTAGCAAGGGAATGAAGATTGAGAAGGAAGAGGAGAATGTGGCCCTAACATCGAAGGGTCCCAGTCAGGGGCAGGGGGAGAAGAAGAAGAAGAAGGACCTGCCAAAGGTCAAGTGCTTCAGGTATGGTGAGTTGGGCCACTACATTACGCAGTGTCCTCTTAGGAAGAAGGACAGTACGAACAAGAAAGACTAGGCCACAATGTCAACTGAGATTGACAAGTTTTCCTTCGGGTTGGAGGAAGAGTTTGCGATGTTTGCAGCCATACCTCCAGGAGAGAGGTGGGGCGATATGGATTTGTAGCCACAAAGAGTTGCAGACATGGGCAAGGTCCATTGAGGAGTCCACCTCATGGATCATTACCTTGCTACAAGGGCCCACAATATTTAGTAGCAAGATAAATCAATGTCAGTGATGTAGTCAGATTCCAGAGTGACAGTTGCAGACTGGTAGTAGTCAAGAGTTGAGCAGCACAATGCAGAGTGGTATAGTGCAGAATCAACAACAGTGAATATTCCTTGGTGGACAATGCAGTGACTAGTAGCAGTCATAAATTAGGAGATAGATGCAGTAGACATCGAAAATTCAGTATTTTGGATGCTTCTCAGTTACATTTGTTACAGTTGCATCAACAACGAATGAGAGGGAGTTGCGGTGCAAATGCAAAGTTGGAAGCAGTATAGCAGGGTCAACAGTAACATATATGCAACATCAAAGTTTCACAGTGGTTGCTGGGTAGCGGTCAGACATCAACAATATGACAAAGGGGTGATACAGAGAGAGGGTGTTGTAGAAGCAGTGGTGCAATACTAGAACACCTTCCTCGCTAAGAGGGAGTGATGGTTTTTGTAGCATCAGAGGTCTTCTAGTCTCGAAACTTTATGGAGAGGCTAAAACACATTGACGCAGGCATTGAAGGTGAAGATGCACTGCATTGGGGACTTGCCAATTCGGGTCAAAGCCATATCCACTAATTTCATAGCTTGGCACACTTACATTACAATTGAGCTCCATGAAGAAGAAAATGACTTATCAATTTGATGATTCTTTATCCCATTATCAATTTTGTCTTGTATAGTCATAGTCTCATTTGTAATTTCTCATATGTAATAAATGATATGTAATGAAGTCCAAAGGACACATGTGGAATGTGAATAGCCACACATTGCAGTGTAATGACTTATGTATATAATATGAACAATCATAGAAGTCAAAGAGTCATGAGGAATCTCAAAGGTCATTGTTACTTGTTATAAATAGCTCCTCATAACTCAAGCAAATGGCTTGGATTATAGAGGTCTTGCCTTAGATTCTCTTATAATACATCGGAGATAGATCATTCTTTGGAGAAGAAAGTTGTGGCTTCATGTTCTGGTATTTGATACAATGTTTCATTTATGTAAAAATATATTTGGGATCTTGCACTCTTAGTCAAAAGCTCAATGAGCTGGAATTTCTTCATACATGTACCATAGATATAGTAGGACTATTATTGTTATGTTTATGGTATATTTCATTTTAATCTCATACTATGTTAATGAACTAATTCTTTGTTTAGCTATGGATATTATTGAATAAGTGTTGTTATGCTTTAACAATTGTTGTTTATCATGTGGACTAATATGCAGGTATTAAACAAGCCTTTCTCTTTCTTCTCGGGCCCCCCTTTAGGATAGTACTATTACTTTTCTAACCAATGGCTCATTTTCCCTACCAACTGTGGAAGTCTCCCATGTATGCCTTACATTGGGTGTCTCACAAAGCTCACATTCATGTTTCCCCAAAGAGGTGTTGTGCTCTATTGTGCTTGATCGTAACCAAGGAATATCTTTAAAACCTTTCTAATGGTGGTCGGACCGTATGACCAAATGGGACTCCTACACCAAAAGGTATGAGGTATAATTGGAACTTCACATCGGGGAGATCCCCTTACAATGTTGGCGGCATCCAACATCGTCAACATTTTTGGCACTAGAAGGACGTCTAGATGACCAGCTAAGCTTGCAAAGCCTATTTGAATCTCTTACCTTTAATGGCTTCATGCCATATCATAATCCAGAGGTATTTTTCCAAATCTTTAGATCTTTCAATCCCCACAGACTTTTAATATAACTTGACACATCTTAAATTCGATGGCAAGGGTAAAGTAATCATCCTTGATTACATGATTGAATTCGTTCAATTCTGTTTTTCAAGTGGTGTTTATTCAGAAATCCTTGTGTGGTTGTTTACCCTTACTTTGGATGGTCGTGCGAGGCAATGGTTCTATTCTCTACCCATTGCTTCTCTTTCATCTTTCGAGTAATTGGTTAATGAACTTCAGTGCATTTTCGACAATTATGAACATTAAGAATCCTCAATGAAATCGATCAACTTAGAATGGAACCGAATGAATATCTTGAACATTTTTTTTATTGAGTCCTTCATCTTTGTTGTGAATTTCCAAATGAGAATATGGACTGGAAATTATTGGATGACAATTTTGGTTTCTTAGCCTGGATGTCAAGAAAATATTTTGAATATGTTTCATTATGTCCTCCCGATCCAAAAGAGTTTCAACATCCTGAGGAAGAATCAGACCTGCCTTTTGTTCCATTTCCTCCTCCTTTTGATGTTTAGTGTTTCTAACCTCAAGCGATCATTCAACCAGAAGATCAGTTCGTTGATGAAGAATTGATTTTTCTTTCACATGTTTCCCCTAATGGTGATTCATCTGACCTTATCAATCAATTATCTTCTATTATTTATATTCCACCAGTCAAACTTTGACCTGTTAATCAAATTGAACCCTTAGATGATCATGACATGATGATTTCCTTTCCTCTGAATTATACAGTGATGATTGTTCAAGTAATATGGATGAATCTTTGTTCTTACATGAAGATCTAGATTTGCAGCAATTTCAAATGGAGTCTGATATGATCATCGAAGATTTTATTTCAGTTATACCTCCTTTTGATCAAGAAGATGACATGCTTATCATTGAAGATTTTTGCAGTAATCTTGAAAATATATCTTCTTTTGAATCTCATGATTTAAATAATGAATCTTGTTTTGATAAGTTGTTAACCGTGTTTTCTCGTAACTCAAAGATAAGTCAGGTGAGTAGGACATTTCAGCCCATGCTGATGGTTATTTCAGGTTCCTGTCACCATGGCGGAACTTGTGATCTCGGTCAGTTCATGTTTCTTTGGTACAATTTCATTGTTAATGTCATCACATGGGATGTTGACTCTCTCCTGAGGGATTCTTATTTTCTTCACGTAAAATTATTCAACCCCCAGGGGAGGAAATTTAATTTGACTATTGAACTCCCATCGTTGCATCCAACCTCAAGCAAATCTCTAATCTATAATGTGGAAAAAGGGAAGAATCTTAAAGAATATTTTTCATCATCCATCAAAGAATCCCACGTGCACGATAAATTGGATTGTGTTTGACCTATTAACATTACTTATGACATGGATTTGTTTTTGTTTAGTCTTTCCTGTCTATTTTTCCCTAAAGGTTGTTTCCATGATCCTATTTCAGACTCATTAGAAGATTCTTTTCAGTCCAAACCCATGTCTCTTGGTCTGCACGTGCATGTGCTTCATCAAGTCTTGTATGGTCAGAGCAAGTAGTTTATGTTGTTGTGGAGTCTATTGTATGAAAGAGCAGTTGAGTGTAATACATAATTATGGTTGCACTTCCTATTTCCAATAGTCAATGCAGATATTTGCACACTTTCTCTTGTTCATTGCATTGTTCTTTGTTTTGGTTCTAGAAGATCACATGCTTTGGTCCAAAGGTCGGGAGCAGCTTATATGGATTCATTGGAAATTCCACTTTACATGCCCTGATCCTGTCTTGTTTATGTTAGGATAGTATAGGTTGCATGTCGTTAGATGAAATACGTTCTTGTTGTGTGTTTTCATCTATCATGTTTCGATTCTTTTGATTTTATTTGTCTTCGAATAAAGTCAGTTTTGAGCTTCGAGATGACATGGCTAATGTTTGTGAATGGAATGTTGTAGTAACATGCAACCCTTGGCTTATCCATTACCCTTGTCCTTGACTTGGTTTATCATTTTCGAGTCAATGATTTTACAATGGAAGATATGATCCTTCATCCAGGAAGTTGTAAGCAAACCATGAGGCCTCCATCTATTTAGTATTCTCATTCCTACACTTGATCTTGTTTATGAATAGTGTTTTATTTCGTATCTACCTATGTAGAGTAAGATAACGAGAAAACTTTTAGCAACCAAAGCATCATAAGTCTAAAACTTGTCTCTGAAGGAACAACCTATTTTTCTCTCGATAAGTCAGGATCCATCTTTGACACGTGAAAATAATAAGTGCCCATGCACAGTCCTATGAAAATAATAATAATAATGAAGGTTGAAAGAAGATAAAGGCTTCCTACGCAAGGAGGTTAAGCAAGTGACTTCGTCGGGGTATTGTCCAGGCCTATTGGTAGCAGAGCAATGACAGTGATGCAAAACTCGCACTCTGATTATTTTTAATTCACCTTACTTTATTACCCTTACTTACATCGACAGGATAATGATACAACTTGTTATATGTTGTGTTATGTCGAGTAATGGAACATGGAAGACTATATCTCTAACTTGGTAAGAATGGGGAGCTAAGGTAACCCATTGACTGAATCAACACTTTCTGGTGAAATGAGACTTTGTTCTTACAATAAAAACATTTCATAGAAATTGGGGTTCTCCCAGTGTGTCACCAAGTGCTTTCGCTATGACAATGACCCTCCAAAATTTTTCCTATCTCAATTTTGGAGCCTACATCAACTTTTGTTTCAAGCATCCTTATGTCGCCATGTTGTTTGAATTGTTATTTGTGTGTTTTCTCTACGTTTCTCATAATCCTAAGTCATGGTTTCCTAAGTGTCTTCACTTAACCATTAGAAGTGCTTGAGTTATTTATTTCATGGTTAGGTGAACTCATCACTTATCTTGACTTTGAAACTTTCCTTCTCGCCATGCACACACTCGAAAAAACACTCAAAAGCATAGAAAAAGCAAACAAAAGTGAGAAAATCACTCATAAAGGAAAAAATATACTCCAATTTGGTGAACGCATGTGTTTGAGTTGAGTAGGAAACTTCAGACCAAAGATAAGTCAGGTGAGTAGGAAACTTCAGCCCATGTTGATGGTTAGTTTAGGTGCTTGTCACCATGGTGACATTTGTGATCTTAGTCAGTGTTAGCGCTTGAAATTTCACCTAGGCTGAGATAGACAAATATCAAGGCTACATCAAACCATTCAGCCTCGTAGCTAGCCCTACGAGGCAGGAGAAGGCTCTCTCCGGTCAAACTCGGTAGATCTTTCAATAGGATGAGCTGACCCAATTAGGAACACTGATATTAGGCTAGTAAACTGATAAGGAGGGTTGATTTAAAGTTTTTTTGGGGTTTTTGGTGGCAATTGGAGGGAGTGCAATTCAGGGTGCGGGGATTGAGCTCAGGTTTTGCAGGTGGGTCTTTGGGGCAAGGTAGGAGTTTGTACTGATGCCTTTAGCTGAGATGGATGATCAAGGAGGAAAGAAGAGAAGCTAAAGAGGGCAAACAATGACTTTGAATCCTCTTTAGACAGTGGAAAACATAAACATTAAACAAATTTGAAAGCTGAGCATGACATGCATGAATTCAAACTTTATCACTTCATTTGTTTAATTAGCAGCAGTAAAGAAAGGGATGGAACACATAAACACACTTACAATTACAATAAGATAACACACCATCAACACAAGAGTCCACAAGAATCCCAATGATGTCTGCAAAAACCCTGGTCTTCCTTTTCCTCAAATTGCAGAGATACAAGTAAAATATACAATAGGAGCTTCTCCCTCAAGAGTCCAAACATGAAAATGAGCAAGAGAAGGCATAATATAGATGATCTAACTCCTTTCCCCACCTCTAGGGGTCGAGCTCAGCTTCCTAGGAGCTGTTTCAACTAATTCTAAACTGAGCACTAGATAATAGGCAGTCAAAACAACTTGCCTCTAAAACTTAGGAAACCTATCCATGCATTAAATATTTACCATTTACATCAAAGAATCTTCTAGAAGTGTTCAAGGAGAGTAAAAGTATCTAATTTCCATGAAAATTACACAAAAATCCATCATTTACATGCCTCAAAAGTCAACCAAGATGAAAACAGTGTTTTGCTGGCCGAACTGGTCAAAACAGGCAAATTTCCCTGACAGGTCGCGCACATCACTCTGACTGGTCGCACACATTCACAGCTCTGTTTGAGGGCCTTCCCGGTGTCCAAATCAGGTTCAAGATAGCTCGTTGGAAAGGTCTGCGAGTCTACATTCCAACCCCACTAGAATTTCTGAATTTGGAGTTGATTTGACCCCTCAAAAGTCATTTCTCCCAAGACAGATTTCTGCAACTCTAAATAGGGGCAGAAAGTCAAAAATTGCATGTATTTTGAGCTTTTGGAAGCCCAAATCTCCATAAAATCTGAAACTCATCCATAGGAAAGTGTATTTTTGCATGAAAATTTCAAAAATGCAAAGTTTTCCCCGTTCTGAGTTGCCCCCATGTATGGTCGCGCGCGGGGTGAGACCAGTCAAATGGCCAAAACCTGTAAAATTCCCAAAAATGCCAAAAATGCTTCAAAACTCTCAAAATTTCTTGAGTTCACTGCTAGGAGGATGCTAATGAGTATCATGGTGAGTGAGAGAGGCCTCAGCCAAGATACGGAGGGGATTAGTCTTCTTTTTCCGTTTTTGTGCCTTGGCCAAACTCCTTCGATCTGGCGACTGTAATTTTGGCATTGCTCTAAAACCATGACACCTGTGCAAAAAGTAAAAGAGGTTTTTATTCTTTGGCATTTTATGGACAAAAACCTCTCTCAGTTTTCTAAAATTCATCTTTTATTGCTCTGAAACATCATTTGAGTGCAACTTGTCCCGATGTGTGAAACAAGGGATTTTGTCGAAATGGAGCGAAATGAAGGGGATAGAGGGCTTCTAAATTCTTGGGGAAATTTTTGGGAGTGGGGAGGGATTTTAGGAAGTAGGGGAAAGTGGAATCTCAGAGATTGAGTGAGGGGAAGGGATTGAAAAGGGAAAAACACAGGCCAAACCTAGAAAATTGCCAAGTTGTAGCTAGAAACTAGGGTTTGTGCAAAAATGAGGAATTTGGCGGATATAAGGGATGGGAAGCATTTGATAGGGTATTTTAAGGATAGGGGAAGGTGTATGAACATTGGATACAAGTTTTGCCGATACTTGACCGTCCAAGAGATATTGCCTTCAAAACCCTAGGAGAGGGAACTGACCTTGCCTGGGTGGCAACTGAAGCATGAACAAGGTGTGAAATGACTCATTAGACACTGACATGATAATGACAACCCTATGAATGATGATAAACTCAGCTGAATAGTGACATGGACTGACATTTGGGCAAACCCTAGACCTAATGCCTAGTGACCAAATTTTGCTTGAAAACTCTTTGAAATGACAAAATTTGACCTTGACACTCTGAGACCACTTTGTAAGAGCATATTTGATCACTGGAGGAAGGCTGGAAAGACTGACACTAACATTGGCTCCAATGGGGATGGTAGCTCCTTGGAGGTGCCAAGAACCTCAGACCTCTGGGAGAGCAGACCAGTGCTTTCAACCATTGGGCGATGGAGTCATTATTTGACAAACAATACAAGACTTTGACTTATTTATTGAACGAAAACTTGACTGAAAACTGACTGAAACTTAACTAGAACTTGACTCAAACCGACTCGATGGCAAACTGAAATAACTTGAAAAACTCACTCAACAGACCAAACACAAATGACTCATGACTGACTTAACTAAAACAAGAACTTACAAAGCTTATGGAAGGGCAGCAGTCCATCAAGATTTGAAATCATGATGACAACCACCTGTGTTTCTTACAAGACAATATACATCAAACTATATCAAAATGCCAATGCAACCAATCAAGCAAATGCCTTCTTGATTGTTTCTCCCAATCAGATCTCATGATCAACAATACAAACCTATCACTGGGCATCCAAAAACATAGTTGACCATGATCGCCTTCATCACTGAACACTGCAATAGACACTATCACTGCTGACTGTAACAAATCTGCCATTGGATCCTGGAAAACATGAAGACTTGACATTACCACCTCTTGCTGAAAGAACAAGGTTTCCTTTGTTTCAAATTCTGATCTGCCTTCATCATGTGCTTCAGTAAAAGTATGCTCATGGGCTTCAAAAAATTCTGAACAAGTAGGTGAGCAAATCTCCTCTTGAAATAACATTTCAACACATGAGACATATGAAGAATCTGAAAGGTAATCCTGTATACTATGATCTTCTGTAGTCTGACAATATGGTAGGTCATCTTCATATGATATGACAACCGGATTATCATTTATTACTAAGTTATTGAAAGGAGATTCATCACTTACTTGCACAAAGATCTCACCTTGCTGTTCATGAGCTGACTGAATGACCTCCTCATGAAGATCTAGTTCCGGTGAGGTGGGAGCACTTAAATTTGTAACTTCGTTTTCTTCATGCCAGCTGATCTCAACAGTCGAATTCTTCTTTATAGGATTCAACACAATGTATTCTTGGTCACCATGATCTGAAATAGCTGAGTTGACTGCATTACATTCTAAAATTGAATCTTGGCTACCTTGCACGCTGTCTTCTTCTGTGGGTAGATCTGAAACAAGCTCTTCTCTTTCATCAATTACAGCCATATGGCCATCTTCAACCTGCTGATCTTGACAAGTATCCTCTAAGATTTCTATGTGCTGCTGAAACGGCTTTTCATACAGGGCTTCCATGATCTCTTCATCCATAAAATTATCATCTTCATAAAACTTCTCAAGGCTTTCAATAAAACTATAGGCATGCTTGCAACAGTCTTGAACTAAATTCAATGATGGATAAGAGTCCTTATATCTTCCAATGAACATAGCATGAAAATCCTTTAAACAATAAATACAAGCAGGCGGTAAACCTTCATACCATGATTGGGCTTTACCTTCCAAAGTGGCCAAGAATATCTTCATCAAGCAATCTTCCGGAAAATCAACCTTCAACTTGCGAATATGCATGTGAAATCTAACTAGATGTAAAGCAGCATCCTTCTTACCATCATCATTAAATGTAGGCAGATTCCTTGACCAATCTACCTTTGGAATTTTATTTGGAAAACCTGGAATGTGATCTCGGCTCAAGGGAGCATATCTTCTTGCAATCCGATCCATTTTGAAAATCTCAAAGCTACTGATCTTTCTGCAGTGAAGTCACCATGAAGCATTGATCTCTAGAGTTTTCAGTGAAGGAGTCGCCAGTGAATGATTTCAGCCTTGTCAGTGTCTGATCGTTGTCCACTATCAACAATCAGATCTGAACTTGATACATGTACTGGGGTGAAATGCAAATGAAGTGCTGTATTCACAAGCTCACGGAGATTGACTGAAGCAGCGTTTATCTACTAACGCTGATGTAAAACAAGAGCGTTTTCGAAGGCTACCTAGCGTAACTTCAGGCTCCGTCTAAGACTTATGAAACAAACACATCAACCCACAAACAAGTTTGTTCTCCCCAGTATGGTCGCCAATATGTTAGCGCTTGAAATTTCACCTAGGCTGAGATAGACAAATCTCAAGGCTACATCAAACCATTCAGCCTCGTAGCTAGCCCTACGAGGCAGGAGAAGGCTCTCTCCGGTCAAACTCGGTAGATCTTTCAATAGGATGAGCTGACCCAATTAGGAACACTGATATTAGGCTAGTAAACTGATAAGGAGGGTTGATTTAAAGTTTTTTTGGGGTTTTTGGTGGCAATTGGAGGGAGTGCAATTCAGGGTGCGGGGATTGAGCTCAGGTTTTGCAGGTGGGTCTTTGGGGCAAGGTAGGAGTTTGTGCTGATGCCTTTAGCTGAGATGGATGATCAAGGAGGAAAGAAGAGAAGCTAAAGAGGGCAAACAATGACTTTGAATCCTCTTTAGACAGTGGAAAACATAAACATTAAACAAATTTGAAAGCTGAGCATGACATGCATGAATTCAAACTTTATCACTTCATTTGTTTAATTAGCAGCAGTAAAGAAAGGGATGGAACACATAAACACACTTACAATTACAATAAGAGAACACACCATCAACACAAGAGTCCACAAGAATCCCAATGATGTCTGCAAAAACCCTGGTCTTCCTTTTCCTCAAATTGCAGAGATACAAGTAAAATATACAATAGGAGCTTCTCCCTCAAGAGTCCAACCATGAAAATGAGCAAGAGAAGGCATAATATAGATGATCTAACTCCTTTCCCCACCTCTAGGGGTCGATCTCAGCTTCCTAGGAGCTGTTTCAACTAATTCTAAACTGAGCACTAGATAATAGGCAGTCAAAACAACTTGCCTCTAAAACTTAGGAAACCTATCCATGCATTAAATATTTACCATTTACATCAAAGAATATTCTAGAAGTGTTCAAGGAGAGTAGAAGTATCTAAGTGCCATGAAAATTACACAAAAATCCATCATTTACATGCCTCAAAAGTCAACCAAGATGAAAACAGTGTTTTGCTGGCCGAACTGGTCAAAACAGGGAAATTTCCCTGACAGGTCGCGCACATCACTCTGACTGGTCACGCACATTCACAGCTCTGTTTGAGGGCCTTCCCGGTGTCCAAATCAGGTGCAAGATAGCTCGTTGGAAAGGTCTACGAGTCTACTTTCCAACCCCACTAGAATATCTGAATTTGGAGTTGATTTGACCCCTCAAAAGTCATTTCTCCCAAGATAGATTTCTGCAACTCTAAATAGGGGCAGAAAGTAAAAAATTGCATGTATTTTGAGCTTTTGGAAGCCCAAATCTCCATAAAATCTGAAACTCATCCATAGGAAAGTGTATTTTTGCATGAAAATTCCAAAAATGCAAAGTTTTCCCCGTTCTGAGTTGCCCCCATGTATGGTCGCGCGCGGGGTGAGACCAGTCAAATGGCCAAAACCTGTAAAATTCCCAAAAATGCCAAAAATGCTTCAAAACTCTCAAAATTTCTTGAGTTCGCTGCTAGGAGGATGCTAATGAGTATCATGGTGAGTGAGAGAGGCCTCAGCCAAGATACGGAGGGGATTAGTCTTCTTTTTCCGTTTTTGTGCCTTGGCCAAACTCCTTGGATCCGGCGACTGTAATTTTGGCATTGCTCTAAAACCATGACACCTGTGCAAAAAGTAAAAGAGGTTTTTCTTCTTTGGCATGTTATGGACAAAAACCTCTCTCAGTTTTCCAAAATTCATCTTTTATTTCTCTGAAACATCATTTGCGTGCAACTTGTCCCGATGTGTGAAACAAGGGATTTTGTCGAAATGGAGCGAAATGAAGGGGATAGAGGGCTTCTAAATTCTTGGGGAAATTTTGGGGAGTGGGGAGGGATGTTAGGAAGTAGGGGAAATTGGAATCTCAGAGATTTAGTGAGGGGAAGGGATCGATAAGGGCAAAACACAGGCCAAACCTAGAAAATTGCCAAGTTGTAGCTAGAAACTAGGGTTTGTGCAAAAATGAGGAATTTGGCGGATATAAGGGATGGGAAGCATTTGATAGGGTATTTTAAGGATAGTGGAAGGTGTATGAACATATGGATACAAGTTTTGCCGATACTTGACCGTCCAAGAGATATTGCCTTCAAAACCCTAGGAGAGGGAACTGACCTTGCCTGGGTGGCAACTGAAGCATGAACAAGGTGTGAAATGACTCATTAGACACTGACATGATAATGAAAACCCTATGAATGATGATAAACTCAGCTGAATAGTGACATGGACTGACATTTGGGCAAACCCTAGACCTAATGCCTAGTGACCAAATTTTGCTTGAAAACTCTTTGAAATGACAAAATTTGACCTTGACACTCTGAGACCACTTTGTAAGAGCATATTTGATCACTGGAGGAAGGCTGGAAAGACTGACACTAACAGTCAGTCCATGTTTCTTTTATAAAATTTCGTCATTAATGTCATCACATGGGATGTTGACTCTCTCGTGAGGAATGTTTATTTTCTTCACGTAAAATTCTTCAACATCTAGACGAGGAAATTTAATTTGACTATTGTACTCCCAGTATTGCATCCTGCCTCAAGCTAATCTCTAATCTGTAATGTGGAAAAAGGGAAGAATCTTAACGAATGTTTTTCATCATCCATCAAAGAATCTCACACGCATGACAACTTGGATTGTGTTTAATCTGTTAACATTTCTTATGACATGGATTTGTCTTTGTTCAGTATTTCTTGTCTATTTTTCCCTAAAGGTCGTTTCCATGATCCTATTGCAGACTCATTAAAAGATTATTTTTAGTCCGGACCCATGTCTCTTGGCCTGCACGTGCATGTGCATCATGAAGTCTTGTATGGTCATAGATCGAGTAGTTTCTGTTGTTGTGGAGTCTATTGTTTGAAAGAGTAGTTTAGTTGAGTGTAATACGCCATTGTGGTTGCACTTCCTATTTCCATTGGTCAGTGTAGATATTTGCATGGTTTCTCTTGTTTGTTGTAGTATTGTTTTCTTTGGATCTACACGATCACATGCTTTGGTCCAAAGGTCAGGAGCAACTTTTATGGCAACATTGGAAATTCCACTTTAGATGACCTAACCTTTCCTTTTTTACGTTAGGATAGGATATGTTGCATGTAGTTAGATGCACTACATTATTGTTGTGTTTTTTCGTCTTTCATGTTTCGATTCTTTTCTCTTTTATTTGTCTTCGAATAAATTCGTTTTTGAGCTTCGAGATGACATGGCTAATATTTTGTGAATTGCAAGTTGTAGTAACACACAACCTTTGTCTTATCCATTACCCTCTTCCTTGATTTGGTTTATCACTTTCGATTCGATGATTTTACAATGGAAAATACAATCTTTCATCCAGGAAGTTGTAAGCAAACCATGTGGCCTACATCTATTTAGGATTCTCATTCCTGCACTCGGTCATGTTTATGAATAGTTTTCTTGATTATATATATGTGTAGAGTAATTGTTGGACACCTAATCCTCAATGGGTTAGTGTGGAAGCCGAATAGAAAAAAGGAGTCCAAGAGACCTTGGGATGTGGAACCCAACAGTCACAACATGTACTATAAATGTAAATCATTTGTTAATAAAAATGAATTCTCATGTTTTATCTTTCATATTCATTTGTTGCCCATGTGTGTTTAACATGGTATCAGAGCGGGCGATTACTGGTCCTGCTCCAATGTGAGCCACTTGTTTTGTGGTCTCTATATACATGTCAGTTCTGTCTTTCTCCTAATCAGAGTTGATCAGAATTGCCACCTTATAAAGTGTTTTACTGTGTGCATTAAAACTTCTCCTTGTTCAGACTTGCCATTTCTGCCCATTACCTATAACGCTCCATTAATTCATTTTCTGCTAGAAATCCACTGCCTCTGACCTCTCTGCCATAATCATTGTCTGTGCCATCTTCCTAACAGTTGGCATGGTTTTTCTGTATGGTCATAACGTCTTCTTTACCCACTTTTGTCTCTCTATTTTCTAGAAGTGGAGCAGGTTGGGATCTGCATTTACATTTTTTCGATTACAGTCGAAGTGATTCCTTGTATTTCTGTCTAGGATTCGCCCATTCGACTCTGAGAATGAAATAGCCTTTTGTGCATCCTCCTTATTGGAGAAATTGACAATGCATTTGTATTTCGAGGTTGACAAATCACCCATTGTCATGTCAGTGCAGCTTGTTGTGGGTGCTGAGAAGTGTTGCCGCTGAGGACTGTTGAGAATGCCGCTGTGGGTGTGCTGTTGTGAGGGAGTGTTACTGTTGTGGGAGTGGAAACGTATCAGAACACTGATGATATATACCTCTATTCACCAGTTTCTTTGTTGTTTTCAGGAGTTTGGAGATTTGGTATGCTGCGTGAAGGACCACCACGCTTCGTATTGAAACGCTGATGATATTCATGTACTCTCTGCATTGGGTTTTACCCTGTCATTGGAGTTGATCCTCGATACGTTTCAAATGAGTATTGACTGGAATATTTACATAAAAGATATGCTTGCTAGTGAATTTTATGTGAGAATAGCTGAGAGGGAAGCTGAACGCAAAAGCTCAAAGCTAAATGTAGAAGTTTGTTGATTCGACCTCTGAAAATATGTCTTTGGTATTGGTAAAATTGACTTTGCATTAGCCATTTTTGAGGACCGCAGATGCATATATATAATCATTGAGGTTTATAGTTAAGATGCCTCTTGGGGCAAATGGTGGCCATCAAGCTCCCTAAATTCAGTGGAGTCCGCCCCGATCACAGTCTCTAGAGTTTTTCCAGAAATAACTAGGGCTGATTTTCAACCGTACCCAGACCTCATCGCTAAATCTTACAATCAGTTTAAAGATGTGTGGTCTCAGTTCCTGAGCTCGCATTTGATCTGGTAAGCTCATCTCTTTTGAAAAGGGTAATGCATAGTCGTGGAATTTAATGGCGTACCTTTACTTTCAAGGGAATGATCTTTAGTCGATTTCTTGATCCGTCATTTTCAATAATTGATGGGATATTTTTAAGTCTACCGTTGTTGGCTACTTAGATATATATGGGACCTGTTTAGTCCTCCACTGTAGATGCAACTCACTTGAGCGATTAATTCCCTTTGCATTGAGTTTTGAATACTCACTGTGCTACGCTAATCAAAGGTTGGTCATTGAACAATGTTGATACGATGAATGAATCTCGTTAAAAGTCTTTACGCTGGTTATGAAGATGGAATGTGTGTTGAGTGGTGTTGGTGGACTCGATTATGTATCCATCCTTTGCGTTGGTCTGTGGGTATATATGTTATTCGTTATTTAAATCATGTTCTATGCATTGGAGTGTTGCTCTTGAGCTCTGCGTTGAAGCAACATTGAACCCTCTTCACACCCTGCGTTGATTATGGTCGTTGAATACTGTGAATTGTGGTGCATGGTGATGCTCTTTGCTGTGTGAGATAGAAAACAAGATGTGCATTGGCGTTTCATTAGAGAAGAGGAAATTTCTCATCATTTCATACATTTGGTGAGAAAAGTTGCGACCTAATATTTTCCTCACATATCGACATCTACGTTGGGGAAGGAAAAGGATCTTTGTTGTTGAGGATCATTGAACTCGAAAACTACGAACTGTGGCATAGAATATATTTGGTTGCCGCTTATATATATGCAACGTTGAAAACTCCTGCAATGTACAACAACTAAGTCTTGGTATGCTATACTTTCTTCTTGAAAACCATGTGTATATATAGTGGATCAATAATATGCCATATGATGGGCATATGAGGTATGAATGTATGGTACCATATGATATGAAAGCATCCTATGCGTTGATCATTTTTCTTGTCGATTAATGCTCCTTATATGGCGTTGATTACTTTATGTTATTTCAAATGTGTTGGAATATGAAGCGTATATAACCAAACACAACTGAAATCGAGAGCCATCACTATTTTTGAAGACAATTGCAATCTGTTGTAAAATCCAATTGTAATGACATATTGCGAGAACAAGTTCATAGTTGTGATTAGTGTAATTTTGACAATGAATAAAATAGCCAAAATTGGTGAAGTATTGGAGTTCTTAAAAACTCTGATACATTCCTCTGATCATGGTACAGTAAGAATAAGCGAAGCTTCTCTTGTTGAAATTAAAACCTATTTGCATAATGTACAAGAGAATATTGAGTTTTTACAGCTTGAGACAAAGCTACAACAGGAAGAATTACAGCAGTGGAGTCATCATTCTGAACCTGTTTCTGTTTAGAAGACTGAAACTAACTCCCATAAACAACAAGACAATAATGTTACATTTCATTAAGATTTAGTACCCCATAAAGCAGCAGTTGTACATGCAGATGCAGAAACTTAGTCTACACTTCCCAAGCCCATCATCAGATCTTGGGAACAGCTTGTCCACAACAAGAACAGAACTGGTCTTGGATATGACAAGGACTTGTCCTTTCATATTGCAGACTACTCAAAGCCCATTCAATTTCAGAGTGTTGGTTTCATTCATGACAGTTCACCTGCTCCTCTGACAGTTCACCTCCAGCTGTTCCAGATTCTGCCCCTCTTCCACAACAACAACAACAGATTGTGAAATGCCAACACTGTGATCGAGTTGGCCATTTGAAAGATCATTGTTTTGATCTTCATCCATGTAAGCACTGTCATAAAACCACCCATTCTTCACATAGATGCTTCAGAAACAAACGTCCTGCAAGAACAAAGATTCATCTTGGATGGATCACTTCTTGGCAATGGGCATCAACAGCCAAGAAGATATTTCAGTCACATGTCAGAACTTGTTCCAGAGTATTTAACAGTCTTGCAGTTGAGTTTTCTCCATCATCTCACCTTGTATCTGATAGGGGGGAAATGATGGTCATCTACAAGCTTCAAAGTCATATCAAGCGAGCCTGAGCCACAACCTGCCACACCAGTTTTAGAGTTGTAGCCAGAGACAAAGATGCCCCTGAGCATGCCTTGAGTTGGTAATCTTAAACACTTCCTCTAGTAGAAGACTTCAGCTTCTTGCCAACTTCGGAAGAATTCCAGGAAAAAAATTGAGAACACTTCCTCTAGCAGAAGACTTTATCTTCTTGCCAGTTTTGGAAGAGTTCCAGGAATTGCATTAAGCATTCCAAAGTTGTTGGTCATCCTTAAACCATCACAGGTCGAGACTTCCCTTTTTAGGTTGAAGTTCTCCCTTTTATGCAGGGTGAGACCTCCCTTTCATGGTTGAAGGTTTCCCTCTTCAAAACAATAGGAGCACTTCCTCTAGTAGAAGACTTCAGCTTCTTACCAGTTTTGGAAGAGTTCTGGGAACTGCACTAAGCGTTCCAGTGTTGGTGGTCATCCTTAAACCACCACCCTTTATACCAACATTTCAAAGAGCACATTTAGCCTAGTGTTGCCATGCATTTTTGCACATTTTGTATTACAGCTCTCTTCTTGGACTCATACATAACCCTTCGGATTAAGGGGGGGAATGTTGGACACTTAATCCTCAATGGGTTAGTGTGGAAGTCGAATAGACAAAAGGAGTCCAAGAGACCTTGGGATGTGGAACCCAACAGTCACAACATGTACTATAAATGTAAATCATTTGTTAATAAAAATGCATTCTCATGTTTTATCTTTCATATTCATTTGCCGCCCATGTGTGTTTAACAATAAGATAAGGAGAATTTTTTTAGTGAGCAAGCATCATAGGTCTAAAACATGTCTCTATACCTCTTCTTCTCTCAATAAGTCATAATCCCTCTTCTACCCATGAAAATAATAAGTGCTTATGCACAATCCTATGAAAAAGAAATAATAATAATAATAAAGGGTGGAAGATAATAAAGGCTTCCTATACAAGGAGTTGATTCGTGCCACTTTGCCGAGGTACTATCCAGGCTCGTTGGTAGCAATGCAACATTTGTGCTCCTAAAGTGACTTTGTCGGGGTACTGTCGAGGCCTATTGGCCGCAGAGCAATGCCAGAGATGCAAAACTCACACTCTGGTTGTTTTTAATTTGCCATACTTTATTACCCTTACTTACATTTACATGATAATGATACAACTTGTTATATGTTGTGTTACATCGAGTAATGGAATGGGGAATACTATATCTCTAACTGGGTAAGAATGGAGAGCTAAGGTAACTCACTGACTAAATCAACACTTTCTAGTGAAATGAGACTGTGTGCTTACAATAAAACCATTTCAAAGAAGTTGGGGTTCTCACAGTGTGTCGCCAAGTGTTGTCGTTGTGACAATGACCCTCCAAATTTTTTGCCAATGTCAATTTTGGAGCCTATGTCATCTTTAGTTTCAAGACTCCTTGTGTTGTCGTGTTGTTTTAATTGTTATTTCTATGTTTTCTCCTACTGTTGCATCCTCCTAAGTCATGGTTTCCTAAGTGTCGTCACTTAACCATTAGAAGCGCTTGAGTTATTTATTTCATGGTTAGGCGAACTCATCATTGATCTTGACTTAGAAAGTTGCCTTCTCACCATGAACACACTCGAAAAACACTCAAAATCATAGAAAAATCAAACAAAAGTGAGAAAAACACTCACAAAGAAAAAAACACACTCCAAGTTGGTGAAGACATGCGTTTGAGTTGAGCGCACTCCTTTGGGTTGAAGAAGTGCGCCCTCCTTGGGTACACTCCTTTATGATGAGAAAGTATGCCCAGCTTGAGTGCACTCCTTCATGCTAAAGACATGTGCTCTTCCTAGGTCCATGCATGAGCATCTTGTTGCATGTGGGCACATGTCAGTCTAAACCCATGTCTCTTGGCCTACATGTGCATGTGCTTCATCAAATCTTGTATGGTCAGAGAAGGTAGTTTTTGTTGTTGTGGATTCTATTGTATGAAAGAGCAATTGAGTGTAATACATCGTTGTGGTTGCACTTCCTATTTCCAATGGTTAGTGCAGATATTTTCACAATTTCTCTTGTTCATTGCATTGTTCTTTGTTTTGGTTCTACAAGATCACATGCTTTGATCTAAAGGTCAAGAGAAGCTTTTATGGATGCATTGTAAATTCCACTTTACATGCCCTGATCTTGTCTTGTTTACGTTAGGATATGATAGGTTTCATGTCGTTAGATGAACTGAATTCCTATTGTGTGTTTTCATCTTTCATGTTTCGATTCTTTTGATTTTATTTGTCTTTGAATAAAGTCATTTTTGAGCTTTGATATGACGTGGATAATATTTTTTGAATGGAATGTTGCAGTAACAGGAAACCCTTGGCTTATCCATTACCCTTTTCCTTGATTTGGTTTATCACTTTCGAGTCAATGATTTTACAATGGAAGATATGATCCTTCATCTAGGAAGTTGTAATAAAACCATGAGGCATGCATCTATTTAGGATTCTCATTCCTGCACTTGATCTTGGTAATGAATAGTGTGTCTTTCTTATCTACCTGTGTAGAGTAAGATGAGAAAACTTTTAGCAACTAAAACATCATAATTCTAAAACTTGTCTTTGAAGGAACAACCTTTTTTTCTCTCAATAAGTCAAGATCCCTCTTCCTCCCATGAAAATAATAAGTTCCTATGCATAGTCCTATGAAAATAATAATAATAATAATAAAGTTTGAAAGAATATAAAGGATTCTTGCGGAAGGAGGTTAAGCAAGCGACTTCGTCGGGGTATTGTCCAGGCCTATTGGTCTCGAAGTAATGCCAATGACGAAAAACTCACACTCTAATTATTTTTAATTCATCGTACTTTATTACCCTTACTTACATCGATAGGATAACGATACAACTTGTTATATGTTGTGTTACGTCAAGTAATGGAACAGGGAAGACTATATCTCTAACTTGGTAAGAATGGGGAGCTAAGGTAACCCACTGACTGAATCAACACTTTCTGGTGAAATGAGACTTTGTGCTTACAATAAAAACATCGAAGAGAAGTTGGTGTTCTCCCAGTGTGTCACCAAGTGTTTTCGCTATGAAAATGACCCTCCAAAATTTTCCCTATCTCAATTTTGGAGCCTACGCCAATTTTTGTTTCAAGCATCCTTGTGTCGTCATGTTGTTTGAATTTCTATTTGTGTGTTTTCTCTTCGTTTCACATCCTCCTAAGTCATGGTTTCCTAAGTGTCTTCACTTAACCATTATAAGCACTTGAGTTATTTATTTCACAGTTAGGTGAACTCATCACTTATCTTGACTTGGAAACTTGCCTTCTCGCCATGCACACACTCGAAAAACACTCAAAAGCACAAAAAAGAAAAAAAAAGCAAGAAAATCACTCACAAAGGAAAAAACACTCTCCAATCTGGTGAAGGCATGTGTTTGAGTTGAGTATGACACTTCAACCCAAAGATAATTCAGGTGAGTAGGAAACTTCAGCCCATGTTGATGGTTAGTTTAGGTTCTTGTCACCATGGCGGCATTTGTGATCTCAGTTAGTTCATGTTTCTTTTGTACAATTTCATCATTAATGTCATCACATGGGATGTTGACTCTCTCATGAGGAATGTTTATTTTCTTCACGTAAAATTATTCAACCCCTAGGGGAGGAAATTTAATTTTACTATTGAACTCCCAATGTTGCATCCTACCTCAAGAAAATCTCTAATCTGTAACGTGGAAAAAGGGAAGAATCTTAACGAATGTTTTTCATCATCCATCAAAGAATTTCACACACACAACAACTTGGATTGTGTTAAACTTGTTAACATTTCTTATGACATGGATTTGTCTTTGTTCAATATTTCCTATCTATTTTTCCCTAAAGGTTGTTTCCATGATCGTATTGTAGACTCATTAAAATATTCTTTTCAATCCGGACCCATGTCTCTTGGCCTACACGTTCATGTGTGTCATCAAGTCTTGTATGGTCATAGACTGAGTAGTTTCTGTTGTTGTGGAGTCTATTGTTTGAAAGAGCAGTTTAGTTGAGTGTAATACACTGTTGTGGTTGCACTTCCTATTTCCATTGGTCAGTGCAAATATTTGCACAGTTTCTCTTTTTCAATGCAATATTGTTTGTTTTGGTTCTACACGATCACATGCTTTGGTCCAAAGGTCGGGAGAAGCTTCTATGGCTACATTGGAAATTCCACTTTACATGACCTAACCCTATCTTTTTTACGTTAGGATAGGATATGTTGCATGTAGTTATATGCACTACATTCTTGTTGTGTGTTCTCATCTTTCACGTTTCGATTCTTTTGATTTTATTTGTCTTTGAATAAAGTCACTTTTTGAGCTTTAAGATGACATGGCTAATATTTTGTGAATGGAAAGTTGTAGTAGCATGCAAACTTTGGCTTATCCATTACCCTCTTCCTTGATTTGGTTTATCACTTTCGATTCGATGATTTTACAATGGAAAATACAATCTTCATCCAGGAAGCTATAATCAAACCACAAGACCTGCATCTATTTAGGATTCTCATTCCTGCACTCAATCATGTTTATGAATAATGTGTTCTTGATTATATATTTGTGTAGCGTAGGATAAGGAGAAAAAATTTAGTGAGCAAGCATCATAGGTCTAAAACATGTCTCTGAAGGAACAACCTGTTTTTCTCTCAATAAGTCAGGATCCCTCTTTCGCCTGTGAAAATAATAAGTGCCTATTGACAATCCTATGAAAAAGATAATAATAATAATAATAATAAAGGGTAAAAGACGATAAAGGCTTCCTGTACGAGGAGGTGAAGTAGACGACTTTGTCGGGGTAATATCCAGGCTGATTGGCAGGGAAGCAACATTTGTGCTCCTAAAGCAACTTTGTCGGAGTACTGTCAAGGCCTATTAGCAGCGAAGCAATGCCGGAGATGAAAAATCACACTTTGATTATTTTTAATTTGCCATACTTTATTACCCTTACTTACATTGACATGATAATGATACAACTTGTTATATGTTGTGTTACATCAAGTAATGGAACGGGGAATACTATATCTCTATCTGGGTAAGAATGGAGAGCTTACAAGGTAAGTAACTGAATGAATCAACATGTTCTAGTGAAATGAGACTTTGTGCTTACAATAAAACCATTTCAAAGAAGTTGGGGTTCTCATGGTGTGTCGCCAAGTGTTGTCGCTGTGACAATGACCCTCCAATTTTTTTGCCAATGTCAATTTTGGAGCCTATGTCAACTTTAGTTTCAATCCTCCTTGTGTCGTCATGTTGTTTTAATTGCTATTTGTATGTTTTCTCCTAGTGTTGCATCCTCCTAAGTCATGGTTTCCTAAGCGTCTTCACTTAACCATTAGAAGTGCTTAAGTTATTTATTTCATGGTTAGGCGAACTCATCATTGATATTGACTTAGAAACTTGCCTTCTCGCCATGCACACACTCGAAAAACACTCAAAATCATAGAAAAAGCAAACAAAACTGAGAAAAACACTCACAAAGCAAAAAAACACACTCCAAGTTGGTGAAGACATGTGTTTGAGTTGAGCGCACAACTTCGGGTTGAAGAAGTGTGCCCTCCTTGGGTACACTCCTTTATGATGAGCAAGTGCGCACACCTTGAGCATGCTCCTTCATGCTAAAGACATGTGCTCTTCCTAGGGGCATGCATGAGCATCTTGTTGCATGTGGGTGCATGTCAGTACAAACCCATGTCTCTTGGCCTACACGTGCATGTGCTTCATCAAGTCTTGTATGGTAAGAGCAGATAGTTCTGCTATTGTGGAGTCTATTATATGAAAGAGAAGTTGAGGGTAATGCATCATTGTGATTGCACTTCCTATTTCCATTGGTCAGTGCAAAGATTTGCACAGTTTCTCTTGTTCATTGCATTGTTCTTTGTTTTGGTTCTACAAGATTACATGCTTCGGTCCAAAGGTCAGGAGCAACTTCTATGGCTGCATTGGAAATTCCACTTTACATGCCCTGATCCTGTCTTGTTTATGTACGAATAGGATAGTTTGCATGTCATTATATAAACTGCATTCTTGTTGTGTGTTTTCATCTTTCATGTTTCGATTCTTTTGATTTTATTTGTCTTCGAATAAAGTTAGTTGTGAGCTTCGAGATGACATGGCTAATATTTTCTGAATGGAAAGTTGTAGTAACACGCAACCCTTGGCTTATCCATTACCCTTGCCCTTTATTTGGTTTATCACTTTCAAGTCAATGATTTTACAATGGAAGATACGATCCTTCATCCAAGAAGTTGTAAGAAAACCATGAGGCCTACATCTATTTAGGATTCTCATTCCTGCACTTGATCTTGTTTATGAATAGTGTGTTCTTTCTTATCTACCTGTGTAGAGTAAGATAACGAGAAAACTTTAGCAACCAAAGCATCATAAGTCTAAAACTTGTCTCTGAAGGAACAACCTCTTTTGCTCTCAATAAGTTAGGATCCCTCTTCCACCCGTGAAAATAATAAGTGCCTATGCATAGTCCTGTGAAAATAATAATAAAAATAATAATAATAATAATAATAAAGGTTGAAAGAAGATAAAGGATTCATGCGCAAGGAGGTGAAGCAAGCAACTTCATCGGGGTATTGTCTAGGCCTATTGACAGTGGAGCAATTCCAGTGATGCAAAACTCGCACTCTGATTGTTTTTAATTCGCCGTACTTTATTACCCTTACTTACATCGACAGGATAATGATACAACTCATTATATGTTGTGTTACGTCAAGTAATGGAATAGGGAAGACTATATCTATAACTGGGTAAGAATGGGGAGCTAAGGTAACCCACTGACTCAATCAACACTTTCTGGTGAAATGAGACATTGTGCCTACAATAAAACACTTAAGAGAAGTTGGGGTTTTCCCAGTGTGTCACCAAGTGTTTTCTCTATTACAATGACCCTCCAAAATTTTTCCTATCTCAATTTTGGAGCCTAAGTCAACTTTTGTTTCGATCATCCTTGTGTCGTCATGTTGATTGAGTTACTATTTGTGTGTTTTCTCTTCGTTTCACATCCTCCTAAGTCATGGTTTCCTTAGTGTCTTTACTTAACCATTAGAAGCACTTTAGTTATTTATTTCATGGTTAGGTGAACTCATCACTTACCTTTACTTGGAAAATTTCCTTCTTGCCATGCACACACTCAAAAAACACTCCAAAGCATAGAAAAAGCAAACAAAAGCGATAAAATCACTCACAAAGGAAAAAACACACTCCAATTTGGTGAAGACATGTGTTTGAGTTGAGTAGGACACTTTAGCCCAAAGATAAGTCAGGTGAGTAGGAAACTTCAACCCATGTTGATGGTTAGTTTAGGTTCCAGTCACCATGGTAGAATTTGTGATCTCAGTCAATTCATGTTTATTTTATACAATTTTGTCATTAATGTCATCACATGGGATGTTGAATCTCTCGTGAGGAATGTTTATTTTATTCACGTAAAATTCTTCAACCCCTAGACGAGGAAATTTAATTTGACTATTGAACTCCCACTGTTCCATCCCGCCTCAAGCAAATCTCTAATCTGTAATGTAGAAAAAGGGAAGAATCTTAACGGATGTCTTTCATCATCCATCAAAGAATCTCACACGCATGACAACTTGGATTGTGATCAACCTGTTAGCATTTCTTATGACATGGATTTGTCTTTTTTTTTCAGTATTTCCTGTCTATTTTTCCCTAAAGGTTGTTTCCATGATCCTATTGTGGACTCATTAAAAGTTTTTTTTCATTCCGTACCCATGTCTCTTGGCCTGCACGTGCATGTGCATCATCAAGTCTTGTATGGTCATAGACTGAGTATTTTCTGTTGTTGTAGAGTCTATTGTTTGAAAGAGCAGTTTAGTTGAGTGTAATACACAGTTGTGGTTGCACTTCGTATTTCCATTGGTTAGTGTAGATATTTGCACAGTTTCTCTTGTTCACTGCACTATTGTTTGTTTTGGTTCTACACGATCACATGTTTTGTTCCAAAAGTCGGGAGCAGCTTCTATGGCTACATTGGAAATTCCACTTTACATGACCTAATCCTGTCTTGTTTATGTTAGGATAGGATATGTTGCATGTAGTTAGATGCACTACATTCCTGTTGTGTGTTTTCATCTTTCACGTTTTGATTCTTTTGATTTTATTTGTCTTCAAATAAAGTCCTTTTTGAGCTTTGAGATGATGTGGCTAATATTTTGTGAATGGAAATTTGTATTAACACGCAACCATTGGCTTATCCATTACACTCTTCCTTGATTTGGTTTATCACTTTCAATTTGATGATTTTACAATGGAAAATATGATCTTTCATCTAGGAAGTTGTAAGAAAACCATGAGGCTTGCATCTATTTAGGATTCTCATTCCTGCACTCGATCATGTTTATGAATAGTGTGTTCTTGATTATATATCTACGTAGAGTAATATAAGGATACATTTTTTAGTGAGCAAGCATCATAGGTCTAAAACATGTCTCTGAAGGAACAACCTCTTCTGCTCTCAATAAGTCAGGATCCCTCTTCCGCCCATGAAAATAATAAGTGCCTATGCACAATCCTATGAAAAATAAATAATAATAATAAAGGGTGAAAGATGATAAAGGCTTTATGTACAAGTATGTGAATCAAGTGACTTTGTCGGGGTACTATCCAGGCTCATTGGCAGTGAAGCAACATTTTTTCTCCTAAAGTGACTTTGTTGGGACACTGTCGAGGCCTATTGGTAGCGAGCAATGCCAGAGATGCAAAACTGGCACTCTAATTGTTTTTAATTTGCCATATTTTATTACCCTTACTTGCATTGACATGATAATGATACAACTTGTTATATGTTGTGTTACATCGAGTAATGGAAAGGGGAATACTATATCTCTAACTGGGTAACAATGGAGAGCTAAGGTAACTCACTAACTGAATCAACACTTTCTAGAATGAGACTTTGGGCTTACAATAAAACCATTTTAAAGAAGTTGGGGTTCTCCTAGTGTGTCGCCAAGTGTTGTCGCTGTGACAACGACCCTCCAAATTTTTTTCCAATGTTAATTTTGGAGCCTATGTCAACTTTAGTTTCAAGCCTCCTTATGTCATCATGTTGTTTTAATTGCAATTTGTATGTTTTCTCCTAGTGTTGCATTCTCCTAAGTCATGGTTTCCTAAGTGTCGTCACTTAACCATTAGAAGCACTTGAGTTATTTATTTCATGGTTAGGCGAGCTCATCACTGATCTTGACTTAAAAAATTTCCTTCTTGCCATGCACATACTCGAAAAACACTCAAAAGCATAGAAAAAGCAAACAAAAGTGAGAAAAACACTCACAAAGCAAAAAAACACACTCCAAGTTGGTGAAGAAATGCATTTGCGTTGAGCACACTCCTTCGGGTTGAAGAAGTGTGCCCTCCTTGGGTACACTCCTTTATGATTGTAGTGCCCACTCTAGTTTCCTGGCCCTAATATGACATTATCTTAGATACTTTATTCTTTTAGGACCTCAGGTTGAGGATCCGGACACATGACTCTATTATTAGTGATTGTGGTATTAGTGGTTGTGATGTTTATGTATGTTATCCATTGACATTATGATGATGATAGTATTAAGGGTTAGGTATGTTCTCTATTGGTATTGTGATGATTGTAACATTAATGGTTATGCACGTTCTCTATTAATATTATGACGATTGTGGTATAAATGGTTATGTTTGTTCTTTATTGAATTTATGATGATGATAGTACTAAAGGATATGTATGCTCTCTATTGATATCATGATGATGATAGCCATGATGGATGTGTCCCCTATGTTACCTACTTGAATTAGTTCTGGTTCACAATGAACAATGATGCGAATGACTAGGTGATGGGGATGATGTTATTATAACAATGGCTAACACTAAGAAACCTTATTACTGATGATTATTGAGTATGGCAGGAAACCACTAGAGGCACTCGCATATGATGAATTGATGACACCTAGTTTGATGAAAATTTATATTAATTGATCTTTGAAATTCTAAGTCAATTTTGAAACCTGTTATATATGTTTATCTATATTTTGATGATATGTTAGTGGTTGTAGGCACAAATTAGTTTCTTGGCCGAATGACTCACATATGGGTAATGGGGTTGTACAAGTGGATGGAACTACATGGGAGGGGTGGGACAGTGTCCCTGATCTCACCCACTAGCACTCCCGCCGTGACTTGGGCTGGAAAGGTTGAAACGCCTTCGCCTTGAAAATCATGATTCCATGAGGGCAGGTCCCAAAGTTGGTCGCTCATGAGGATTTTACCAGGGGATGCGCATCAAGGCATATTCCTTGATCCCCGACACCATTAGTCTCACTATAGCAGGCAACATAAGAGATGATAGCGGTCTATGACGTTGCATCTATGCTTTCCCCTCGTAGTCACTGAATGCTTGAAGGGCAAGTGGTGTGGCACCCTTGGCATCACAAATAAACTATTAGGCGTGTCACCCTTGGAACTTCAAGGGAAGTTCTTGAACGGAACGACCAAACTTGGCACCCTTGGAATCATTAAAAATAAATTAATTAATAAATATAAACAAGAAATAAAAACTAGGTAAATTTACATCAAGGGTAAATGATGTTAGAAACCGAGGTAATTAAATCAAGAATAAAACTTGGGTTAAGAGGATCATGGGAAGAAATAAAATATTTTATCTAAAAAACTCTACCCTCCCCATGTTGGAAAATATTAGGTAGATTATGTAGTTTAATTAGGTAAAATGGGGAAAGAAGGACATAAATGTAAGGATAAAGATTAATCCTAAACGAGTTAAACCTAATTAAGAGAAGAGGAAGGTGAATTAAAATAAGATTAATAAATTAAATTTTAGAGAAATGTAGAAAACCTCCATGTGGCAACAACCAGCATAAGAATATCCATCTAAGAGATAACTTGAGTTAAATTAGGGAGTAAATAGGGGATCAAATCTTGACTCATTAATTGACTTTAGAAATGAACACAAATTAAGGAATGAAAAGGGGGATCAAGAGGCAACTAGGAGAAGAAGTAGGAATCTTGTTGAGGTGAGGAAAATATTAGTTTTAAATTAAAATTTAAGTAAATAATTTTGGAGACCCTTGATGAGAGAGTGACACATGGGTGGGTGAATAATCAAACTATTGAATTATAAAAAATAATTAATTATGCATGACATGCCAAGTGTCACCTATGAGGACTCCTATAAAATAAGGGGCAAGCCATGGGTGAAGGGACCTTTTTGGGGGGGAAACCTATTGTTGGATGGATGAGACTATGTCAGAGCAGTGATTACGAAACTATAGTGAGTTTGGTGAGGTAGAGGATTTTAGAGAGGGGACTCTTGAGCCAAGGAGTGCTCTCCTCTACCAGCTATTGCATTCCTCCATTGTACAACCCCATTGCAGCTCGGGGGTCCGCGGGGAAGAAGAGTACCCAAGGAGTAGGCTGGGAGGTTAACCGGTGGGTCATCGCATTCGGATCAAGTACGACGTCATTCACTCTCGGAGGTGACCGGCAACAAGGGAAGACAAGTAATGACAAATCAAGTGGAGTCTCGTCTTCTGGTGAACGGTACATGTGTGTTGCAATATTATTTTGTATGATTTCTTTATGGCCTTAGTTAAATATATGTCCATTTTATGATATGTTCAGTGAAATGAAATTTAGGAATGTGTTAGACAGTTACTGAATAAATTTGAATCCCAATGTTTTTCTCTTCTGGTTGTATTTTATTGTGAATTGTATATATATATATATATATATATATATATATATATATATATATATACAATATAGAATTGGTCCTCACAATGATAAGAAAGTGCGCCCACCTTGAGCACGCTCCTTCGTGCTAAAGACATGTGCTCTTCCTATGTCCATGAATGGATCAGTTTTGCATGTAAACTCTTTTAAATCAACCCAGTTAATCATTCATTTTCATAATCATTCTCATCTGAGTTGGGTGCATAGTTGTGTATCAAGAAACTCTTCATCAACCAGCGCTACAAGTAACTCTTGCATGTCAAATCTTTTCATTGGCTTTCATGATTTCACTGTTGCTCTTGCTTTTATTGTTGATGTTTCTTCATTTTTCAGTTTATTTGTTAGCATCTATGCTCAACCTTCATTCTACAAGTGTTAATCTGTTGTCGTAGGCAAAAACTCTTAACATTATTCAACCTTTCATATTCCACCGTGAATGCGACAACATCTATAAGACCTTACATACCTTTCTTTTCCTCAATATTATCATCAAATCTTGTTGTTAAACATGTCCCTAAGCTTCCAACAGGTAGAGCTCACTTCTGGAGCTCGAAGCCTGATCAATCTTGAAACTGGCACCCATAATGATTAAGTTTTCCTCTTGAGTGCACTTCTTCACCAAGAAGAATTACACCCTCTCTTGAGCACATGAGCACACCACGAAGAATAGAAGCACTTTCCTTCATCGCTTCGGCATGCGCCAGTGCAACCTGAAGGCCTGATGGCTTGAAAACCCATTCCTTTGTGCCTTCAGAATGCGCCAGTGTGCACTACCTCTCTGCTTGAGCGCATGAGTGCATTGTGAAGGCCTGAGGCCCAACAACCCACTCCTTCATTCCTTCAGAGTGCACTAGTGTGCCCTTGTTGGATTTTTCCTCTTGCTTGAGTGCATGAGCACACTACAAAGCCCTGAATGACCCCTTACACTCCTTCATGCTTTGAAAGTGTGCCCTCCTAGTTTGTATGCCTATTTTCTCATGCATGCAAGTTATTTTGTGTTTCTGTTCATAGATTTTCATGTTTAATTACATGTGATGGCTCTTTGTACATGATTTACAAGTATTGTTGCATAAGTAGGTTGCTTTAAGCTAATCTTGTCATTATGAGTGTGTTGCCAAAAACAGGTGTTCGTGCTACAAGTATTGTCACCTGGTCTCCATTTGTTGGAGCCATGCCTCCCTCTAAAGTGGCCTCCAAAGCACTCTCAGAATAAAGCACTAAGGACCCTTTCAAAGTTACCAAGCGAAACATTCCCATATATGCAGACACACAGTGCTTCATTGATAAAACTATTGAGGTCACATGGCGCAAGATCAAGGACACATTCATGCAGGACAAATTTTTTGAGAACTTAGAAGATGTGCATGCATACATTAATATCAAGAATTCCAGGATGCATAGGATTGCATGCATATTCCTGGTCATGCCATGTGCAGATGTGATTGAGTGGATTGTTACACATATGGATAACTGTCACCTTGTTCTTCATAGTGAGAGTGGCGGTCATCTCACCACCTATTTTGGTGAAGACATGCAAACATACTACAATATGCTCAGGCCCATAGAATATGAAAATGATAACTTCAACATGAGATGGGACAACCTTGACACAAGTGACGTTATCTAATCATGGTGTCAAGAGCCTGCCAATTTTTTTCCATTGCCCATTTGCAATCTATCCGACCAATATTCTTAGAGATGTATATCAGTACCTGATAGCTATGTCTTGACGGTTGTATGGGTGCAAGAACGCTGAGGTGTTTGAGAAGAATTGGATATATATGCTCAACATGGTGGTAACATTTGGTAGATATTTCAATTGGGAATATATATTGACATATGAGTTGCAATGTCATGTGGGGCAGGCAAAAGCATCTTTGAGTGCGAACCAGGCACCAAAATTCTACATGTATACATTTCTCTTAGATATAATCTGAGCACAATATGCGTTCCCAGGAATGAACTAAAGTGGACCACTTAGGATAAGTTAGCAGTTTACTTCCACTAAGTGTTATCAGAATTAAGCTTTAGAGGCATATATGAAAAAATCGTTGAGCACTTCTTTTCCATTATCTTTTAGATTATATTTGAGATCGATCCTCCTTTCATGACCGAAAAATGTGAAGGAGTCACTCTAAGATATCACATACTGGTTTGTGAGAGCAACAAGAAATGGAAAGTTGATCCTTTAAACACATGAGCTATTCAATAGGAACATGAGAGGAGGAAGTAGGATGGGTTTCTCTAAACGCAACAGGAAGAAGAAGATGAGAGGAGAAGAATAGAGGAAGAAAAGTAGAGGCAGTCCTAGGAGGAGGAAGCAACATAGAGACTAGAAGAAGAACAAATGACTCAAAGATATTGAAGAAGAAGATTTGGAGGAAGAAGATACTATCCAACCCATGGATGATGAACCAGACACTCTAGAGGAACCTCCGCTTACAAGTGGTCATCTTCCTTTTGGGGAAATGGGGGTCACACCTCCACCGACTGACATAGTCATGGTTGTATACAGTGTAACGTTTGATCAGCTTAAGAAGAGGATCATGCAACAAAGGCACAAATACTTCCCCAAGGATCCTCAAAATCCAGTATTGATTTCTACTGAGAAGGCGATAACCTCCAACACCAGAAGGAATCCTAGAGCTATCATGGAGAAAAATATTTCATTCACAACAATGACATATGAAAATTATGAATACTTATTGAATGAGAATTTCAGGCTAAGAAGAGAACTTCTTGTGGTAAAGCAACAGGTGGAACATCTTGCGGCGGAGAATGAATGGTTGTCATCACAAAGCTTTAGCACTGCAGAATGGCAGTAATACATGTAAAAAGAATTGGGGCTCATGGAGGTCACCAAGGCATGATTATATGATGAGATGATTCTTCTACAGCAAGTGGTTGCTCCTCTTGGTTACATTCAAAAGAAGGCACAACAAGTGTTGAAACTCTTGAAGATAGAAAACAAAGTATTCAATCATCTTCAAAAGTGGGCTTCCAAGTATCCAGATGCTCTGAAACATTTGGAGAAGAAATACAAGATTTTCGTAGAGCTGGATAGAGCTCAATTGAGACTCCACCACAAAAACTACATACATCTTGGAGAACAGTTGATTAGTACTATCACTACTTATAATCAACGACACAATGGTTTTGAGTCTCTAACATAGAAGCATGGGATGCCTTCGATAGGTACACTTGAAGCAATTAGAGGTGGGGAGATCATCTTCCTGGAGATTAGGAAATACATTAAACAAATCAAGAATGCAACAGAATGGGAAGGCTTGGAAACCAAGGAAATTATTCTATAGTATGCCATTGCACCAGTCAAAGCTCATATGAAATTTTCATGGTTGTGGAATAATGTGTAGTCGAACTCCAAGAACATATTGACGAAGCACTGGAGGTGAATATGTGCTACATTGGGGGCTTTCCAATTTGAGTCAAATCCATATCCACGAAGTGCAGAGCTTGGGACACTTACATTACAACTGAGCTCCATGAGGAAGAAAATGACTTATCAATTTGATGAGCCTTTGTCCCGTTATCAAATTTTTCTTATATAATTGTCATCTCATTTGTAATTTGTCTTATGTAATAAATGATACGTAATGAAGTCCAAATGACACATCTGGAATGTCAATAGCCACAAATTGGAATGTAATGAGTCATGTATATAATATAAATAGCCATAGAATTCAAAGGGTCGTGATTAAGCTCAAAGGTCATTGTTACTTGTTACAAATAGCTCCTCATAACTCAAGCAAATGGATTGGATTCTAGAGGTCTTGTCTTGGCTTCCCTTGTAATACATAGCAGATAGATCATTCTTTAGAGAAGCAAGTTGTGGCTTCATGTTCCACTATTGGATACAAAATTTCATCTATGTAACAGTGTATTTGGGATCTTTCACTCTTAATCAAAATCTCAATGAGATGGCACTTCTTCATAAATGTATCATAGATATAGTAGGACAATTTTTGTTATTTTATGGTATATGTCATTTTAATCAAACAATAAGTTAACGAACTAATTTGTTGCTTATCTATGGTTATTATTGAATAAATGTTGTTACGTTTTAATGATTTTTGTTTATTATGTGGACTAATCTACAAGTATTCAACAAGCCTTTCTCTTTCTTCCCTAGTCCCCCTTTAGGATAAAACTATTACTTTTCTAACTGGTGGCTCATTTTCCCTACTAGTCATGGAAGTCTCCCATGTACACCTTACATTGGGTGTCTCACAAAGCTCACATTATTGTTTTTGACCTCGAAACAAGTGACATTATCAAATCATGGTGTCAAGAGCCTTCCAATTTTCTCCATCACCCATTCACATCCTATCTGACCAAGATTCTTAGAGATGTATATCAATACCTAATAGTTATGTGTTGTCGGTTGCATGGGTGCAAAAACGCTGAGGTGTATGAAGAAGAATTAGATATATATGCTAAACATGGTGGTATCCCATGGCAGAGCTTTCAATTGGGAATATATATTGTCATATGAGTTGTGACGTCATGTGGGGCAAGAAAAAACATCTTTGAGGGCAAACCAGGAACCAAAATTCTACATGTTTTCATTTCTCTTAAATGGAATCTGTGCAAAGTATGTGTTCCCGGGAATGAACTAGAACTTGACCCGTGAGGAGAAGTTCCTGGTTTACTTCCACTGGATAGTGTTATTAGAATCAAGTTTTAGAGGCGTATATGGAAAATTGGCTGAGCACTTCTTTGCAATTATCTTTTAGATAATATTCGAGATCGATCCTCATTGCATGACTGATCAGGTGAAGGAGTTACTCTGAGATATCGTGGACTTGTTTGTGAGAGAAACAAGAAATGGAAAGTTGATCCTTTAAAAAATGAGCTATTCAACTAAAACATGAGAAGAGGAAGTAGGATGAGTTTCTCTAATGATCCAGGTCCGGGTGTGACAAAGGACCCTTCCAATACCTTTTGCTTTCGTGATGTGTTAAATTGTATTTTTAAAAGAACATAAATGAATACATGTGCATGTTTTAAAGAAGAGGTACATGTCAATCATCAGCAACATAAAAGCATAAGCAGTTGATAACGAATTTTGTCTAGGAGGGACTACGTCTCTAGGCCCTGGTGTCAAGATGGTGTAGGTCGTTTCATTAAGTGTTGTCAATAGTGATGATGTACATAAGAGGTGATGTCGCTATCATACAAGGAAAATTCCCTCACGCAGGAGTGGCTCCAAGAGATGTTCCACTACAGGAACTCTCAGTCAAAAGGACTCCTATCAGTATGATACAAACTCATGCATGATGATCATCTTGCCAACATGGCATAAAATGGATCTCAATACAAACATACAAGATGACAAAATGATTATCCCATCAACATACAACAAAGGGATCTCAAAACACAACATGACAACAAGTACATCACACAGAGGATTCCACATCACATCAAGCAGGAATCATGAAAACAAGTAAGAAACAAGATCCCACATCAAACATCAAACAGGGATCTGTGCAGCACAATGCATAGCAAAATAAGTACATGAACACCTACATATACCTCACATCCAGGAGCCATCTAAAGAAGTGGGATGTCAAACTGCTGAAACTATTCGGACCATCGATCTCACAGTGTTGAATCTCATGGAATGATTGCTCGCACGCTGAATGTTGACACCTACACTCCACTTAGGAAAGTGGTCGAAGAATAGAATTAGAAAATGGAAAATCTGAATGCACCATCATATTTGTGGCGTCTAATAGTGCAAAATCAACTATCAAATTTCTGAATTCTGAGAAAGTGAGAATCTGGGGCTCAAGGAATATTTTAGATTTCCCCTAGATTCCTCAAAGATTCCATCCTCTGGGTCCTCTGAAAATCGGTTGCTCATATCAAGAAATTGATTGGACCATCGGGTTCGTGTTGCTGAGAGGTGTAAGATCGACATAAAGTTTGTCTAATTTGGACACTGTGAAAATTTCACCCTCCTGGAAATTTTGCTCAGTCATGGTTCCACTTGCATTAAAAATTAATAAAAAAATATTCTGCCTAGTTTTCCATGCCCACTCTTGGTTCCTCCATCTTCCCGGTGTTAGCTACCTATACCAATAGGTTTCATATTTCATGATTGGCTATGAAAGGTCCAAATATGCTCTGCTTTGATGATTCAAAGATCACATATTTCCAAGAGAATCCAATCTGTGCTTATAGCTTGGTATGGACTTAAAATTTTGATGGATGGTCCAACAGTCTAATCTGGATCATTCCATGGTTTAAATTTGCAGTTGTAGATTAGAGAAGGAAGTCTGTCCAAACTGTTTAATCTTGGCAGACAAGTAGTTCAGGTAGAGAAGAAAAGGCTCCCAACAGCTTAATCTGGGACCTTGGAAGAAATAAGGGTAGAAGTAGATAGAAAAACAAAAGAAAAAGCCAAATAAAAGAAAAGGCAAGTAAGGGTCTGCAAGTCCAAGTGCACCCTCCAAGAAGAAATAAAAAATGCTAGGCACAGTAGCTGGGTAAGTAGATGGGGTTGCAGAAGTGGTATTCATTGCAGATTGAATCTTGCTGGTTAAATAAGAAAAACAAGGCAAAGGAGCATGTCTAATTCCCCAATTTCCCCTTCCACTCTTATTACTAACATCCCTTCATCCATGGAGATTGATGAGAAATTTCTGAGGTTTTATGATGATTCTTGTTCATTTAAAAGCCACATTTCCTGTGTAAAATTCTTTTCATTTTGATCTACTCCCTAAACTAAGTAAATTTCAAATAAACTTAGTGGTTTCCCCTTCATTTACCCTCTCATACATCTTAACCACTAACTCTACTATCTAAATCCCCTATGTCCCCCTTTCCCTACTATAAATAACACTAAGGTGTATAAATCCCAGCACTATGTACATATCCTCCTCTTGGCACTATAGCCAAATAAATGGTCAAGGGAGACTTTAGTCCATCTGGGACTGTGGTCAACCCTGTCTTGGAGCTGCTCTAACCTCTGGTTATGAGCAGCAACCTCTTCCCTCAGCCATCACCATCCCTATGCTCAAAAAAAAAAACAAAAACCCCTGTTTCCCTTGCTAAAATCACCCCTATAAACCCCTTTCTCTTGAAAAAACCCTTGAAAACCCGAAAAAATCCCAAAATACATGAAAAACCCACTTTCCTATAGTTCTCCGCCCAAATATTTAATTGAATATTTTAATGGGCCGGCGGGACCCCCCCCAACTTGCACGATCCGTTGGAGGACCCGCCAGCCGTCCGATCTCCGCCGCCCAGATCTAACGGTGGGTGGTCATTTTCGTCCCCCGACCTGCCGACCTTTAGCGTCCGGGGAAAGTGGTTTCCCGCTCCGTACCCTGGACGCGTGTCAATCGCCGGGGTTGTTCGGAGCCCCCCTCCCCAATACCACTCACCAGCAAAGGCGGTGCGGGGAACCCGCTTACCACTATTCCGAAACCGCCGTCCTTTATGTCATCATTGCGTCATCCTGACGTAGTACCTGTCGCCCACCCCGTGCCATGTGATCCTCCACGTACCCCTGCCACCTATTCACCCGCCACCGTGTCCTGCCACCCTGGCTCACACCTCAGCAGCCACGTCACCTCCGTACCCGGGCCCCGCCATGACGTCATGCTGACGTCATTGGCGGAAAAACGCCAAATGCATACTTTTCCCAAATTTAACGTTATAAACGACCAAATGAGCCGTTTTCGGTCATTTTCACGCGCAAAAGAAGGAGCCGTTGTCAACCAGCTGCCGCGAAATTTGTCCCCAGCCATCAAATTTGACATTTCAACCGCTACAAATCCAGAATTCGACGGCATTAAACCTCCACAGCTCAGCCCGCAGGCTTCCAGGCTAGTTTTTCCAGGTATTTCGCCAGTTTTCCCCACTTTTCCCATGCATTCCAATTCTCTGTAAATTCACCATTAAAAGACTGGTAAGAATCCTAAATTCAACTCTGCTTGTTACCTAAAGTAAGCCCAAGCAACCTGCACCACCCCTGAACTATAATTCAACATTAGAGCGGTCATTCCACGGGCTGAAACCGTAAAATTGTCCTCGAGGTGCTCGGCATTGTTCCCTTTTGCCGAGTACAGGCCAGCTGCATTCTTACCAAAAGAAACCTCATTACCTCTGCAACTTACCCTTGGCAGTTCACATCCCTGAGAGGTTGCAGCAAACTGCACAGACCAGCTTGCATTTTCACTGAGAAAAACACTTCAGACTTGGTCTATCAATTGCCATCACCTCATTTCAAATCAAGTTTTACAATGGCTGCTTCTGCATCCTCATCCCTCAGTGTAGCTCCATTGAATCCAACAAATAGAGAGCTGGAGGCCTTGCCATTGGTTGACAAGGACTGTCTTATTGAAGACTTTGAGGGCAACAGGGACTTCTTGCAAACTTTCAGTCAGTTGAGGGAGGACTATAAGGATGGTCATGGCACACATGGGATATGGGAGTCAAACCTACCATATTATTGTCTCCCAGCTGTAAATATCTTCCCTGAGATCATTCACCTATGTGCTGAAAACTATAATGTGCAGCACAGAACTGTTAGCACTCCATCTGGAAGAATCCTTTTCTACATTAATGCTGAGTCTATCAACAAGATGTTACACTTTGATCAGACAGAATTACTAATCCCATTTTCCTTGAGCTATTTGATAGAGACTGGTGAAAGGATGACCAGTGAGGAAATTCAAAGGGTCACCAGAGATTTCATGAGACCTGAGTGCCAGTCTACAGAGCCACCTCCCTACCTGGGTATCCATTTCAATGATATAGGCAGGCTTTTACTGGACATGATTGCCTATGTGCTGGGATACAAAAACAGTGAGCATGTGGACAAAACGATGCTGGTGTTGCTATCTGCATATAGCCCACGACAACCCCCTGCCAGGAAATATAACTTTGCTAAATTTATTGCCAATAAGATTCATGATCAGCTGAGCAAGGTGGACAGGCAAGGGGTCTTCAGGTACTCAGCCTATATTTACCACCTATTCATGTACTACCACTCTGAAGCCTTCCCATGCTACATCAGAAGGCTGGATCACAAAGGGGACAGAAGATCTGTTATCTTCTGGACCTCTGTCTTTCATAAAGTCACAAACTCACCCTATACTTACTGTGAATTTGTTGACCAATTTGTTTACCCAGTCTCTTGCCTGTTGATGAAGTCCCCTCCTCCCAGGGTATCAAATGAGATAAAGAAAGCCCTGCAGCTTTCTAGAAAATATAAAATAGGTGACTGGTACCTATATGAGAACCATACTGTCATTAGGATCTATGGCTGTGAGCTCTGTCCATACAGGCTCCCAAAATATGTACCAATGAGGTTATTTGCCTTAGAATATTACAGGCAGTTGATTCAGTCAGACCTCACCCATTTCCACAGCGCCAAAAAGAAGGCCCACCTCAAGTTCAAACACGAGTTAGGCCCCTTCATCATGAACAAAAAAGAAGGGTGGGAAGAGGCAGACCTAATCCTCAAGGATAAATACAAGTTATCCTATAGTTTTCGGTGGGTCCATTATGACCCTCAAGGTTTCATCACTGCTAGAAGAAACAAGTATAGGCTGATAGGCATTAAACATTGCCAGTACTCTCACATTGAAAAATATGCCAACCTGCAAGAATGGCAGATGGACACCCTAGTTGAAAATCTAACTGAGGAAGAAAGAATGCTAAAGAGTAGGAGGGAGCTTGAAAAGACTATTGACCTAGACTATGTGCAGCAGGTACCTTTCAGACCGCCTTATTCAATAGGAGAAGGGACCTCGGCTACAAAGACTGCACCACAGGCACCTTCTACATCAGCACCAGTAATAGATAAAGGCAAGGGTATAATGGGCACAGAAGAGGAGGTAACAAAAGAAAAGCCTGCCCCTGAAGCAGAGCAGCAAACAGGGCAGCAACAAGAACAGCAGCAAGGGCAAAATGTCCCCCCACAGACTCAGCTACCAGCAGCTCCAACACTGCAAATTCCACCTCCACAAAAAGAGCCAGTAACTGCCCCAATCTTACAGACCCCAGCACATGAGGACAGGGGAACTAAAAGAGGTAGAGAAGAGTCTACTCCTCTCAGTGGATCCTCCCACCAGCCAGAAGCCAAAAGGCAAAGAGCAGACTCCCCAGAGGTAGAAGACATTACTGATGATGTCTTGGAGAGTGAAAGAAAAGACAAGGAGGGCAGTCAACACACAGGTACAAGCTCCTTTCAGCAGGAGCAAACTTTACAACATGGCTTAGAGGTGTCCTCCTCTTCCCAGCTGGCCAAGAAACCCAAAAGCACCAAGGCTTCTTTCAAACAGATAAAAGCTCAAAATGAGCTGCTAAGGGCCGAGGTCTACAAGCAATTCGTAGATGCAACACCAGCCCAGCAAGAGAGACTATTGTCGGTGTATGACATTCAGGAGGAGAGACTGCTCCTGAGCCACTTCAAGCCAATGGGGCCGGAGCCTAAGACACCTGCAGATTTCATAAAGACAAGGGTGGAGGTCCTAGCCAGGGATATACATCCCATGGACCAGATTGAACTCCACAGGCAAACTGGAGAGATGGTCTATACGACCCTAATAGAGAAGGCCACCTTGGCCCATGAGCTGAAGGAGTCTCTAAAAAACACCAACACCCAGTTGGATTTTGAGAGATTGTCATCCCAAGCCAAGGACAACAGGATAAAGTCCCTGGAGGAGATCATCATCGATCTAGGACATGATCCTAGTGATCCAACGGGTATAAAGGCCCTCCTGAAGAAAAAGGATGATGACTTGAACGCAATGAAGAAGAGGTTTAAGCTGCAGCCCACAGAGCACCCTCAAACAGCAGAACTCCAAAAGCAAAAACGGGCTGAGGACCAGCTAGACCTCCTAATGCAGCAAGACCAAAGGATTAGGGAACTGGAGAAAGAGCTGGAAGGAATATTACAGGAAAAACAAGCAGATTCCACTTCCCAAGCTCCTCCAACTACATCAACAACAACAGCAACTTCAGGGGCAGCAGTGCCCCCTACAGCAGAAGCAGCAGGAACAGCAGCAGCCCCAGATGCCAGTCCAAGTGTAGAAGAATTGACCAAGGCCGTCAAAGCAATGGAGCTCCAAGCAGATGAAATAAAGAAGGCCAAGGAAAAATTGGCAGAACTGGACTCCAAGTATACCAATTCCAAAATGACTGTAGCAGAACAGGGCAGAGAAATAAAGGCCCAAAGAGACAAGATAAAGGCCTTAGAAAAGGAGCTGAACCTAGAGACAGCTATGGCTGACATAAAGAGAATCCTATGGGCTAAAATTGGCCAATCCATCAAACAGCAGTGGAGGTCAATAAAAATAATACATGAGCAGATGGAGTTGATGGGCCAAGCACAAGCAGAAATTCAGAAGGCCAAGACAGTACTAGGAAACAAAACAGAACAGGCAAACAGGATGATAGACTTCCTGAATAGACAGGAAAGGGAAGAATTAGCAGCCATAGGCATTCCCAACAGAACAGAAGCTGTCCTCTCTGCCAAGAAGGCACTAACTCTAAGAAACTACATACAAACAGTAGAGAGGAAATTTTTCGAAATGCAAGCAGATGTGGAGGAATACAAGGCCAAAATGGGAGTGCTGCAAGCAAAAGGCCTGCCCAGCTTGCTAAGTGGTGCAGGAAAGCTGATCTCCCTAGATCAAATGGCCAATAGAATGGCAACCACTATTGAAAATCAGATTATTGCATCTGGCAGTACATCTGAACCAGCAGGGCCTCCTACAGGACAGAGTTTATATGAAAAACTTGAAGGCATGTTCTACATTGAGAATGAGGTGAATCACCTGTTCGAGACTCCTCCCAATCTTTACAAACATACAGAGGCAGAGGAAACATTGATTAAAATACGAAGGCATCAAATGCCTAAGGAGGATTGGTGGCAGTTTATGCTTCAGATTTTGCCACGATAAGTCCAGCTGTTTGGTCACTGCCAGCTCCAGGTCACTAGAAGACAAACAACAGAAAAGGGTTAGCATTTAAAAGCAGCTGAGTAATGACTCATCACATAAGACTATGACAGCTAGCCAAATTTTGAACAGCGCATCTCCAACCGACTCTAACAGCCATAAAGACCAAATATCTTCTGACAATTTGACAGCTGAAGCATAAAGGAATTTCGGCTGCATTCACTCCTTCAGCTACTGCACTTCGGAGATTAGCATATCATAAATGAGATAATAACTCATTTCGTTGATATTTTGATGTAAATTTTTGTATATAAACTCCCCTGAGTAACTCACAAAGGGTTGGTAATTTTCTCTATGAGAACACTTGTATTGTACACTTTCAATTATCTAATACAAAGGGTTGGATGAGCTCAGTGATTTCCTGAAATTATTTGATGTTTGGAGGATGCTCCATGGGTTGATGCAGAATTCTTGTGCTGTCTGACGGAATAACAAGTTTTCTTCAAAACTCTGTTCTTGTTTTCTTATGTTTATCAAATCATACTTATCTCACACTAAGCTAGCAGTAGAAAAGAAAGAATAGTACAAGATTTGTTTTATTACACCTTGTGCTCAATTTTTGCTGCTGTAAATGTTTGTCCTCAGGGTTAAATACGTACATGAATTCTTAATTGCTCATGTGTCTGTTAATTCTATATGTATGAATATCACCTAGAAATTCTTAAATGCTCCTAGGTCAATATTCTCACTGTCTTACTCCAACAGTTAAATTGTAAGATTCTTAATTGCCTTGCACTAACTGGATACACTCCATTCCATCACTATTACAAACGTTATTTCTCAGACACTAATCTGGCTCTGCAGCATCACTACAGTATCACAGCAGCACATCAAGCATCTAAAGGACCACTGACTCCATAGCCCAATGGACTAGAACTCTTTTGAAAAATACACAAGCACCTTGATTGAAATTATCATCCAAGCAAAAACTCAAAACAGACCTGAACTTATAGCTAGCCTAAAATCATTACAAACAGAGATAAATCATAAAGAGAGAGCCCTCTCTGATTGCAGTTTGGCTAGAAACTGTGATCCAAAGATTGGTTAGTGGTTACCCCGGCCGTATTCCCTTGGGAGTCATAGGGAACAACCTGGGCGTTAACATAAATGGCGACTCCACTGGGGAGTGCTTGAGGTTTTTTAATTACTATATATCTTCCATAGCTACTATCAAGCCTGAAATAAGTCAAGAGGCCTTTAATCTGTTTCTGTATCACATTAACAGCTTTAGGGAGGAGCTTGTTTAGGGAATCTTCATCTTAGCTCTGAGAATATATAGCCATTCCAAAATCTTCATCCAGTCCTTTCAGATATAAAAATTTCCTACAAAATCCTAAAAAACAGTTAGAAACTGGCTCCTAAGAAAAATCCACGGCATACTAGGGCAAATCCTGACCCTAATCCACCTATCATTGTTGATAATCCAAATACCATCCCAAGAAACATTAGGAGGCAGCAAAAGCAGGAGCAGCCTGCTGATTTAACCTCAGATTCAGATCATCCTAGCCTTATATCTACCCCATGCAAGGTCCTTTTCCGGTCTACCCCTAGTTCCCCTAGTTCACCATCCACATCTCAAAGTCCTCCTCTCACATCTTCATCCACTGCACATATCCCCTTGACCAACATTCTAGGTTCACCCCTACTTGTTACCCCTGTGATACCCACTGTTCCTATTATCCCAGCTGCCCCTGTTAATCCTCTAAATCCTGTAAATATGGCTAACAGATATGCACCATTGCAGATACCAGCTAATGCTGCAGCTCTACCCCAAGATTACCAAACCAAAATTTCATATTTTGACTCCAATGGCCCTCTGACAGCTGCCCAGCATGCCAAGAGGATGCAAGACCATTTTGAGACCTATGAAATAGATGATGACAGTGTCAGAATGAGGATGTTTGTTCAAAGCCTAACTGGGGATGTAAGAACTTGGTTTAGATCCCTGAATGCAAACTCCATTACAACTCCTGCTGAACTGTATCAAGCCTTTACTAGTAGATGGGAGAAGAAGAAAGATCCTCTGCACATACTTGGGGAATATGACACTATCAAAAGAGGTCCCCAGGAGACTGTTTTGGAGTATTGTGCAAGATTTAACAATGTATATAACTCAATTCCACAAAATTTAAGGCCTCCTCCGGATCTAGCCTTGTACAAATTCCCTGATGGTTTTGACCCTGACATGGCCTATCAGTTGAAGGAAAGAGACTGTCAATCCCTTGAAGAGGCCCAAAGGGTTGCTGTCACAGTGGAAGCCAACCTAATTGCCAAAAGAAACAGGGCAAGGTTGGAAAAGAGGACTGTTTTCAAAGAGGAACCCTCTGCCTTTGATCAAAAGCTTGATGCCATACTAAATGGAATGAAAAGATTAGGTGATAGAGTGGAATCGGTTGAAAGAAAATCATCATGGGAAGCACCACAAAACAACCCTCCTAGGAATCCAAATTTTAGGAGAACTCAAAACCCAGGCGTTGGCAAAACCAGTGCTGATCAAGATATAAGACCCCCTTTCCAAGAAAATTATGCAGAAACTTCCACATCAGCAGAGCCCAATGAAGATCCTGAGATTAATTTAATGGGTCTAGATGGTGAAAGTCAAGTTTTCTTAACACAAGAAGATCATGAGGATGATGAAATCAAACTGTTCCAAACTAAATCAGGTGAATCCTTTGACTTCAAACAAGGCTATGACACTGCTGTTTATGAAGTCCATAAACAATACAAGCTGAGGAGCAGAACTGTGAATGTTAACCAGCCTGAAAAGAAAAAGGATAATCAGCAGCCTGAAAGAGTTATAGTCATAGAACCTAATGACAAAATGACTTCACATACAGAAGAAGTGATTGTTGAAGAGATCACTGAACCACTGTCCTCAAAACAGCAGCCTATGGTCACTCCCCCTGCTCATCCTTATTCAACTCTTTCTCCTCAAGAGATGAGTAAAAAGGATAAGTCCCAAAGTCAAGACAAAAATCAAGAAGAAGATGTAATGAACAAAGAAAGAACTGTCACCTATAACCCCAAGACCCAATCTGAAAAACCTTTTGATCTAGAAACAGAAATTGGCAAATTAAAGATAGCAATTCCTCTCTTAGAACTTGCCAAGCATGACATCTATAAACTACAGATCAAAAGGTCCCTTCAACTCACTAGTAACAAAGATGATGTCAATGTGATGGATGACACCCCAGAACTCCTGTTTGGCCCAGAAGTGGATGGAAAAACGATAGTCACAGGGGTATTACCTTTCTATGTCAGTTTACATATTCATGATAAAATATTACATAATGCAATGTTTGACTCAGGTGCCTCTCACAATCTCATGCCAAAAGCAGTCATGGAGAGATTGAATTTAGACATAACAAGACCATATAAGGATCTGTTTTCCTTTGACTCCAGCCAAGTCAAGTGTTTAGGTCTCATAAAAGACTTATGTGTGTCTCTGGTTCAATACCCAAACAAGACAATCCTAATGGATGTGGTAGTTGCTGATATCCCACCTAAGTATGGGATGCTGTTATCAAGATCATGGGGAGCTAAACTCCAAGGTTCCCTACAATTAGACATGTCATATGCTACCATCTCTATTTTTGGGCAACCAAAAAGACTGTACAGAGAAACACTAATGAAATACATGGTCAGCAGTGAAGAAAAGCCTCAAAACTTTCCCATATATGCTGTCCATTCAGACATAGACTCATACATTCTCTTCAATGACACCACAACTCCCCTAAAAGGTGAGGTTGAAACCAAGATATTCATACAAGAGGAAGATTCAAATGAAAGTATTATCACCCATGAAACAACAGCCAATCAAACACTAGATGTTGCTGCTGCCCTAGTTGTCAAGAACATCCAATCAAATGATGAGACTGTCCTAGAAGACAAGCTAGAGAAAAAACCACAACTGCTACTCACATTGCCAGCCCATGAACAGATCATCAAATCTCCTTTCCAACAGGATATTCTATGGTTCCTTGAATTTGATGGCTCAGTTAACAAATTAGGGGCAGGAGCTGGAGTTTGGGTACACAATAAAGAAAATAGTCATGCAGAAGGCAGAGCCTATAGATTGAATTTCAGATGTACTAATAACATGGCAGAATATGAAGCTCTTTTACTAGGACTCAAGTTGGTAAAGTTCTTGCAAGCTGCCAGGGTTTCAATCATGGGTGATTCAGATTTAGTTATCCAACAAGTGAAGGGAAACTTTGTCACCAATGACAAAAGACTAAGGACTTATAGGTCTGCTGTTGCTGAGGTGCTAAACTTTTTCTCTGAATTCCAAATTACTAAAATTCCCAGAACCCACAATCTACATGCTCATAGTTTAGCCACCTTTGCAAGTACCTGCAAGTTGCCCTTTGAGCCCCACCATTGTTTTACAGCTGAGGTAAAACACAGACCCTCCATTCCAAACAATGTCAATGATTGGCAAGTATTTGAGGATGACAAGCAAATAAATCATTTTTTAACTATGCAGCAAGAATTTGCAGGACTAAATATTGACACTGATACAGCAAGTCAATCACAAATACTTGAGACAGCAAGTCAATCACAAATATTTGATGGAGCAAGTCCATCACAAATACAGTTTCAACAGATTGCTCACCCAATATCACCTAGAACTGCAAAACTAATGCTGAGTCCAACCATTTTCAACAAGGAAAACATTCAGCAAATTCAACAACTTAACTATGAAGAGGTGGCCAATGCTGAAACTGAAATCATTGAGCTGAAAGACAATTTTCTACCAACGGGCCTAACTCCACTAGAAGACATCTTTGACTCAAATGACATCCCTAGAAAACCAAAAATGCAGCCCTTAAATACAGCCATTGAAGAGTGCAACATAGGTACAAGTGAGAAGCCCAAGATAATTAAATTATCTGCTTCCTTACCTCCTGACCAAAAGCCCAAATACATTGACCTCTTCAAAGAGTTCCAGGATGTTTTTGCATGGAGCTATGAGGACCTAAAGTCCTATGACACCTCTGTAATCCAGCACACTATCCCTCTCAAACCTGATCAAAAGCCCTTTAAACAAAAACTGAGGAGAATCAATCCTATGCTTCTCCCAGCAATGGAACAAGAGGTACAAAAAATGTTCAAGGCAGGCATCATAGCACCAATCAGATTCTCTGAATGGATCTCCAACTTAGTCCCTACAAGAAAGAAGACAGGTGAAATTAGGCTGTGTGTGGATTTGAGGAATCTGAACCAAGTATCCCTCAAAGACAATTACCCCTTACCCAAGATGGATCACATTTTGCAGAGAGTAGTGGGGGCTTCCAGAATTTCGCTACTTGATGGATTCTCAGGTTTCAACCAGATCTTAGTTCACCCTGATGATCAGGACAAAACAACATTTACAACCCCATGGGGAACTTTCAAATATGTAAAGATGCCTTTTGGATTGAAAAACGCAGGGGCAACTTTTCAAAGAGCCATGGATATTGCCTTTGCCAAGGAGATTCATGACTTTTTAGTCATTTACCTAGATGACCTTACACCTTTCTCAAAATCAGACCAAGAACATATAAGACATCTGAGACAGATCTTCCTAAAATGCAGAAAATATGGAATCTCCTTGAATCCCAAGAAATCCCTGTTTGGTTTAGAAGAAGGTAAGCTATTGGGCCACATCATTTCTAAAGATGGCATTAGAATTGACCCAGATAGAATACAGGCTATCCTACAAATGCCCCACCCAAGAAATGTCAAAGAGTTGCAAGGATTCTTGGGAAAAATCAATTTCTTAAGAAGGTTTATCCCAAATTTAGCAGAACTAATCAGATTATTAAATAACATGCTAAAGAAAGATTCAAAAGTAAAATGGACTGTTGAAGCCAATCAAGCCTTTGAAGGTATAAAATTGGCCCTTACCCAAACCCCAGTCTTGACCAATCCTCAGTTTGACAGAGAATTTATCATTTTCTCTTTTGCCTCCCAGCATACTATTGCTGCTGTTTTATTGCAAAAAGATGACCAAGGAAATGAGAAGCCAATTGCTTTCTTTAGCAAAGCTCTTAGAGATGCACCTTTAAAGTATCAAATCATGGAAAAGCAAGCTTATGCTTTAGTCAAAGCCATTAAAGACTTTAGGATTTATATCCTTTATTCCCATGTTAAAGCATATGTGCCAAGTCCTATTGTCAAAGACATTCTCACCCAAGAGAATTTAGAGGGCAGAAGAGGAAAATGGATTGCCAGCATCTTGGAATTTGACATTGAGATAAAACCTACAAAACTAATAAAAGGGCAAGGCTTGGCTAAATTAATGACAGAAACAAATTTTCAAGCCTTAAACATTAACCAGCTGGACAGTGAACCGGAGCTGGCGACTCCAAAGATCAATGTAGCCTTTGAACAATCCCCCTGGTATTCTGATATCTGTTATGTGTTACAAAACCTGTGTGCTCCCCCAGGACTGTCCAAAACTAAGTGTAGATTCTTAAAAATGAGAACCTCAAGATTTTGTGTGATGGATGGCAATCTGCTTTGGAAAAACCATGAAGGTATTTTGCTGCACTGTTTAATTGAAAATGAAACTGAGAATGTCATAAAAGAATTCCATGCAGGTGACTGTGGTGGCCACTTGTACTGGAAGTCCACTGTGGACAAGATACTAAGGGCTGGATATTACTGGCCCACCATGTTCTCTGATGTCAAGAAATTCATCACCTCATGTCATAAATGTCAAGTGTTTGAGGGAAAGAGACAGTTGCTGCCACTTCCTTTAAGGCCTATTGCAACAGAGAGACCTTTTCAACAATGGGGATTGGACTTCATTGGGGAAATTCATCCCTCATCTTCAGGCCAACACAGATGGATTTTAACAGCAACAGACTACTTCACTAAGTGGATTGAAGCTGCCCCATGCAGACAAGCAAATGATTCAATAATTATTCAGTTCTTGGAGAACAATATATTGGCTAGATTTGGCTGTCCTGACAAAATAATCACAGACAATGCTGCTGCTTTCAGATCCAAGAAAATGGTGAACTTCTGCCATAAATTTCACATCACTCTGGGCCATTCCACTGCCTACTATCCCCAAGGAAATGGCCTTGCTGAGTCATCAAATAAAAGTCTGGTAAACATCATAAAGAAAGTACTTGAAGAGAACAAAAAGAATTGGCATAAGAAGCTTGTGAATGCCCTATGGGCAGATAGACTAACAACCAAAAGATCAATTGGGACCAGCCCATATGAGTTGGTTTATGGATTAGAGGCCAAGTTCCCCTCATCACTAGGAGTGCCTGTTATGAAGCTTCTTCAAGAAAGCCAAGCTGAACCAAATGATATGCAAAGAAGAATCAATCAAATCATATGTCTGCAGCAGACTAGAGACCAAGTTTTCAGCAGAGTTCAAGTTCTACAAGAGAAATTAAAGAAGGCCTTTGATAGAAGAACTAAGGCAGAAGATTTCAGTGTGGGAGACAAAGTCCTCAAGTGGGATGCAAGAAGAGAAGACAAAGGAAAACATGGAAAATTTGATTCCTTATGGAGAGGACCATTTGCTGTCCAAGCAGTGCAAGGTAACAACACTTACTTCCTAAAAAGTCTCAATGAAACTGACTTGGATGAAGGTCCTGTCAATGGCAGGATGCTGAAGCATTATTTTGACTATTACCCATGAGTACAGCCTAAGGTCCCCTTGTATATATACAGATGTATATATTATTTTCTGTTTAGATTGTAAAAATGCAGTTTTCCTAGTTTATTGACTGTCAGCAAAAGGTAAATAGAATCAGAGGTCTACCAAGAAGAAAAGCACACAATTTTGGCACTTCAAAGCAGCAAACTACAAGATGGGCAAGAGCAATCAAGGAGCAAGGCAATCTGACCTGCTGTTCTTGGTCTTTCAAATGAAACACCATCCCCATGTGGAGCCACTGTTAGCTACCTATACCAATAGGTTTCATATTTCATGATTGGCTATGAAAGGTCCAAATATGCTCTGCTTTGATGATTCAAAGATCACATATTTCCAAGAGAATCCAATCTGTGCTTATAGCTTGGTATGGACTTAAAATTTTGATGGATGGTCCAACAGTCTAATCTGGATCATTCCATGGTTTAAATTTGCAGTTGTAGATTAGAGAAGGAAGTCTGTCCAAACTGTTTAATCTTGGCAGACAAGTAGTTCAGGTAGAGAAGAAAAGGCTCCCAACAGCTTAATCTGGGACCTTGGAAGAAATAAGGGTAGAAGTAGATAGAAAAACAAAAGAAAAAGCCAAATAAAAGAAAAGGCAAGTAAGGGTCTGCAAGTCCAAGTGCACCCTCCAAGAAGAAATAAAAAATGCTAGGCACAGTAGCTGGGTAAGTAGATGGGGTTGCAGAAGTGGTATTCATTGCAGATTGAATCTTGCTGGTTAAATAAGAAAAGCAAGGCAAAGGAGCATGTCTAATTCCCCAATTTCCCCTTCCACTCTTATTACTAACATCCCTTCATCCATGGAGATTGATGAGAAATTTCTGAGGTTTTATGATGATTCTTGTTCATTTAAAAGCCACATTTCCTGTGTAAAATTCTTTTCATTTTGATCTACTCCCTAAACTAAGTAAATTTCAAATAAACTTAGTGGTTTCCCCTTCATTTACCCTCTCATACATCTTAACCACTAACTCTACTATCTAAATCCCCTATGTCCCCCTTTCCCTACTATAAATAACACTAAGGTGTATAAATCCCAGCACTATGTACATATCCTCCTCTTGGCACTATAGCCAAATAAATGGTCAAGGGAGACTTTAGTCCATCTGGGACTGTGGTCAACCCTGTCTTGGAGCTGCTCTAACCTCTGGTTATGAGCAGCAACCTCTTCCCTCAGCCATCACCATCCCTCTGCTAAAAAAAAAAACAAAAACCCCTGTTTCCCTTGCTAAAATCACCCCTATAAACCCCTTTCTCTTGAAAAAACCCTTGAAAACCCGAAAAAATCCCAAAATACATGAAAAACCCACTTTCCTATAGTTCTCCGCCCAAATATTTAATTGAATATTTTAATGGGCCGGTGGGACCCCCCCAACGTGCACGATCCGTCGGAGGACCCGCCAGCCGTCCGATCTCCGCCGCCCAGATCTAACGGTGGGCGGTCATTTTCGTCCCCCGACCTGCCGACCTTTAGCGTCCGGGGAAAGTGGTTTCCCGCTCTGTACCCTGGACGCGTGTCAATCGCCGGGGTTGTTCGGAGCCCCCCTCCCCAATACCACTCACCAGCAAAGGCGGTGCGGGGAACCTGCTTACCACTATTCCGAAACCGCCGTCCTTTATGTCATCATTGCGTCATCCTGACGTAGTACCTGTCACCCACCCCGCGCCATGTGATCCTCCACGTACCCCTGCCACCTATTCACCCGCCACCGTGTCCTGCCACCCTGGCTCACACCTCAGCAGCCACGTCACCTCCGTACCCGGGCCCCGCCATGACGTCATGCTGACGTCATTGGCGGAAAAACGCCAAATGCATACTTTTTCCAAATTTAACGTTATAAACGACCAAATGAGCCGTTTTCGGTCATTTTCACGCGCAAAAGAAGGAGCCGTTGTCAACCAGCTGCCGCGAAATTTGTCCCCAGCCATCAAATTTGACATTTCAACCGCTACAAATCCAGAATTCGACGGCATTAAACCTCCACAGCTCGGCCCGCAGGCTTCCAGGCTAGTTTTTCCAAGTATTTCGCCAGTTTTCCCCACTTTTCCCATGCATTCCAATTCTCTGTAAATTCACCATTAAAAGACTGGTAAGAATCCTAAATTCAACTCTGCTTGTTACCTAAAGTAAGCCCAAGCAACCTGCACCACCCCTGAACTATAATTCAACATTAGAGCGGTCATTCCACGGGCTGAAACCGTAAAATTGTCCTCGAGGTGCTCGGCATTGTTCCCTTTTGCCGAGTACAGGCCAGCTGCATTCTTACCAAAAGAAACCTCATTACCTCTGCAACTTACCCTTGGCAGTTCACATCCCTGAGAGGTTGCAGCAAACTGCACAGACCAGCTTGCATTTTCACTGAGAAAAACACTTCAGACTTGGTCTATCAATTGCCATCACCTCATTTCAAATCAAGTTTTACAATGGCTGCTTCTGCATCCTCATCCCTTAGTGTAGCTCCATTGAATCCAACAAATAGAGAGCTGGAGGCCTTGCCATTGGTTGACAAGGACTGTCTTATTGAAGACTTTGAGGGCAACAGGGACTTCTTGCAAACTTTCAGTCAGTTGAGGGAGGACTATAAGGATGGTCATGGCACACATGGGATATGGGAGTCAAACCTACCATATTATTGTCTCCCAGCTGTAAATATCTTCCCTGAGATCATTCACCTATGTGCTGAAAACTATAATGTGCAGCACAGAACTGTTAGCACTCCATCTGGAAGAATCCTTTTCTACATTAATGCTGAGTCTATCAACAAGATGTTACACTTTGATCAGACAGAATTACTAATCCCATTTTCCTTGAGCTATTTGATAGAGACTGGTGAAAGGATGACCAGTGAGGAAATTCAAAGGGTCACCAGAGATTTCATGAGACCTGAGTGCCAGTCTACAGAGCCACCTCCCTACCTGGGTATCCATTTCAATGATATAGGCAGGCTTTTACTGGACATGATTGCCTATGTGCTGGGATACAAAAACAGTGAGCATGTGGACAAAACGATGCTGGTGTTGCTATCTGCATATAGCCCACGCCAACCCCCTGCCAGGAAATATAACTTTGCTAAATTTATTGCCAATAAGATTCATGATCAGCTGAGCAAGGTGGACAGGCAAGGGGTCTTCAGGTACTCAGCCTATATTTACCACCTATTCATGTACTACCACTCTGAAGCCTTCCCATGCTACATCAGAAGGCTGGATCACAAAGGGGACAGAAGATCTGTTATCTTCTGGACCTCTGTCTTTCATAAAGTCACAAACTCACCCTATACTTACTGTGAATTTGTTGACCAATTTTTTTACCCAGTCTCTTGCCTGTTGATGAAGTCCCCTCCTCCCAGGGTATCAAATGAGATAAAGAAAGCCCTGCAGCTTTCTAGAAAATATAAAATAGGTGACTGGTACCTATATGAGAACCATACTGTCATTAGGATCTATGGCTGTGAGCTCTGTCCATACAGGCTCCCAAAATATGTACCAATGAGGTTATTTGCCTTAGAATATTACAGGCAGTTGATTCAGTCAGACCTCACCCATTTCCACAGCGCCAAAAAGAAGGCCCACCTCAAGTTCAAACACGAGTTAGGCCCCTTCATCATGAACAAAAAAGAAGGGTGGGAAGAGGCAGACCTAATCCTCAAGGATAAATACAAGTTATCCTATAGTTTTCGGTGGGTCCATTATGACCCTCAAGGTTTCATCACTACTAGAAGAAACAAGTATAGGCTGATAGGCATTAAACATTGCCAGTACTCTCACATTGAAAAATATGCCAACCTACAAGAATGGCAGATGGACACCCTAGTTGAAAATCTAACTGAGGAAGAAAGAATGCTAAAGAGTAGGAGGGAGCTTGAAAAGACTATTGACCTAGACTATGTGCAGCAGGTACCTTTCAGACCGCCTTATTCAATAGGAGAAGGGACCTCGGCTACAAAGACTGCACCACAGGCACCTTCTACATCAGCACCAGTAATAGATAAAGGCAAGGGTATAATGGGCACAGAAGAGGAGGTAACAAAAGAAAAGCCTGCCCCTGAAGCAGAGCAACAAACAGGGCAGCAACAAGAACAGCAACAAGGGCAAAATGTCCCCCCACAGACTCAGCTACCAATAGCTCCAACACTGCAAATTCCACCTCCACAAAAAGAGCCAGTAACTGCCCCAATCTTACAGACCCCAACACATGAGGACAGGGGAACTAAAAGAGGTAGAGAAGAGTCTACTCCTCTCAGTGGATCCTCCCACCAGCCAGAAGCCAAAAGGCAAAGAGCAGACTCCCCAGAGGTAGAAGACATTACTGATGATGTCTTGGAGAGTGAAAGAAAAGACAAGGAGGGCAATCAACACACAGGTACAAGCTCCTTTCAGCAGGAGCAAACTTTACAACATGGCTTAGAGGTGTCCTCCTCTTCCCAGCTGGCCAAGAAGCCCAAAAGCACCAAGGCTTCTTTCAAACAGATAAAAGCTCAGAATGAGCTGCTAAGGGCCGAGGTCTACAAGCAATTCGTAGATGCAACACCAGCCCAGCAAGAGAGACTATTGTCGGTGTATGACATTCAGGAGGAGAGACTGCTCCTGAGCCACTTCAAGCCAATGGGGCCGAGCCTAAGACACCTGCAGATTTCATAAAGACAAGGGTGGAGGTCCTAGCCAGGGATATACATCCCATGGACCAGATTGAACTCCACAGGCAAACTGGAGAGATGGTCTATACGACCCTAATAGAGAAGGCCACCTTGGCCCATGAGCTGAAGGAGTCTCTAAAAAACACCAACACCCAGTTGGATTTTGAGAGATTGTCATCCCAAGCCAAAGACAACAGGATAAAGTCCCTGGAGGAGATCATCATCGATCTAGGACATGATCCTAGTGATCCAACGGGTATAAAGGCCCTCCTGAAGAAAAAGGATGATGACTTGAACGCAATGAAGAAGAGGTTTAAGCTGCAGCCCACAGAGCACCCTCAAACAACAGAACTCCAAAAGCAAAAACGGGCTGAGGACCAGCTAGACCTCCTAATGCAGCAAGACCAAAGGATTAGGGAACTGGAGAAAGAGCTGGAAGGAATATTACAGGAAAAACAAGCAGATTCCACTTCCCAAGCTCCTCCAACTACATCAACAACAGCAGCAACTTCAGGGGCAGCAGTGCCCCCTACAGCAGAAGTAGCAGGAACAGCAGCAGCCCCAGATGCCAGTCCAAGTGTAGAAGAATTGACCAAGGCCGTCAAAGCAATGGAGCTCCAAGCAGATGAAATAAAGAAGGCCAAGGAAAAATTGGCAGAACTAGACTCCAAGTATACCAATTCCAAAATGACTGTAGCAGAACAGGGCAGAGAAATAAAGGCCCAAAGAGACAAGATAAAGGCCTTAGAAAAGGAGCTGAACCTAGAGACAGCTATGGCTGACATAAAGAGAATCCTATGGGCTAAAATTGGCCAATCCATCAAACAGCAGTGGAGGTCAATAAAAATAATACATGAGCAGATGGAGTTGATGGGCCAAGCACAAGCAGAAATTCAGAAGGCCAAGACAGTACTAGGAAACAAAACAGAACAGGCAAACAGGATGATAGACTTCCTGAATAGACAGGAAAGGGAAGAATTAGCAGCCATAGGCATTCCCAACAGAACAGAAGCTGTCCTCTCTGCCAAGAAGGCACTAACTCTAAGAAACTACATACAAACAGTAGAGAGGAAATTTTTCGAAATGCAAGCAGATGTGGAGGAATACAAGGCCAAAATGGGAGTGCTGCAAGCAAAAGGCCTGCCCAACTTGCTAAGTGGTGCAGGAAAGCTGATCTCCCTAGATCAAATGGCCAATAGAATGGCAACCACTATTGAAAATCAGATTATTGCATCTGGCAGTACATCTGAACCAGCAGGGCCTCCTACAGGACAGAGTTTATATGAAAAACTTGAAGGCATGTTCTACATTGAGAATGAGGTGAATCACCTGTTCGAGACTCCTCCCAATCTTTACAAACATACAGAGGCAGAGGAAACATTGATTAAAATACGAAGGCATCAAATGCCTAAGGAGGATTGGTGGCAGTTTATGCTTCAGATTTTGCCACGATAAGTCCAGCTGTTTGGTCACTGCCAGCTCCAGGTCACTAGAAGACAAACAGCAGAAAAGGGTTAGCATTTAAAAGCAGCTGAGTAATGACTCATCACATAAGACTATGACAACTAGCCAAATTTTGAACAGCGCATCTCCAACCGACTCTAACAGCCATAAAGACCAAATATCTTCTGACAATTTGACAGCTGAAGCATAAAGGAATTTCGGCTGCATTCACTCCTTCAGCTACTGCACTTCATTCACTCCTTCAGCTACTGCACTTGTAATTTTCTCTATGAGAACACTTGTATTGTACACTTTCAATTATCTAATACAAAGGGCTGGATTAGCTCAGTGATTTCCTGAAATTATTTGATGTTTGGAGGATGCTCCATGGGTTGATGCAGAATTCCTGTGCTGTCTGATGGAATAACAAGTTTTCTTCAAAATTCTGTTCTTGTTTTCTTATGTTTATCAAATCATACTTATCTCACACTAAGCTAGCAGTAGAAAAGAAAGAATAGTACAAGATTTGTTTTATTGCACCTTGTGCTCAATTTTTGCTGCTGTAAATGTTTGTCCTCAGGGTTAAATACGTACATGAATTCTTAATTGCTCATGTGTCTGTTAATTCTATATGTATGAATATCACCTACAAATTCTTAAATGCTCCTAGGTCAATATTCTCACTGTCTTACTCCAACAGTTAAATTGTAAGATTCTTAATTGCCTTGCACTAACTGGATACACTCCATTCCATCACTATTACAAACGTTATTTCTCAGACACTAATCTGGCTCTGCAGCATCACTACAGTATCACAGCAGCACATCAAGCATCTAAAGGACCACTGACTCCATAGCCCAATGGACTAGAACTCTTTTGAAAAATACACAAGCACCTTGATTGAAATTATCATCCAAGCAAAAAATCAAAACAGACCTGAACTTATAGCTAGCCTAAAATCATTACAACAGAGATAAATCATAAAGAGAGAGCCCTCTCTGATTGCAGTTTGGCTAGAAACTGTGATCCAAAGATTGGTTAGTGGTTACCCCGGCCGTATTCCCTTGGGATTCATAGGGAACAACCTGGGCATTAACACCCGGGTGCACTGGTGAAATGAATGTTTATATAATTTTCTAGCAGATTTATCAACGAAATTAGTTTGGTGCAGTGGTAAAAATAAGCAAATGGTTGAGGAGGGGACTGGTGGTGAAACCCCGCCCCTCCCTTTTTTTAACACATTATTGTTTGGTTTTAAAACTAAATGAATTTGAATGGGGGGTTGGGTCCGCATTGGGTGGCTCACCCCATACCTGCGTATCCATATATGTTGTTGACCATGGGCTTTGGGGCTGTTGCAATGTATTTTATGGGTGGTACATCACATGGTTTTGGTGTTACATGTATTAATGGGGCCGCCCGCTTGGGGGCTGTCCCCGTGGGTCAGTTGGGTTCTACCCCCGCCGGCTCTTGTACTAATGTTTGGTGGCATTTTATTTGTGGGGGTGTGGGTCGGGTCCACCTGAGGTGGCCCATGCCTACCGAAGGCGCCCGTGCCCACCGGAGGTGACCCGTGCCCACCCCATTTATGTTTATGTTATGGTATTAAACATAGGAGAAGGGTGTGGTGGGGTCATGGCTACCCACCCAACCTTTGTATATTTGTTTTATGTTGCGGTTAGGCTGGCGGGGGTCATGGCCCATCAACCTGTAAATAATTTATTTTTGTTATGGAATTTTGGGGGTGGTGGGGGTGGTGGCCCGCCACCATAATGTATATATTTTTATTATTATTAGGAATAGGGGAGATTTTCCAACCTTTAGAAAATAAAGGGATATTGGGAAAATTAACGAGGCCATAATTTTGACCACTTTCGGAAGCTAGGTTTCATGCCCCAGGGTCGGTCAAATTGTAGGACACTTAAACCTGGCCCTACAACCCAACTTTGACCAAAACTTTGACTGGCTCGTTCTCCCTCATACGAGCTCGGATTGGCGATCGAGATCTATGCTTTGGTCCTGGTTTGAAACCATCATGATCATTTCGATTTTCAAACTTCCATTAGCCCTCTTTGTCCTGTGTGTGTCTTTGTAGCCACCTGGATCAATCCTCCCCACTGAGGAGCTTTTGGTCCTCCAAAAGCATGAAAAATAATCTGCAAATTCTATGTACCTTGTCTGCATCATAAGCGTCCTGAAAGGTATCGCTTCCATCTCCTTCACCTTTGTTCTTCAGAGCCTTAACCAATGAGTCGAAACCTGCAACATCTAGTACATTGCTTTGAAAATTACATGCTTGACTTTCATTACCAATTAATGACCTAAGCGTCCCACACTTGCCACGAGTTCATAACACATACTCGGTGGTCAAGTTTACAACAACATGGACGCAATACCCTAGCTACAAAAACAAGGCCAGCATATCATTGCTGCTTCAACAAGTAATGGAAAACACATCATCACTACAACACATGATTTACAATCATAAGGCGAAACACTATTTTCTTGGCATGTGATGAAACACGACACCACTTTCACAGTTTATCATGCAACACAAAAAAAGATCAAACATCATTGTTTCTTAACAAGTGATGGAAATACGACATCACTTTCACAGTTTATAAGGCAACACAAAAAGAGACCAGACATCATTGTTGCTTAACAAGAAATGGAAAACACATCATCAATTTTACATTTTAAAATGCAACAAATGATTTACAAAAGTACGACCATGAAACACTAACATATCTAGAAACCATTTTTCACTTATCAAAGTGAATGGGTTGCCTCCTTGTGGCTATTTTTCTTATCGAACAATTGTTTTGCCTGGTTTATGCACCGACACTTTGTCTTTAAGGTGCTGCTCTGGATGGAGCCTCCAACAAGTGGCTCTTTGATGGCTACTTCTATCGCAATGACTGCAATACATCTTATTTCTACAGTTCTATTTGACCTGCTGTTGACAGGGTCTTTCACACCTCATCCTTTTGTGTGCTGCCATTCTTTTCCAACACTTCGAAAATGTATGGATATGTAATCCACAAAAGCTACATGTCTTTCGATGCCATGTTTTACATTCATTATTAACAACCTGATCATAATTGAAATGAACATTCGAATGTCGAAAGTGGTTATACCTTTCCTTTCCATCTCTGGTGTAAGTATGGCGATGAGAGTTGGCCTTAGCTCTTTCCCTACAATGGGCACTTCCATGGGATGATGGGGATGTGTTCTCATCATTCTCTTTCCTCGATGATTTTGACGATGTATCCAAAGAATTTGACACCTTCAATCATTCTCCTTTGGTGCATCTCAAGCTTGCAAATTGAGGTCTCTGCACAACCTCCAATGGTTGAGTTATGCCTTCGTTATTAACACCAAGTTCTTCTTCCTTCTCATGCTTCGTCCTGGTAAGGAGCCTCATGTTTGTCCCTGTAATTGGGATCTCCAAATCTCCAACAACAATCATCCTATGTGAAGATGAAACCAGAAGGAAATCAACATCTTTTAACTCCTCTATCGATTTGGAAAGAACTGATGAGGTCTCCTCATCATTTGTTGTTGGTGGTTTGCTAGTTGTCTCAACGCATTCCCCAGCTTCCTTTCTGACATACCCAAGTCCTATCTGACGAGGTAATTCCTATACTTTTATGGGGTTGACAATGCCTTGGCCATTCACGCCCAAGACTTTTCCTTCATACCCCATTTTCTTCAGCAGTTTGGAGCCAATTCCTGTGGTATGATTTTCAAAAATAGTGAAATCATTATCAGGACACATATATGAATTCAGAGAACTACTTTTTACCTCACATGGGTCACACTGCAGCTCTTTCAAGGCCTCTTCCTTAGCTTGCAGCTGTTGTAGCAAACTCTACTTTTCCTCTTTCTCTTCATGTAAAAGAATCTTCAATTCAGCGTTGCGTTTGAAGATTATGTTTGTTGTGCTTCAGTTCTTCCAGGGCCACTTCTGTGGCTTGCAACTGAAGCTGCAATTGCTCCTTTTAATCTGTCTCTTTCTGCAGAGTTTCATACATTATTTCCACTCTTTTGGAAATTTTGAGCATGGTCTCGTACATCGCTTTTTCATCCTCTATCGCTGCATGTTCCATTGTTCACGCTGCAATTCACATCCACGCAAAGACCTCTCTGATACCACTTGATCCAGGTCTGGGTGTGACAAAGGACCCTCCAAGACTTTTTACTTTCGTGGTGTTAAATTTTATTTTTAAAAGAACATAAATGAATACATGTGCATGTTGTAAAGAAGTGGAACATGTCAATCATCAACAACATAAAAACATAAACAATTGATAACGGATTTCGTCCAGGAGGGACTACGTCTCCAAGCCCTGGTGTCAAGATGGTGTAGGCCATTGCATTAAGTGTTGTCAATAGTGATGATGTACATAAGAGGTTATGTCGCTATCATACAAGAAAAATTCCCTCACGCGGTAGTGACTCCAAGAGATGTTCCGCTACAAGAACTCTCAGTCAAAAGGACTCCTATCACTATGACACAAAATCATGCATGATGATCATCCCGCCAACATGGAATAAAAGGGATCTCAATGCAAACATACAAGACGACAACATGAGTATTCCATCAACATATAACAAAGGGATCTCAAAACACAACATGACGAATCATGACAACAAGTACATCAGACAGAGGATTCTGCATCATATCAAGCAGGAACCATGAAAGCAAGTAAGAAACAAGATCCCACATCAAAAATTAAACAAGGATCTGTGCAGCAAAATGCATAGCAAAAGAAGTACATGAACACACTGCATATACCTCACATCCAGGGTCCATCTAAAGAAGCGGATGCCAAACTGCTGAAATTTTTCGGACCATCAATCTCACGACGTCGAATCTCATGGAATGACTTCTCGCACTTTGAGTGCTGACATCTGCACTCCACTTAGAAAAGTGGCTGAAGAATATAATGATCAAATGGAAAATATGAGCACACCATCATATTTGTGGCGTCGAAGAGTGAAAAATCGACAGTCAAATTTCTGAATTCTGAGAAAGTGAGAATCTAGGGCTCAGGGAATCTTTTATATTCCCCCTAAATTCCTCAAAGACTCTCTCCTTTGGGTCCTCTGCAAATTTACTATTTAGATCAAGAAACTGACCGCGCCATCGGGTTCATGTCGCCGAGAGGTATAAGATCTGTTAGTGTCGGTCTGGAAAGCCCTCCATCAGTGATCAAAGCTCTTTGCATTTGCATTAGTAGGTGTCTCATCAGTGTCAAAATTTGCATCCCGTTAGGCATGCCATAATCCTGATGGAGGAGCTGGTCTATTCATACCCCTCATGGCTATGTTGCATCAGGTCATATCAGTCATTAAGTTTGTCAAGCTGCTCTTGTTTGGTCTTAATGTCAAAATTCTAGGTCTAGGGTTTTGGTCAGTTGTCTTAGCAAGGTCATGTCTCTGAAAGTCCTTGAGTGACCAGCAAGCTAGAGGGAGGATGGTAAACATGTTCCTTTGAAATTTTCATCATGTACAGTTCATTTTTAACCTTGGATTTAAAAACCCTGTTTTTAAAGCCAAGGTCATGATAATTTTTGTAAAAAGAATAAATTTCCAAAATGTTTTCAAAAAGGCAAAAACAACCCTGGTCCCCTTGCCATAGTCCTTCAGATGATCTACCTGCAAAAAGAATCAGGTCAAAGCACTCAAAAAGTCAACTTCAGGATAAAGGAAACCAAGAAAATCAGTGTTTTAAAAAAGTGTCAAAATAGACTTTATAAAGTGGGTTTTGGGATGAAATTTTTTCAAAATGAGATTATAAAAGGTAAGGTTCCCTCCTTTCACTCTCATTGTGCATTTCAAGCTTGCAAGAGAGATTGTGAGAGAGTGATAGGCGAAGGAGGCGAAATTGCAACAGTTTCGGGCAGTTTACAGGTGTGCGACCCGTCCAGACTTGTGCGCGACTTGTTGGGCGGTGCGCGACCCGTCCAGTGCACTCCGGCAGTGTGAAATCATAACGGGCGCGACCTGTTGGGCTGTGCGTGACCCGTTGGGGAGCGTGCGCGACCCGTTCAACTGTCTGCCACCAAACTGCAAACAAATTCCTTCATTCCACTTCAAATTTGCTCAATCGGTCGAGGTAGGCTCTTAATGCATGGTTGTTGATATTGGTGGTGAAAATAAGGATGTATGCTATGATTTCAATCTTCTAAATTTGCAAATGAATGGATTAATATGGCTGCTTGCTAATGTTTGTAAAGTGCTAGGGTTTTGTGACTGTTTCAAGTGTTTTTGTCCCATTGGTCCCTTCCCTCTTTTCCTCTTGCATTCATAGTCATGCTTGCATCTCTGTCTCATATTATTTGTACATAAAATGTTGACTTTTTCCCCCATCCCTAAGCTATAAACCCTACCCCTCTCACAAGCACACAAAACCCTAATTCCCTCTACCATACACATGCAAAAAAATAAAACAAAAAGAAAAGATACATTTGTAAATAAAGAAAGAGTCATGTGAAAATAAATGCTGCTGTATATCTAGAAGGCATATACATAACCCCTATATACCCTTGATATCCCCTTATACATGAAAACCTTCCCTCTATATGTAAATAATGTGCATGTACTCCTTAAGAACAAAAAGAGCAAAAATTTGCCTTATGACGCACATGAACTCCTATAAGCAAATTTGGTGTATGGTGTCCCTATGTCCCTATTGATACATATATGCCCCTTCCATGTTCATTATCATACATGTTTTTATCCCATATGAGATGTTCTTTGCAAATGATTTCCCAATGTTAAAATGTGTTCCTATATGCATGATAATTTGTAAAGTTTCCCTTGAAAATTCCCTGTTATTTTCATATATTCCCATTCCTCGTTAAGAAGTTCCCTCCCCTAACATTCCCCTCATGTTTTTTCCCCTTGAAACAGCATAGAGTTCAGTACTTTTGCAGGCAGAGGCAGCAGTTCAATTTGTCCTTCAGTTTGCCCACCTTGCTCCAAAACCATGTCAGATACCGAGACTTATGAGCAAGGTGATGACCATTCATCATCTACAGAGATTGAGGAACAGAGGAGGCCTCGTAGAGGGGGTAAGGGAGGTCATCATAAGAGGGAGGAGCCTACTTCTTTGGCAGAGTTACAGGCTTGTCCTTTGGCACTGAATTGTTTCCAGTATATGTCATGCTATCAGTTTTGTGAGAGGCTCTCTCAGATTCAGCATCATAGAGAGTTGGCCCGCTTGTTTATCTTACACCTCCATGATGGACATGTCACTCTTGCAGGGGTGAATTTCATATTGACACCCGAGGTTATCTCAGAGGCTACAGGGATACCAAATGTGGGCGAGGTGTGGCCTAAGAACCGATTACTTGATTTTGTTCACTTTGAGCCTTATGTCCGGCCATCATTTGTGAAACTGTTGACGGGTGTTTTCCCATTCAGATTTCTTCGGAGTGAGTATGCCCCCCTCATGAGACTTATCATGCATTATTTTACATGTGAGGGCAGATTTTCACAGGTGTATTCATATCACATTCGCCTGTTGATGCATTTCACCCGGGTGAGGATGATGAACCTCCCGGTCTTCCTGTTTCAGAACATTCATAGGATGGTGCCCATGTTGCAGAGGAAGACCCCGGCCCAGCAGTACAGGAGCCTTTGTCACTATGGTTTGATCCAGCTTATAGTTTCTCATCAGTTGACTCAGCAGGGTATCTCATGGGAGGAGTTCATCTCCCGTGAGTTTTTCACAGTGCCACCTCAGCCACATCAGGAGGCTATTCATGAGGAGGGAGGACCATCTCAGCAGCCTGATGCTCCCATCACCCGACATGTCAGCTCCGCTCCTATGGTCACCTATTAGAAAGGCCCAAGGGCCTTATTTGCAGCAGCTAGGCGAGTACTATCTCCACAACAGGTGGAAGGGGTCTCGCCTTCATCTTTAGAGCAACGAGTGTTATCTCCACAACAGGTGGAAGGGGCCTCGCTTTCTTCGGCAGCACAGGTATTGCAGAGGGGCAAAGAGCCCATGGTTCACGAGGATCCGGTGATTGATCTTGAGGTCAGTTCTCCTAGCCAAGAGGCAAAGGAGATCATTCAGCAGCTCAGGGCCGAGAATGATGTTTTGCAGCGGAGACTTGAGGGTGCCCAATGGACCATCACATATCTAGAGCAGCGGAACACACAGCTGGAGGAGGAGAAGGCACTTGATGAGATTTGGAGGATTCATAGTGACCGAGTCCTAAACCGTAGGAGGCCCGGTGACCCATTGCCTGTTGACCGGGAGTCATTGCTTATTCAGGAGAATGCCCACTTGGAGAGACTGTTGGCTAAGGCCAATCAAGACAAAAAGCTGCTAAGGAACATGAAAAACCATTATTGGGCTAGGATGCACGCTTGTAAAGCAAAGATGAAAATGTTCCAAAGAAGATTGACCGAGGCTCTTAAGAGGAAGAAGAAGACCAACCCCCTCCGCATCCTGGCCAAGGCTTCTCTCACTCATCATGACACTCACTAGCCTCTTCACAGCACCAAGCACAAAAATTTTTGGAAGTTTTGGCTCATTTTTGGCATTTTTGGGCAATTTACAGGTTTTGGCTTCTCAACGGGTCTCACCCCCGGTGAGACCCTTTGTCATCGTAGCTCCGTTTTGCAAAAACTCAGCATTTTTGGATTTTTCATGCAAAGTTACATATGCCCATGCATTACCTTGAGTTTTCATGGAGTTTTGGGCCTCCAAAAGGTCAAAATACAGCCAAATTTTGACTTTCTGCCCCTTTTTTGAACTGCAGAAGTAGTCTTGGGAGAATTGACTTTTGACTAGGTAAATGACCTCCAAATCCCAAAATTCCCATTGGTTTGGAAATTAGACTCAGATACCTTTCCAACGAGCTATCCTACACCTCATTCTGACACCGGGAAGGCCTCCAAACAGGGCTCCAAAGTGCGTGACCCGTTGAGGATGATGTGCGCGACCCGTTGAGGAATTTGTGCCAGATTTGACCAGTTCAGCCCAGAATTTGCAGTTTAGCTCCAGTTTGACTTGCTGAGGTCGATGGTGGTCCTTTTGAATGTACTTGTGGCACTTTTTGGATACTTTTACTCTTGTTTTACTCTTCTAGAAGTTTCTCTCATGTAAAAGGGTAAAATTGACTGTATGAACTGGTTTCCAAGTTTTTAGAGGCAAGTTGTTTTGACTGCCTATTTTGTAGTGCTTAGTTTAGAAGTTGTTCAAACAGCTCCTAGGATAGTGAGCTCGACCCATGGAGGTAGGGAAAGAGGTTAGATCATCTATATTATGTACTTTCATGCTCATTTTCATGGTTGGACTCTTGAGGGAGAAGCTATCATTGTATTATTCACTTGTATCTCTGCAATTTTTGGCTAAGGAAGACCAGGGTTTTGCAGTCATCTTTGGGATTCTTGTGGACTCATTGTGTTGATGGTGTGTCTCTTCATGTTATTGTAAGCTTTGTTATGTGATTCATTTCCTTTCTATACTGCTGCATATTAAACAAATGAAGTGATAAAGTTAGAATTCATGCTTGTCATGCTCTGCTTTCAAATTTGTTTAATTTCTATGTTTTCTACTGTCTAAAGAGAATTCAAATCCATTGTTTGCTCTCTTTGGCCTTCTTATCTTTCTTCCTGATCATCCACTTCAGCTAAAGACATCTACACAAGCTCCTACCTTTCCCCAAAGACCCCCCTGCAGAAACTGTGTCAAATCCCCGCACCCTAAATTGCAGCTCCTCAATTTGCCACCAAAAAACCCAAAAACCCCCAAATCAACCTTCAAATCAGTTTACTAGCCTAATATCAGTGTTACCTTGATTGGTCATCTCTTCCTATTGAAAATTTACCGAGATTGACCGGAGAGAGCCTTCTCCTGCCCCGTTGGGCTAGCTACGAGGCTGAATGGTTTGATGTAGCTTTGAAATTTGCCTTTTCAGCCTGAGGTGAAATTTCAAGTGCTAACATACTGGCGACCATACTGGGGAGAACAAACCGATCTTTTGCTCATTGATGTGTTATTTCATAGGTCTTAGACGGAGCCTGAAGTTACGCCAGGTAGCCTTCGAAAACGCTCTTGTTTTACATCAGCGCAAGTAGATAAACGCTGCTTCAGTCAATCTCCGTGAGCTTGTGAACATAGCGCTTCTTTGACATCTTATCCCCATGTATTTGTTAACTCTGAGCCGTGGATGATAGGTTGAGAGTTTTCACAGGCTGAATGCTTTTTCTTTCCTAGTTATTTTGAGAAAACAAGCTGGCTACAGATCCTAGACCCATTTTCAGATCTCATTCATGCCCAGCTATTTTTGATTATCTTGAAGATCTAGATTTTGACGAAAGCTTTGAGTTGTCTCTGTTTAAAGCTAAGTCTGAAAGTGCGCTCGATTCTCTAGTTCTTGACCCTGATTTTGCAGCTGTTATTGAGTTTGAGAGACATAATAAATTGGTTGAAAATTTCATTTTAAGACATCTTCAGTCAAGTGTTCAAGCCACTACCCTTGCTGATTTTGTTGAGAGTATCTCTGATCACATTGGATCTACTATCACGGCTCACGAAGAGTCTTTCCCTCCTTATGTTGCAGTTTCGCCTATAATCACCTATCCTGAATCAGCAGCCGGTTCTCCTCCTTCATCTCCCACACCTCCCACTCCTCCAACTCCACAAACTACACCTCCTCTTATAATAATCCCTGCTATCACAGCCCCTCCACTCCGTACACATCCTACTCCCCCACCTAGAGCAATGGCTGCCCGGTTTGCCCCATTGGTTTTACCTGCAAATCTTCATGATATGCCAGCTGATTACCAAAGTAAAATTCCCATGTTTGATGGCACTCCACAAAGTATTACAGCTCAGCAACATATCGACAAGATGACCACATTTTTTGATCTATATGAATTAGATGAAGAAGATGTTACCATGCGGTTATTCGTGCAAACGTTTGCAGGAGAAGTTAGGAAATGGTTCAGAGGGTTGGCAGCTAACAACATCACTACTTTGGAAGCACTACAAAATCAGTTCTTAGATCGGTGGGAAATCAGAAAGGATCCACTTCAAATCAATGCCGAATACAACAACCTCAAGCGTAATCCGGGTGAGTCAGTTCAAGATTATATAATCAGATTCAATACAGTTTATAATGCTATTCCCGATGATTTGAGGCCATCTAGAAAATCAGCACTTCTTAAGTTCCCGGATGGTTTTGATCCGGAAATGGCTTATTCGTTGAGAGATAGAGATCCGCCTACCTTGGAGGAGATGCAGAAAATTGCTGTCAGTGTTGAGGCTAATTTGAATGACAAAAGAGCAAGGATGAAGGCAGAAAAGCGAGTTACAATTAAGGAGGAAGCATCTTCATCAAATCAGGTTCTTCAGCAGGTTGAGCAGATAAAGAGGGCACTTGAAAAGATGACTATTGACAAGCCGGAGCCTCAGATTCGTAATCCCAATTTCAGAGGTCAATCACAACAACAATATAGAATCAAGCAGCGTGAAACAAAGGCACAAGACACGGCAGTTCAGCAGCAAATGAAACCACCTTTTCAGCAGAATTTTGTTAGTCAAGAGTCTGAAGATGAGGGTGACAATGTTGGCGAGGAAAATCATTTCTTCACCCCTGATGATATGCCTACATATGTCACGGAAGAAGATGAGTTGGTGAGTAATTCTGTCTTTCCCCAAGATGAGCATTATATTTTGTCAAGCGATACAATACTTGAAGAAGAATCCGAAGATTATCAAAGAGGGTACTTGAATGCATTATCAACACAGCAAGGACAACAAAGGAAATTGAGAGGCCAGACTATTCCTATAAATCCTGTGCCGAAGAGGAAAGACATTGCAGCAAAAAATGATTCAGTTTCTTCAAAAGGTAAAGACACAGTTGGTCCCTCAACAATTCCATCATCATCAGCAGCTAAAGTGGACCAGCCATCAAATGCACCAAAGGATAAAGCTGAGAAAAGAGATAATCCGGCAAAGGAAGGTGAGAAGTTTCCTGTTTTCAGTTTGGAGAATGAAATTGCAAAGGTGAAGATATCTATTCCTTTAACGGAGGTCATGAAGAATGCCACTTACCGAGGCCAAATTTCCAAATTGCTGAATGTTGACCCAATGCTAGACATGGTGAATGTACAAGATGATCAGCCGGAGTTAATCTTTGGGCCAGCTTTGAATGGTGAGTCTCCCGAGAGTGACATTCCTCCATTTTATATTAGTTTGCGATTGCATGAGTTTGTGCTGCACAATGCTATGTTTGACTCGGGAGCTTCACATAATTTGATGCCGAAAACAATCATGGAGAAGCTGGGGCTTGACATTACAAGGAAGTACCATGATTTGTATTCGTTTGATTCTAGCCGGGTAAGATGCATTGGTTTGATCAAAGACTTAGTGGTGAGTCTAGATCAAATTCCAGCGAAGAATGTTTTAATGGATGTGGTGGTGGCGGACATTCCTCCACGATTTGGCATGTTGTTGTCGAGGTCATGGGGAGCCAAACTCAAAGGTACAATTCAGCTTGATTTTTCATATGCTTCAATTCCAGTTTTCGGTCAAATGAGGAAGTTATATCGAGAACAAAAGATGAAATACATGATCACTAGTAAGGAAAAGCCCGTGAATCATCCTGTAAATTATGTACAGACAGATTTAGAATATTTTGTTTTGTTTGCGAAAAATTTCAATGAGGTAGATAGTCAGTTAGTTCAAGTAGAAGATATACCAGACATTTCAGAAAATTTCAGAGAAGTTTTGAGGAAGGAAAGTGAAGAAAGGTCTGCTGTCATAAAGCCAAATGCAGAAATAAATGGGCAGCAAATAGAACATGAAACAAAATAAGATTTTCAGCACTTAGAAGATGATGAAGAGGGTCTTTGGACCATGGATTTTGATGGTGCAGTGGGCAGCGATGGTGCTGGTATTGGTGTGTGGATTCGAAGCCCATTCTCAGCCCAAGATCAAGTTCCAAGCAAGGTACGGGTATGTTCTTATAAATTTGCATTTGATTGCTCGAATAATGAGGCGGAATATGAAGCTCTTATCGCTTGTTTGAAAATCCTTCTGAAGTTAAAGGAAAAGAAAATAGAAGTATATGGCGACTCCGAACTAGTTATCAAGCAAGTGAAAGGTGAATTTCAGGCCAAACATCCTCGCATGAGAGCTTATAGAAATGCTGTTTTAGATATCTTGAAAAGATTTTCTGAACATACTTTGACATGTGTGCCCCGGATTCAAAATGGTGTTGCGGATGCATTGGCTAAGGCGGAAAGTAATCTGAAAATGCCCATGAATTCCAGCAATAAGTTCGAGATATACATGAAACATCGTCCTACAGTTCCAGATAACCAAAGGTGTTGGCAAGTGTTCCAAGATGACGAAGAAATTGAAGATTTTCTGCAAGTTAAGGGTAAGTTCGAAGACATTTCAATAGATACGGAAGCTGAAGGAGTGAATCAGATGGATGTATTGCAGCTCAAAGACAATCACATTCCAAAAGGATTGATTCCTTTAGAGGAATTGTTTGATTAGGATGATGTGGCCCGCAAGCCAACTTTGAGGCCAACGGACGAAGGAGTTGAAGATGTGAACCTTGGGACAGCTGCGAATCCAAAGATGGTGAAGCTTTCAAAAGCATTGCCGCCTAAGGTAAAGCAAGAGTATATCAGATTATTGTCTCTGTATTCTAATGTTTTTGCATGGGATTATTCAGATTTGAAGACTTATGACACAAGCATTATTCAGCACACTATTCCTATAAAGCCAAATCAAAAGCCTTTCCGGCAAAAGTTGAGAAGAATTAATCCTAAATTGCTGCCATTGATTGAGAAGGAAGTCAATAGGTTGTATAAGTCCGGAATCATAGTGCCAATCCGGTTTTCCGATTGGATCTCAAACTTGGTGCCCGTAAGGAAGAAAACCGGTGAGATTCGCTTGTGTATAGACTTTAGAAATCTGAACAAAGTGTCATTAAAGGACAATTATCCGCTGCCCAAAATGGATCACATATTGCAGCGGGTTGTGTGGGAATCTAGGATGTCATTGCTTGATGGTTACTCCGGATATAATCAGATTTTGGTGCATGAAGATGACCGTGACAAGACAGCATTTACCACTCCATGGGGTACATTTCATTATGCCAAGATGCCGTTTGGTTTGAAAAACGCGGGTGCTACATTTCAGCGGGCAATGGACATGGCCTTTGCAAACGAGAAGGATGTCTTTTTGGTTGTTTATCTTGATGATTTGACCGTGTTTTCTAAATCAGATGAAGAGCATCTGTTTCATTTGACAAAGGTGTTTGAAAAGTGCAGAAAATATGGCATCTCATTGAATCCAAAGAAGAGTCTTTTTGCTATGAGTGAAGGCAAGCTGCTGGTCCATATCATTTCTAAAGATGGCATTCGTATAGACCCTGCACGAGTAAAAGCAATTCAGCAAGTGGAGCAGCCCCGTAGCAAGAAAGAAATTCAGTCTTTCAATGGTAAGTTGAATTTTCTGCGTCGTTTCATTCCCAATCTTGCTGAACATCTTAGAGAGATAACAAATATGCTGAAGAAAGACAGCGAACTCAAATGGACCGAAGGGGCGGTGAAATCGTTTAATTTGATAAAGGTAATCTTATCTTCAGCCTCAACATTGATTAGCCCGGATTATACACAGGATTTTATTTTGTTTTCATTCGCCTCTGAGCATACATTGGCAGCTGTGTTGATGCAAAAGAGAGATGGAGTTGAGAGGCCCATAGCTTTTTTCAGCCGCATCATAAGAGATGGAGCGTTGAATTATAATATCATTGAGAAACAAGCATTGGCCCTGATCAAAGCATTGAAAGATTTCCGAGTTTACATATTGAATTCTCATGTTTTAGCATATGTTCCTAATGCAGCTGTGAAGGATGTTCTAGTGCAAACGGAACCGGAAGGAAGAAGGGGTAAGTGGATTGCTGCACTTTTAGAATATGATGTTGAAATTAAGCCTACCAAGTTGATTAAAGGTCAAGGTCTAGCTAAGTTGATGGCTGAAGCAAACCTTCATGTCCTTGATATAAATTTGATTGCTGCCTTGTCGGATGAAGACGAAGAGAATTCAGTTCTACAGGTGTCCGATATCTTTGTGTCTTCTCCTTGGTATGCTGATATAGTTTATGTGCTTCAAAACTTATCTGCACCTCCTAGCATGCCTAGAAACAAAGCTAGAACATTGAAGCTTAAGGCTGCCAAATTTTGCATTATCAAATCTGCACTTTATTGGAAGGATCCCGGTGGCATCTTGCTGAACTGTTTGGTTGAAGAGGAAGCCAAAACAACAGTAAATGATTTCCATAAGGGTGACTATGGGGGTCACTTATTTTGGAAGACCACGGCTAATAAGATCTTGAGAGCTGGTTTCTATTGGCCTTCTTTATTTTCTGATGTATATAAAGCGGTAAAGAGTTGTCATGAATGTCAAATTTTTCAAGGAAAACAGAAATTACAGCCATTGCCTCTTAAGCCGGTTGAAATCAGCGCACCATTCCAGCAGTGGGGCTTGGATTTTATTGGCGAAATCCACCCTGCATCTTCCGGGCAGCATCGATGGATCTTGACGGCTACAGATTATTTCACAAAATGGATTGAAGCCATTCCCACCCGGCAGGCCACAGATTTGGTAATTATTTCCTTTCTTGAAAATAATATTTTGTCACGTTTTGGCTGTCCACAAAAGTTGATTACTGACAATGCAGCTGCATTCAAATCAAAGAAGTTGGTTGATTTTTGCTTTAAATATAACATCAGTTTGGGGCATTCAACCGCTTATCATCCGCAAGGTAATGGGCTGGCCGAATCTTCAAACAAATCCCTTGTGAATATTATAAAGAAATTGCTGGAAATAAACAAGAAGAGCTGGCATAAGAAGTTAATAAATGCACTATGGGCTGATCGGGTAAGTCAAAAGAAGTCAATTGGTATGTCACCTTTTGAAATTGTTTACGGAGTAGATGCAGTGTTTCCTACTTCACTTAGTGTCCCGGTAGCCAAGTTGTTTCAAGAAGCTAGTGGTGAAGAGGATCCTATGCAACGACGGATCGGTCAAATGATTCATTTGCAGCAGACACGAGAAGAAGTCCACCAGAATTCCCTTAAGTTGCAGGAGCGCATAAAGAAAATTTATGACAAAAAGGCCAAGGCAGATGAATTTCAGATTGATGATGTTGTGTTACGGTGGGATGCCCGAAATGAGGATAAAGGGAAGCATGGAAAATTCGACAACTTATGGAAGGGTCCTTATAAAATTGCAGCATACCGTGGTCCAAATGCTTTCCTTCTCAAAGAAATGAACGGAGATGAATGTCTTGGAGTGTCGGTGAATGGCCGGCTGCTCAAAAGGTATCATGCTTGAGCATTTTCTGCTCTAATCACTCTCATTGTAAATACCATGTCATTTCTTTCTGCAGCAAGTGTGAAGCTGATTTCCATCTTCAGTTTGGGGCCCGCGGTGAAGGCTATAATTCTGAAAATGGTGATTAGTTGGTGTGAGTTTTACAAGTTGTTTCATGTCAGTTCATTTTCTGTATAGAGTTAGTGAGTTAGTGTCCAAGATAGTCTTGAATTTCAGTCAATTGTCTAAGTCAAATAAAGTTGTTTTCAAGTTGGTCACATGTGAATAAGTTGACTCCATTGCCTAATGATAAAGGCACTGGTCTGCTCTCCCAGAGGTCTGAGGTTCTTGGTACCTCCAAGGAGATACCATCCCCATTGGAGCCAATGTTAGTGTCGGTCTGGAAAGCCCTCCATCAGTGATCAAAGCTCTTTGCATTTGCATTAGTAGGTGTCTCATCAGTGTCAAAATTTGCATCCCGTTAGGCATGCCATAATCCTGATGGAGGAGCTGGTCTATTCATACCCCTCATGGCTTTGCTGGATCAGGTCATATCAGTCATTGAGTTTGTCAAGCTGCTCTTGTTTGGTCTTAATGTCAAAATTCTAGGTCTAGGGTTTTGGTCAGTTGTCTTAGCAAGGTCATGTCTCTGAAAGTCCTTGAGTGACCAGCAAGCCAGAGGGAGGATGGTAAACATGTTCCTTTGAAATTTTCATCATGTACAGTTCATTTTTAACCTTGGATTTAAAAACCCTGTTTTTAAAGCCAAGGTCATGATAATTTTTGTAAAAAGAATAAATTTCCAAAATGTTTTCAAAAAGGCAGCAACAACCCTGGTCCCCTTGCCACAGTCCTTCAGATGATCTACCTGCAAAAAGAATCAGGTCAAAGCACTCAAAAAGTCAACTTCAGGATAAAGGAAACCAAGAAAATCAGTGTTTTAAAAAAGTGTCAAAATAGACTTTATAAAGTGGGTTTTGGGATGAAATTTTTTCAAAATGAGATTATAAAAGGTAAGGTTCCCTCCTTTCACTCTCATTGTGCATTTCAAGCTTGCAAGAGAGATTGTGAGAGAGTGATAGGCGAAGGAGGCGAAATTGCAACGGTTTCGGGCAGTTTACAGGTGCGCGACCCATCCAGGCTTGTGCGCGACCTGTTGGGCGGTGCGCGACCCGTCCAGCGCACTCCGGCAGTGTGAAATCATAACGGGCGCGACCCGTTGGGCTGTGCGCGACCCGTTGGGGAGCGTGCGCGACCCGTTCAACTGTCTGCCACCAAACTGCAAACAAATTCCTTCATTCCACTTCAAATTTGCTCAGTCGGTCGAGGTAGGCTCTTAATGCATGGTTGTTGATATTGGTGGTGAAAATAAGGATGTATGCTATGGTTTCAATCTTCTAAATTTGCAAATGAATGGATTAATATGGCTGCTTGCTAATGTTTGTAAAGTGCTAGGGTTTTTTGACTGTTTCAAGTGTTTTTGTCCCATTGGTCCCTTCCCTCTTTTCCTCTTGCATTCATAGTCATGCTTGCATCTCTGTCTCATATTATTTGTATATAAAATGTTGATTTTTTCCCCCATCCCTAAGCTATAAACCCTACCCCTCTCACAAGCACACAAAACCCTAATTCCCTCTACCATACACATGCAAAAAAATAAAACAAAAAGAAAAGATACATTTGTAAATAAAGAAAGAGTCATGTGAAAATAAATGTTGCTGTATATCTAGAAGGCATGTACATAACCCCTATATACCCTTGATATCCCCTTATACATGAAAACCTTCCCTCTATATGTAAATAATGTGCATGTACTCCTTAAGAACAAAAAGAGCAAAAATTTGCCTTATGACGCACATGAACTCCTATAAGCAAATTTGGTGTATGGTGTCCCTATGTCCCTATTGATACATATATGCCCCTTCCATGTTCATTATCATACATGTTTTTATCCCATATGAGATGTTCTTTGCAAATGATTTCCCAATGTTAAAATGTGTTCCTATATGCATGATAATTTGTAAAGTTTCCCTTGAAAATTCCCTGTTATTTTCATATATTCCCATTCCTCGTTAAGAAGTTCCCTCCCCTAACATTCCCCTCATGTTTTTTCCCCTTGAAACAGCATAGAGTTCAGTACTTTTGCAGGCAGAGGCAACAATTCAATTTGTCCTTCAGTTTGCCCACCTTGCTCCAAAACCATGTCAGATACCGAGACTTATGAGCAAGGTGATGACCATTCATCATCTACAGAGATTGAGGAACAGAGGAGGCCTCGTAGAGGGGGTAAGGGAGGTCATCATAAGAGGGAGGAGCCTACTTCTTTGGCAGAGTTACAGGCTTGTCCTTTGGCACTGAATTGTTTCCAGTATATGTCATGCTATCAGTTTTGTGAGAGGCTCTCTCAGATTCAGCATCATAGAGAGTTGGCCCGCTTGTTTATCTTACACCTCCATGATGGACATGTCACTCTTGCAGGGGTGAATTTCATATTGACACCCGAGGTGATCTCAGAGGCTACAGGGATACCAAATGTGGGCGAGGTGTGGCCTAAGCGCCGATTACTTGATTTTGTTCACTTTGAGCCTTATGTCCGGCCATCATTTGTGAAACTGTTGATGGGTGTTTTCCCATTCATATTTCTTCGGAGTGAGTATGCCCCCCTCATGAGACTTATCATGCATTATTTTACATGTGAGGGCAGATTTTCACAGGTGTATTCATATCACATTCGCCTGTTGATGCATTTCACCCGGGTGAGGATGATGAACCTCCCGGTCTTCCTGTTTCAGAACATTCAGAGGATGGTGCCCATGTTGCAGAGGAAGACCCCGGCCCAGCAGTACAGGAGCCTTTGTCACTATGGTTTGATCCAGCTTATAGTTTCTCAGCAGTTGACTCAGCAGGGTATCTCATGGGAGGAGTTCATCTCCCGTGAGTTTTTCACAGTGCCACCTCAGCCACATCAGGAGGCTATTCATGAGGAGGGAGGACCATCTCAGCAGCCTGATGCTCCCATCACCCGACATGTCAGCTCCACTCCTATGGTCACCTATCAGAAAGGCCCAAGGGCCTTATTTGCAGCAGCTAGGCGAGTACTATCTCCACAGCAGGTGGAAGGGGTCTCGCCTTCATCTTCAGAGCAGCGAGTGTTATCTCCACAGCAGGTGGAAGGGGCCTCGCTTTCTTCACCAACACAGGTATTGCAGAGGGGCAAAGAGCCCATGGTTCATGAGGATCCGGTGATTGATCTTGAGGTCAGTTCTCCTAGCCAAGAGGCAAAGGAGATCATTCAGCAGCTCAGGGCCGAGAATGATGTTTTGCAGCGGAGACTTGAGGGTGCCCAATGGACCATCACATATCTAGAGCAGCGGAACACACAGCTGGAGGAGGAGAAGGCACTTGATGAGATTTGGAGGATTCGTAGTGACCGAGTCCTAAACCGTAGGAGGCCCGGTGACCCATTGCCTGTTGACCGGGAGTCATTGCTTATTCAGGAGAATGCCCACTTGGAGAGACTGTTGGCTAAGGCCAATCAAGACAAAAAGTTGCTAAGGAACATGAAAAACCATTATTGGGCTAGGATGCACGTTTGTAAAGCAAAGATGAAAATGTTCCAAAGAAGATTGACCGAGGCTCTTAAGAGGAAGAAGAAGACCAACCCCCTCCGCATCTTGGCCGAGGCTTCTCTCACTCATCATGACACTCACTAGCCTCTTCACAGCACCAAGCACAATTTTTTTTTGAAGTTTTGGCTCATTTTTGGCATTTTTGGGCAATTTACAGGTTTTGGCTTCTCAACGGGTCTCACCCCCGGTGAGACCCTTTGTCATCGTAGCTCCGTTTTGCAAAAACTCAGCATTTTTGGATTTTTCATGCAAATTTACATATTCCCATGCATTACCTTGAGTTTTCATGGAGTTTTGGGCCTCCAAAAGGTCAAAATACAGCCAAATTTTGACTTTCTGCCCCTTTTTTGAGCTGCAGAAGTAGTCTTGGGAGAATTGACTTTTGACTGGGCAAATGACCTCGAAATCCAAAAATTATAGTTGGGTTGGAAAGTAGACTCAGAGACCTTTCCAACGAGCTATCCTGCACCTCATTCTGACATCGGGAAGGCCTCCAAACAGGGCTCCAAATTGCGCGACCCGTTGAGGATGATGTGCGCGACCCGTTGAGGAATTTGTGCCAGATTTGACCAGTTCAGCCCAGAATTTGTAGTTTAGCTCCAGTTTGACTTGCTGAGGTCGATGGTGGTCCTTTTGACTGTACTTATGGCACTTTTTGGATACTTTTACTCTTGTTTTACTCTTCTAGAAGTTTCTCTCATGTAAAAGGGTAAAATTGACTGTATGAACTGGTTTCCAAGTTTTTAGAGGCAAGTTGTTTTGACTGCCTATTTTGTAGTGCTTAGTTTAGAAGTTGTTCAAACAACTCCTAGGATAGTGAGCTCGACCCATGGAGGCAGGGAAAGAGGTTAGATCATCTATATTATGTACTTTCATGCTCATTTTCATGGTTGGACTCTTGAGGGAGAAGCTATCATTGTATTATTCACTTGTATCTCTGCAATTTTTGGCTAAGGAAGACCAGGGTTTTGCAGTCATCTTTGGGATTCTTGTGGACTCATTGTGTTGATGGTGTGTCTCTTCATGTTATTGTAAGCTTTGTTATGTGATTCATTTCCTTTCTATACTGTTGCATATTAAACAAATGAAGTGATAAAGTTAGAATTCATGCTTGCCATGCTCTGCTTTCAAATTTGTTTAATTTATATGTTTTCTACTGTCTAAAGAGAATTCAAATCCATTGTTTTCTCTCTTTGGCCTTCTTATCTTTCTTCCTGATCATCCACTTCAGCTAAAGACATCTACACAAGCTCCTACCTTGCCCCAAAGACCCCCCTGCAGAAACTGTGTCAAATCCCCGCACCCTAAATTGCAGCTCCTCAATTTGCCACCAAAAAACCCAAAAACCCCCAAATCAACTTTCAAATCAGTTTACTAGCCTAATATCAGTGTTACCTTGATTGGTCATCTCTTCCTATTGAAAATTTACCGAGATTGACCGGAGAGAGCCTTCTCCTGCCCCGTAGGGCTAGCTACGAGGCTGAATGGTTTGATGTAGCTTTGAAATTTGCCTTTTCAGCCTGAGGTGAAATTTCAAGTGCTAACAAGATCGACATAAAGTTTGTCCAATTTGGACACTGTGAAAATTTCACCCTCCTGGAAATTTTGCTCAATCATGGTTCCACCTGAATTAAAAATTAATAAAAAAAAAATTGCCTCATTTTTCGTGCCCACTCCTAGTTCCTCCATCTGCCTGGGCTCATTGGTGAAATGAATGTTTATATAATTTTCCAGCGGATTTATCAACGAAATCAGTTTGGTGTAGTGGTAAAAATAGGCAAATGGTTGAGGAGGGTTCGGGTGGTCAAACCCCACCCCTCCCTTTTTTTAACACATTATTGTTTGGTTTTAAAATGAAATGAATTTGAATGAGGGGTTGAGTCCGCATTGGGCGGCCCGCCCCATACCTCCGTATCCATATATGTTGTTGACCGTGGGCTTTGGGGCTATTGCAATGTATTTTATGGGTGGTACATCACACGGTTTTGGTGTTACATGTATTAACGGGGTCGGCCATGTGGGCTGGGCGGGTTCGACCCCCGCCGGCTCCCATACTAATATTTCGGTGTCGTGCGGGTGTGGGTCATGTCCACTCGAGGTGGCCTATTCCCACCCCATTTATGTTTATGTTATGGTATTAAACATAGGAGAAGGGTGTGGCGGGGTCATGGCCACCCACCCAACCTTTGTTAATTTGTTTTGTGTTGTGGTTAGGATGGTGAGGGTCATGGCCCATCAGCCTGTAAATAATTTATTTTTGTTATGGAATTTTGGGGTGGCGGGGGTGGTGGCCCGCCACCTTAATGTATATATATTTTTTATTTTATTAGGAATAGGGGATATTTTCCAACTATTGAAGTTTCTAAGTTTACTTAGTTTAGAAACCCTCCATGCTCTTTATCTGATTTATTCCTACCTACTTGTTATTTTACTTAACAAGTGATGTACAATGTAAATATTGAAAATAAACACTAGTGCATGCTCAACATATTACAAATCAACAACTAAAAGAAATAGAAACAATCACGCCATATGACACCATTATTTTTGGACCAATGTCCCTAGAAAAACCCAATGTGGTAAAACTGGTGCAGCTATATGAGGTTTTTCTTATTAAGTAATAACAGAGTACAATTTGGGTGCCGAAACTGGCCTCTCTGTTTCAGACAAATCTACTTGCTGAAACCCCGGATAATCCTTCCCGTAGCTACTCAGCACCAATTAGCCCCTTAAACCCTAGCGTTTGCCCAATCTGGACTGCTTCGACCTCTCCTAGCCCAGGGTTAGCCCTGTGTCAACCCCAAGAGGCCCTACGTCAGCTCTCTGAGCCTCTGCGTTAGCTACATTGGTCCCTCTGGTGCTTTGCGCAACACTTATTTGCGTCTGCATGGCCCTGCATGAGCACTGGCCGCTCCTACGTCTCTCTCTCTGGCTGCTCTGCTGCTATCCCGGAACTATCTCTGCCTCTCTGTCCCTCTGTACTCAATGCCCCTCAACTGCTCTCCTGATCATTGATTCTATCTCTCTTAGCAAACCCCGCTCTAGAGAATAGAATGATTGATCATTTGGTTTACGCTCCAAGTGACCCACAAGCCTCTTCTTAAACCTTTCCTATTGACGATTCAACAGCCGAGATTAAGTCCCTAATCAACTGCTAAGATTAGATCTGGCTTGATCCATGTCTTTTGGACCACTCTAACATAGATTCATATTAATACACATTAATATTTTATATTCCCTAAGTTTATACTTAGGGACTCCATTAAAAATATTAATTATTTTAATATCTCTTGATCTGTTTAGAATCTGCCCAAACCCTTTCTGGGTATTAGACATCTCATGTGCCCCAACCTCTACACCAAATTCCATGGCTAGAGGACATCCGATGCTACCCAAAATCAACACCAACCTTTAAAAAATAAGGGATATTGGGAAAATTAACGAGGCCACAATTTTGACCGCTTTCGGGAGCTAGGTTTCATGCCCCGGGGTCAAAAAAATTGTAGGACACTTAAACCTGGCCCATAGCTCAACTTTGACCATAACTTTGATTGGCTCGTTCTCCCTCATATGAGCTCATATTGGCGAACCGTTTGCACTGCCGCGATCATGATGACGATATATACGCTCTGGTCTTGGTTCAAAACCATTTTGATCACTTTGATTTTCGAGCTTCCATAAGCCCTCTTTGTCTTGTGTGTGTCTCTGGAGCCACCTGGATCATCTAAAAGCAACAAGAAGAAGAAGAGAGGAGAAGAATAGAGGAAGAACAATAGAGGTAGTCTTAGAAGGAGGAAGCAACACAGAGACTAGAAGAAGAACAACTAACTTAGGAGATTGAAGAAAAAGAGTTGGAGGAAGAATATACTATCCAACCCATGGATGATGAACCAGGAACTCGAGAGGAACCTCCGCTTATAGATGATCATCTTCCTTTCGAGGAAATGGGGATCACACCTCCACCGACTGACAGGGTCATGGATATGCAGTGTAATGTTTGATCAACTTAAGAAGAGGGTCGTGCAACAGTGGCATAGATACTTCCCCAAGGATCCTCAAAATCCAGTCTCGGTTTCTACTGAGAAGGTCATAACCTCCAACATCAGAAGGAATCCCAGAGCTATCATGGTGGAAAATGTTGCATTCACAACAATGACACAAGATAATTTTGAATACTTGTTGAAGTAGAATGTCAGGTTGAGAAGATAACTTGTTGTGGTAAAGAACAGGTGGAACATCTTGTGTCAGAGAATCAATGCTTGTCATCACAAAGCTTCGGCGCCATCGAATGGAAGTCATCCATCGAAGAAGAATTGGGGCCAATGGAGGACACCAAGGCGTGATTATACGATGAGATTACTCTTCTACAACAAGTTGTGTCTCCTCTTCTTGGAATTCAAAAGAAGGCACAAGAAGTGGTGAAACTCTTGAAGGTAGAAAACAGAGCAATCAATCATCTTCAGGAGTGGGCTTCCAAGTATCTAGATGCTCCGCAACATTTGGAGAAGAAAGATAGGATTTTCGAAAATATGGATAGAGATCAGTTGAGACTCCATCACCAAAACTATATGCGCCTTGGAGAACAGTCGATTAGTATTGTTGTTGCTTATAATCGACTGCACAATGGTTTTGAGTCTCTAACACAAAAGCATAGGATGCCTTCGATAGGTACACTTGAAGCAATCAGAGGTAGGGAGATCATCTTCCTAGAGATCAGGAAATACACTAAACAAATCAAGCAGGAAACAAAACAAGAGGGCTTGGTAACCAAGGAAGTTAATTTATAGTATATCATTGCACCAGTTAAAGATCATATGAAACTTTCATGGATGTGGAATAATGTGCAATCAAACTCCAAGAACATATTGATGGAAGCACTAGAGGTGAAGATACGCTACATTAGGGACATTCCAGTTCGTGTCAAAGCCATCTGTACGGATTTCAAAGCTTGGCACACTTACATTACTATTGATCTCCTTGAGGAAGCAAATGACTTATCAATTTGATGAGTCTTTGTCCCATTATAATTTTTTTCTTATATAGTCGTTGTCTCATTTGTGATTTGTCTTATGTAACAAATGATTTGTAATGAAGTCCAAAGGACACATGTGGAATTTGAATAGCCACACATTGGAATGTAATGAGTCATGTATAGAATATGAATAGTCATAGAATTCAAAGAGTCATGAGGAAGCTCAAAGGTGATTGTTACTTGTTATAGATATCTCCTCATAACTCAAGCAAATGGCTTGGATTCTAGAGGCATTTCCTAGGCTTCTCCTGTGATACATAGGAGATATATCATTCTTTGGAGAAGCAAGTTGTGGCTTCTTGTTCCACTATTGGATACAATGTTTCATCTATGTAACGTTGTACTTGGGATCTTGCACTCTTAATCACAATATCAATGATCCGACACTTCTTCATAAATGTATCATATATATAGTAGGACTATTCTTGTTATGTTTATGGTATATGTCATTTTAATCACATACTAAGTTAATGAAATAATTCGTTACTTAGCTATGGCTATTATTGAATAAGTGTTGTTATGCTTTAACGATTGTTGTTTATTATGTGGACTAATCTATAGGAATTCAACAAGCCTTTCTCTTTCTTCCTGATTCCCCCTTTAGGAAAATACTATTACTTTTCTAACTAGTGGCTCGTTTTCCCTACTAGCCATGGAAGTATCCCATGTACACCTTACATTGGGTGTCTCACAAAGCTCACATTCTTGTTGCCCCAAAGAGGTGTTGTGTTCTCTTGTGTTTGATCATAACCAAGGTATATCTTTAATACCTTTCTAACTATGGCTGGACCATATGACCGAATGGGACTTCTACACCAAATGATGTGAGGACTAATTGGAACTTCACATTAGGGAGATCACCTTACAATGTTGGTGGCATACAACACCGTCAACATGACCTTAAAGTGAATGCAGAAACATACAAGCTTATGCTCAATATGCGCTAGGACACCTAATAGCAGGGATCAAATCATGTGAGAAAGAAACCTTCAACTAACATAGGAACATTGCTCTCATTGAATAGGTGATGGATAATGAGCTTCTTGTTAGTTCCATTAGATTTCATTTTTATTTTTTTATTGTATTTATTTATTTATTCTATGTGGTTCACGAACCCCAGAGATTGGTGACCGCTACATCCATGAAATATGTGTACTAGGCACATCCACCTGAAGGGATCACTTCTTTCTAGCTCAATCACAAATTCTAACCCTAAGGGAGTCGAGAGAATTGAACCTGTGACCCATCGAGTGAAAATGTTCTTTAATGGCGGGACTCGACCAATTGATCTAATCGTCGAAGCTATATGATTTTTATTTAATCTCATTGCTAAGAATTTAATTTACTCCTAAGATTAATATTCTTTGCCATTGATGAGCTAATACATTATGTGGAAGTAAGCAACTAGGGTCTCCCCACTTATTTGTTTTAGTTTTGTAGGTAAATCAGTCTGAGGGTTCTAAACTACTTTGGAATGGGAATTTATAATCTCAAGGTCTTGATATTTTTCCACACAGAGAACAAAAGTTAAAGATGCTACATAGAGAGGTGCTGCCAAGGAAAATTGAAAGTTTTAGGATGGACTAAGCAAAGGTGGGGGCATTTTCTAGAAGGACCAAGCCAACTCCCTAGACAAGAACCAAAGATAGTGACTTAGACTATAAAATTCCTCAAATTTCTTTTATTTTTCTATAATTAGAGCAGGAATTTTCTTGCTAGTTTTTACTATCATAACAATTTACAACAAGTTATTTGTTGGGAGGAGCTAATTAAATGACTAGATCTAAACCCCAAAAACAAGTTATTATTTCTTGCAATTTATACTTGTATCTAGCCTTCTAGTTATATATTACCAGGTTGAAAGGGATTTATGCTTGCTGGACCTATATTTTCAACCACCCGAAACAAGTTCTACAAGCCTATAAGTATATTACACTAGAACTTGTAATACTTTTTCAGGTTTATATCAATTTATAAGCAATATTTTCATGTTAGAGTTGAATTAATTGTATTTTCCAACCATTTAAATTATAAAATAATATTCTAAAAAAAATTGGGTTAATTAACATATAACAGAAATCTAAAAATCATTTTTTTTCAATCTATATTCATTAGATAGAAGGCCCCAAATCCTCTACAATCACCCTCTAGCCATTCCATATCTTGGGGTAACTCCTAGAGGTGTTATTCACATAGTATATTAGTTGCTTGAACAAAATAGGTTGTTGTCCCTACCTTTTTATGCAAGTTTTGTAGGTTGTCCTTTAGAAAAACAAAAAAATTTAACTTATAATTCCTTAACTGTACTTCAAAATCGCTAAATAATCACATATATGGTTAGAGTAACTTCAATAGATTAAAATCCATACCTTACATGGTATATCATTGAATTGATTTTGTTACTAATATCTATTGTTAAAAAATTTCTCTAATTTAGACTAAGAACATCTCCACCCCATTGACTACATCGGAGGAATTGGACATAAACTGAAGTTACTAGTGGATATTTACGGAGTCCTCTCATGGTTGTTTATCTATATATGAAACTGCTTGAGGATTATGTAAATTGCAAGTTAATAAAATGATTTTTTATGGCTCTTTAAGTTGAATTCATACACATATTAAAACATGAATTTAACTCATAAATTGCAGAAAATTGTAGAGAATAAAACCATAACAATAACTACAAAACAACAAGTGATGAAGGATTTCACCCCTCTTGGGCTACATCTCCTCGTCCAGCTCCCAATGCTTGGCCCTCTTTCATTATGCTAAAAAATGATGATTACAATGAGTTACAATGCTCAAATGGCTTCAAAACTTACTCCAACAACTTAAGAGCTATCAAAAACCATGTCTAGCCTCTTTTTGCTCCCAAAAAGACCAAAAACTGAGAAAGTTATGAGCTTTCCAAGTTTTCCTGCTAGTTGACACACAATTTTGCCAAGTTCAGCTAACTGTCCTATATTTTTGCCTCAATTTTCACTAATGAAGCAACAAATCGGTGCATTGCCGAAAAAAATTGTGGGACTGTTAATTTCTCCATTAAATCCGGTGCGCACTGATGATCACATGGGCGATCCACGTGCCCTGGGGCTAGCCTCTGCGGTCTATCTCCTCTTTGTATCGGCCCTTGGTCTCGGTGATATGGTCACATGGCAAATGTTTAAGGTTGGGGGGGGTGTGGAGCTAAGCCCTGGCCCCCGGTCCTGCCCCTGGTCCTTATGGGCGTGGTGACCGGGGCTGGGGCTAGCCCTCAGCCCCTTACCCCAATACTTTGTCCCATTAATCTTTAAATAAACATATGGTGGGTCCTTTACACAAGGCCCACCTTTGGCCTAATGGTGTATGTAAATATTTGTTGGTAAGAGGTTTCAGGTTCGATTCCTGTGGAGTGTAATTCAAATTTTCCCAAAAAAATTTCATGACCACTGAGGTGCCATGTGGCAGCCTCTAGCTGGACCACGTGGCAACCTCTGGTTGGTCCACCTAACCAACAAAAAATTGACCAATAAATAATCACCAACTCAACACGAATAAGAATATGAAAAGTGGCGCGATGTCATTGGCCCTTTTTGAAGCCCAGTCATATGCCAACTCAGCAGGCCCAATCATCATGCCACGTCAGCAGTATGAACTGCTGACTGGGCATCCCTACACAAAATTTTTCCTATTTTCCAAATCGACCACAACTCATTTATAGGAGAATACAATGTTTGTTTTCTGCGAAACGAGTTGCGTAGGATTCAAGAAGACGAGATATATGTGGTCGTTCAAATTTCTCTTCAATCTGGAAACTTTCATTTTTTAGCATATTTTTTAGCACCGAATCACTCCTCCCCACTGGAAGCTTTTGGAACCTAAAATCTCTTTTATTAATGAACAATTAGATGAGGGTACAACCCCCTCACCCTTATAGTCTCAATCCATTGGAATTTGCCTGAATTCAACAATTTGAGCTTTTCATGAAAACTGATATTTTTCCTTGATTCTGGAGACCCTGTCTTGCTATTGTAGATACCATCTTGGAGCAATTTCCCAGAATTCGTAGAACAAAAAACTGCCCTTGAAGAAACAAACATATTCCTTCCTTAGTCGTCAATCAAAGGAAACTTAAACAACTTGAAAATTTTCTCACCTCGAACACGGACGACATGGCAATGTTTAGCTTGTCTTTCCTTGTCTTGCTTACCCTTCTTCAAATGAGGTTGCGGATGCAATTTCCAAAACTTCTCGACCCAATGCCCACTGATATTACAATGGGTGCAGATTTTTTTGTGCTTGCTTCTTGATGACATTGTCTTTGAACTTGGAAGAGAGTCTTTCTGCCTTGCTTCATTCCTACATTCAAGCAACTCTTTCCTTCGCTGACACTTCTTACAGGTAGTGAATGGAACCATATTCCATAAAAATTTATTCAATGGATCATGTGGCTCAAAATCAAATAAACTATTTCAGTGAGGCTTATACCTTCCCTTGTTATCCTTTGAACCATGCTTCTTACGCGAGGAACTTGAATGGTGAGAAGAACTTGTCTTAGTCTCTTCCTCAACTTGTTCATCTCTCCTTATAGAGTTATTGCATTTCATGTCCTCCTTTTGCTTTAGAAACCAAGAAAGTACCAATTTCAGATGCAAATTCCAACAATTTTCCTCGTCATATCCTCTCTTATGACAAAAAGAACATGATAGCCAAGAGTTATCGCTAGAAGACCATTCTCCCTTTTCAACATAGCCCAAAACTTCATATCGAGGTCTCTCCTTTTCCTCAATTGGATGGATAATGCCCTGATTGTTCACTCCAAGGCCTCCTCCCTTGCCTCCTCCCTTCTAACCCAACTTGGACAAGAGATTTGTTCATATGCCTTTTATATGCTTCTCAAAGGTTGCAAAAGAGCTTAAATCAACATTTTCATATAAAGAAACTGCATGTAAATTCTTACCATTTTCCTCATCTTTCGACTGAAGGAAAAAGATGCTCTAAAACTCCTTCCTAATTCTTAAGGTGTCTTCTTAGAATCTTGGCCTTTCTTATTTCAGCTCCTTGGACTTTGGTGCTGATAGAACCTCATCCTCATCATCATGAGGACAAAAGGTGTAGACTTTGCCATCCTCCTTCTCTGAGGGGCTTTCTGCACTAGCCTCTTGTGTAAGGGTTGTTTTGGAAGAGGATGATGATGAAGGTGAGGATGGAGGTGAAGATGATGGTGAAGAATATGGTGGTTCATCACAATTCCCTTTTGAAGGCTTGTCATCATCTCCTCCTTTTCCTCCAGAAGAACCCTCTCCTTTTGAAGGCTTGGAGCTCTCACCCTTCAATCTTGAATTTCTCTCTTCATAAAGAACTTTCACCATGTGGGTCATGTCAAGGAATGCTTTTTTGAAAGAATTCTCATCCTTTGATATATTATCAACTCCTCCTTCATGAGACATGCTTACTAAAGCTTCAGGAACAACTTTAGGTGAAACTTGTGGTGGGGATTGTGGAAAATGTGCTCTCCTTGTCCTTGTCCCAAATTGAGAACCTGTACCCACAAGCTTTCCTTCTCCTCTCTTAAGCCTGAACCTTGTAAGCATCATAAACACTTGCAAACAATTAAATCCTCACAGGAGCAAATAAAACCTATTCTCTGAGGCCAAACTTGGTTTGTATATGAAACTGCTTGAGGATTATGTAAATTGCAAGTTACTAAAATGAGTTTTTATGGCTTTTTAAGTTGAATTTATACACATTAAAACATGAATTTAATTGATATATTGCAAAAAATTGCAGATAATAAAACCATAATAGTAACCACAAAACAAAACGTGATGAAGGATTTCACCCCTCCTAGGCTACGTCTCCTGGTCCAACTTCCAATTCTTGGTCCTATTTCATTATGCTAAAAGATGATGACCACAATGAGTTACAGTGCTCAAATGGCTTCAAAAACTACTTCAACAGCTTCACAGCTATCAAAAACCCTTGTCTAGCCTCTTTCTACTCCCAAAAATACCAAAAACTAAGAAAGTAATGAGCTTTCCAAGTTTTGCTGCTAGTTGACCCACAATTCCACCAAGTCTGGCTAACTGTCCTATATTTTCGCCCCATTTTTCACTAATTGAGCAACAAATCAACACACCAATGGTGCAAATTATGGGATCGTTAATTTCTCCATTAACTCATGTGCGCACCGGTGGTCACATGGGCGCTCCACGTGACTTGGGTTGGACCTCGCGGTCTAGCTCCCCTTCGTATTAGCCCTTGGTCTCGGCACTATGGTCGCAAGGCCAATGTTTAAGGGCATGGCGATCGGGGCTGGGGCTAGCCCTCGACCCCTTACCCCAATACTCACCCCATTAATGTTTAAATAAACATATGGTGGGTCCTTTACACAAGGCCCACCTTTGGCGCAATGGTGTATGCAAATATTTGTTGGTAAGCAGTTTCAGGTTCGATTCCTGTGGAGTATAAGTCAGAATTGCCCCAAAAAATTTCGTGGCCACTGAGGCACCACGTGGCATCCTATGACTGGGCCATGTGGCGGCCTTCGGTTAGTCCACCTAACCAACAACAAACTAACCAATAAATAATCGCCAACTCAGCACGAATAAGAATATGAAAAGTGGCGCAATGTCAGTGGCCATTTTTGAAGCCCAGTCATATGCCAACTCAGCAGGTCCAGTGAGCATGCCACGTCAGCATTACATACTGTTGACTGGGAAGCCATGAACATAATTTTGCCTGCTTGCCAAATCGCTCAAAACTCATTTCCGGGAGCATATGATGTCTGTTTTCCGCGAAACGAGTTGCACTGGATTGAAGTAGACGAGATCTATGCGGTCATTCATGTTTTTCTTCAATCCGACAAATTTCATTTTTGAGCATTTTTGAGCATCAAATCACTCCTCCCCACTAGAAGATTTTGGACCCAAAAAGCTCTTTTATTACTAAAAAATTAGATGAGGGTACAACCCCCTCACCCTTCTAGTACTAATCCACTGGAATTTTCCTGAATTCAACAATTTGAGCTTTTCATGAAAACTGATCTTTTTCCCTGATTCTAGAGACATTTTCTTGTTGTTGTAAACACCATCTTGCTGCAATTTCCCAGAATTTGCAGAACAACAAACTGTTCTTGAAGAAACAAACATATTCCTTCATCGGTCGTTAATCAAATGAAACTTAAACAATTTGAAAATTTTCTCAGCTCGAACACTGTCGACATGGTGATGTTTAGCTTGTCTTGCTTTGTCTTACTTTCCTTTCCTAAGATGAAGTTGTGCATGCAATTTCCAACACTTTTGGACCCAATGGCCACTAATATTACAATGGGTGCATAAATTTTTGTTCTTGCTGCTTGATGACATTGTCTTCGAACTTAGAAGAGAGTATTTCTTCCTTGTTTCATTCCCACATTCAAGCAACTCTTTCCTTTGCTGACACTTTTTCACACTATGGTTATGTGAATGACAGAAAGTGCATGGAACCATATTCCATAAAACTTTATTCAATTGATTATGTGGCTCAAAATCAAAGAAACTATTTGAGTGAGGCTTATAACTTCCCTTGTTATCCTTTGAACCATGCTTCTTACACGAGAGACTTGAATGGTGAGAAGAACTTGTCTTAGTCTCTGCTTCAACTTGCTCATCTCTCTTTGGAGAGGTCTTGCATTTCGTGTACTCCTTTTCCTTTAGAAACCAAGCTTGTACCAATTCCAGATGAAAATACCAACAATTTTCCTCGTCATTTCCTCTCTTATGAAAAAAAGATCATGACACCCAAGAGATATCACTGGAAGACTATTCTCCCTTTTCAACATAGCCCAAACTTTGATATCGAGGTCTTTCCTTTGCCTCAATTGGATGGATAATGCCCTGATTGTTCACTCCAAAGCCTCCTCCCTTGTAACACATATTGGACAAGAACATTGTTCCTACGCCTTTTCTATGCTTCTCAAAGGCTGCAAAAGAGATTAAATCAACATTTTCATGTAAAGAAACTGCATGTTAATGCTTACCATTTTCCCCATATTTCAACTGAGGGACAAACATGCTCTTGAACTCTTTCCTAATTCTTTAGGTGTCTTATTGGACTCCTGGTCTTTCTTCTTTCAGATCCTTGGACTTTTGCACTGATAGAACCTCATCTACCTTATCATGTAGACAAAACGTGCAGACTTGGCCATCTTCCTTCTCTGAGGGGCTTTATGCACTAGCCTCTTGTGAAAGGGTTGTTGTGGAAGATGATGATGATGAACGTGAGGATGGAGGTGAAGATGATGGTGAAGAAGATAGTGGTTTGTCACCATTCCCTTTTAAAGGCTTGTCCTCATCTGCTCCTTTTCCTCTGGGAGAACCCTCTATTTTTGAAGGCTTGGAGCTCTCACCCTGCAATCTTGAATTTCTTTCTCCATAGAAAACTTTCACCATGTGGGTCATGTCAAAGAAAGCTTTTCTTAAAGCCTTCTCATACTCTGACATATTATTATCTCCTCCATTAGACATGCTTACTGAAGCTTCAGGAACAGATTGAGGTGAAACTTGTGGTGGAGATTATGGCAAATGTGCTCTCCTTGTCCTTGTCCCAAATTGAGAACCTGTACCGACAAGATTACCTTCTCCTCTCTTAAGCTTCAACCTTGTAAGCATCAGAAACACTTGCAAACAATAAATCCTCGCAGCAGCAAAGAAAACTTATGCTCCGATACCAAACTTGATTTGTATATGAAACTATTTAAGGATTATGTAAATTGCAAGTTAATAAAATGAGTTTTTATGAATCTTCAAGTTGAATTCATACACATATTAAAACATGAATTTAACTCATAAATTGCAGAAAACTGTAGAGAATAAAACCATAATTGTAACCACAAAACAACAAGTGATGAAGTAGTTCACCCCTCCTGGGCTACGTGTCTTGGTCCAACTTCCAATGCTTGGCTCTCTTTCATTATGCTGAAAGAAGGTGATTACAATGAGTTATAGTGCTCAAATGGCTTCAAAACCTGCCCCAACATCTTCAGAGCTATCAAAAACCCTTGTCTAACCTCTTTCTGCTTCCAAAAAGACCAAAAACAGATAAAGTTATGAGTTTTCAAACTTTTGTTGCTAGTTGACCCACAATTTCTCCAAATCCAACTAATTGTCCTACATTTTCACCCCATTTTTCGCTAACGGAGCAATAAATTAGTGCACCACCAACGCAAATTGTGGGATTGTTAATTTCTCCATTAACTCCTGTGTGCGTCAGTGGTCACATGGGTGCTCCATGTGACCTTGGGCTGGCCCTCGCGGTCTAGCTCCCCTTCGTATCGTCCCTTGGTCTCGACACTATGGTCGCTTGACCAATGTTTAAGGTTGGGGGGGCTAGGCTAAGCCCTGGCCCCCAGTCTTGCCCCTAGTCCTTGTGGGCGCGGTGACCGTGGATGGGGCTAGCCCTCAGCCCCTTACCCCAATACTCTACCCCGTTAATGTTTAAATAAATATATGGTGGGTCCTTTAGTAAAAGGCCCACCTTTGACGCAATGGTGTATGTGGATATTTGTTGGTAAGAAGTTTCAGGTTCGATTCTTGTGGAGTGTAATTTGGACTTGCCCCAAAAAATTTTGTGGCCACTGAGATGCCACGTGGTAGTCAAAGAAAGCATGTTGAGACATGCTAATGATCATAACCTTAGTCTTGAATACGAATCTATATTACTTGATGGTTTTCTTGCAGGCCTCACTTTGGTACTTTCTATTTCTATTTAGAAACTTCAAATAACTAGAAGAATAATTATGTTTCCCTCCTCTTATCAGAATGACACTACTCTTTCAAAGGCAAACTTTCCAACCTATAGTTGGGTTCTGGCTGTCTTCCAATTATCACCTGGATCTGGAGAAAGAGAGAATACAGTGTAATATTTAAATACATAAGCAGTCAGAAAACATGGACTATTGGAATTATGATTTATGCCACTAGTTTTATTTGTGAATATGCCTAGTGAATAATGTAGCTTATGCAATAAGGCACAGGTCATGCCACAAAAAAAACAGGGGTGGAAAATAGGTTGTGCCACAATCACAACAATGCAAAATCTAGGGAGAATAAAAAGTCCATGTTCTCTAGATTCTCACTGAAAAATATAATCAAGGTCAACCTCTTCATTTGTTCAAGGAGTTTAGGGTTTTCAAAATAAGCCTAAAGAGAGTTACAATGTGACAATATTGTAAATGCTTTAGCTACTTGGAATAGATTAGAATGTAGGGTTGATGTTTCTGTTGGAGCCTAAATTCATGCAATGTTCAGATTGCAGGTTGGCCTCCAACAATTATCAAAACAATATGTTATGTTCCCATTGTAGTTTTTGATGCCTACTGCATCCATTCTAGGATTGACAGTCAACATTATTTATACAAAACAAGAACCAATGAGATAGTAAGCATTGCACAAATTTACCCATATGTCCCTTATAACACTTTCCTCATCATAAGCTTGCTGAAGTCAATTGCATTTCCCCAAAACATCTCTATGGGAATCTTCCAAGCATTGTGGAGGAGGCATTTGAATGCAGTCCATATATAGAAGCATGCTTCAATTAACTTTAATGCAGTGACAAATGAACTAGCTTCAGCCCAACGAATTTTATATTGTATTTATTAAAGGATGGGTACTTCCATGAAGTCAGTTAAAGGTATCAATCAATAGTAAATAGGCAGAAACTTTTACAAGCCAATATTCCTGGTAATCTACTCTATCTCCAACAATAACATAACTTTCACATAAAACCAAAATACATTAACTTTTGAAACAACCATTCACATAGTTCTGCACATGTTTCACTTTCAAGATAGCTCATTTTCTGCATTTTGTTCTATGTGTAGGGATGAGGTAACCCTCAGCTCTTGCTCAAGGACACTTCAAGATGTCCAATCTTTAGATCCCATAGATTATTTAGGATCTATCTAAGTTTTAGGAACTTGTGGGAGGAAGTTATGTTGTTCATTCTACATGCCTTTTCACTTTCTTTCTTTTTATTCTCTATTGTTTGTAAATATTTTCCTATAAATATAAAACATATTTTATCAAAAGAAAGAAGAAGAATAGATAAATATCTATCATTGAATTCATTAGAACAAAGTTTGGCTTTGATTGTCTATATACAATGTCACTGTAAACCACAAGGAGAAAGCTCAGAGGGGCAAGATGCTAAAGAAAATGCGTTCAATGTAGAGGTATGAATATATAGGCAAAGGAAATCTCTCTGGAGTCTGTTAGCAGAAAGACATTGTCCAAGGAGTCAAGTTGATCTGTAAATGTAATATGCCTATGGCCTCTCCATTTCACCAACACGGATCCTTTGTGGAATTAATAAATCCAACTGGTGTCTCTGCAATTCCTTGAATGACAGATTACAACAATGCATATAAATTATTTAACACAAACCTCTGCCTTTGTGTTATGCTTTCAATTATTTATTTTATGTGTGGCCTGTCCAGAGAACCCAGTTTCTAATACATTGATTTCAAACTATTAAATATGGTTATTTCATTTCAAAACATTCCCAACACTTCTATGCTCATTAATAAAACAAAAGAACAACTATATATATTTTTCAATCAGACACAAACATCACAGTGAGCATTATCCTTCAAGGAAACGTTGAATTTATGGTTCTTAATTTGAAGAGGAGGCAATGGGGATTTAAATATGCACTTGGTTTGAAATATGGTATCCAACCACCAACACTGCATTAAATAAGAATAGAAGCACTCCAACATTAAATAAGAATAATAGCACTTTCCTCAAGTTTCAACATCAACATCACCAAGCATTGACACATTTATATATTCAGATGAGGGCCAACAATTTAAATGGGAGTATCTACAGACCATCTCATTTTCTGCCCTCCATCTCAGCAATCAACAAAGTATGAGCAAGTATTTGTTTACAAAGGAAAAGATATGAAGTGACATACATATACCGATTTTTCATTTATACTTGTTTTGAAATTTACCATACTATGCATTCTCCAAAGACTGCCTGGTCCTGCATATGTTCAATTTCAGAATAGGGGTCCAAAAAAATAATAATTTTCAGCGCATAAATGATATATGGAGAATTACATAGCTTGAAAGACATCCATAATACATATACATTGAACAAATGGGTATATCGCTCACATGGTTAGTCATAGAATTAAGAATACTTGGATGCAACTAGTCTATGGGTGGGTGAGATAAAATCTAATGCCTGTGAGTAGATGAAGAAAATGTTGTCATAAAATAGAATACACCCTAAGGAAAGACAGAGCAAGAAATTTGTTGTGTGAAATGAGGATGGTAGAATTTAATACTACGATGCTTTTGAAACCCAAGAGATTACTTCTGAGCATGTAATGCAAACAACACTACGATGCTTTTGAAACCCAAGAGATTACTTCTGAGCATGCAATGCAAAAAATACTAGTCTAGTTTAGTCATCCCATTACATAGCACTCAGAAAACATTTAATGATGTTGCCCAAAACTGTTCCTCTTATGATTGTGATTCTATTGAGTACTACAGTCCATCGTTGAATGGGAGGATTACATACTAGGTAAGCAGACAATTAATCACTCTACCCTAAACTTTTCCAATTTGTGTAGACAAAAAGAATATTACAAGATAGACACTAGCTTAAGTAGATGGTATTTCGATGACAAGTCAACTTGGTGAATAGAAAGTGCACTTTCCCCTAAAAAAACATTGATCCATCACTTCTAACGTCAATGACTGAAATGACCACCAACATAAGCTTCAGCCCATCCATCAATGAAGGGTTCTAAACCCTCACATTAAAAATAGAATGAGCCTACATCTAACAGAATATCATTATTTGATATCAAGCAGTAAATATGTCCAAAATCAAAAGAACATCCCTCAAAAAGAATTTGACCCATGTATCAGACAACTATTTATGAAAATACGTAGATACATAGCAACGAAGCTATGGTGACCATATCTTTGGTACCAAACCAAAAACCTAGTAAAATGGCTAAGAAACAAAAACCACACTGATGGAGATCATTGCAATTTATAAAATTACAATCAGCAAGGCTCGACTCATAATGAAAAAGCCATCTGACTGCCAGTAATCCTTTGGACTTTCAAACCATAGAACATATTTTCCCACCCTAGGAAACCACCTGATCTTCTGAAATGTATATATGGTAGATAAATGAGTTATATTTTGCTTAATTTCTACATATCTTGAAGATTTGTTTCATGGAAACCAGAGAGTTTTACTCCTTACCTTTGTGGAGAGTTTGATTCCCTAAAAAAGTATGCACATGGCTCTCTCCAGTCATTGACATTGTTACTGAAGTGATTCCTTACTCCCAGCAACCATAAGGTTGACCAATTGAACCATAAGCCTAACCAGCTGAGTTGGGTACTACCAATGATCGCCCAACCATAGATTGGGCTGCACTATAAGCTTTCTTGTAGCCCAATCACTCCCATGCCAGACTCCAGAGCACGAGGAAGCTACTTAAAGGATGAATCACTCGCTCCTATTCTTCTCGCAATTTCCATCCCATTCTCCTGCGTACCTGCTTCTCACCCTCTTCATGACATGCTACCTTAAACAGACTATTGTCCTTCACAAACTTTAAGTTCTCCCCCCTCCTTGTCGGTGCACTCTTCCTTTTGAAAGATGCCTCGAACTGTTTCCCCCTTTCCCGGGTATAACCAGGGTTTGATAAAAAAAAATCTCCCTCTGGCCCAAAGTTACTGAGCCAATCAATTGTTTCCCAGCTATCCATCTTGTTCCATATTTTTTTGTGTTACTTGACCTTGTCAATGCTGATTAATTTGTTTCTGCTTGCCAAGTCCTGCAAGCCAATCTTTGTGATGCCACCTACCAGCCTTCATGGTTGTCATAAGCAACAAAATCCCAAGCAGTTTACCTCCTCATCTCTGGAAGTCCATGTCACCAACTTAGCCTTTTTATTTAATTAAATTTATAATGCTTAAAGCAAGCGGGAAATTTATTGAGTTATTACAGCCAACACCACATTGCAAGATCTAGAATTCCTTCAGGCACCTAGTGTCATCAAATTATCTTACTCCAACAATTAAAGGACTTGATATTGAAACCTAGAATTAGTTACCATGATGAGAATTCTCTTAGACTAGCACATCAAGAAAATTACACTTCCACCTTGTCCTTTGAAAATTAAAAAATTATAGAGAAATGACAAGGTGATATTTTTGGAGATGGCCCAGTTTAACTCTTAGTTACCTCCTGTACACACAGTTTCTAATCCGCCTAAAGGGTGTTTAGACTCTACATACAGAGAATAAATACAAATCTTCTTAGATAATGCACAAGATTCACAGAAATTATCAGTGGTCAATAAACCCTCTAGAGCTTAGAAGTCACTCTCAAGATAACACACATGTGAGGTACATTGGATGCAAGAATGATAAAAATGAAACCACAATTGCAACCCAGCAATCTCACCCACCCAACACCCCTAAATTGTCTAGAAAAAACAAAGAACCCAAAAAACACCACAACAAATAAAAAGCAAGCCCTGAAACTCATAACCCCAAAATTCTTGGATAATATTTTTTTTTTAAAGAGCTAAAAACAATCAATGATGACATTGCAAAAAAAACTATTGATAAACCATTAATGCTCATATAAACACTCTTAGTTGATGTTTCTCAACATTTCCTTGTATCTTGACATATCCATTACGAACCCATGAATCAACTTGAGCACATATAGTCAAAAGGTCAATGTATTTCCAAAAAACTACGTATTTTGGTTAGGAAACAAAGGCGGTTCACCTAGAGTTCAAACCACCATGCTGTTAAAAAAATTACTTTTAACATGTGAATCCATCAAAAGTGCCCAATGTTCTTTATTTCAAAATTCAAAAATAATCTTTAAAAAAAATATTGCTAACCAACCCTTAGTAGCCTAGATGAAAAGAATAAAATAAGGACCAATGGCACTCCAACCCATATACACTACAACACTAGGTGTACACACTTGGATCCCTCAGAGCGAGTTTCAAGTGGGTTCACAATGCACATAGGCTTTAGGTTGGGGTTGAGCATCATATTCTACAAGCATTCCCATAGTGTATTCATATTATTGTACTTAGCCATCCCATTCACCTATTTGTGGCCATTTGTTGGAGATTACTATAATTATCTTCTCCTATTATACACAATGTATTTTTATATTGTACTTAGCAATCCCTTTCATTCATTTGTGGTCATTTGTTGGAGATTCCTAAAACTGTACTCTTTTATTATCTTGTCTTCTTCTTCTCGTCCTAGAAAGAAAACAAAAAACAAAGCCTTCCCCATTATTTTTCCATAAACAAAATTATTAAACTTTGTACAAGCAATTTCCCTTGATGGTGTAAAGGATGCTTTAAAAAAAAGTGATCTGTTATATTTTGTTTTAAAATTTTCTATGTTGTGTTGATTGAATACCACCTTATTGTTGCAACTAGTTAGCTTCTGATGCCTATATCAATGTGCATGACTAGAAGGGTAGTGTAGCCATTTGATTAGGAGGATGGGTGTATTTTAGAAATACAACATGCCTAACAAATTGGAAAACAAATTTATATAGTTGGGATTTAAATATGCACAAGCAACCCAAAAATAAATAGGAATGAACACCTCGTCTTTCTGTCTAAGGCATAATTGACCGAGGATTGATTCCTTCTCCTGTGGGGTTAACTGTCCAACATCCTCCATTTTTCTTATGTTCATCACCATTGCCTGGCTCTAGTTGGGCTGCTTGTAAAGCACTTTCCTACTGTGGGTTGTTTTAGAGATCAATTCCCTACTTGCCTAAAATCTGAAATTTCCTATGTAGTTTTCAGAATACAACTAGTGTGCCAGAAATGGCTCACCCAACAGAGAATTCCCTCTGCAGTAGTACCTCTCCTCGGAGACAGATATTTCAGCTGATTAATCACCGGATGAACAATCCCACAACAACAATTGCAACTTCCACTGCTCTACGTTACTCTTATAGGGACCGTGTCACCCTACCCGGCTCACCAGCTCCAAATCTGTCCCTCGAAATCCTCCCAGCACTGCCTCTTGGCCCTGTGTCAGCTCTGCACAGCTTCTAAAGCTTCTGTGTTAGCTATTAGACCCTCTGCGTCACCCATGCTGGCCTATCCTGGCTCTGTGCAGCTCCTAGCTGCCTCTGCGTAGCACCCAACTGCCTCTACGTCAACCTCTCTAGGCTCTTCGTTATCTCTCTGGTACCAACTCTTCCTCTCTTCTATGTATTCACCACCCCTTGTTGCTGATCACTGATTCAATTTCTCTTAGCAAACCCTGCTCTAGAAAATCGAATGACTGATCACTCTGGTGTATTCTCCAAATGACCCTCAAGCCTCCTCTTATACTTTTCTCATTGGTCCATCAACAACTGAGATTGAATCTTTAATCAACGGCTAAGATTATATTGGCTTGATCCATGAATTTTGGACCCTTCTAGCCCAGTTTTATATTAATACCCATTAATATTTTATTTTTCCTAAGTTTAGACTTAGGAACACCATTAAAAATATTAATTATTTTAATATCTCCCAAACCGGGTACAATCTGTCCAAACCATTTCTAGGTCTTGGAGATCTCACATGCTTTAGCCTCTCTACCAATTTTCATGGCTAGAGCACATCCGATGCTACCCCAAATCAACAGGTTCATGGTTTCAATGATCTACCTTTGGAAATATATGAGGTATTTGTCAAAAAGAAAAGCATATACATCATGATAAGTGATACTCATCCTCATCATAGACAGACACTCTGAAGGTCACAATAGAAGAAATAGTGTAAGTGGAGGAGGAAACTGAAGGCATCTCTTCCAAGCCACCATTGACATATAAGGAGGCAATACGCATCAGGGACATGCTTTTTCAGGTTGAGAAGACTATCAATAACAGTCTCTTGGTTTGGAGCTATTATTTTCTCTTCCAATAGAAAATAAGATCATTTTTACTAAGTTTATAGATAGTGCTACTTTTCCTTTGATTAACACTTCCATAAATGCAAGAAAAAAATCTCACCTCCCAAAACTCCTCACATTCAACTCATCCCATAGGGACATTAAGATTACCATTGTTACTTGTAATTTATCTTTTCCCACTTTTCTCCTTAGTACAAATTCTACATTGGATATTGCAATTTTGATAGAATTATATTCCAATGAAATTATCACAAACAGTTTGAAATTTCTTTTTACAGAAACTCTACCATTTACCATTTATGTGAAATTATGGATTTAACTCAAAGTTCAAATTCAAAAGATATTGCAGGTTTCAATAAAAGTTGTATCTTTGAGAATAAATTCTAACAATACATTTGCTCTTTATTGTTGAGATCAATTTATTCTTACCTGTTCATAGTGCCATCCCACAAAGGTGGGGCAGCATCAAAATTTGAGTGAAGGGATCCTAGCCAAAAATTGAAACTTGAGATAGGCCCAATGCTCCATGCAAGTATTAATACAACTGCCAGCTTCTAGTCTACGATCTTTCTCTCTGCAAATTAGACAAAACACTTGACAAAATTGCCAAAAATAAACAAGGACAAAATCACCCATCAAAATTGCTAAAAATAAACCAGGAAAAAGCACCCATCAAAATTGTTGATAAAACATCACTGAGGCAAACATGATGCTGCAAAAAACGATGAAAATGCACACAAGCTTTAGTGATTCTGTGCTTTACCATTTGTTCCAACATTCGGTACAGTTGGGCTTCAAGAGAAAACATAAATAAAATGCATTTGGAATGTTTAAATCACTAAAACTCTATCATCAATGTTTTAGCAATTTTATTAAGAGAAACTTCAATATAACTGCAAAGAGTTAATGGAAAATATAGAGAAAAATGTGAAGAAACTTCAATGTGACTGCAAAGAGTCCATGAAGAATTTACATAAAAAAATTGGGAATTTATATTGAGACAATGGACTAATATTGTTGAAGCTCACTTTTAAATTCTGTTGAGCAGCCTACTAGGGAAAGAAATACATGGTGGAGGAGTTCAGCCAAGCACGATATCCCTTACATTTCATCTGTGTAGGGATTAGTTTACACAAGTATATCACTTAACTATATGTGATGTGTCTCTCTTAAACTTAAACACACCAATTGATTTAGAGGGGTTACATGTAATAATTACATGGCACAGTGAACTATTAGGGCAATTTCTGAAAGAAACAAATTGTCAAAAATAACTTTTGAACTTAAATTATTTGTCATCTATGATGGCCAATCAATCATATTAACCATATTTGACGTTCAAGATGCATTTTTCCAAGATCTTCTCTGCTCATTGCTGCCATTAATAGTGTTTTACTTGACACTTTTTGAGGTACTAAAAATATCACTATTGAGAATTATAGCTTGGACATGAACTTCTACACAGGTTCAGTGTGAACATAAGAAGTAGTTTGAGATAATTTTGAAAAATAATTCTATTTTTGGAAAAGTAATTCTATTTTGTAATTCACTTTAGTAAAAAAAGTGAAATTCTTATGTTTAGTAGTTGAGCCTAAGATTGTATCTCATGCATAACTTAGACTAGGAAGACTCTTAAAAATAGATTCCCTGCTAAGAGTATATTGATAGGGCAAGGTAGAGGCCTTCAACACACTTGGGCAATTGAGTAGGTTGAGCAACATAGAGGGAGAGAGAGCAGGTAACTAGGAAAAAGATGTTTCCAACTGTTAGAGTCGGTCTGGTCAGCCCTCCGTTAGAGATCAAAGCTCTCTGTGCATTTCAATTTTAGGTGTCCTGCTCCATCCACTCAGCTGCATTTCGCTAGGCACATGCCATGATATGAAGGAGATAGTCATGCTGGTCATTTTCTCTCATTTCTGGCCCCTGCTGGTTCAGGCCTTGGTCCATAATCACTGAAGTTCATGATAGTCAAGGTCTGGTCATATTACAGGACAAAGTCATTTTTATGGTTGGGTCTAAGAAATCATCAATGTGGTCATTGAAAAACATGTCCAGAACAAGCCATGCAGGCCAGAGGGAGACCTTATACAGCTACAGTTCAGGAAGCTTCATCATCACCAGAAGAGACATCGACTCTTCTTCAAAACTCTGTTTTGAAGAAAAGTCAAACAAGGTCAACTATGACAAAATTTTCCAAAAATCAACAGTTGACATTTTCAGATGTAGTCATGGATTTCAAAGCCAGAGGCCTAGTCACACAGTCCCCGCAAAGAAATGCCGAAATTTTGTCATGAGAGCCAAAATTTCAAAGAAAAAGGGAAAAAGCATAGTGTTTTAAAGTCAATAAAAAGTGCAAAACTTGAACATTATAAAGTGGGTTTTCAAAGAAGAAAAAATTGAACCCAACTCTCTCAAAGCCTATATATATTTTTTTTGACCCAAAACTAAGTCATTGTGATAAGGAAAAGCTTGAGAGAGGCATTGTTGAAGAAAAGAGAGCTAAGGAGGAGGAATTCAAGTAAGGAGGGCAGATTTCTAGGTGGCGCGGTGCACACACCAGGGCGCGCGACGCACACGGAGGGCGCGACGCACCGGCAGCCAACCCACAGTGAAAAATCGACAAGGGCGCGACGCACTCAGGGCGTGCAGCGCACTGGGCTTGGCGCGCGACGCACAGGGCCAGGGAGCTCAAAAACACTTGCAAACTCATTCTATATCCCGGTTGAAGTCTAGCAAACAAGAGGTAGGCCCGAATGAAACCTCTTCTCTGTCAATTTGGTCAATAGCAGTGTTTCTAAGACATCGAGTGAGATCCAAAGCATATTGGCCATCCATGCAAATAATCACCAAAACAAAATGATAAACGGGGTTTGTAAATTCGAAGACACCACCAAGGTTTTGTTTCCCCTCCCCTTGTCCCCTCACTCCTCGTCATAGTCACCTCCATTCCACCTTGTCTCCTTAAGAAACCACCCTAAATCACCCTAAAACCCTCTCCCCTATTTTTCCAAGCAAATGAGTGCCGTTTGAAAGCGCGCGGCGCACTGGGAGCCCGACCACAGTGTTAACACTGCACTGGCGCGACGCACTGGGAAAAGCGCGCAGCGCACAGACCTGTGAGCCTAAAAAAGCACCGAAGTCACCCAAATTTTCGTAAATGACTCTCAAATTTGCAAAGGTGGCCATGGATCTTTTAACCATTGATCCTTAACTCAAAGAAAAATATGTTTTGGTGGCCATGAAATCAAAGGCAAATTTTTATTAAGCAAACACAAAAATGGCACAAAGAATGGCAAAAAGGCTAGGGTTTTGCTACAGTAATACAATTTCTAAATAAGCTCCTATCCTACCTTGATCAGCTAATTTCCCTGTAGCATTTTCCCCTTACCATCACCCTAGCTATATTGTAATCATATCCATTCATCCCTTTTATCCCTATAGCCCAAAAAATCCCAAACCCTACCCCATCAAAACCATACCCCAAACACTCCCAAATCCCTGATAAATTTCTCCTTTAAACCCCTATTCCCCTTTTCATCATTCCCCTCCTAACACTCCCATTTTTTATTTTCCCTTTGGTGATATATTTTTAGAACATTCATCAGTGTCATTGGATTCAAAGGGCAACATTAAACTCAGAGTACAAGCAACAGTGATGGCATCAGAAAATTCATCAGATTATGAGGGGGATACACACAGTGACACATCTTCAGGAGAGAGGGCCCATAGGAGACATCACCGGAGTGGCAGACATCTCAAAGATGAGCCCAACACCCTCACAGAGCTACAGGCATGCCCACTTTCCATGTCTTGTTTCTAGCACTTGGCATGTTATGAATTTTGCCAAAGGGTGGAAAATGTCAGAGTACATCATGAGTTGGCCCGCCTTTTTGCACTTCATCTATAGGGAGGCCAATCTGTCCTGGTTGGGGTCAATTTCACCTTGACACCAGAGGCTATATCAGTGGCAACAGGGATATCTAACGTTGGGGAGTAGTGGCATAAGAAAAAGAAGGTGGAGAGGCATCACTATGAGCCCTACATCAAGAATAGCTGCTTGAGCCAGCTCACCAGAGTTTTTCCATTTAGGTTTTTGAGGGACGAGTATGCCCCACTCATGAGATTGATCATGAAATATTTCAGTTGCGAGGGGAGGTTTTCTCGCCTTTATGCCTATCACATCCGCTTGCTCATGCACTTCACCAGGGTGAAGATGATGAGCCTCCCATTTTTCATCTGCAACAACATTGAGAAGATGAAAAACTTCATGCAGCGCAAGACCCCACGACAGCAGCTAAATAGTGTCTATCATTTTTCTCTCATCCAGATTTTAGTGGACCATCAGTTGGGATTGCAGGGTATTTCTTGGGAGGACTTCATCTCCCGTGATTTCTTTAGCGCTCCACCGGTGATATCAGAGGCAGAACATGAGGTGGGAGGTCCTTCACATCAGTTTGAGCCTGAGATGGGAGGTCCTTCACATCAGTTTGAGCCTGAGATGGGAAGTCCTTCACACCAATTCGAGCACCATGAGACTGCCACCATGCCAGTGTACATCACATATCAAAGAGGCTATCCGAAAGGCACCATACCGTTGTTTGCAGTAGCAAAGCGAGTGTTATCTCCACCCGGGGTGGAAGGGGCCTCGCTTCCGACATCAACACCCTGGGAGCAGGGTAAGGGAAAGGATTCAGTGCAGGAGGAGGGGCCATCAGGTGAGCATGACACCGAGTTTGTTCTCCTCTAGGATGATGAGACAAATGCAAAACCCACAAAGGAGGAGCTTATAGAGATCGTCAAGGAGTAGCAATCAGAGATTGAAGACTTGAACATTGATTTAGAAAGGGCCAAGTGGAACATGAACTACCTGAAGCAAAGAAACAAACATCTTGAAGACCAAGAGACGATCATGGAGCTACATAACATCCATGAGCAACGCCAAGCTGCTCAAAGAAGGAGGGTTCCGCTCACCCTTTTGGAGCAAGAAATCAATGAAGACCGGGAGTCCAAACTTGAGAGAGTCAACATGCATTTGGAGAGGCTATTGGACAAAGAAAATAGGGAGAAAGACATGCTGAGGTGCATGACTCATCACTACCAGGCCCGCAACATGAGTTCCAAAGCAAGAATCAGGAGCCTAAAGGCGAAATTGAGCAAAGCGAGAAAAGAGGCGAAAGATGCAAAGGAGGCAAAGGAGCAAGATCGGCTTCGAATCTTGGCTGAGGTTTCCTTGGCACATAAAAGCACTTCATAGGGAAGCCCTAGCCCAAATTCCAAAAAAATTGGGCAAATTTTGGTCACAGGAAAATTTTTTGGGCACAAAACAAGAAATTTCTCCCTTAGCGCCGCGCCACTGGCGCGACGCTAAATTTATAGCACTCTAATTGAGGAATGGCTTGCATATTCGGATTCAACATCAAAAAATACGTCTACTGGTGTCCGAGAAAGAAATTTTGACAAGTTTTGGGTCTCCTAAAGGTCAAAAAAACCCCAAAAATGGCCTCTCTGCCACTATTTGGACACACAGAAAGCAGTATTGGGAGAATGAAGTTTTGGAGGGGAAAATGAGCTTCAAATTCAGAAATTCTAGTTGGGTTGGAAAGTATATAGGACAGGCTTTCCAAAAAGCCCACTTGGGCACATTTTGGACACCTGCAAGTGCCCCAAAAGAAGCTCCAAAGTGGCGCGACGCACAGGGAATTTGGCGCGACGCATAGGGGAAAAAACTACCAAATTTCTCTCGTTTCGCGAAATTTTGGGTCACAACTTCTCCAAGTGGGCCCGGTCATCTACTCTTCAGTTTTTTGGCACCAAAGGTGGCTTTTAAAGAGTTTTCTCTCTAGTTGGGCATCTATCCAAGTGGCAAAAGAATGCAAAGGGTCACCCCAACCAAATGTCATGCTTGAGAGCGTTGCACCTATAGCTGATGGTTGGCTCTCCATCTCCTTTTTGAAATGATTTGAGTAACTTCCAAACCCCTAGGCGTTCCATCTCTTCTCTACACTTTCTATATATTGTATGCAAGTTATTTGCAAAAGGTTGGCTGGCTTGTAACTTCTAGGAGACTGTGGGAAAGAAACTCTGTTTCTGCACTGTGTATTTTTGACAGAGAGTTAATGAAAGGCAACAACTCTGTTTCATGAGATTCTTGTGGTTGTGAGTGTAGAAAATGTGTTCTTATGTTCCATATGTATCTTGTTATGTTTCATAATTCATTTCATGTTCCATTTCAGTGAATTTTTCTGAGTGATATTAGGTAGAATTCAATTTATATTGCTCTGCCTGTGGGAAAATTTCATGTGCAGTGTTATTCTTCTGTTGAAAAGGGTTCATGCGACCATTCCCTTTTCACTATATTTAGCAATATTTTCATTTCACGTCACCATAAGTCAAAATTGCTACGCTTCTCGCCTACCTTGCCTCACGGAATAATCTGTGCCTTCATTCTCAATTCTCTATTCTTTGCTAAACGCCAGTCCCATATACATCCCAGAAGCTCGGTCACTTCAAAAATCTTTTCCAAAATCCTTTTTCACTTACTAGCCTAAGGTAAACATCACATAGTAAGTCATCTTAGACCATTTTGCCTATCTATTCCCTGAGCGTGACTTGGAGAGAGCCCTCTCCCGCTCTAGTAGGGCTAGTTACCAGACTGAGCGTGGTTTGTGGTTACCCTAATTTTTGCCTTCCTTCAACCTGAGGCAGATTTAGGTGCTAACACCAACAACACTCAGTCCCATACAGACGCATGGATAGCACAATATAGATTTGTACATTCATACAGACAATATTGTTCGGATCCATACAATTCTATAGATAGTCCATACATGTGTCCATATAGTTTGTATGGGCAGGCCAAACATCTATATAGAAGTAGTTTTTCTCAGTCCATTGTGTGTTTGGTATCCATACATGTGTCTGTACAGTTCATATGGGCGGGACAAACATCTAAATAATGGTCATTTTGCTCAATCCAAGGTGTTGTTGTATCCTCCCCATAGAGCTCTCCCTTCCCTTCTGCATAATTTCTGGATGGAAGGCAGATCTACCATAGGTGACATAGATAAGTAACCCCAAATGACCTGTGAGATTTGATCCTAAGACCTCTGTAGACTTAGCACTAAGCATCTTCCAATCAAGCTAACTGTTAGGGGTTATCTAGCTACTATACATAAATGCATATGCACTAAAACATCATTCTTTCAGTTGGAATTTGAATTTTTTAATGACTTCACTTGTCCCTTATCCTTGGAGATTTATTCCCTTGACCCTAGATATTATGCTGTCAATGTGTCTGTAAGATTCATCTAACCTTTAGTCATCCCGTGGGGTGTTCTCACACGGGTTTTGGTACTCTTAAAATTTTGAAGATCCTGATGGGTTGGAGGATTTCCAGATATTTTGTCCTTATTTGTTTTTGTAAATTACAGATTTTTTATATTAACATACAACAGTGTGCATTGTCACACTCTGGCTTCACTGCCTCAAAATTAAAGTTTCACTGTTTGATGATAAAGCCAAAAAAACCTTTGCTTGACAACATCAATCTCAATCCTTATCCATATTAGCTAGACTCTGCCTTACCATGCTTGACCATATCATAGATTCAGTTTTAGGATTTGATATTTACTGATTACAGAGCAAACTAAAATAACAAAATTTTCAAATTTCTGAAAGGACTACTGGGCATACCCTTAGAGCCCACTATAATATTTAAACTAGAAAACAAATCATCAAACCGAATCCTACATATGTTTTAGTAAGCAAAGTTTAAGGCTATCCCAGATCAAACAGCTACAAGAAATATCACAATGCTTAACTGAGTTGGCAGAATTTTCAGTCAACAAACATAGGGAATGTATCACTTGATTAGTTGCTTTGAATTGCTGCAAATCCCTCATTCCATCTCCCACATCGGTTCGTTCTTATCTCTTGGAGTAGGTAGTTCAGGTAATCATTTGTCTCCAGAGAATGCTTCTACTATCAAATTTTTCTCCAGGAAGCTCACATGTGTTGCCGAAGTTGGTAGGTATCCTTTAGAGAATGAAAGCACTCATCAATGGCAATCCTGATGTAAAGTCTTTAGGTTGTTTTTTGTTACGCCAAGAATCCCATGAGGACATACTTTACCATCCACTCAGAATCTATAGGCACTTTGAAGTCAACTTGGTGAATAGAAAGTGCACTTTCCCCTAAAAAAACATTGATCCATCACTTCTAACGTCAATGACTGAAATGACCACCAACATAAGCTTCAGCCCATCCATCAATGAAGGGTTCTAAACCCTCACATTAAAAATAGAATGAGCCTACATCTAACAGAATATCATTATTTGATATCAAGCAGTAAATATGTCCAAAATCAAAAGAACATCCCTCAAAAAGAATTTGACCCATGTATCAGACAACTATTTATGAAAATACGTAGATACATAGCAACGAAGCTATGGTGACCATATCTTTCGTACCAAACCAAAAACCTAGTAAAATGGCTAAGAAACAAAAACCACACTGATGGAGATCATTGCAATTTATAAAATTACAATCAGCAAGGCTCGACTCATAATGAAAAAGCCATCTGACTGCCAGTAATCCTTTGGACTTTCAAACCATAGAACATATTTTCCCACCCTAGGAAACCACCTGATCTTCTGAAATGTATATATGGTAGATAAATGAGTTATATTTTGCTTAATTTCTACATATCTTGAAGATTTGTTTCATGGAAACCAGAGAGTTTTACTCCTTACCTTTGTGGAGAGTTTGATTCCCTAAAAAAGTATGCACATGGCTCTCTCTAGTCATTGACATTGTTACTGAAGTGATTCCTTACTCCCAGCAACTATAAGGTTGACCAATTGAACCATAAGCCTAACCAGCTGAGTTGGGTACTACCAATGATCGCCCAACCATAGATTGGGCTGCACTATAAGCTTTCTTGTAGCCCAATCACTCCCATACCAGACTCCAGAGCACGAGGAAGCTACTTAAAGGATGAATCACTCGCTCCTATTCTTCTCGCAATTTCCATCCCATTCTCCTGCGTACATGCTTCTCACCCTCTTCATGACATGCTACCTTAAACAGACTATTTTCCTTCACAAACTTTAAGTTCTCCCCCCTCCTTTTCGGTGCACTCTTCCTTTTGAAAGATGCCTCGAACTGTTTCCCCCTTTCCCGAGTATAACCAGGGTTTGATAAAAAAAAATCTCCCTCTGGCCCAAAGTTACTGAGCCAATCAATTGTTTCCCAGCTATCCATCTTGTTCCATATTTTTTTGTGTTACTTGACCTTGTCAATGCTGATTAATTTGTTTCTGCTTGCCAAGTCCTACAGGCCAATCTTTGTGATGCCACCTACCAGCCTTCATGGTTGTCATAAGCAACAAAATCCCAAGCAGTTTACCTCCTCATCTCTGGAAGTCCATGTCACCAACTTAGCCTTTTTATTTAATTAAATTTATAATGCTTAAAGCAAGCGGGAAACTTATTGAGTTATTACAGCCAACACCACATTGCAAGATCTAGAATTCCTTCAGGCACCTAGTGTCATCAAATTATCTTACTCCAACAATTAAAGGACTTGATATTGAAACCTAGAATTAGTTACCATGATGAGAATTCTCTTAGACTAGCACATCAAGAAAATTACACTTCCACCTTGTCCTTTGAAAATTAAAAAATTATAGAGAAATGAAAAGGTGATATTTTTGGAGATGGCCCAGTTTAAGTCTTAGTTACCTCCTGTACACACAGTTTCTAATCCGCCTAAAGGGTGTTTAGACTCTACATACAGAGAATAAATACAAATCTTCTTAGATAATGCACAAGATTCACAGAAATTATCAGTGGTCAATAAACCCTCTAGAGCTTAGAAGTCACTCTCAAGATAACACACATGTGAGGTACATTGGATGCAAGAATGATAAAAATGAAACCACAATTGCAACCCAGCAATCTCACCCACCCAACACCCCTAAATTGTCTAGAAAAAACAAAGAACCCAAAAAACACCACAACAAATAAAAAGCAAGCCCTCAAACTCATAACCCCAAAATTCTTGGATAATATTTTTTTTTTTAAAGAGCTAAAAACAATCAATGATGACATTGCAAAAAAAACTATTGATAAACCATTAATGCTCATATAAACACTCTTAGTTGATGTTTCTCAACATTTCCTTGTATCTTGACATATCCATTATGAACCCATGAATCAACTTGAGCACATATAGTCAAAAGGTCAATGTATTTCCAAAAAACTATATATTTTGGTTAGGAAACAAAGGCGGTTCACCTAGAGTTCAAACCACCATGCTGTTAAAAAAATTACTTTTAACATGTGAATCCATCAAAAGTGCCCAATGTTCTTTATTTCAAAATTCAAAAATAATCTTTAAAAAAAATATTGCTAACCAACCCTTAGTAGCCTAGATGAAAAGAATAAAATAAGGACCAATGGCACTCCAACCCATATACACTACAACACTAGGTGTACACACTTGGATCCCTCAGAGCGAGTTTCAAGTGGGTTCACAATGCACATAGGCTTTAGGTTGGGGTTGAGCATCATATTCTACAAGCATTCCCATAGTGTATGCATATTATTGTACTTAGCCATCCCATTCACCTATTTGTGGCCATTTGTTGGAGATTACTATAATTATCTTCTCCTATTATACACAATGTATTTTTATATTGTACTTAGCAATCCCTTTCATTCATTTGTGGTCATTTGTTGGAGATTCCTAAAACTGTACTCTTTTATTATCTTGTCTTCTTCTTCTCGTCCTAGAAAGAAAACAAAAAACAAAGCCTTCCCCATTATTTTTCCATAAACAAAATTATTAAACTTTGTACAAGCAATTTCCCTTGATGGTGTAAAGGATGCTTTAAAAAAAAGTGATCTGTTATATTTTGTTTTAGATTTTTCTATGTTGTGTTGATTGAATACCACCTTATTGTTGCAACTAGTTAGCTTCTGATGCCTATATCAATGTGCATGACTAGAAGGGTAGTGTAGCCATTTGATTAGGAGGATGGGTGTATTTTAGAAATACAACATGCCTAACAAATTGGAAAACAAATTTATATAGTTGGGATTTAAATATGCACAAGCAACCCAAAAATAAATAGGAATGAACACCTCGTCTTTCTGTCTAAGGCATAATTGACCGAGGATTGATTCCTTCTCCTGTGGGGTTAACTGTCCAACATCCTCCATTTTTCTTATGTTCATCACCATTGCCTGGCTCTAGTTGGGCTGCTTGTAAAGCACTTTCCTACTGTGGGTTGTTTTAGAGATCAATTCCCTACTTGTCTAAAATCTGAAATTTCCTATGTAGTTTTCAGAATACAACTAGTGTGCCAGAAATGGCTCACCCAACAGAGAATTCCCTCTGCAGTAGTACCTCTCCTCGGAGACAGATATTTCAGCTGATTAATCACCGTATGAACAATCCCACAACAACAATTGCAACTTCCACTGCTCTATGTTACTCTTATAGGGACCGCGTCACCCTACCCGGCTCACCAGCTCCAAATCTGTCCCTCGAAATCCTCCCAGCACTGCCTCTTGGCCTTGTGTCAGCTCTGCACGGCTTCTAAAGCTTCTGTGTTAGCTATTAGACCCTCTGCGTCACCCATGCTGGCCTCTCCTGGCTCTGTGCAGCTCCTAGCTGCCTCTGCGTAGCACCCAACTGCCTCTACGTCAACCTCTCTAGGCTCTTCGTTATCTCTCTGGTACCAACTCTTCCTCTCTTCTATGTATTCACCACCCCTTGTTGCTGATCACTGATTCAATTTCTCTTAGCAAACCCTGCTCTAGAAAATCGAATGACTGATCACTCTGGTGTATTCTCCAACTGACCCTCAAGCCTCCTCTTATACTTTTCTCATTGGTCCATCAACAACTGAGATTGAATCTTTAATCAACGGCTAAGATTATATTGGCTTGATCCATGAATTTTGGACCCTTCTAGCCCAGTTTTATATTAATACCCATTAATATTTTATTTTTCCTAAGTTTAGACTTAGGAACACCATTAAAAATATTAATTATTTTAATATCTCCCAAACCGGGTACAATATGTCCAAACCATTTCTAGGTCTTGGAGATCTCACATGCTTTAGCCTCTCTACCAATTTTCATGGCTAGAGCACATCCGATGCTACCCCAAATCAACAGGTTCATGGTTTCAATGATCTACCTTTGGAAATATATGAGGTATTTGTCAAAAAGAAAAGCATATACATCATGATAAGTGATACTCATCCTCATCATAGACAGACACTCTGAAGGTCACAATAGACGAAATAGTGTAAGTGGAGGAGGAAACTGAAGGCATCTCTTCCAAGCCACCATTGACATATAAGGAGGCAATACGCATCAGGGACATGCTTTTTCAGGTTGAGAAGACTATCAATAACAGTCTCTTGGTTTGGAGCTATTATTTTCTCTTCCAATAGAAAATAAGATCATTTTTACTAAGTTTATAGATAGTGCTACTTTTCCTTTGATTAACACTTCCATAAATGCAAGAAAAAAATCTCACCTCCCAAAACTCCTCACATTCAACTCATCCCATAGGGACATTAAGATTACCATTGTTACTTGTAATTTATCTTTTCTCACTTTTCTCCTTAGTACAAATTCTACATGGGATATTGCAATTTTGATAGAATTATATTCCAATGAAATTATCACAAACAGTTTGAAATTTCTTTGTACAGAAACTCTACCATTTACCATTTATGTGAAATTATGGATTTAACTCAAAGTTCAAATTCAAAACATATTGCAAGTTTCAATAAAAGTTGTATCTTTGAGAATAAATTCTAACAATACATTTGCTCTTTATTGTTGAGATCAATTTATTCTTACCTGTTCATAGTGCCATCCCACAAAAGTGGGGCAGCATCAAAATTTGAGTGAAGGGATCCTAGCCAACAATTGAAACTTGAGATAGGCCCAATGCTCCATGCAAGTATTAATACAACTACCAGCTTCTAGTCTACGATCTTTCTCTCTGCAAATTAGACAAAATACCTGACAAAATTGCTAAAAATAAACAAGGACAAAATCACCCATCAAAATTGCTAAAAATAAACCAGGAAAAAGCACCCATCAAAATTGTTGATAAAACATCACTGAGGCAAACATGATGCTACAAACAACGATGAAAATGCACACAAGCTTTAGTGATTCTGTGCTTTACCATTTGTTCCAACATTCAGTACAATTGGGCTTCAAGAAAAAACATAAATCAAATGCATTTGGAATTTTTAAATCACTAAAACTCTATCATCAATGTTTTAGCAATTTTATTAAGAGAAACTTCAATATAACTGCAAAGAGTTCATGGAAAATATAGAGAAAAATGTGAAGAAACTTCAATGTGACTGCAAAGAGTCCATGAAGAATTTACATAAAAAAATTGGGAATTTATATTGAGACAATGGACTAATATTGTTGAAGCTCACTTTTAAATTCTGTTGAGCAGCCTACTAGGGAAAGAAATACATAGTGGAGGAGTTTAGCCAAGCACGATATCCCTTACATTTCATCTGTGTAGGGATTAGTTTACACAAGTATATCACTTAACTATATGTGATGTGTCTCTCTTAAACTTAAACACACCAATTGATTTAGAGGGGTTACATGTAATAATTACATGGCACAGTGAACTATTAGGGCAATTTCTGAAAGAAACAAATTGTCAAAAATAACTTTTGAACTTAAATTATTTGTCATCTATGATGGCCAATCAATCATATTAACCATATTTGACGTTCAAGATGCATTTTTCCAAGATCTTCGCTGCTCATTGCTGCCATTAATAGTGTTTTACTTGACACTTTTTGAGGTACTAAAAATATCACTATTGAGAATTATAGCTTGGACATGAACTTCTACACAGGTTCAGTGTGAACATAAGAAGTAGTTTGAGATAATTTTGAAAAATAATTCTATTTTTGGAAAAGTAATTCTATTTTGTAATTCACTTTAGTAAAAAAAGTGAAATTCTTATGTTTAGTAGTTGAGCCTAAGATTGTATCTCATGCATAACTTAGACTAGGAAGACTCTTAAAAATAGATTCCCTGCTAAGAGTATATTGATAGGGCAAGGTAGAGGCCTTCAACACACTTGGGCAATTGAGTAGGTTGAGCAACATAGAGGGAGAGAGAGCAGGTAACTAGGAAAAAGATGTTTCCAACTGTTAGAGTCGGTCTGGTCAGCCCTCCGTTAGAGATCAAAGCTCTTTGTGCATTTCAATTTTAGGTGTCCTGCTCCATCCACTCAGCTGCATTTCGCTAGGGACATGCCATGATCTGACGGAGATAGTCATGCTGGTCATTTTCTCTCATCTCTGGCCCCTGCTGGTTCAGGCCTTGGTCCATAATCACTGAAGTTCATGATAGTCAAGGTCTGGTCATATTACAAGACAAAGTCATTTTTATGGTTGGGTCTAGGAAATCATCAATGTGGTCCTTGAAAAACATGTCCAGAACAAGCCATGCAGGCCAGAGGGAGACCTTATACAGCTACAGTTCAGGAAGCTTCATCATCACCAGAAGAGACATCGACTCTTCTTCAAAACTCTGTTTTGAAGAAAAGTCAAACAAGGTCAACTATGACAAAATTTTCCAAAAATCAACAGTTGACATTTTCAGATGTAGTCATGGATTTCAAAGCCAGAGGCCTAGTCACACAGTCCCCGCAAAGAAATGCCGAAATTTTGTCATGAGAGCCAAAATTTCAAAGAAAAAGGGAAAAAGCATAGTGTTTTAAAGTCAATAAAAAGTGCAAAACTTGAACATTATAAAGTGGGTTTTCAAAGAAGAAAAAATTGAACCCAACTCTCTCAAAGCCTATATATATTTGTTTTGACCCAAAACTAAGTCATTGTGATAAGGAAAAGCTTGAGAGAGGCATTGTTGAAGAAAAGAGAGCTAAGGAGGAGGAATTCAAGTAAGGAGGGCAGATTTCTAGGTGGCGCGGTGCACACACCAGGGCGCGCGACGCACATGGAGGGCGCGACGCACCGGAAGCCAACCCACAGTGAAAAATCGACAAGGGCGCGACGCACTCAGGGCATGCAGCGCACTGGGCTTGGCGCACGACGCACAGGGCCAGGGAGCTCAAAAACACTTGCAAACTCATTCTATATCCCGGTTGAAGTCTAGCAAACAAGAGGTAGGCCCGAATGAAACCTCTTCTCTGTCAATTTGGTCAATAGCAGTGTTTCTAAGACATCGAGTGAGATCCAAAGCATATTGGCCATCCATGCAAATAATCACCAAAACAAAATGGTAAACAGGGTTTGTAAATTCGAAGACACCACCAAGGTTTTATTTCCCCTCCCCTTGTCCCCTCACTCCTCGTCATAGTCACCTCCATTCCACCTTGTCTCCTTAAGAAACCACCCTAAATCACCCTAAAACCCTCTCCCCTATTTTTCCAAGCAAATGAGTGCCATTTGAAAGCGCGCAGCGCACACAATGTGGCGCGCGGCGCACTGGGAGCCCGACCACAGTGTTAACACTGCACTGGCGCGGCGCACTGGGAAAAGCGCGCAGCGCACAGACCTGTGAGCCTAAAAAAGCACCGAAGTCACCCAAATTTTCGTAAATGACTCTCAAATTTGCAAAGGTGGCCATGGATCTTTTAACCATTGATCCTTAACTCAAAGAAAAATATGTTTTGGTGGCCATGAAATCAAAGGCAAATTTTTATTAAGCAAACACAAAAATGGCACAAAGAATGGCAAAAAGGCTAGGGTTTTGCTACAGTAATACAATTTCTAAATAAGCTCCTATCCTACCTTGATCAGCTAATTTCCCTGTAGCATTTTCCCCTTACCATCACCCTAGCTATATTGTAATCATATCCATTCATCCCTTTTATCCCTATAGCCCAAAAAATCCCAAACCCTACCCCATCAAAACCATACCCCAAACACTCCCAAATCCCTGATAAATTTCTCCTTTAAACCCCTATTCCCCTTTTCATCATTCCCCTCCTAACACTCCCATTTTTTATTTTCCCTTTGGTGATAGATTTTTAGAACATTCATCAGTGTCATTGGATTCAAAGGGCAACATTAAACTCAGAGTACAAGCAACAGTGATGGCATCAGAAAATTCATCAGATTATGAGGGGGATACACACAGTGACACATCTTCAGGAGAGAGGGCCCATAGGAGACATCACCGGAGTGGCAGACATCTCAAAGATGAGCCCAACACCCTCACAGAGCTACAGGCATGCCCACTTTCCATGTCTTGTTTCTAGCACTTGGCATGTTATGAATTTTGCCAAAGGGTGGAAAATGTCAGAGTACATCATGAGTTGGCCCGCCTTTTTGCACTTCATCTATAGGGAGGCCAATCTGTCCTGGCTGGGGTCACTTTCACCTTGACACCAGAGGCTATATCAGTGGCAACAGGGATACCTAACGTTGGGGAGTAGTGGCATAAGAAAAAGAAGGTGGAGAGGCATCACTATGAGCCCTACATCAAGAATAGCTGCTTGAGCCAGCTCACCAGAGTTTTTCCATTTAGGTTTTTGAGGGACGAGTATGCCCCACTCATGAGATTGATCATGAAATATTTCAGTTGCGAGGGGAGGTTTTCTCGCCTTTATGCCTATCACATCCGCTTGCTCATGCACTTCACCAGGGTGAAGATGATGAGCCTCCCATTTTTCATCTGCAACAACATTGAGAAGATGAAAAACTTCATGCAGCGCAAGACCCCACGACAGCAGCTAAATAGTGTCTATCATTTTTCTCTCATCCGGATTTTAGTGGACCATCAGTTGGGATTGCAGGGTATTTCTTGGGAGGACTTCATCTCCCGTGATTTCTTCAGCGCTCCACCGGTGATATCAGAGGCAGAACATGAGGTGGGAGGTCCTTCACATCAGTTTGAGCCTGAGATGGGAGGTCCTTCACATCAGTTTGAGCCTGAGATGGGAAGTCCTTCACACCAATTCGAGCACCATGAGACTGCCACCATGCCAGTGTACATCACATATCAAAGAGGCTATCCGAAAGGCACCATACCGTTGTTTGCAGTAGCAAAGCGAGTGTTATCTCCACCCGGGGTGGAAGGGGCCTCGCTTCCGACATCAACACCCTGGGAGCAGGGTAAGGGAAAGGATTCAGTGCAGGAGGAGGGGCCATCAGGTGAGCATGACACCGAGTTTGTTCTCCTCTAGGATGATGAGACAAATGCAAAACCCACAAAGGAGGAGCTTATAGAGATCGTCAAGGAGTAGCAATCAGAGATTGAAGACTTGAACATTGATTTAGAAAGGGCCAAGTGGAACATGAACTACCTGAAGCGGAGAAACAAACATCTTGAAGACCAAGAGACGATCATGGAGCTACATAACATCCATGAGCAACGCCAAGCTGCTCAAAGAAGAAGGGTTCCGCTCACCCTTTTGGAGCAAGAAATCAATGAAGACCGGGAGTCCAAACTTGAGAGAGTCAACATGCATTTGGAGAGGCTATTGGACAAAGAAAATAGGGAGAAAGACATGCTGAGGTGCATGACTCATCACTACCAGGCCCGCAACATGAGTTCCAAAGCAAGAATCAGGAGCCTAAAGGCGAAATTGAGCAAAGCGAGAAAAGAGGCGAAAGATGCAAAGGAGGCAAAGGAGCAAGATCGGCTTCGAATCTTGGCTGAGGCTTCCTTGGCACAGAAAAGCACTTCATAGGGAAGCCCTAGCCCAAATTCCAAAAAAATTGGGCAAATTTTGGTCACAGGAAAATTTTTTGGGCACAAAACAAGAAATTTCTCCCTGTGCGCCGCGCCACTGGCGCGACGCTAAATTTATAGCACTCTAATCGAGGAATGGCTTGCATATTCGGATTCAACATCAAAAAATACGTCTACTGGTGTCCGAGAAAGAAATTTTGACAAGTTTTGGGTCTCCTAAAGGTCAAAAAAACCCCAAAAATGGCCTCTCTGCCACTTTTTGGACACACAGAAAGCAGTCTTGGGAGAATGAAGTTTTGGAGGGGCAAATGAGCTTCAAATTCAGAAATTCTAGTTGGGTTGGAAAGTAGATAGGACAGGCTTTCCAAAAAGCCCACTTGGGCACATTTTGGACACCTGCAAGTGCCCCAAAACAAGCTCCAAAGTGGCGCGACGCACAGGGAATTTGGCGCGACGCATAGGGGAAAAAACTACCAAATTGCTCTCGTTTCGCGAAATTTCGGGTCGCAACTTCTCCAAGTGGGCCCGGTCATCTACTCTTCAGTTTTTTGGCACCAAAGGTGGCTTTTAAAGAGTTTTCTCTCTAGTTGGGCATCTATCCAAGTGGCAAAAGAATGCAAAGGGTCACCCCAACCAAATGTCATGCTTGAGAGCGTTGCACCTATAGCTGATGGTTGGCTCTCCATCTCCTTTTTGAAATGATTTGAGTAACTTCCAAACCCCTGGGCGTTCCATCTCTTCTCTACACTTTCTATATATTGTATGCAAGTTATTTGCAAAAGGTTGGCTGGCTTGTAACTTCTAGGAGACTGTGGGAAAGAAACTCTGTTTCTGCACTGTGTATTTTTGACAGAGAGTTAATGAAAGGCAACAACTCTGTTTCATGAGATTCTTGTGGTTGTGAGTGTAGAAAATGTGTTCTTATGTTCCATATGTATCTTGTTATGTTTCATAATTCATTTCATGTTCCATTTCAGTGAATTTTTCTGAGTGATATTAGGTAGAATTCAATTTATATTGCTCTGCCTGTGGGAAAATTTCATGTGCAGTGTTATTCTTCTGTTGAAAAGGGTTCATGCGACCATTCCCTTTTCACTATCTTTAGCAATATTTTCATTCCGCGTCACCATAAGTCAAAATTGCTACGCTTCTCGCCTACCTTGCCTCACGGAATAATCTGTGCCTTCATTCTCAATTCTCTATTCTTTGCTAAACGCCAGTCCCATATACATCCCAGAAGCTCGGTCACTTCAAAAATCTTTTCCAAAATCCTTTTTCACTTACTAGCCTAAGGTAAACATCACATAGTAAGTCATCTTAGACCATTTTGCCTATCTATTCCCTGAGCGTGACTTGGAGAGAGCCCTCTCCCGCTCTAGTAGGGCTAGTTACCAGACTGAGCGTGGTTTGTGGTTACCCTAATTTTTGCCTTCCTTCAGCCTGAGGCAGATTTAGGTGCTAACACCAACAACACTCAGTCCCATACAGACGCATGGATAGCACAATACAGATTTGTACATTCATACAGACAATATTGTTCGGATCCATACAATTCTATAGATAGTCCATACATGTGTCCATATAGTTTGTATGGGCAGGCCAAACATCTATATAGAAGTAGTTTTTCTCAGTCCATTGTGTGTTTGGTATCCATACATGTGTCTGTACAGTTCATATGGGCGAGACAAACATCTAAATAATGGTCATTTTGCTCAATCCAAGGTGTTGTTGTATCCTCCCCATAGAGCTCTCCCTTCCCTTCTGCATAATTTCTGGATGGAAGGCAGATCTACCATAGGTGACATAGATAAGTAACCCCAAATGACCTGTGAGATTTGATCCTAAGACCTCTGTAGACTTAGCACTAAGCATCTTCCAATCAAGCTAACTGTTAGGGGTTATCTAGCTACTATACATAAATGAATATGCACTAAAACATCATTCTTTCAGTTGGAATTTGAATTTTTTAATGACTTCACTTGTCCCTTATCCTTGGAGATTTATTCCCTTGACCCTAGATATTATGTTGTCAATGTGTCTGTAAGATTCATCTAACCTTTAGTCATCCCGTGGGGTGTTCTCACACGGGTTTTGGTACTCTTAAAATTTTGAAGATCCTGATGGGTTGGAGGATTTCCAGATATTTTGTCCTTATTTGTTTTTGTAAATTACAGATTTTTTATATTAACATACAACAGTGTGCATTGTCACACTCTGGCTTCACTGCCTCAAAATTAAAGTTTCACTGTTTGATGATAAAGCCAAAAAAACCTTTGCTTGACAACATCAATCTCAATCCTTGTCCATATTAGCTAGACTCTGCCTTACCATGCTTGACCATATCATAGATTCAGTTTTAGGATTTGATATTTACTGATTACAGAGCAAACTAAAATAACAAAATTTTCAAATCTCTGAAAGGACTACTGGGCATACCCTTAGAGCCCACTATAATATTTAAACTAGAAAACTAATCATCAAACCGAATCCTACATATGTTTTAGTAAGCAAAGTTTAAGGCTATCCCAGATCAAACAGCTACAAGAAATATCACAATGCTTAACTGAGTTGGCAGAATTTTCGGTCAACAAACATAGGGAATGTATCACTTGATTAGTTGCTTTGAATTGTTGCAAATTCCTCATTCCATCTCCCACATCGGTTCGTTCTTATCTCTTGGAGTAGGTAGTTCAGGTAATCATTTGTCTCCAGAGAATGCTTCTACTATCAAATTTTTCTCCAGGAAGCTCACATGTGTTGCCGAAGTTGGTAGGTATCCTTTAGAGAATGAAAGCACTCATCAATGGCAATCCTGATGTAAAGTCTTTAGGTTGTTTTTTGTTACGCCAAGAATCCCATGAGGACATACTTTACCATCCGCTCAGAATCTATAGGCACTTTGAAGACATTCTGATATCCTGGAATATTTTTTGGGTTGTCTAGTGAGAATCAAAACGGTTCCTCATCTCTTCTTTAGTTTGTTGTTCCTTCATAATTTTGCTTTCATGCTGCCAAGTGTAAATTTGAGGTGTTGGATGGAAACCTAAATGCTCGTTCATGTTTTCCCACTAGATCTTCATACTTGATGAGTGGATGACAGATGACCTTAGTTCTTCCCACTAAGATGTGTGTCAGTGGCCTCAAAACCACCAACCTGGAGTTTCTCTTGTGCCCAGAACGTTTAGAGGAGGAGCATGAGTCTCTTTGTCTACTTTTGCCTGCACCCCCCCCTCTCTTAGCTCACCCCCTTTTATCTCAGGAACATAAGAACTATCCATGGTGGAACCCTCAAGTGTTAGACCTCCCACTCAGATTCAAAGAAGAACAGACGTATAGGGAGGAGACAGACATGGCAATCCAAAGCTCCGTACAGAGTAAGTTGAGTACTGGAATCCAATGAAAACAACCAAAGCTTACCAATTAAGAATAGCATCTCTCCATCCTTCACCTTCCCCAAATGCCATAATGACCACCAAATGCCCTCCTCCCTCAATGATGATTTTCCCTGCATGAGGATATTTCATATATCTTTTCTTTGATTTCCAGCCTTGATTATTGCATTCTATTAATAGTTATGCATCAAATAATTTGTGGAATATTATGGCTTGATTTGCCACCATTATTAGTTCTTGATTCATAAATATCAGATTGCATTATATCCCCATATACCTTGCTTAATGCGGGTTAACACTTTGGACTATACCTTTTGCTATGTACTCTGAGTGACGTACTACCCCACTAGGATTCAATCGACACTTATAATTTGATCTTATTAATGATGCCTATAGCACAAGATTTTGAGGAAGTTTTCCACGCCCTTTGTGGAGTTTGCAATTTTGAATTGAACAAATGTTATGAACAGATTGTTTTCCTTCTTTTATGTTATTTTACCTTTGAATCGACCTTTTCAAATTATTTGGGTTTTGCAAAGACTTGCATACAGGAAAACTTATGCCTCTTATTTCATAAAAAGAATGTTTTTTCCAATAGGATCTCGATTCAATGTTCTGACCACCTTCTTCATAAGCATTTTATTTCTTGGAAACTGCCCTCCAAAAGAAAGGCATAAAAAAACTCAAAATATTTGTCATAAAATTCATGGAAGACATCATCAAGAAATGGAAATAATTATTTTCTCTCTGCTTTTGCTCCTCTTAAAACGATATATCTCCAATCCAGCCTATGTGTCTTTGTTTTGTGCCTTTCTTCTTTCAAGAAGAATATTTTGCATGCGTTTCTTCTTCGTACGCCTTGCATATTTTATGCCTTCTTTGTTCATCCCCTGTCTGTTTCTCTATCTCTCTTTGTTCACTTTTTATTTTTTTTTAGATGCCTGGACCCATGGATCAGTGGGTTGATTAAACAAATCAAAAGTCATGCTTTTTCTATCTAATTGATATTTTACCCTAAATTTTGATGGACCTCTTGACTTTGCCTTCCGTAATTACACTACTATTAATTGAACCAAGCGAGAAAAATGCTATGGCCATTCAGAAACATTGCAAAGTTTAACTAATAAAACTAGTTAGGGTTTTTGGTTATATTCTTTCATGAACAAACCAGAGCTTGTATAGACACTGATACTTTAGCAAAAATCTTGTGTTTCAAGATCTGTAGCCTGTGCATTATAGGTGAAAACATAAAGGAACTAATTCTAATTCTGTAGCCTATGCCTTTTCTTTCTAAATGATTTTATACTGTGACAAATGCTAATTATGCTCTTTATGTAATTGAGTTTTGCTGCCAGGAAAAGGATAGATGACATCTCAATTCTGACTTCCAACCAGTTCGTGCTCTTGCTGTCATATATATAGGCAGAATTAGATTGGTTTCATGCCACATAAGGACAAATTTATTTACAAATGATGCGCAACAGTATGCATGGAAGTATCCTCTGTATCGAAAAATACTGCAAAGAAGTGTGCTTTGTTGTTGCTTCTACAATTTCCCTCACTGCTAGCTTTAGTCATATTAAAAACCTTAGTTCTTCATAGATCCTAAATAAGGAACACAAGGTTTATATATGTGTTCTTCCAATAACAAAAGATAGGTCAACACTAGTGTACCCTTTGATTTAGATCGGCAAATATGAATCTCCATAATTTCTTGTGTTATGGTGTGTCCTGAGCGTAGGATTACAAGACTTTCATGCATGAATGAACTTTTCTCTTATAAAGAAAAAATTCATTGTTGGTTTTCTACTCTTCAAACATTTGATGCCATACCCATTTGTCCATGCTAAAGGTACTTTACTCATTGTGCCTGAACAAATGGCAAACAAAATCATGTGTCCAGCACCTCGATAAGCACAGATCAAGTTTCTTTCGATCCCAACAGCAGCTCCAAGGGTCTTCTCCATTTGATCACTGAAGATCTGGGAATGTTACATCCACTTCTTATTGATAGCAACAGATTTCTGATTCAAGCATGTGTGTTACTGCCTTACAGACCCTGACACTACATCTGGAGATTCAAAACTGGAACACTTACTCTAAAGCATGAATGGAAAATCCTCTAGAAAGGCTCTCTCAACATAACACTCTTGTTGTAATAGGAAATTATCTCCAAACTCAGCAGACAATTTACGTAGTACCCTAGACTGGACATCAAAGTTTCCTGCAAACTTTCCAACTGTAGTGACAATCATGCTAAAATCATGTCTCAAAAGTATTTCAACTATGTTTTCTGGGTACAGACTAATGAGTCCAAGTGTTTGTCACAGTAGACACAATATTAGCCTTAGTGAAATACTAGAAGTGCATGCTTCTCATATCATGACCATATAGACTCCCAATTGTCAAATATAACACTCTTGATGAATAACACATTACTGTGGTCTAATATATGGATATAAACATAAATCTGATTCACCTGTGTATATTCTCAGCACTTTTGTTCCATATTAACAAATGAATATTTCTGAAATGGATTATTCACAGTGTTCGTGCCTGAAAGAGTTCGTGCTGATAAACAAATAGAACCCCCAAATCCATCTAAAATCCATAGCTATCATGTTGCAAATCATATCTTGTGTTGAAAAGTAGAAGAGTTACCTTCATGGCATATCAGAGATAACAAGCCTATTTAAAACCAATGTCACAATAATATTTTAAAACATAATTCAAGTCCAAAGTATGAACTAATTATAATAATTGTGCTACAAATTTCAACCTACAGCTACCTCCTATGGAAATTAGGTGTCCGACCTAATTCCTAACTGTTTTGGGAATAAGGTAGAATTGTGTCTGGTACAAATTGATCCTCTGATACAACTATGGCTTCATAGTGCTGGTGTAAAGGAGGAAAATATAAAAAATAGTCTAAGCCTCATTTTTTCCAACATGTTCATGTTTCATGAATGCTTGTGGAAACAAAATTGCTGACCTGTACTTTAATCCTTTAAAACAAAAACAAAACCTTTGGTCTATCAATATCCAGAACATTTGCATTTTACTATAGATGTAGAAGAATATTGAACAATAAGATTGATATCCATAAAAATTTTCTAAAATAAGGACAGAGGATTTTATAGTTGTAGAAACATTTACAAGACACCATTTATGGCATATTTCACTTTACTGTTCATGCTCATGTACCCAACAAGTTACAATAAGCATGCCACATAAAGGAGAGGGGAATAGAGCTACAAATAAGCTGCATAGAGAAGGAGAGAAGAATAAAGAATAAGCCTTGAACTAGATGGAACTAATGACAAATGACTCAAATTACTTCATGGTTTAGTTAAACAACTGAGAATGGATCAAATTACTTCATGCTTCAATTATTTAACCATTACTCCCTCACAATAAACTAGAAGAAATTTGGCCTTCGCCAATGTTTTATGAGTAGTACTTGTACTGCCTAGTAAATGTGATATTTCTGATTGAAATTTTGTGTTTATTTGTGGTAGCTCTTAGTGTCGGTATCTTCATCCCTCCGTCAGAGATCAAAATCCTCTTGTTGCATTTCATATTAGGTGTCCCACCCAGTCAGCAACATTCCATTAGGCGCATGGATCATCTTACGATAGTGGCTTCTCCTACAGTTTCCCTCATTGCCATTTACCTGCTGTCTCATGTTTTTTCATTAAAAAGCATATACAGTCACCTTTTGTCTTAAAGAGTGCAAAAGTCTATTTAGGGTTTCATTGTCATTAGGTCTAGGGTTTCATTAGGGTTTCATCAGAAAGTGTTTCAAAGTGTCCAATAACAACCAGCCGACACATGAGGAGGTTCCAACATCAACAAATTTCATCATCAAGTGCTCAAAGATGTGTCTTTCCTCAAAACTCTGCTTTGAGGAAAAACACAGTATTTTTGCTTTTATGGTACAAAGCTATGTAATTTTATTTTCTTCATATGTAAATCACTCCACCTGTAACCCTGGTCTCTTTCCCTAGCCCTAGTAGCTTCAACCTCCTGCAAAACAAACAAAGCACAGGTCATTTAGTCCATCACAAGTTCCAATAAAGTGAAAAAGCTCAAAACAGAGTCAAAAACAAAGTCATTTTCAAACATTGTAAAAATGGGTTTTATGAGCCAAAAATTTAAAAGCTCCTTGTTTATAAGTCATTCCTTCAATTTTAAAGCACTCCATGACAAAGTGGAAGCAAGGCAAAGTTGTGTTGGTGAGCAAGCAAGAGAAATTGGTGAAAATCGCTCCAAGACAGAGGTGCGGCGCACTGGGCAGGTGGCGCGGCACACATAGTAGGTGCGGCGCACTGGGCTTCGAACTCCAGTTCAAAATTGCACGGGCGCGGCGCATTGGGTTTGATGCGCAGCGCATACAGCCGGCATGCCCAAAAACTTCAAAAACTTGCTCCAAATCACTCAAAACGCGCGGATCTCCATTGGTCCAAGTGGGTTGAGCCTCTATCGCTGTTTTTCAGCCAAGTTTGGTGGTTGTTTCATGATGGTTGAAGTATGGTGATTGTTTAAAAGAAATCAAACCTCGTCTCTTCAAAATTTTCAAAGGAAATTGCTGCCTAGGGTTAGTTTTGACTGTTTTGGCTACCAAGTCCATTTACCACTTCCCTTACCACTCCCTTACTCCATTTTTCCTTTCATTTCCCTATTCCCTAAATTCACACACCCCTAACTTCACTAATCCCATATCCCAAATCCCCTTTCCCAAAGTCCCAAATACTCTCTAATTCCCAAACCCTAGTCCTATATCAAAAACTCCTAAATCATTCCCTAATTCCCTATTTCCCTAATTAAACCCTACCCCAACAGTCCCTAAATCCCTCACTATTTTTTCCCTCCACAGTCCCTCATATCACTTTTTGCCTTGGTGGCAAAAGTCAAAACACATCACAACTCACCTATTTCTCATCAAGACAGCTCCAAAACAGTGCATCCACTAGCAAACATGGCATCTGATCCCTCATATGATTATGAAGAGGAGACAAACAGTGACTCACCTGCAGAGGTACATGCACCCAGGAGGCCTCATAGAGGTGGCAAACATATTTGAGAGGAACCAACCACCCTTGTTGAGTTACGGGCCTGCCCTCTTGCCATCTCTTGTTTTCAGCACCAGTCCTGCTATGAATTTTGTGAGAAGGTTGCTAGCATTCAGTTTCACCATGAGTTGGCCCACTTATTTGTGCTACATTTACATGATGGCCAAGCCACTCTAGCTGGTGTCACTTTCACATTAACACCAGAATCCATTTCACTAGCAACCGGTATACCTAACATTGGAGAGCAATGAAACAAGAGGCAACAAATTGACTGACAGCATTATGAACCATACATCAAGCCTGGTTATCTGAGACAGCTCAGGAGAATTTTTCCTTTTTAGTACCTCAAATATGCATATGCTCCTTTAATGAAACTGATCATGAAGTATTTCAGTTGTGAGGGCCGATTTTCATGTTTATATGCTTATCATATCAGGCTGCTGATGCATTTTACCAGGGTAAGGATGATGAACATCCCTTACTTCATGTGCCAAAATATCAAGAAGATGACCAATCTAGTGTAGCACAAGACTCCTCAGCAGCAATTCAACAATATTTACCATTTTGCTCTCATTAAAATTGTGGTCATTCATCAGCTTGGCTTACAGGGCATCACTTGGGAGGACTTCACCTATCGTGAGTTTTTCACAACTCCTCAGGGACCTTCAGAGAATTTGCATGATATAGGTGGACCTTCTTATCAGCATGAAGGTCATGAGACACAGACCACTAGCATGCCGGTGTTTGTCTCCTATCAGAAGGGGACTAGACGGTTGTTCGCAGCAGCTAAGCGAGTGTTATCTCCACCAGGGGTGGATGGGGCCTCGTTTCCATCATCAGCACAACAGGTTCAGGACAAAGGCAAGAGGCCACTGTAGGATGAAGGACCGTCAGGTGAGCATGAGACTGATTTCATTCTCATTAAGGGTGATGACGCTGATATGGGCCCGCAAAGCACAAATCTCAAAGAGGTCATTCAAGAGAAGCAGGAAGAAATCGATGCTTTTTCAATCAACTTGGAAAGGGCCCAATGAAAAATACAATACCTGGAGCAAAGGAATAAGTAGCTTGAAGACCAACAAGCGATTATGGAATTGCAAAACATTCGGGAGAATCGCCAAGCTGCCCAAAGGAGGAGGGTGGAGCTCACTTCACTTGAGCAAGAAGTCAATGTCGATCGGGAGTCATGGCTTGAAAGAGCCAATATCCACTTGGAGAGGAAGTTAGAAAAGGCCATCATTGAGAAGAATATTTTAAGAAAAATGGCATATCGTTATTTTTCAAGGAATATGGTGTGCCAAGCTAGAATTAGGAGCTTGAAGGCAAAATTGAAGAAGGCATCAAGGAGGCAAAAGGAGCATGAAGGACTTCAGAGATTGGCTGAGGCTTCCTTGGCCCAACACAATGCTTGATGAAGAAGACTCGGCCCAAATTTCAAAGAATTTGGGGCACTTTTTTCATTTTTGAAATTTTTGGCACAAAAAACAAAATTTTCTGCCCTATGCACCGCGCCACGTGGCGCTCGCTTTTGCTAGGAGCCTCCAAATGACAAAAAATCAGCATTTTTGGATTTGGCATGGAAAAATATGCTTTCCTACCAATGGCCAAGAAATTTGGGCAGGTTTTGAGCCCTCAAAAGGGTCAAAAACACTCAAAAAATGACCTTACTGCCCCTATTCTGACACACAAGAAGCAGTGTTGGGAGAACTGAATTTTGGAGGGGAAAATGGAGGCAAAATTGAAACATTCCACTTGGGTTGGAAAGTAGACAGGCAAACCTTTCGAACAAGCACACTTGGAGTGAATTTGGAGACCGGGAAGGCCTCCAAAAGTGTGTCCAAATAGGCACTACGCATAGAGAATCAGGCACGGCGCATAGAGGAAATTTTGCCAGTTTGACCAAGTATTACTTTGTTTTTCGCCCAGCTTTTTCCAGTTTGACTTTTTCACATGCTTAGTGTCAAATTTGTGATGTAATTAAATGTCCATGGATGGATTATGATGTAAATATGTCAAAGTTTCACTTATGGAGGTAGATTCATCAGTTTAAAGGTTGTTTGAAACTCAATGAATCAGTTCCCTTGTTTCTAGAGGCATGTTGTTCTCTTGCCTAATTTCTAGTTCTCAGTTTAGAATTGGTTGAAAAAGCTCCTAAACATGTGAGCTCGATCCCTAGAGGCTAGGATAAGCTATGGTTTGTCTATATTATGTTGTTTTTCAGTCAGTATCATGGTTGGACTTTTGAGAAAAACCTTGAGCTTCATTGTATACTCATATCAACATTTTGGCTAAGGAATTGAGACCAGGGTTTGTAGCACTCTTTGGGATCCATGTGGCAATTTGTCTTGGTACAATGCTTTATTTTGTAATTGTGAATTTTCTTATGTGTTTTGTATGCCATTCTCTATCTTGTTTCTTCTTAACTAAACAAACAAGAGTGTAAGTAGAATCCATTGAAATTGCAGTTCTCTACTTGAGGTTTGCTTTAGTTTCTTGATGTTTTCAGTTGTTTGGAGAGGATCTGTTAGGCCCCTATAATACTAGTGTAACCCCTTATTGTTATTAGTACAACCCCCTTATTATATTGATGTACCCATGTAGTGCCCATATTGTTACTCTTGTGCCCCATAAAAGCCCACTATTGTTATTATTGTGCCCTTACATTATTATTGTTATGTCGACTCTGATTATGTTATGCCCCCTTAGACTCCTATATATAGAAAGGAGGTATTTTCATTTGTATCATCCAAGAATTGTTCATTTATGTAATGTAAAGGAGGTTTCCCCCTCAAAGAGACTAAATTCTAAGGCGTTGATCTATCTTTTCTATCTTTTCTTGAGCTGGTTCCATAACATTTGGTATCAGAGCTTTGGATTCTAGGGTTTCGCTGCTCCAAACAGGTCATCGTGGCATTTTCGCTATAAATTTTTTCTGTGATGTTTCAGAAGTCGCAAAAAAAACCCATTTGAGAAGAAATTGCGCTGAACCGTGGGTCCGAATTTTAGAGATTTTCACGTGATATTTGCAGAGATATGATCTGAGGAAGTTGGTCTTTTTGCAGACTCCTGAATTACATTCAAAACAAGTGACCTGGGGAAAATCGTCATAACTTTCTCTCTGAGCATCAGATTGAAATTTCGTAAGAAGGCATAGAAAGAGGACGGACTGTAGTTTCTTGTATATCTTTTTCAGAACCAAAGGTCTAAAAATTGACACGTGGTACTTCATACAAGTTCGCTCTTCTGGAAAGGTCTATAATCAAGTCATCTGGGGAGATTGTGCATAACTCTTTCTTGGAGAATCCAATTTGGATCAGACTGGTGGCATTGGAAAGAGGACACAGAGAGATACTATAGATAGCAATTTCAGAACTTAAATATTTGAAATTACAGAGTTACGGTCGTTTCAAGATCGAGGTCCTAAAATCAAGAAAAAGCAAGATGAGGAAGTTTGATGGCAAGGATCCGGTAAGTTGGATACTTCAGATGGAGCAATATTTTGATCTACATGGTGTACCACTATTACAAAAGGTATGTGTTGCATCTTCATATTTAGAACCGGATCAATTTTTATGGTATAAAGGACTTTGTTCTCGTAAACAACTTGTTACATGGTCAATTCTCACGGAGGAAATGATAGCACATTATGAGGATACAAAGAGCAACACCTTCTTTAGAGCAACACCACAACAATTGGAAAGAGTAAAAGGGCTTTGTGACATATTGGAAAGTAAAATTATGGCAACAAGGAAGTCTACCCCTCACAACTATAAAGATGGAAGTGTTGTTTCTCCTAGCCTTCCACAACCTACAAGAGTTACACCACAACAATTGGAAGAAAAAAGAGAAAAAGGGCTTTGTTACAATTGTGATAGCAAATGCACTAAAGGTCATAAGTGTGCCAAGAAGAAATTATTTTACATAGAGTATGAAGAGGAGGAAGAAAAGGATCAAGAAACATCAAAAGAAGAGGATATATGCCAGGACTCAACCCCAGAGAAAGAAGAAAAGAATTAGACCATATCTTGTAAACTATTAGCAAGAATGACCACTCCTCAAACTCTCAAGATAGAAGGACATATCAAGAAGAAAAAGGTGAAAGAAGTGAAAGATCACGTCAAGAAAGAAGAAATGAATCCAACCATATCTTGTAATTCATTGGTCAGAATTACCACTCCTCAAACTATCAAGCTAGAAGGACATATCAAGAAGAAAAATGTTCAAGAAGTGAAAGATCACATCGAGCGTCAAGAAATGAATCCGACCATATCTTGTAAAGGATTGGAAGAAATTACCACTCCTCAAACTCTAAAGATAGAAGGACATATCAAGAAGACAAAGGTTCAACCAGTGAAAGATCACATCGAGCATCAACAAAAAGTTCTCCAACTTTTAAAGGATAACGCCACTTTGGTGCAAAATCAAATGAAGCAACAAGTAGATCAACATCATAGTGAAAAATGTTTTGATGTAGGTGATTGGGTATTTTTACTGCGACATATAAAGAAAACTATTTATGAGAAGGAAATGTTGGCAATACTACATGCACTTAACAAATGGCGACCTTACCGAATGGGAAGACTCTTCAAGGATGAGGATGTGGAAGCATTGTTTTGTGATATTTCTATTATCCAACCAGATTGGATAAACAAAGCAAGGGATGAATGGAAGAAGGACAAAGAAGTATGGCCACTTATTCAAAAGTTGCAAAAGATTCCAATGCAAACAATATTGCCAGAAATTGAAAAGGAAGGAAAAATCATATTGGAACCTGGAGTAGTCACAGAAACAAGAACTCGACAGCTACGAAATCGATCAATTTCAGAGTATCTCATCAAGTGGAAGAACTTACCTGCTGAAGATTCCACATGGGAGGACAAGAATTTTATACGGAAGCATCAAGAACTACTCAAGCGTTGAGGACAACTCTTTTTGAAGGAGAGGGGCATGTTAAGCCCCTATACTACTAGTGTAACCCCTTAATGTTATTAGTACAACCCCCTTATTATATTGATGTACCCATGTAGTGCCCATATTGTTACTCTTGTGCCCCATAGAAGCCCACTATTGTTATTATTGTGCCCTTACATTATTATTGTTATGTCGGCTCTGATTATGTTATGCCCCCTTAGACTCCTATGTATAGAAAGGAGGTATTTTCATTTGTATCATCCAAGAATTGTTCATTTACGTAATGTAAAGGAGGTTGCCCCCTCAAAGAGGTTGAATTCTAAGGCGTTGATCTATCTTTTCTATCTTTTCTTGAGCTGGTTTCATAACAGGATCCATGACTTTCCTTGCCCTCTTCAGCTCCTCACCTGTCTAATCCTTCCATCTCATTTAAATTGAAGTGCCAAAAACAATTGCCTACCTTGCCCCATTGATACCTCTGCAAGAATGAGCCTCCTTCCCCGCACCCAAAATCTGCCTTTCCATTAGAGCCAACAAAACATCATTTCATTCAATCAAACTCTTTCACACATATACCTAGCCTAAGATCAATATTTCTATCAGTCATCTCAAGCCCTCATCGATCATAATTTGCTGAGATTGGCCCGGAGAGAGCCCTCTCCCGACCTGGTAGGGCTAGCTACCAGGTTAAGCGTGGTTTGATGTTGACCTAGATCCTACCTTTCTCAGCCTAAGGTAGATTTAAGCTCTAACATATTGGCGACTCCACTGGGGAAGAGATTTTTTGTTTGTTAGTATTCTTCATTTTATAAACTACAAACGGAGTCTGAAGATTAGCCAGGTAGCCTTCGAAACGCTTTTTCATTGCATTAGCGCAAGTAGATAAAATCTACTTCAGTCAATCTCTGGTCTAGTCTTATAAATGAAACATCTGGCCTACAAATTGCCCCAGTACATGAATCAAGTTAGATCTGATTGCTGATGGTGGACAACAATCAGACACAGATGAAGGCTGAAATCATTCACCTGGCGACTCCAGTGTCGAAGAATCCCAAGGTTCAGAATTGTTATGGCGACTCTACTCTTCAAGAAACAGTAGCCTGAAGGATTTCTTGGTGAATTCATTGTTATCAAAATGGTTTCGCTGGATCGAAGGTATGCTCCCATGAGCCGAGATCACATTCCAGGTTTTCCAAATAAAATTTCTAAGGTAGATTGGCAAAGGAATTTGCCTATGTTTAACGACGATGATAGGAAGGATGCTGCTTTACATCTAGTTAGATTTCACATACATATTCGCAAGTTGAAGGTTGATTTTCTTGAAGATTGCTTAATGAAGATATTCATGGCCACTCTAGAAGGTGAAGCTCGATCTTGGTATGAAAGTTTGCCGCCTGCTTGTATTTACTGTTTGAAGAATTTTCATACCATGTTCTTTGAAAGGTATAAAGAATCTTATCCATCCTTAACTTTAGTTCAGAACTGTTGTAGCCATGTTCATAGTTTTATTGAAAATCTTGAAAAAGTTTATGAAGATGATGACTTCATGGACGATGAGATCATGGAGGCCCTATATGAAAATCCATTCAGCAGCATAAAGAGGATACTTATCAAGATGCGCAGGAAAATTTGCAGCAGGATCAAGATCTTAGTATAGTGGAAAATGAGGAAAGAGAAGGTTTTATTTCAGATCTGTCCATAGAAGAAGACTGTATGCAGGAAAGTCAAGTTTCAATTTCAGAATATGATAAATTCAAGTCAGCTATTTCAGATCTAGATTCAGATTGTGATGATCAAGACTACCTTGTTCTGAATCCCATGAAGGAGAGCTCTGTTGTTGAGATCATCTGGAATGAAGAAGACAAAGTTATTGAACAAAGCCTTCATGAGGAGGTAATCCAGTCATTTTATGAAAAACAAGATGAAACCTTTGTTCGAGTAAGCGAAAAATCTTCTTTCAATAACTCAGTGGTAAATGATAATTTGATTTCCATGTCATATGAAGATGATCAACAATGTTTCCAAATTTCAGAAGATCAAGATTTTCATTCAGATTTTTCATGTTTTGAAATGTTATTTCAAGAAGACAAAAATCACTTGAGCAAAAGAAAACAAAAATCATTATCTCCTTTGTCTTAAGATGAGATAGATCAACTCCTGAAAGGTCAGGTAACAACCCAAGCTAACGCAGATCTGCAATGTGCATATGGTCAAGAAAGTGTTGGTGAAACTTCTTCCACTTTTGAAAATGATGACAGTCTTGTAATTAGCTTTATAGATCAGCAAACATATAATGTTTTCTTTCATGAAAATGATAAGGCTGTCATGTTTGATAATATTGAAGATTGTTTTCTGTTTAAGGCTGACCTAGACCATGAAGTTGAGGAATATGAGCTTGAGAGAGAGAATATGCCAGAATTTCTCATGGTCAAGGAATTTATAGCTAACACTCAGATGGAAGAAGCTTATACCTCTTTGTGCCTTCCTATCACTCGACAACCAGTTGTTCTTTCAGATTAGAATGAAGGGAGTACTTATGTTTTTGTTGCTGGATCTCAAGCCAAGCTAGTGCTTCAGGACTTTCAAGATCCTTTCGACATTCTTTTGCAAGCACTAGAGAAGATGAATGTTGCCTGGTTCGTTAGCATAAGCCTTGGTTTCAATTGTTATTGTGAGTTGCCTACATGTACATCGTTCTACCTGCTCGAGGAAAGAGAGAGCATAATTTCATTGAGTAGCCATTTGTTGGATTGGTTACATTGGAAGGCCCACTTCACATGATTGTACATATTTCATCAGTAAGTAGGTAGTTGTCGTCATGATTTGAAGCCCTCAAATCTCGATGGACTGATGCCCTTTGAAAGCTTTGTAAGTACTTGTTTCAGTTAAGTCAATCTTGAGTCATTTTGTTTTAGTCAGTTCAGTTTAAAGATAGTTTCAGCTGAGTGTCTAGTTTTAGCTTTTGAGAGTCTTGTTTCAGTTTTGAATTAGTCAATTCAACTATGAGTCTTGAGTCAAAGTTTCATAGTAATTGGTTTTTGGGTGTTTTGAAGTTATTGACTCCATAGCCCAATGGATGAAGGCACTGCTTTCTTTCCTAGAGATCTTTAGTTCTTGGCACCTCCAAGGAGCTACCATCCCCATTGGAGCCAATGTTAGTGTTGGTATCTTCATCCCTCCGTCAGAGATCAAAATCCTCTTGTTGCATTTCATATTAGGTGTCCCGCCCAGTCAGCTGCATTCCATTAGGCGCATGGATCATCTGACGGTAGTGGCTTCTCCTACAGTTTCCCTCATTGTCATTTACTTGCTGGCTCATGTTTGTTCATTAAAAAGCATATACAGTCACCTTTTGTCTTAAAGAGTGCAAAAGTCTTTTTAGGGTTTCACTGTCATTAGGTTTAGGGTTTCATTAGGGTTTCATCAGAAAGTGTTTCAAAGTGTCCAATAACAACCAGCAGGCACATGAGGAGTTTCCAGCATCAATAAATTTCATCATCAAGTGCTTAGAGATGTGTCTTTCCTCAAAACTCTGTTTTGAGGAAAAACACAGTATTTTTGATTTTATGGTACAAAGTTATGTAATTTTATTTTCTTCATATGTAAATCACTCCACCTGTACCCCTGGTCTCTTTCCCTAGCCCCAGTAGCTTCAACCTCCTGCAAAAAAAACAAAGCACAGGTCATTTAGTCCATCACAAGTTCTAATAAAGTGAAAAAGCTCAAAACAGAGTAAAAAACAAAGTCATTTTCAAAACATTGTAAAAATGGGTTTTATGAGCCAAAAATTTAAAATTTCCTTGTTTACAAGTCATTCCTTCAATTTTAAAAGTTCATTTGCACTCCAAGACAAAGTGGAAGCAAGGCAAAGTTGTGTTGGTGAGCAAGCAAGAGAAATTGGTGAAAATCGCTCCAAGACAGAGGCACGGCGCACTGGGCAGGTGGCGGACATAGCAGGTGCGGTGCACTGGGCTTCGACCTCCAGTTCAAAATTTCATGGGCGCGGCACACTCACTGGGCGCGACGCATACAGCCGGCAAGCCCAAAAACTTCAAAAACTTGCTCCAAATTACTCAAAACGCGCGGATCTCCATTTGTCCAAGTAGGTTGAGCCTCTATCACTGTTTTTCATCCAAGTTTGGTGGTTGTTTCATGGTGGTTGAAGTATGGTGATTGTTTAAGAGAAATAAAACCCCATCTCTTCAAAATTTTCAAAGGAAATTGCTGCCTAGGGTTAGTTTTGACTGTTTTGGCTACCAAGTCCATTTACCACTTCCCTTACCACTCCCTTACTCAATTTTTCCTTTGATTTCCTTATTCCCTAAATTCACACACCCCTAACTTCACTAATCCCATATCCCAAATCCCCTTTCCCAAAGTCCCAAATACTCTCTAATTCCCAAACCCTAGTCCTATATCAAAAACTCCTAAATCATTCCCTAATTCCCTATTTCCCTAATTAAACCCTACCCCAACAGTCCCTAAATCCCTCACTATTTTTTCCCTCCACAGTCCCTCATATCACTGTTTCCCTTGGTGGCAAAAGTCAAAACACATCACAACTCACCTATTTCTCATTAAGACAGCTCCAAAACAATCCATCCACTAGCAGACATGGCATCTGATCCCTCATATGAATATGAAGAGGAGACAAACAGTGACTCACCTGTAGAGGTACATGCACCCAGGAGGCCTCATAGAGGTGGCAAACATATTCGAGAGGAACCAACCACCCTTGTTGAGTTACGGGCCTGCCCTCTTGCCATCTCTTGTTTTCAGCACCAGTCCTGCTATGAATTTTGTGAGAAGGTTGCTAGAATTCAGTTTCACCATGAGTTGGCCCACTTATTTGTGCTACATTTACATGATGGCCAAGCCACTCTAGCTGGTGTCACTTTCACATTAACACCATAATCCATTTCACTAGCAACCGTTATACCTAACATTGGAGAGCAATGGAACAAGAGGCAACAAATTGACCGACAACATTATGAACTATACATCAAGCCTGGTTATCTGAGACATCTCAGGAGAGTTTTTCCTTTCCAGTACCTCAAAGATGCATATGCTCCTTTAATGAAACTGATCATGAAGTATTTTAGCTGTGAGGGGTGATTTTCACGTTTATATGCTTATCATATCAGGCTGCTGATGCATTTTACCAGGGTAAGGATGATGAACATCCCTTACTTCATGTGCCAAAATATCGAGAAGATGACCACTCTAGTGTAGCACAAGACTCCTCAGCAGCAGTTCAACAGTATTTACCATTTTTTTCTCATTAAAATTGTGGTCATTCATCAACTTGGCTTACAGGGCATCACTTGGGAGGACTTCATCTCTCGTGAGTTTTTCACAGCTCCTCAGGGACCTTCAGAGACTTTGCATGAGATAGGTGGACCTTCTTATTAGCATGAAAGTCATGAGACACAGACCGCTAGCATGCTGGTGTTTGTCTCCTATCAGAAGGGCACTAGACAGTTGTTCGCAGTAGCTAAGCGAGTGTTATCTCCACTCGGGGTGGAAGGGGCCCCGTTTCTGTCATCAGCACAATAGGTTTAGGACAAAGGTAAGAGGCTACTGTAGGATGAAGGACCATCAGGTGAGCGTGAGACTGATTTCATTCTCATTGAGGGTGATGACACTGATATGGGCCCGCAAAGCACAAATCTCAAAGAGGTCATTCAAGAGCAGCAGGCAGACATTAATGCTTTTTCCATCAACTTGGAAAGGGCCCAATGGACAATACAGTACCTGGAGCAAAGAAATAAGCAGCTTGAAGACCAACAAGCGATTATGGAGTTGCAAAACATTCGGGAGAATTGCCAAGCTGCCCAAAGGAGGAGGGTGGAGCTCACTTCACTTGAGCAAGAAGTCAATGCTGATCGAGAGTCATGGCTTGAAAGAGCCAATATCCACTTGGAGAGGAAGTTAGAAAAGGCCATCAATGAGAAGAATATGTTAAGAAAAATTGCATATCGTTATTTGTCAAGGAATATAGTGTGCCAAGCTAGAATTAGGAGCTTGAAGGCAAAATTGAAGAAGGCATCAAGGAGGCAAAAGGAGCATGAAGGACTTAAGATATTGGTTGAGGCTTCCTTGGCCCAACACAATGCTTGATGAAGAATACTCGGCCCAAATTTCAAAGAATTTGGGACACTTTTTGCATTTTTGAAATTTTTGGCACAAAAAACAGAATTTTCTACCCTATGCGCTGCGCCACGTGGCGATCGCTTTTGCTAGGAGCCTCCAAATGACAAAAACTCAGAATTTTTTGATTTTTCATAGAAAAATATGCTTGCCTACCAATGGCCAAGAAATTTGGGCAGGTTTTGAGCCCTCAAAAGGGTAAAAAACACTCAAAAAATGACCTTACTGCCCCTATTCTGACACACAGGAAGTAGTGCTGGGAGAACTGAATTTTGGAGGGGCAAATGGAGGCCAAATTGAAAAATTCCACTTAGGTTGGAAAGTAGACAGGTAGACCTTTCCAACAAGCACACTTGGAGTGAATTTGGACACTTGGAAGGCCTCCAAAAGTGGGTCCAAACAGGCATTACGCATAGATAATTAGGTGCGGCGCATAGAGGAAATTTTGCCAGTTTGACCAAGTATTACTCTGTTTTTTGCCCAGCTTTTGCCAGTTTGACTTTTTCACATGCTTAGAGTAAAATTTGTGATGTAATTAAATGTACATGGAAGGATTATGATGTAAATATGTCAAAGTTTCACTTATGGAGGTAGATTCATCAGTTTAAAGGTTGTTTGAAACTCAATGAATCAGTTCCCTTGTTTCTAGAGGCATGTTGTTCTCTTGCCTAATTTCTAGTTCTCAGTTTAGAATTGGTTGAAACAGCTCCTAAACATGTGCGCTTGACCCCTAGAGGATAGGATAAGCTATGGTTTGTCTATATTATGTTGTTTTTCAGTCAGTAGCATGGTTGGACTTTTGTGAAAAACCTTGAGCTTCATTGTATACTCATATCAACATTTTGGCTAAGGAATTGAGACCAGGGTTTGCAGCACTCTTTGGGATCCATGTGGCAATTTGCCTTGGTACAGTGCTTTCTTTTGTAATTGTGAATTTTCTTATGTGTTTTGTATGCCATTCTCTATCTTGTTTCTTCTTAACTAAACAAACAAGAGTGTAATTAGAATCCATTGAAATTGCAGTGCTCTACTTGAGGTTTGCTTTAGTTTCTTGATGTTTTCAGCTGTTTGGATAGGATCCATGACTTTCCTTGCCCTCTTCAGCTCCTCACCTATCTAATCCTTCCATCTCATTTAAATTGAAGTGCCAAAAACAATTGCCTACCTTGCCCCATTGAGATCTCTGCAAGACTGAGCCTCATTCCCCGCACCCAAAATCTGCCTTACCATTAGAGCCAACAAAACATCATTTCATTCAATCAAACTCTTTCACACATATACCTAGCCTAAGATCAGTATTTCTATCAGTCATCTCAGGCCCTCATCGATCATAATTTGCTAAGATTGACCCGGAGAGAGCCCTCTCCCGACCTGGTAGGGCTAGCTACCAGGTTAAGCGTGGTTTGATGTTGACCTAGATCCTACCTTTCTCAGCCTGAGGTAGATTTAGGATCTGATAGTAGCATCGGATGTTCTCTAGCCATGAAAATTGGTGGAGAGGCTAAATCACATAAGTTCTTCAAGACCCAGAAATCGTTTTGAGAAATTCCATCCGGATGAGGAGTTATTAAAATAATTAATATTAATAAAGATAAGGATGAGAAGCTTCTAAGAGATGAGGATCAAGTCTGTTTTAATCTTAGCCATTGATTAGAAACTTAATCTCGACCATTGATTCATCAACAGGAAAAGTATAAGAGAAGACTTGAGGGTGATTTGGAGACACACTAGCAGATACTCAATATCCTAAGGAAAATCGATTTTTAGAGTGATCCGAATGGAAAATGGCATGAACCCATGGTACTCATCCACCCATATTATTCATCGACCCATGGAATTTACCCATGGTATTGTAAATGGCATCCACCCGTGGTATTGTAAAATCCACCCATGGTACTCATCCACCCATATTATTCATCAACCCATGGAATTTACCCATGGTATTGTAAATGGCATCCGCCCGTGGTATTGTAAAATCCACCCATGGTATTCATTCACCCATGGAATTGACTCGTGGTATTGTAACTAAAAAATACTATAAGTAACAAGTCACATTTTGTAAAAGGACATATTGTCTTCCACAATGTAGCCTTTACAGTTCAGAGGCATGTATCCGCCACATCTCTTCTCAGAGATAAGCTACCATCGCCCTAGCTGGTTTTATTTCCATTACTATTTTAAATAAAAAGTTTCTTTGTGGTTTTGTTCATTGGGCATTCTCCTCTTTTTCTTCTAGCATTTCAAGTTTTCAGATCTTGGGGGTCTCTCTACCCCAAGATCCATTTCAATCTTCTAGATCTTAGGGGCCTCCGCCCAAGATCTGGATCAGTGGTATCAGAGCAGGTTATGATTTCTTGGGTCAAGCAGGATGAATTTTTTTTTTCATTTTTTTGCAGGAATTTTTTTTGGGCGGCGACTTTGCAGATCAGATCTGAAACATTTGGTAAAAAAATTTACAAAAAAAATACCAGATCTGGATTCCTCTCGAAAAATCACCCAATTTCTAAAAAAATTGGGTCAAATCGGAGTCCAGATGTGGGAGATATCGCTGATTTAAAATCAGCTATCTTATCATAATTTTTGTGACGGCGGAATTGTTGCAGCGCGAATCTGAGATCTCAGAGTGTCCAGATAAGGATTTCCAACTCATGGGAAGATGCAAAATGATCCTTCTGCTTCTAAAAACAGGTTATAATAAATATTTTGAGTTATATTGGCTGAGTTATGCCCATTTTAAGTCTGGAGCAGCATTCGGAGTGGGTTCCCATTGGAGACGTGCCCTCCCACCCCACTTTAGTAGGCACCTGCTTTGCATTCATCAGTTTCAACATAGCAGCATTTGGCTTGGGTTATTTGGAGACATGTCCTCCCATACCAGGCTATGTAGGCACCTGCTACTTCATCAGCAACCAACATCATGGTTATGGGTCAACCGCATAAAATCCTTGTCATCGAAGTCCATTTGCTAGGCCGCACACTGTCAGAATCACAGTTGGTCACAAGCATTACAGGGTATCTCTATCCTCGGATCTTCGTTTATTAGGGTTTTGGGTTAACCACATAAAACCCTTATCTTCAGTGGCTCTTCATATTCCACAAAGGCTTCGCAGGAGGGAACTTTACGCAATGGGGACCATTGCTTCTTAAGGAGGGAGGAATGATCCGAATGGAAAATGGCATGAACCCATGATACTCATCCACCCATATTATTCATCGACCCATGGAATTTACCCATGGTATTGTAAATGGAATCCGCCCGTGGTATTGTAAAATCCACCCATGGTACTCATCCACCCATATTATTCATCAACCCATGGAATTTACCCATGGTATTGTAAATGGCATCCGCCCGTGGTATTGTAAAATCCACCCATGGTATTCATTCAGCCATGGAATTGACTCGTGGTATTGTAACTGAAAAATACTATAAGTAACAAGTCGCATTTTGTAAAAGGACAGATTGTCTGCCACAATGTAGCCTTTACAGTTCAGAGGCATGTAGCCGCCACATCTCTTCTCAGAGATAAGCTACCATCGCCCTAACTGGTTTTATTTCCATTACTATTTTAAATAAAAAGTTTCTTTGTGGTTTTGTTCATTGGGCATTCTCCTCTTTTTCTTCTAGCATTTCAAGTTTTCAGATCTTGGGGGTCTCTCTACCCCAAGATCCATTTCAATCTTCTAGATCTTAGGGGCCTCCTCCCAAGATCCGGATCACAGAGAGAGTGAAATCAATTTCAAAGGGAGAGTTGCAAGGTAGAGGAATAGGGGGTGATTAGCAACAATTAGGGAGCTCAGAAGAGGTGATGCAGGGACTCTAAGAAACAGTGCAAATGGAGACACAGATCATAGAGACTTAGTGGATGATGCAGAGAAGGATAGAGCAGCATAGAGCCACGTAGAATGATGTAGGGCTGACACAGTAAGGAAAGGAAGTCCTCCAAGGTGTCAGAAAGTCTCAGAGAAAAGTCTCAGGTGTTTTCTCCCAATGTCTATGCAAAAATTTTCTGTAAAAGCGATTTTTGCTAAAGATTAATAAAACCCTCCTCTACTGCACCGATTTTCCCACATTGGGTTTTTTCGGGGACAATTGTCCAAAAATAATTGTGTTGATGTGTGTGATTCTTGTGCATATATTTTCTTTTGTATAATGGTGTGATATCTACAGTAGAATTTATTGTTGATTTGGGGTAGCATCGAATGTGCTCTAGCCATGAAAATTGGTGGAGAGGCTAAAGCACATGAGATCTCCAAGACCCAGAAATGGTTTGGACAAATTGTACCCAGCTTGGGAGATATTAAAATAATTAATATTTTTAAAGGAGTTCTTAAGTCTAAACTTAGGAAAAATAAAATATTAATGGTTATTAATATAAAACTGGGTTAGAAGGTTCCAAAAGTCATGGATCAAGCCAAATCTAATCTTAGTCATTGATTAGAGATTTAATATCAGCTGTTGGAGAACACACCAGAGTGATCAGTCATTCGATTTGCAAGAGAGGGGTTGCTAAGGAAAGTAGAATTAGTGATCAACAACAAGAGGTAGTGAGTATTGGATAGAGAGGCAGAGACAGTGCCAAGAGACTAACACATAGGAAGAGAGCAAGAAGCAACAGCAAGAGACAGCGCAAAGACCAGAGGGACCGCGTCATCCACGCAGAAGGCAGCTGGAGTGACACAAAGGGTTCCAGAGGCTACGCAATGCCTCAGAACGTTGACGCAGAGGCTAGAAGGGCTGGCGCAGTGCTTCAGAGTCAATGGAGAGGATTTCGTGGGACATATTTTTTAAATACCTCAAAGCTGTTCCCCCAGGTCATTACCCTTCTAATCAGAACACCCCCATGAGTTTATTCTACACCTGTCATGGATACATTAGGTTTACCTAACATTACCTTGGGTATCCTAGTCTGGTACATTGATCCTTCCGCAAACACTCCCCTGATCAACTCAAACCTTACAATACTTTGACCCTAGTTGAACGAGTTGTTCCTAGCCCTTCCTTTGCTTTAGTTCCACAATAACCTCAACAAGAACCTACTCCTCTTGTGAAAGCATCTGGTGAGGGGGGAAAATCCCAAAAAAAGGTGCCAAAGAAAAGGCACACCAAACAACTCTATATCCTCCTAAGTCGCCAAAGCCTATTCCTCCATGCGCTTTCTGTGATGTTGTTTGTCATGCCACCAATAATTGTCCTTAGCTCCCTCATATCAAGAATTTTGTCTTTGATACCTTTCCTGATTCTAACATTCCAGAGGTCCATGTCACCTTACCTGAGTCATCTAGGAAGAATAGATCATTACACACGAATCACCCATGTGGTTTGAGTGATAATTATGGCCATTATTCTTACTGTTTTCCCTGTCTCAAAGAATTTCGTGATAGACTTCAAGTGCTTCACAAATTAGAGGTCGGTCGTAGTGAATTCACCTCTCCTCTACCTGTGGGTTTTGGTCCCACTCCTACAATAGAGCAGGAGGTCTATCAAACACCCATTGTGATCTCTCCCCCTAATGTCGAGATGATGGATAATACCGCTCATATTCTCTTCCCGTCGTCATCCATGAGATCGATGTATTAGAACTCTCTATATGTCTCCTATTAATATTTTGTTGAACCTTCTTCAATGATCACTTTGGTCTCAACATCGGTAGATTTCCCATCTACTAGTCATATGTCTCCCAACCTCGACGATGTGTATGTGAACCTTGTCTCTCATGAATATGCCTAAGTTAGTTCCTCTTCATCATGTCGCATGTCTCCCTCCCATCCCCCCATCTTCCATTCTGATGAAGACATCATGGAAGCCATGACCACCCATGATTATCCTTGGGATGATATGCACCATTATGCGTACTTCCTTCCGCATTAAACCCATGATTAATATGCTATGGAGTCAAAATAATTCATTCATGGTGAAGTTGATTGGTTTGAAAATCCCATTCCTACACCAGATGCTTTTCAAGAAGGAATATGGCTAAAATTTCCCCTACCATCAAAATTAACATTTCAAATAAACTAGGGATCAAAGAAAATACCATTTTGGGGGCACAATGCACTCGAGAAGAAATTGATGCTTACACCAAGTTATTTAAATAATTTTGTGATGTTATCACCTGGTCTTATTATGAAATTCACGAACTTGATCCTGCCATTGTTGAACATCAAATTGACACTTGGCCCGATCCCATCCCTTTCTTCCAAAAGCAAAGGCCTGTCCATACTTCCAAATGTGAAGCTATCAAAGCTAAAATTGATAAGCTCAAGCAGGCTAGTTTCATCTATCCCATTGAATACACCACATGTGTATCCAATCATGTTCTCATTCTTAAGAAAAAAAGCACCATTCATGTCTACATAGACTTTTGTGATTTGAACAAAGCTTGTCCAAAGGAAAACTTCCGACACCATTTATAGACCAAGCCATCAATGAGTGTGCGGGGCATGCTATAAAATTATATATTACAGAGCAATGGAACACATAAAATATTGCAAAAACACAAACACATAAAATGCATAAAACAATAGAGAGACATAGATATACGTGGTTCACCCAATTTGGGCTACATCCATGGAGAAACAACCAGTCCTTCCTTTTATATTATCTAACAAAATGAAGAGATACAACATACAACTGATCCCCTATAATTTCCTCTTCGCCCTCACACAGTGTTGTTGGAGAGGCAAATCCCCTCTACGGATAGAGGCGATCCCTACTAGCCCAAAACGGGTCTAGCAACAATCATCAATGCTACTACGCATGTTCCTAGTTGCAATTAAAAGATGGGAAAAGAACACCTACTTGGGGTCCAACGCTTGTCGTTTGGAGAAGAGATGCCACCTTCACTCCGCTTTGGCTGGTCACGATCCTTCCGCGATCTCCGCGAATAGATACCTGTACACACGAAGAGAAGGCAAACACAAGCGTGAAATCTAGTAAAAGCAACTATACATCAGTCAGAAAAGATGTAATTCACATTATACATTGTATAGACAAATGAGAATGGAACAATAATAGCAGTCATCTATTATTAATCAAAATAGAGAAGAGTACAACCAAGCGTTCTGACGTCGATATCCTTCTCAAGAGGGGCCAGTCAGCAAGCTCTTCAAGCATTCACCTTTGAGGATAGTTCTCCCAAGACAAGAGACTCTCTCTCTCACACAAGTAAATCAACACAACCTTCCCTAAGCTATCAATCACTTCCACACCTATCACACCAACTACCTACAGTAGCAGCAAACTGAGCACACAATACAAGCTATTCCATAATATGCCAACTATTCCAACCTATTCCAACTATTCCAACTAGCTGCTCATGGTAATGGTGGAGGCTTATATAGGAGAAAGAGTCTCCTAGAAAGAGAGAAGGATGAGCTTATATTCAAGGGGAGTGGTTGCAAAGGGTCAAACAGACATGCTATAGAAGGGAGGCGACATTCACAAGACTAACAACCAAGCCTGGAGTTATCTGGAAGGCTGGCTGTTGGAACAAATTCGCCTAAACTGGATCAGCGCGGGTGCACAACTGGGCTGGCGCGCTGGCAGCGTGAGGCATCAATAGTAAAGCCTTGGTCAGCGCGGGTGGATACAAGCGCAGGTAGCGCTGGTGAGTCAGCGCGGAAAAGCCGTGTGCTTCCGCGCTGGCAGCGCACGTGGCTAGTTATAAAGCGCCAGTCAGCGCGGATATTTTAGAAACAGACGCGCTGATGAGGAAAACTTTAGAGAAAGTGGGTTTTTGACCAGTTCAGAAGGCATGAACTTGGTTATTGTGAATTCTTGGCACAGTAGGGATACTGACTGGATGATAGTGACATATTATTGTGTGACAGATGCCCCCTAAAGCATGAAGACCGAGAGAGTGGGAGGGGTGAAATGCTTTACAAGACTTGCCGAACTGGAACACCACCAGGAAGGACCGAACATCTCTGATAATCAAGTACAGGCAGTCTAGGCATGGGCGCAGCCATCCGAAAGACATGCGAAAGGTCTGTAGAATGGACGCAGCCACCCAGCTAAAAAGACCATAATAGTGATAAGGTATGGTCGCAGCCATCCATGAAGACTCAGGTATGGGCGCAGCCATCCATCTATGAGTCATGTAATGATCATCCACAAATCGCAACCTGGACCAGAACAAACAGAGATCCAGGGTATTGCGCTCCATCTCGACCCGAACAAAGTACAAGTCCAGACATGTGAATACGTGAGTTGAAGTCGAACATGCATGAACATCGTCTGATTACCAGTCAATGATGAGAACTGTTAACAGACGCGAGAGGAACCACCAATGATGACAATGGCCCTCAAGGTACTATAGGTACAATCCGCGGCGTGTGAATCAATGAGCTGGCGTCGAACACCCACGGAATCATTCGATCGGAGGCCAATTATGTAAACCTCGCGTCGAACACGAAGAACCTGCCATTGAGGCATGCAGGCTCCAAGGCACCTGAAGGGAGTCTCTAGATCACCTTCCTGGATAATGAGTTGGAGTCGACAGGAAGTGACCTTGATCGAAGGTGGGCCATAATGTTTCCCACATCATCGACGCGAGACAGAGGTAGAATGATTTGTGTGAGATAGCAGAGGAGGTTGTATGAGTGCAGAGGTCAACTTCTCTTGAACATATCGGCGGCACGACAGTGGACGTGGCCGTATTTGACATCAAATGAGCAGAGGGTATGATGACGAGGCAATGAGCAAATGAGAGGTCAAATAGGATAGCCCATACCCACGGAGGCCAATTGTGAAACAGAATGAGGAATTCCCACCCGACACGAATGCAGACCGGTGCCATGTTCAAGAGCGACATACTGCCGACACGACTATTATTACTGTTCCATTTTCCCCACCATTTCTGGCAGGTACCCCGGTTAGTTTTGGATGACAAGCTTGACGGGGATAGCATATGCTTGGAAAGGTGTCATTTTGACAATGTCCGATGTCATCAAGTGTTTAACGAGCCTGAAAAAGGAAAAACTCGGCGTCTTTTCTTGTTTAGGGAGTCTGAAAAGACAGCGGAAAAGGAGACTCCAGGGGGGTCCTTTTTCGTAAAGTTGTGTCTCTCGAGCCCGAAAAAGTATAAAACGATGCTCGAAAGAACCGCCCGACCATTACGATCGAGGAGTACTTTTCGTAAATAGTGCCCTCGACCCGAAAAAGTAAAAAAGCGGTCGAAAACACGTCGTTTTAGAGCCGTTAACGAGCGCGAAACGACAAACACCCGGCAATCTTTTTTAAGTTCCACGGTCGTAAAAAGAGCTTAAAATGACCGCCCTTCGTTCCCTTTAACGAGCTGAAAGGAGGCTCGGCTATCTTTTCTTGTTTCATGTCGGAAAAGAGCTTAATGACGACAGTTTCGGGACCAAGTGTATCCAGGACCATTATGATGTCACCGCTTTCGAGAACCTGCACAATGAAAAATACCCGCATAAATCCGTTCGACATATTAAAAACATAGTCAAGCATGCATAAAGATGTACGACATGGCAGAAGTGCTAAGTCCATGGTAAAAATATGACCAAAAACCCATATTCGTAAAAATTATAGTCAATTAAACCATTTTTACTATAAATAGAAAGGTAAATAGTCATTTTCACCATTGTTACCAAATTGAGCCTTTGAGAATGTTGTGAAGCTGCGAAGTTGACGGAGCCAATTCTTCCTCGTGCGGACACCATTCGGTGAACGGCTTGCTCCAGGTAGGTTCCTCTTGCCATGCGCTCTTCCGAAACAGGGTGATTGACAGGTGTGGGACCAGAGTTGTCACCCCTCCCGACCAATGGTTGATCGAGGATCGGCTGGGTACAACCAGGTTTAGGAAGAGGGGTTTGAACAAGAGAAGAATGTGAATCAATCTCTTTATCGGGAGGGGAATGATCAGCAGTAGCAGAAAGATGCTGATATCCAGCTGGGAGTTGGGGTGAGGGAGTCGAGAGACTTTCCAAAACGGCAGAAGCTTTATCCATGAGCGGACAAAGGTGAAGGGAATGGCTACCTTCACAAAGTCGACAGGGGAAGTGAACCTTCCCTTTTCCCTTACCATCCCTGACTGATAAGGTAGCATCGCCATGAGCTGCAGTGGACGATGAGGGGTGGGTCGGATCATGAGACCATACTTCTAGTATCCTGGGGATGCCAGGACAATCGCGAAGAAGATGATCTTCCTTGCATAATCGACAAGGAAACTTGACCTTCTGCGGAGGAGCAGAAGGCGACCCAACATCAGGTGTACTGGAGTGGATAGTTGGGTTTGAGGGGAGAATCGCGTGTGCAATCTCTCCCTTAGGAGACTTCTTCTTCTTGGTCTTCTTCTTCTTCTTCTTAGCCACCTGGTTATGTGAATCGAGACTTTCGCCAGGCGAAGTACAAGAGGAAGACGTAGAAGTAGGCGTCGAAGGGGAGAGATCCACCTTGGGATCAACATGATGTTGTTCAGGTGGAGGGACTGATGGACTAACAGCCGATACAGTAGAGACCAAAGAGGTTGAAAACAACCACACAGGCAACCCGACAGTTAACCCTGGTAGGGACAACGTTGCCATATACGGAGCACCAACATTCCCAAGAGGAGGGAATTGTCCTGGGCTCCCATCAGAGGGGGAACCTGGGTTAGTGAATCCCGGAAAAGTTTCCATAGCAAACGAAAATGAAACCTACTCAAGCTAACGCACACAAGATCTAACCAAGGAATGTTATCGTGGCCGAATAAATTTTAAGACACAGGAACCAAACTTGACCTTTTCATGTTTCGAGAGTTGAGAAAAGGACAAAAAGATGACTCCAGTCTCCTTCGAATGTTTAATGAGCACGAAGTGACAAGACGCTCACAGGCACCTTTTCTTTTAGGGAGTCCGAAAAGGATCAAAAGTGACTGCTCTGGAGACTCTAGGTAGAAGGTTTACCAAGCGACCCGTAAAACTGATTATACACCCCAGCAATCGTATGAGAGCCAAGGACTTTCCGTACTGCAGTCAATCTTCCCGAATGCTGTGTTCGGTGCGTTATGGTTCACAAGGCGGCAGACTCGGCTTCCTATGGATCAAGGATAAAAGCCTAGTGGGGTCTCCCTATATACTTGACGGTACGTGGGAGCACAGTCCGTGTTAGACCACTATCGAGTCACAGAAGGAGGAATCACCCAACCATAATGTGAAACAATAGTGACTATGTTTAAAGACGCCGGAACACGTCTCTAACCTAGACCTCTAGATATTTGTGTTAGGTTCCAATGCGTTTTTAGGTTAATTCAGTTCATTTTATGGTTGATCTTGAATTAAGTTTCGATTTCAGGCTCTATCGTATGTTCTCTCACAATTTACCTAGATGCAAACTATATGCCAAAGAATATCATTTTGTTCGATGAATTCTAGCTATGAGAAGGTAAAGAATTTCTTAATCAAACAAAATGAATACAAGCAATCAAACAACCTAATGCAGCTAAGAGTGAGGAAAGGAAACTTTTCTTTTGAAAATGCAAATTGACAAAATGTTCTTTTCCTTTTCAATTCGAAAGCAAAGCTACTAGTTTGATTTCTTTTCAGTGACACAAAGCACCTAAATGAATTTGGAGGAACCGAAACACCAAGCGAACTACTCAGTGAAAGCACACGAAGCTCTCAAAACACCCAAAAAGATCTCCAAACCAAAAGGAAAACCCTAGCTCCGCACGAGCTATGTGATCTAAGCTCGGCAAGACAAACAAGGAGGAAGCAAGAAACTGCTCGAAACACAACCAAAAGGAAACTTCAACAATCACTCGAACAAGTGCAAAACACAAATCTGAGGTTGGCTGGTCAAACAAGAAAGCGAGATCCCTACGGAAGGCTTGACACACACATGGCCGCTAGATGCCCTAGGGTCAGAGTGCGAAATCAATAGAAAAAAGCAAACACCCGGGGGATGCGAGTCACAACCAGTCAATTGAAGGTTCAACACAATCCAACAATTGCAAAAGCGATGGCGGAAACACAAACCAAGCAGCGATAGCCAAGAGGAAGGTATTTGCAAAACCAAAAAATGATCAAAAACGAAACCTCGTGGAACAAGACTTCACAAACAAGTATCTCAGAGTTCAGGCAATGAAAAACAAGTCATAGACCAAGTGGAAAGAAGAGGGGAAAGTCAAAGCAAGAGGTTCAGGAGGCTGATCTCGAAAAAATTGAGTTTTACAGGATCAGCACGGGTGACCTTCAGCAACTCGGCGCTGACAGGAGGGGTCCTGTAGCAACTTTGCGACGTCAGCGCGGAAGCACACGGGAAAAGCGCGCTGGCTCAAAAACAAGGTCAGCGCGGGTATTAGGTGTACAGGTGCGATGACAGGGAAAATAAATAAGGGAGGGCGCGATGGCAGCGCGTCTGTTTTGAATTAAAGCGCGCTGAGGGTAAAAAGCAAGTAAAGCCAAAGCAAAAACTTCCAAAACCAAAGGTAAGAACCTTTTAACAATTAAGACACTTCCCAGATGTACCCAGAAAGTTTATAAGCAGAGAAACAATCCCAGAATCTTGAAAAGAGAGAACAATCAAATTCAAACACAAAAGTGGACTCAAGAGACAAAAAGGCTGATCCCCAGCGGAGTTGCCAAATTGTTGGAGAGGCAAATCCCCTCTACGGATAGAGGAGATCCCTACTAGCCCAGAACGGGTCTAGCAACAATCATCAATGCTACTACGCATGTTCCTAGTTGCAATTAAAAGATGGGAAAAGAACACCTACTTGGGGTCCAACGCTTGTCGTTTGGAGAAGAGATGCCACCTTCACTCCTTCGCTTTGGCTGGTCACGATCCTTCCGCGATCTCCGCGAATAGATACCTGCACACACGAAGAGAAGGCAAACACAAGCGTGAAATCTAGTAAAAGCAACTATACATCAGTCAGAAAAGATGTAATTCACATTATACATTGTATAGACAAATGAGAATGGAACAATAATAGCAGTCATCTATTATTAATCAAAATAGAGAAGAGTACAACCAAGCGTTCTGACGTCGATATCCTTCTCAAGAGGGGCCGGTCAGCAAGCTCTTCAAGCATTCACCTTTGAGGATAGTTCTCCCAAGACAAGAGACTCTCTCTCTCACACAAGTAAATCAACACAACCTTCCCTAAGCTATCAATCACTTCCACACCTATCACACCAACTACCTACAGCAGCAGCAAACTGAGCACACAATACAAGCTATTCCATAATATGCCAACTATTCCAACCTATTCCAACTATTCCAACTAGCTGCTCATGGTAATGGTGGAGGCTTATATAGGAGAAAGAGTCTCCTAGAAAGAGGGAAGGATGAGCTTATCTTCAAGGGGAGTGGTTGCAAAGGGTCGAACAGACATGCTATAGAAGGGAGGCGACATTCACAAGACTAACAACCAAGCCTGGAGTTATCTGGAAGGTTGGCTGTTGGAACAAATTCGCCTAAACTGGATCAGCGCGGGTGCATAACTGGGCTGGCGCGCTGGCAGCGCGAGGCATCAATAGTAAATCCTTGGTCAGCGCGGGTGGATACAAGCACAGGTAGCGCTGGTGAGTCAGCGCGGAAAAGCCGTGTGCTTCCGCGCTGGTAGCGCACGTGGCTAGTTATAAAGTGCCAATCAGCGCGGATATTTTAGAAACAGACGCGCTGATGAGGAAAACTTTAGAGAAAGTGGGTTTTTGACCAATTCAGAAGGCATGGACTGTTGGCATTATGTTTCTGGTATGGCTATATGTTACAGATGTTGTACTTGATGGAAACTCCCATGACAGGGCTCTCAATTTATTGAAAAATTAAGAAGGACGTAGGAAATCAGTTCAGAAGGTGCGTACCCGCAGGTACATCATGCAGGGACCGCGTCCAGAGACGCAGGCCAGCCATTCAGGAGGTGCGTCCACCCAGTTCACACTTTTCAAGACAGAGAAAAGCACACGTGGGGGTTTCTTGTGATTTACTCTTGGTATCTAGCCGACGATATTGTGTTATTAAGGTGTCGGCTCGTGGTATTGTTCCATAATTTTAGGAGGAGCTTGCCTATATAAAGCAAAGGAGATCATTTGGCTTGAGCATGTTTTTGGTTGAATATCTTATGAGGGCTAGATCTGGTCTGGATCTAAACAAGGCGAATCTACAGATGGACCGAGATCTCTTCGGCGCATGTTCGGATCTGTAGATCTGACTGTCTGGGTTATTTCTAAAGTCTTGAAATCATCTATGCCCGAAGGGACGCAGGTACAGTGAAAGAAAAGTGCGTACGGACGCAGGAGCGAAGCGTTTCAGGTGCGTCTGGGACGCAGGCTAGCAGTTGAGCAGAGTGCATCCGGGACTCAGGCTAGCAGTTGAGCAGGGTGCGTCCGGGACTCAGGCTAGCAGTTGAGCAGGGTATGTCTGGGACTCAGGCTAGCAGTTGAGCAGGGTGAGTCCGTAACTCAGGCTAGCAGTTGAGCAGGGTGCTTACGTAAGCAGGCAAGCAGTTGAGCAGGGTGCTTACTTCTCTTAAAATCTTTGTTTATCATTGTTGTGTTCTGGGTTTGGTCCTATTATTGTTGATCTGGTTACTACAGTTGATTGGGTGATTCTCTTACACTTGATGATCAATTGATGCTTATGGATCCAGTTTGAAAATTTATGAAAAGTGGTCCTTGTATGAAAAGAAGTAGGGGGTTGTAGCTCCCTTCCAGGAGAGACTGAAAACGAGAGAGAGTTGTAGCTCTCTGCAGGTTGCAGCCTGCGTACTGGTAAAGGACTGCACCAGTACAAAACCATTGTAAAAGGAGTTTCTAATTTGAAAGAAGATAGAGACATATTGCAGCAGATGGTTTTCACCCACATTGGGTTTCCACCTTACATCTTGTGTTCTTTGGTGTGACTATCTGTTTTCTTTTGTTCATGCTCATTATTTTATGGTACTGACATGCAAAAATAATTCAAAGAACAAATAAAGAATATTTATTAAAAGAATTATATAATACTGATTCACCCCCCCTCTCAGTATTATTTCCAACATGGACTTGGTTATTGTGAATTCTTGGCACAGTAGGGATACTGACTGGATGACAGTGACAAATTACTGTGTAACAAGTGTCCTTTCTTTTTTTCGCTCAGAATACACATATCTTCATCCGCAATACAATTCCCTCATATATAACGAGGGGTTACCTTCTAGGGAAAGAAACCCTAAATTAAACATAACTTCGACTGTTAGATCATCCACCTAATGAATGGCCCAGATTGACTATGAAATTAAAATATTTTACATGGAAATTTTACATCTATTTTTTTAGCTTTGGGGGCAGTGTCCCACCCCACTAGGGGGAGGCTCATAAAAATCATCGTTGGCCCCCCCAGGTGATGAAAAATGGGTGGCGTTTCCGCCCCATTATGAACTGGGGTCCAATGTGGCAATACCTCTGAATAAAGAAGATGATCAGGTGCCACAACAAACAATATCCCACTTGGAGACTGATTATAGAAACTCCGTTGCTGCTTCATTTGTTGGACAATGACTCCACTTTGTACCTAGTTGTCTCTCATCTTCATCATCATGCTTGAATACCAATTGAAACTGAGCAGAATCTCAGTTTCTCCATGGTTACAACTTTTGTTAACATATCTGCAAGATTATGGCTAGTGTGTATCTTTTCCAGCTTCAATTTTCCATCTTCCAACACTGACCATATGAAATGGTACTTGAGTTGTATATGTTTAGTCTTGGAATAAAATTTTGAGTTCTTTTCAAGATGAATGGCACTCCAGCTATCACTGTATAACCTACCCAACTCCTTCTTCTTACCCAATTCATCTAGAAACCTTTGTAACCAAATCATTTCTTTACTAGCCTCTATAGTAGCAACATACTCTGCTTCCATCTTTGAGAGTGCAACAACACTATGAAATTTTGAAACCCAACTCACAGTTGTTCCACCTACAATAAACACATACCCTGTGGTGCATCTCCTATTATCTCTATCACTAGCCATAATTGCATCAACATATCATTGTAGAGAAATGTTTGAACCACCAATGCATAATGCTTGATATGTGGTACCTCTCAAATACCTGAGAATCCACTTCACTGCCATCCAATTTTTTTTTCCTGGATTGTTCATGTGCCTTCTTACAACTCCCACTGCATGTGCAATATTAGGCCTTATGTAAATCATTGCATACATTAAGCTTCCAATTGCTGATTCATATGGAACTTTAGACATATAATCCATCTCTTCCAGAGTCTTAGGACACATCTCCTTACTTAGTTTGAAATGGCTAGCCAAAGGTGTAGTAACTGGTTTTGCGTTCTGCATATTAAATCTTTCCAACACCTTTTGTAAGTACTCACTCTGAGACAATGTCAATTTGCGATTGTTCTTGTCTCTAGTTATTCTCATACCAAGGATTTGTTTTGCAGCACCCAAATCCTTCATTGCAAATGAATTGGCCTATTTTCCTTTGAGCACATTTATTTCCTGCATGTTAGACCTTGCAACAAGCATGTCATCTACATACAATAATAATGCAATATAGCTTCTGTTAGTGTCAGTCTTTACAGCCTTCCTCCAGTGATCAAATGTGCTCTTACATAGTGATTTTGAAGTGTCAAGGTCAAATTTTGTCATTTCAGTGAATCTTCAAGCAAAATTTGGTCACTAGCCATTAGGTCTAGGGTTTGCCCAAATGTCAGTCTATGTCACTATCCAGCTGAGTCTATCATCATTCATAGGGTTGTCATTATCATGTCAGTGTCTAATGGGTCATTTGATACCTTGTACATGCTTCAGTTGCGCCCAGGCAAGGTCATTTCCCTCTCTTAGGGTTTTGAAGGCAGTTTCTCTTGGGCGGACAAATCATCGGCAAAACTTGTTTCCTGATGTTCATACACCTTCCCCTATCCTTAATGTACCTTATCAAACACTTCCCAACACTCAGATCCCCCAAATTCCTCATTTTTGCACAAACCCTAGTTTCTAGCTACAACCTGGCAAATTTCTAGGTTGGGCCTGTGTTTCACTCTTTTGAACCCCTTCCTCTCACTCAATCTCTGAGATTCCACTTTCCCCTGCTTCCTAACATCCCTCCCTACTCCCAAAAATTTCCTCAAGAATTTAGAAGCCCCTTATCCCCTTCATTTCGCTCCATTTCGACAAAATTCCTTGTTTCACACATCGGGGCAAGTTTCACTAAAATGATGGTTCTGAGAAATCAAAGATGAATTTTGCAAAACGGAGAGATTTTTTTGTCCAAAACATGCCAAGGAAGAGAAAACTCCTTCAATTTTTGCACAGGTGTCATGGTTTGAGAGAAATGTCAAGAATACCGTTGCCTCAGGAGAATCAAAGGCACCTCTGAAGTGACCTTGGGAAAATCAAGTTTTCTCCTAGCTTGGTTGACCAAATGACTTTATTGATGGGTAAAATGATAACTAGACACAAAGATCTTTCCAATGAGCTATCATGAGCTCAATTTGGGGTTGAGGAAGGTATTCAAAAGTTGACTGTAACAACACTCTTCCTTGAGGCAGCCTCATTGGGCACATTTTGACCAGTCTTGGGAGATTTGAGTTTTTACAGGTCAAATCAATTCCAAATTGCAAAATTACACTTGTGTTGGAAAGTAGACTCAAATACCTTTCCAACGAGCTATCCTTTGCCCGATTCCGACACCAGGAAGGCCCCCAAACAGGCCTCTCAATGTGCGCGACCACTCAGAGGCTCTCCTGCAGTGTTAAATTACAACGTGCGCGACCACTCAGGAGGTGCGCGACCACTCAGGCTGTAAGTGCCAAAATCACCTCCAACTCACTCGAAATCTCCTTCAAACTTGCAAATTGGGTTGAGGTAGGCTCTCTACAAATTGTTTTGTTGGTTGATGGTGGTTGTGGATCCTCATGCTTGTGATTATACCTCCAAGAATGCAAGGAAAGAAGACATTGGTAGCTGCTTGTTCATGTAGGCATAATGCTAGGGTTTGATGTTTTTTCAAGGTGTTGATTCCCATCTATTCCCTCCATTGTTTCCCATTAAATTCACAATTGTTATGATATGTTTCTATCTTATCTCATTTGCAAAGAATATTAAATTTCCCATCCCCAGTACCTAAACCCTATCCCTCCCTCACATACATTCCCTAAACCCTAATGCCCTCCATCTAATCTACCCAAAACCCTAACAATGGACAATAAACTATCTTGAGCAGCGCAACAAGCAACTTGAGGATGAGAAAGAGTTGGATGAGATGTGGAGGATTCGAAGTGACCGAGTCATCAACCGTAGGAGGCCCGGTGACTTGCTGCCCAAGGAGAGGGAATCCATGCTTATCCGTGTGAATGCACACTTGCAGAGGCTGTTAGAGAAGGCAAACGAGGACAAGAGGCTGCTACAGAACATGAAAAATCATTATTGGGCAAGAATGCATGATTGCAAGGCAAAGATGAAGATACTCCAAAGGAAGTTGTCCGAGGCCCGCAAGAGGAAGAAGAAGACCAACCCGCTCCGCATCTTGGCTGAGGCTTCTCTCACCCATCATGACACTCATTAGCCTCATCACAGCAGCAAAATCAAAAAAATTTGAGAGTTTTGGAGCATTTTGGAAATTTTTTGGAAATTTACAGGTTTTTGCCTGTGGAGTGGTCTCACCCCCCGTGCGACCACTCGGGAGGACTGCTCAGAATCACAAAAAGTTGACATTTTTGGAAAGGGCATGCAAAAACTAGAATTACCTATACTTGGGGTCAACTTGATTTTGAGATTTGGGCCTCCAAAAGCTCAAAATACATCAAAATTTTGACTTTCTGCCCACTTTTTGAGTTGCAGAAAGTGACCTTGGGAGAATTGACTTTTGAGGGGTCAAATCAACTCCAAATCCAGAAATTCCACTTGGGATGGAAAGTAGACACACAGAGCTTTCCAATGAGCCATCTTGCACTTGATTTGGACAACTGGAACCCACTAAAAAAGTGCTGCAAAGGGGCGCGACCACTCGAGCTGAAATTGCCAGTTTTGACTTTTCAGGCCTGCAAACTCTGTTTTTTACCTTGGTTGATCATTTGTACTTGTAAATGATGGATGTATGGATAATTTTCATGGCACATTGATAGATTTAATCTCTCTTAACCCTTCTAGAAGCTTCCTTGATGTAAATAGTGAATATTTAATGCATGGATGAGTTAGCTAAGTTTTAGAGGCAAGTTGTTTTGACTGCCTATTATCTAGTGCTAAGTTTAGAATTAGTTCAAACTGCTCCTAGGAAGCTGAGCTCGACCCCTAGAGGTGGGGAAAGGAGTTAGATGGTCTATATTATGCCTTCTCTTGCTCATTTTCATGGTTGGACTCTTGTGGGAGAAGCATTATTGTATATTGTACATCTATTACTGCAATTTAAGGAAAAGGAAGGCCAGGGTTTTGCAGACATCATTGTGGATTCTTGTGGATTGTTGTGTTGATGGTGTGTTCTCTACATGTTATTGTAAGTGTGTTTATGTGTTCCATCTCTTTCTTTGTTGCTAATTGAACAGATGAAGTGATAAAGTTTGAATTCATGCATGCCATGCTCAGCTTTTAATTTTGTTCAATATCTATGTTTTCCACTGTCTAAAGAGGATTCAAAGTTGTTGTTTGCCCTCTTTAGCTCCTCCTCTATCATTCCTAATCATCCATCTCAGATTAAGGCATCAACACTCACTCCTACCTTGCCCCAAAGATCCCCCTGCAAAAACTGAGCCCAATCCCCGCACCCTGAATTGCACTCCCTCCAATTGCCACGAAAAACCCCAAAAATCTTTAAATCAACCCCCCTTATCAATTTACTAGTCTAAAATCTTTATTCCTAATTGGTCAGCTTATCATATTGAAAGATCTACCGAATCTGACCCGAGAGAGCCTTCTCATACCTCGTAGGGCTAGCTACGAGGTGAAATGGTTTGATGTAGCCTTGAGAGTTTGTTTATCTCAGCCTAGGTGAATTCCAAGCGCTAACAGCTTCCATCAATTTTCCTTTGGAGATAAACACAATGATCAGAGTGACATATAATATAGCTTTGTTCTGACATAAACCTATCAAATTTTAGATACCACTGCCTTGGAGCCTGTTTTAAGCCATACAAGTTCATCTTCAACCTGCACACTAGTTTCTCCTTCCCTTTGACCTCATATCCTTGTGGCTGCTGCATATAGATCTCTTTCTCCAAATACCCATGGAGAAAAATTGTCTTTACATATAAATGCTCAAGATGAAAATCTTCTACTGCTACTAGACTTAAAATAGTTCTAATTGAAGTCAATTTAACAACAACAGAAAATATTTCAACAAAGCCTATACCTTTCTTCTATACAAATCCCTTCACCACAAGTCTAGCTTTATACCTTTTTCTACCTCTATCTTCTTCCTTCAACCTATAAACCCATTTATTATGCAATGTTGTTTTACCTGCAGGAAACCTAACTAAGTCCCAAGTCCGGTTATGTACCAGGGAGTCCATCTCTTCTTTCATGGCTAGCTCACACTTCTTCCTGGTTTCTACCTGCATTGCTTCATCATAACATTATGGTTCACCAAAATCAATCAACAATACATAATGAAATTAAGGAGAGTATCATTCAGGGGGTCTACTTATCTTGGTAGATCTTCTAACACCACTTTCAAGTGTTTGAGGTGTCGTTGTTGTTGTGGTCATTATTGTTGTTCTGACTGTTGATCATTATGATTTTCAGGCACCTTTACTTTTTCTTTGATCTCATCAAGCACTGTGTATTCTCTATTTTCTTTTTCTTGTTTCTTTTCCTACATATTATCCTTATACAAAAAAATTTCATTGAATATGACATCTCTTCTCTTAATGATTTTGTGATTTTCATAATCATATAACCGATAACGAAAATCATTAACACCATATCCAAGAAAGGTACATTTCTTTGATTTTTCCTCAAGATTTTTTCTATTTTCTTTATTAATGTGGACAAAGGCTTCACAACCAAAAGTCTTTAAAAATGAGTAGTTTACCTCTTTACCTGTCCATGCCTCCTATGGAATAACTCCATCCAAGGAACTTGAAGGCCCTATGTTTATTAGATAAACAACAATATCTACAACATCTGCCCAAAATTGTAAAGGCAATCATACATGCAATCTCATGCATCTTGCATGTTCCATGATTGTCCTATTCATCCTTTCTGACACGCTATTTTCCTCTGGTGTAGGGAAAATTTTAAGAACCACCCTAAATTTATATGTATAATAAATGGGTTAATCCCGATGATACATAGGAAAAATGGGAGACGATTTTATCACTAATATAATATATATATATATATTTGGCGAATCTCTCACCAGATTATATTATCTTGTAAAGTCATGGCAAATATTTCACTGAATTATAAAATCTTGTAAGATCTTGGAAAATCTTTCACTGAATAATAAAACATTATGAAGTCTTGGCAAATGTTTTGTTAAAGTATGAAACCATATATGATAATAATAAAACATATTCAATAAACTGTAATATACTAACATACATGTTTGGAAAAAAGAAACATAATTTTCACTTCCTACAAACAATGTTGCAAGTTTTAGTGGCCATGTTTCTCATGGTCGAGAGATTAATGTTTTCCCTACCACTTTTGTCAAGCTACCACTTTTGCCAAGCTATCAAATTTTTTTCTTATTCCATAGACTCCAACTGTGAGATTAAAAAAAAAAAGATCAAGTTTATTTACCCCAACACACCAACAAGTAGCAAGCCCCAACTATATAATATAATGAAGTAGTACTTATCCCAATGGCCTGAAGAGGATCTAATGGAAAGAAGTGACCGTGACCGTTGTCAGAAGCCTTCCAATCAATATATAAATATATAAATTTAGATTTATTATTATTTTAATTGGAAATCTTCAATTAAATTATAAAATTTAATTATCTCTCTCCCAATCTAAATTTCTTATTAGCATAGTTCACTACCTTCATACCATTTTTAATAGTGTTGTAACATGTGGATTAATTTCCTTTTTGGTGCACAATCTCCGCTTTTTAGGACAATATGGTGCAGTGACCCAACCCCTACAGATCATTATGACAAACTAAGAATCACAGAGAAGATGAAAGGTTGTACAAACCAGCATATTTTTCAAACAACTAATCCAAGATCAGTACCTTAACTTTTTCATGAAGATATCATATTGAGAATGTTTGAAAAATGGTGGGAAATCTGGGCAGCGACTATCTCTATTCTGTGAGGGTGATGCGGAAAGAGTTAAGATTTCATCGTTTTGAATTTTTTTTTGTTAAATCAGAAAAACCAATATTAATGGAGATATCAGTATTTTTTACTAAATTTTGTGAAGTGACTAAATGTAGCTTTAACCATTCACCTTAAGATTTTTTTTTACAATATAATTTCCTAAGTCTATTTAATATTTTCATTATCATAAAAAACCAAGCTATATCCATCTTAACTCCACATCTACCACTCTTAGAGGGATGAAATCTATTTATCCCTCCGAGCACTTGGTAGACCCAGAATTAAGATGTATCTAAATTGATAGAATTTCCCATTTTTCCCCTTTAAATAGTCTATGCTCACATGAATACCATGGTATTACCATGGGTTAATACCATGGGTTATCATAAACCTAGAGCTTAAAAACTACTATTAGTAATTTATAAAAATTAATAAAATTAATAATTGATTTTTATTTTATTTTTTTCTTTTAACCAAGTTAAAATGTTTAAGTGACATTAAATTACAAGATCCATTTTTACTCTTGATATACCAAGCCCCCAGGTATCAAATATTTTTTCACTCTATGTTAGTTTGCATATCACGATATGCTAGTTTAATTCCCCCCTTTAAATAGGTTGCATTCCATGTGAATACCATGGGTCAATACCATGTGCCATCTTTATTTTTATTAATAGGGTTAATAAATTTTTTTGCATGGTATTAATAATAATTTGGCCCATGGTATTTGGCCGATAGGTTTCACCTAAATATAACACATTTTTTGAGTGTTCGTAAATATAAGGTGGCTTATGGAGTAAATAAAAAAATGATTTATTTTTTACCATATCTCTAGTTTATTTATATTTTTATTAATTTACCATACCTCCTTTATAATATGGTATTTGGCCCATAGGATTCAATTAAATAAAACCTGTTTTTTGAGCCTTCTTAAATAGAAAGAGGGTTATGGACTAAATAAAGAAAGAGGTTTTATTTATTCACCATACCTATAATTTATTTATATTTTTATTTATTTACCATACCTTTGAAGTATAAAAAGAGGTTTTATTTATTTATTTACCATACCTCCACTTTATTTATATTTTTATTTATTTACACGTTATAATATAAGGTGACATATGGAGTAAATATAAAAAAAAAATGTTTTATTTATTTACCATACCTCTCGTTTATTTATATTTTTATTAATTTACCATACCTCTTTTATAAACATGGTATTTGGCCCATAGAATTCACTTAAATAAAACCTCATTTTTGAGCCTTTTTAAATAGAAAGAGGGTTATGGAATAAATATAAAAAGAGGTTTTATTTATTTACCATACCTCTAGTTTATTTGTATTTTTATTTATTTACCATACCTTTGGAGTAAGTATAAAAAGAGCTTTTAGTTATTTACTATACCTCCACTGTATTTATATTTTTATTTATAACTATCATAAAAACATTTTCTGAAAATGAGGGCGATTGTAACTCCTAATTTCAAGGGCTAAATTTACTTTTTTACCCTCTCCCTTAAAATAAGGTGGACTAACCTCCATAGCTAATTTTTTCCCTTAAAATAAGGTGGGCTAACCTCCATAGCTAATTTTTTTATAAAATAAATTTGAGGCGATTTGTAACAATGTACTATGATACAAAATATTCACCCAATAAAATATAAAACCCCTTAATTTAGCCCAAGGGCGAAAATTCCCCCCTAAAATTTTCCATGCTCTAGTGTTCCTGGAACTGTCTTGTCTCTACTAATTCCATGGTCTAAAAAATACTTATCAAACTCTTTGTTGCAATATTCGCATCCATTGTCTGATTTGAGACACTTCAAACTTTTTCTTGTCTCATTCTCAACCAAAGATTTCCATTTCTTGAAAGTATCAAATACATCATATTTATTTCAAATACAATAAACCTTTGTTTTTCTGGTTGCATCATCAATAAAAGTAGCATAATAACGAGAGCCACCGAGAGATGATACCTGAGTAGGTCCCCATACATATGTATGCACAATCTCTATTTTTTCGTTCTTATTTTCTTCCCAACTCTCATAAATCTGACTCTATTCTGTTTTCCATAAACACAATTCTCACAAAATTCCAAGTCAACATGCTTCAAACCTAGAAACAAATTTCTTGAGTGAAGAATCTGCATCCCCTTCTCACTCATGTTCCCAAGCCTATGATGCCACAATGTTGTATCTGCTCCTATAGAGGTTACAATATTAATAGAATTAGAAATACCATTGCATAAACACAATGTACCAACCTTTTCTCCTTTTTCTATTACCAGGGCTCCTTTAGTGAAATTCCAGGTTTTATCTATAAAATTAGTTAGACAACCTTCACCTCCAACTGCCATGTTGAAATTAGATTTTTCTTCATATTTGGAACATGCCTTACCTCCTTCAATAGCCATTGGTTTCCATTCTATTGTTTTATGAAAACTTTACCCATTCCAATGATTTTACATGGTTTATCATTACCCAAACGAACTTTTCCAAAATCTCCTTGAACATAATCATGAAAATGTTTCCTATCATGTGTGGCATGGAATGAGGCCCCTCAATCTACCACCCAGGCATCAATAATATTTTCTGATGAAAGAATCAAATAATCTTGCAACACATCACATGTCACATTCACTTCATGATTGTTTTCTTGCTGCGCTTCTCCTTATTTTTCCTTCCGAGACTTACAGTATTTCTTCAAGTGTCATTTCTTTCCGCATTTCCAACACACTATCCCTGATCTGGACTTGGATCTGCCTTTACTTGACTTACATCTCCATGCCAATGTTCAATAACATTGCGACTACTGTAGCCCTATTTTTTTTTTAACCATGTTATCGCTCGATTTGGGGTTCTGAAACAATTGGTCTCCGACCATGGCCGACACTTTGAAGATGAGATATGACGTGAGATATCCTCTATATTGGGCTTCAAACACCAATATTCATCGTCTTATTTCCCCCAAGGCAATGGCGAAGTTGAAGCTGTCAACAAAATTCTTAATACTATGCTTCAACAGACGGTGAATAAACACAAGACCAACTGGAATCTTATGCTCTTCCCTTCTTTTTGGGTCTATAGAACTTATGTCAAACTACCATCGGGTTCACTCCTTTCCACCTCATTTTTGGAGAGGAGCCAGTCTTACCAATCGAGTGTGAAATCGCATCCCTCCACCTTTTCTTCGAACTCCTCCCAAACACCCAACCTCCAGAAAAATGACTTATCATGCTTGAGCGCACCAATGAAGACCGTTGTGTTGCATTGCAAACCATTGAAGTGGCCAACAAGTGCACCAATGCTCAATATGACAAAAAATTCCACCCTCTTACCTTCCATGAAGGCGACCTTTTTCTTGTTTATGTCCAATCTCATGATGTCCTAGGGCAAAAAGAGTTTGAACCATTATCGCTAGGACCTTACATCATCCGTAAGTGTTTGGGAAAAGTGGCATACCTTTTAGAGGGTCTAGAAGGAAAAATCCTACCTAACCCTCGCAATGCACTCTACCTCAAGAAATTTTACCCATAGCATTTCCCATTGAAATGTGTGTATCTTTTTCTTTTTCTTGCATTTAGGTAGTTTTCATCCCCCAACATCTTATTCATTGTCTTCTTGCATCTTTCAAATGGATCCATAATCCACACCTTATATCGGTTATGTGATGGTGCATGTCACTTCACCAGGAATCTAGCTTCGACAGCTTGGGCCATTTTTACCCCCTTGCATTCGTTAGTCCACTCCAACAGCGTCTGCATTAGATCTCCCACCAATAACTAGGCCAAATATGATGTTGCGATAGGTTTGTTAGCTAATTCCCTTGATCTTAACATCCTTCACCTTCATGTTTGTCTTGATTCCTTGCTACTTGTCCTGCAATTGAATGACATTTATCATATGCATAATCATGTCCTATTTAGAAAATATCTATGAGTTCAGATTTTGGCATTGTTAGCACTCAAAATGAACCTCAAGGCTGAGAAGAGGCGACTTTGAGGTAACCATAGACCAAGCTTTTGATCTCGCATCTAGCCCTGCCAGACCAGAGAGGGCTCTCTCTTTTCCAACAAAATGTGGCTGTGATAACTGATTCTTAGGCTAGCTATGGAGTGCGGGGATTTGTTTGAAAGGTTTTTGACTCGAAAACAGCAAGAGAAAGGACCATTGGGCTATGGAGTCGATTCCAGTTTCTGTCGGCAAACTTGGGGCAAAGTAAGTGCAATGTTTAGCAAGATAAAATATTGCAAATGTGAGAAGAATAGGGGAGAAAGCCTGTTGCCCTGCAGGCATCAAATAGGGGATGGATCCACAGTGGCAGCGTTAGACGAAAGAGAAACACAGGGTTGCTCAATAGAGCATCTAATAGAGGATGGATTCTGCAAAGACAACCACTACATTTAACAACAAAATCATCATGAAAGGAGCATCGTGTGTAGATGAATTCCTAACACATCTCTTAGATAATGCTGTAACAAGGTAGGAAAAACAAAATATGTAAGTGAATTATAGGAAAAACATACTAGACATTAAAAACCCTGATGGATCCTAGGTCTAAAGGGCAGAAACTGCTTTATTAAAATGATATTCAAGAAAACTTTACATAGTCCCAAGCAGCCTCTCTCTGCTACAAAAATTGAACCACTATCTTTTAAAAATAATCCTATATATACTAAATTACAAATCTTTTTTATTTCCTCAATATAGGAAATAAAAAATAAAAAATAAAATCCTATCATAAAACTCTATTATAAACTAAACAATATTATAAACTCTCGTGAACTATGGAAAACAGGGTTGTTTTGAAAACCAAAATCAATGAATTTTGGTCAAGATTTGCTTCCTTTAAGGGTGGAATTTCCACAAAATCTGCCCTTTGACTGCCACCTTGCACCTGCCTGCACGAATTTTGGAGTTAGTTGATCAACCTGTTGTTCTTGTTCCCTCAAAAAATGGAATTGAAGATCTTCCTGCTGATTTTGTAACCATTTGACAAACTGTTTCCACTTTTTCACTAGATGCTTTTGGAAATCTAGAAATGTTGGATTTTGAACATGATTCTCATCGAATGCTGGAGATACTAAGAATCAACTCCTAGCTAGCAAATATTATGCCACCTTCTTTAATCATATGATAAGCTCCTCAAAAACCTCCATAAGCATCATCTTGATTCCATTAAGGGAGTGAAACCTATCGATGAGCTTCCCAGGACTTCATTTTAACTATAACCACCTGCTTCTCCCTGAAGCACGGGAGTTTCAACTTCAATGAATCCAAGCTCTTCCATCTTTTTACAAATATTTGAAATAATCTTTGATCTTGAATGAAAAGTATCTGCTACTTCTGGATTTTCAATCATGTCCAAATATCGTTGGCGATATCGATTCTCAACATCAGTCAGACCATGATACTTCTCTGTCAATGGAAGTAGGGACTTTGCAAGAATTGAAAATTCCTTCACATACACCGAAAACTCTCCTTTCTCAATCCACTTTACAGAGCTAGATGCACCTAAAATATCTCCAATGTCCACAAGCATCTTTAGCTGCTCAAACATGTCTTGATCTAGCCTTGCTTTCTCACAATAAAGCTGAATGACACCAGAATCATCTCTCAAAGTCAGAAAAGCAAGCTTGCCAAAGGACCTTCGTGCTATAATCCTGCCAGCAACTGAAACTTGGTCCTTTTCGTCATCGGCTACTTCTCCATTTTCCAAATTTGCATACAACCTTTGCAATTGGCTCGAAGAATGCATTCTTCCCCAACTATAGGCATAAGGCTCAAGGCCGCGAGCCCATATTTCTTGAACCTTGTTTAGTCGAATGGTGCAAACAACATCCCTATTGGAGGTAGATAATGCATTTTCCCCTTCCTCTGTTCCTCTTCCTCCCCTGTTGGGTGTTTTCTTTTACCTTGGTCCTCTGCTCTTCTTCACCACTTGGGCTTCGAGTTTAGTATTAGACGAGCAGCACCTAAGCCAAATGCCATCTCTTACAGGCAGTGATTTTATGCTTCTTCTATTGAAATGCCTAAGTGAATAATAAGTTGAGAGGCATGAAGAAATCCTCGCACTGCATGCCTTCATGGCTTCCATTGTCCGCCCTGCGACCAAATAAACTGAGCAGACTACTTACTCATGGTCCTCCATATAGTTGAAAGCATCATCAAAACCCAGTTTATGTTTTAGCAGATCAACCTTCTATTTATTACCCGCACTCCCTACAACATAGCAACCCATCAACTTTGCAGACTGCCCAACAAGCTGGCCAATAGCCCCTGAAGCGGTAGAGACAAAAACATGCTCCCCCTTTTTAGGAGAGCAAACCTCAAAATATATAGGATGGCACTACGCGCAACGCCAAAGGGCTACACGCAGCGCCACATGAGGATGGTCCTACGCGCAGTGCCAAGGGAAACAAATTTCTTTGTTCCCTTCAAAACAAATGTGATTGGTTAGCAGATTCAAAAGATTAGCTATTAGAATGTGCCCAAAGCCATAAAGATCAAGTTGTGCATGCAGTGAAATTGTTATAGTGGAAATATACAATGTGACCTAGCCGAGAAGCAACAAGAATGATCTCAACACCACCAATCAGCATTGCTACCACTCGAGACATCGATGGACACATTGTAGGCACAACTTGAGTGCAAAGAAGGGCCACTTCAATCACTTTGAGGACTTCTTCTTTTGAGCATGTTGATTCTATCTCAGCATCCATCAATTCTAGAGGCCTTCCTTGCTCATAGGGATGCCAGGTCCACTCTAGAAGATAAACCATCCTCTGTGGCAAGCTTGTGTCTGTGTTTCTCCTACCACTCACAAGTTCCAAAGCAACTACTCCAAAGCTGAATACATCTGCTTTTTCGGTCAGATAACCCTGCATAGCATACTCCGGAGACATATATCCAACTGTGCCAACAACTCTTGTGCTGATGTGAGTTGTAGTCTCATCATATAGCTTAGCCAAGCCAAAATCTAATATTTTAGGGTTCAGAGACTCATCCAACAGAATGTTACTGGCTTTGATGTTTGACTTGTGTTTGTTGTGGATGCAGGGGCGCATAGGATTTGGAGCTGGTTGGTCTTCAACAATACTTCCATTCATGCATTGTATGCATTTTCTTCATCAAAGCCTTCTCTATCACGCTACTCATTATTTCTTGATGAGATAATAAAAAATGTTTATGATAGCCTTTATGATTGATAAACATTCAAATGTTGTGCAACATAATTACTTTCATGAAATTGACATAATTCTCATCCACTGGTAACCCTGCAACACTAAAGCAACCTTGATCATCTTCTTTGCACCGCCAGCCCTTCGGTATACAGTTTCAAAAGAAATTCTAGGCGAGATGTTATCACTGCAGACAAGTGCTTTGTTGCTGCCCAATTTAAACAACAGCCGGTTAGGACAACAGTCGTCCCATCAAATGAGCAACAATATTAATTTGACCATATCTTCTGATCCGAGAGTCGGTTTTTGGAGTGTGATATACTGTTGGAAAGCTCTTTCTGAGCTGCTTATGATGGATACACTTATGACATGTTTTGTGCTGAATATCATGTACAAAACATCTAACAAAATAGACATAATAAGAGGCCCATTTTGATCACTGAAGGAAGGCCAAAGAACTGACTCTAATAGTGGCGCTATCTGGGATGGTAGCTCCTTGGAGGTGCCAAGAACCGTAGATCTCTAGGAACATGCAGATTAGTTCCTCATCCATTAGGAAATACGGTCAAACAACTGCAAACCCAAAACAACTTATACCAATCCATAAAACATACACATACTGCAACCTGTACATAGAAAAATACCAGAAACTGAAATGTTGCCTTGGGCAGCTTATTTATTTACAAATCTACCCTACTCTGATGAAAAATCAATAAATCAAGTGATGTGGTAATGCCAGATCAACCAATCAAGTAACTGTGACAAGGATGCTGCTTGGAAGTGCTTGACCCAGGATGCAAATGTAAACACTGGCAGCCATACATGCACATAATGAGTTTGGCTGTGTGAAAGAAAATCTGACTTATCATTCAAACTGAAAAAATACTCCATATATGCGACAACAGGATCAAAGAAACCAGACACTATTTGTTGCCCTAACTCCTCAACACAGACCTCCAACTGCAAACTGTGAATGCAAACATCCACGGGCAGCCTTACCTTCTCTTCCTTTTTTTGAAAAAGGACCCCAAAGAATGGGACTTGACAGTCCTGATCCTGGGATTGTATTTGGGTCTCCAATTCAGTTAGATCTCCTTCAGTTTTGATGGCAAACTCTTGCAACAAATTGAGCTTAACTTCATGGCTACATCGATAGGATTTCAGATAAGAAGAAAGAGATGAAGAAAAGTTCTCATCTACCTCATTGTTTGTGCACATATCCTCCCATTCTCTAAAGCCTTGAATAGAGGGCACCTCTATTTTGAATTCTTCCTCTTTCTCCATCCATGTTTCAAGAAAGATATGCCAAAAATCTGCGAATGACTTAATAGATATGATCGGAAAACTTTGAATCCATCTTCTACATTTGCCTTGAAACGAATCAATGAACAATCTGATGAAGACATCTTCCTTTTTAACTCTAAGAATTTTCACAAATGTTTTAAAATTTTCTATATGTTCAAGAGTCAAAGTCAGATCTTCCCCATTGAATTTAGCTCCATTACTCAAAATATATGCATCCTTTGGTAATTGATTAGGAAAAACAGGAAGATTAGAGAAATCGATACATGAATACCTTGAACAAATAGAAGCAACATCTGAGTCCTTCATTTAGCCAGTGGAGCCACCATCAATACTTTGAAACTCAGGATTTCTTATAGTGGAGTCGTCAGGCGGATGTTTCAGCCTTCATATGTGTTTGATTGCTGCCCACCATCAACAACCAGATCTGCAACTTGAATGATCTTTCCCGGAGAAGATCTTTCACCTCGTCCCCGGTAGCGGTGCCAAAATGTTAGCACTTAGAATGAACCTCAAGGCTGAGAAGAGGCAACTCTGAGGTAACCACAGGCCAAGCTTTTGATCTGGCATCTAGCCCTGCTAGACCAGAGAGGGCTCTCTCTTTGCCAACAAAATGTGGCCGTGATAACTGATTCCTAGGCTAGCTATGGAGTGTGGGGATTTGTTTGAAAGGTTTTTGAGTTGAAAACAACAAGAGAAAGGACCATTGGGCTATGGAGTCGATGCCAGTTTCTGCCGACAAACTTGGGGAAAAGTAAGTGCAATGTTTAGCGAGATAAAATATTGCAAATGTGAGAAGAATAGGGGAGAAAGCCTGTTGCCCTGCAGGCATCAAACAGGGGATGGATCCACAGTAACAACGTTAGACAAAAGAGAAACACAGGGTTTCTCAACAGAGCATCTAATAGAGAATGGATTCTGCAAAGACAACCACTACATTTAACAACAAAATCATCATGAAAGGAGCATCGTGTGTAGATGAATTCCTAACACATCTCTTAGATAATGTTGTAACAAGGTAGGAAAAACAAAATATGTAAGTGAATTACAGGAGAAAAATACGAGACATTAAACACCCTGATGGATCCCAGGTCTAAAGGGAAAAAACTGCTTTATTAAAATGATATTCAAGAAAAATTTACAGAGTCCCAAGCAACCTCTCTCTGCTGCAAAAATCGAACCTCTATCTTTTAAAAATAATCCTATATATACTAAATTACAAATCTTTTTTATTTCCTCAATATAGGAAATAAAAAATAAAAAATAAAATCCTATCATAAAACTCTATTATAAACAAAACAATATTACTCTCGTGAACTATGGCAAATAGGGTTGTTTTGAAAACCAAAATCAGTGAATTTTGGTCAAGATCTGCTTCCTTTAAGGGTGGAATTTCCACAAATTCTGCCCTTTGACTGCCACCTTGCACTTGTGTGCATGAATTTCGGAGTTAGTTGATCAGCTTGTTGTTCTTGTTCCCTCATAAAATGGAACTGAAGATCTTCTTGTTGATTTTGTAACCATTTGACAAACTGTTTCCACTTTTTCACTAGATGCTTTTGGAAATCTAGAAATGTTGGATTTTGAACATGATTCTCATTGAATGCTGGAGATACTGGGAATCAACTCCTAGCTGGAAAATATTATGCCACCTTCTTTAATCATATGATAGGCTCCTCAAAAACCTCCATAAGCATCAACTTGATTTCATTAAGGGAGGGAAACCTATCGATGAGCTTCCCAAGACTTCATTTTAACTATAACCACTTGCTGCTCCCTGAAGCACGGGAGTTTCAACTTCAATGAAGCCAAGCTCTTCCATCTTTTTACGAATCTATGAAATAATCTTTGATCTTGAACAAAACACTACAAGAAAAAGGACATTGGTGAGGGGCGAAAGATGTCACCATAAGCTCATGGGTGACGATCAAAAGAGCCTTCGTCACCAAAAACTGAACGTCACCAAAGGTGGCGTCACCAAAAGTATAGGTGTTGTAGTGACATTCAAAGTCCGTGACCAATAATGATTCATAATGACGGATAGCATCCGTCACCATTTCATATGAGCAATGGTGAAGGACCATAGCCTCCGTCACCAAAAACCGAACGTCACCAAAGGTGGCATCGCCAAAAGTATAGGTGTTGTAGTGACAATCAAAGTCCATCACCAATAATGATTTATAATGACGGATAACGATCATCACCATTTCATGAACAATGGTGACAGACCATAATCTTCGTCACCAAAAACTGAATGTCACCAAAAGTATAGGTGTTATGGTGACATTCAAGGTCCGTCACGAATATTGATTATAATGATGGATAGTGACCATCGCCATTTCATATGAACAACACGATTTATTGTGATGGATCTTTCATGATCATCATTATTAGTGCATATATATGGTGACGTTCGTTGACCGTCACCAAAAGCCGCATTGCAAGAAGTATAGGTGTTGTGGTGACATTCAAGGTCCGTCGCGAATAATGATTATAATGATGGACATCGACCGTCACCATTTCATATCAACAACAAAGATTTATGGTTACGGACCTTTGAGGGTCGTCACTATTGATGCGTATATATGGTGGTGTTTGTTGACCGTTACCATTTCATATTTTGGTGAGGGTCGAAAAATGTCACCAAAACTTATTGGTGATGGTCAAAAGAGTCTGTCACCAAAAATTGATCGTCACCATTCCATATGGATGTGAGGGCACAATGGAATCGAACCACCAACCTCCTGCTTATAAAGCAAGTGCTCTTCCATTGAGATAGCACCCTTTAAAGAATTAGACTTTTAAAATTAAACCTTGAAACTTCATAAATTGTAAATTCTACAACTTTCAATAAATTAAAGTCTCGACAATATTTTACTAAACAAGCAAAGCAACATCGACGATGCAGGTCCCTACCTAATGGTTATGGAAATTATGAAAAATGGGTGGAGGGAAAAATAATTATGTATAAGAGAATCAATATGTTCAGTTGAATATTCGATTAGAAGTGAAACTCTGTAGACACTTATAATCTATAAATTACCTATAACTAGCAAATGCACCAAATATTGCAAAGGAAATGTCATAAGTGGATAGCATATGGAAGAAGAACATTGATGAAGACATATGCAATATGTTATAGGTTGAGTAAAAGAAAAATCTCAATGTTGTTGTTATTTGGTGTTTAGATATCTGAATGATATCTAAACTTTTGTGCAAATGTAACACGCATCTCCGGAAACCATGAACGATATATATGTGTGTGTGTGTGTGTGTGTGTGTGTGTGTGTACCTTTTCCATAAACCAACATGCAATTTGGAATTTCACAATTCCGCACTCCAAACATGACAGAAACCAACAAATAAAAGAAATTGACTTGGATAAAAAGCAATAGATTCACCTTCATTCTTGAATTGCTTTTGTTTATTTGAATTTGACTCGTGACATTCTTTACCTGACAAGGAATCAAGATCATCACTAATATTAAATTCATCCAACACGGACTTTGGATATCCCACTGACATCTGCATTTTTGTTTCCATGCCTGAAAACCATGGAGTTTCCTATCGATAGTAGAATAAGATGTGTGCCTGTTGCTCAAGAACACATTCATTATTAACCATTGTTACCTGAAAGAAACCAAAGAGACAACACAATATCAACATACACAAAATCCCCTACCGAAATATAATCATAACTTAGCAAAGAAGTCTAAAAGATGTTCTTAATTAATAATCTTTGTATTTGGAAATATTGTTTCTTTAGATTTAGAAAAGACTATTGTACAAGGCTTTTGTCTATTTATCGAGGCAATTATATCATAGCATATGTCACAGAGTAACAATCTACAGTACCTAAAGGAAATAGACAAATTTTCTCAAGAAAATAGATTTAGAAAAGAGCTTTGAAAACTATGTTTGTCATCAAAGCTTTAATTAATTTAACAACAAACTAGTTGGAGTTTGAAAATCAAAATCATTCATAGGAAACGAATAGGACAATAGCCAAAGTCACTATTCATACAAATAAAGCTAGAGTCACTATTTCCATTTTAGATCACTGAAATTTGGGCAGTGGTCTAACAAATAAAGCTTATTTGCTGGGAAGACTCATCAATACCATCATTTTTTTTCCACGGTCTGTTGTGTCTCTAGATCAAAATCAGATAGCTTGCCGTTCTCAAGTTCTACCTTTCAAGTACTAATTTCTGGCTCACCCTTTAAAACATGATTCTACCACTCCATTTTATTTTGTTTTTTCAAGAGAATTGGCAAGACCTTCCCATCCTTTGTTTTACATCATCAAATACCTTTTGTTAGCGCTTGAAATTTCACCTCAGGCTAAGAAAGGCAAACTCCAAGGCAACATCAAACCACTTAGCCTCGTAGCTAGCCCTACGGGGCAGGAGAGGGCTCTCTCCGATATATCTCGACAAAGATCTTCTAAGGGCAGAGATAACCAATAAAGAACACTGATTTTAGGCTAGTAAACTGATAAAAGGTTTGATTTAAGATTTTTAGGGTTTCGGTGGAAAATCGGGGAAAGGCAATTTTGGGTGCGGGGATTGGACACTGTTTTTGCAGGGGGTTCTTTGGGGCAAGGTAGGAGACTGTATTGATGCCTTTGAAAGAGTCAGATGGGCAAGAATGAATGGTGAGGAGCTAAGGAGAGCAAGTAAACACCTTGAGTTCTCCTTAAACAGATGAAAACATTGATATTAAGCAAACTTAAAAGCAGAGCATGGCAATCATGAATTCTACTTTAACACTTCATTTGCTTAATTTGCAGAAGGAAAAGTAAGAAGATGAATCACATAACAAACTTACAAGTACAAAGATAAACACACCATCAATACATGTAAGCACAGGAATCCCAAAAAGGACTGCAAAACCCTGGTCTTCCTTTGCCAAAAATTGCAGAGATACAATGAGTAATACAATAGAAGCTTCTCCCTCAAGAGTCCAACCATGAAAATGACCAAGAAAGTACATAATATAGGCAATCTAACATCTTTCCTTGCCTCTAGGGGTCGAGCTCACTATCCTAGGAGCTGTTTCAACCAATTCCAAACTGAGCACTAAAATCTAGGCAGTCAAAACAACTTGCCTCTATAAGCTAGGAAACCAATTCATTCATTAAATTTTTGCCTATCTCATGAATGAATCTTCTAGAAGAGATAAATGAGTGTCAAAATATCATAAAATTACATCATTTACAACAAGGAGGATCAAAATCCACTCCAAAAAGTCAAATCCAGTCAAAACTGCGTTTTGCTGAGCTATAGGTGCATTTCTGTGAAAATTGCCCAACGCGTAGCGCCTTGATTCTGAACGCGTAGCGCGCCTTTGGAGCAACTTTTGAGGCACTTCCAGGTGTCCAAATGAGGCAAAAGTGGGCTTGTTGGAAAGGTCTGGATGTCTACCTTCCAACCCAAGTGGAATTTTTGAATTTGGTGTCCATTTCCCCTCCAAAATTGCAATCTCCCAAGACTGCTTCCTGTGTGTCAAAAAAGTGGCAGAAAGTCATTTTTTGCATGTTTTTTGACCTTCTTGAGGCTCAAAACTTGGTGAAATTTCTTGGAAATTGCTGAGAAAGTGTATTTTTGCATGAAAAATCCAAAAATTTTGAGTTTTCCTGAAATGGAGTTGCCCATCTTAAGGGTCGCGCGCGGCGCGCTACGCGTTGGTGAAGAAAACCTGTTTTTAGCCCAAAAAATTCACAAGTGACCAAAAATGCTCAAAATTTTCTGAAATTTGTGCAAGATTTGATTCATTTAGCATCATGATCCTTCAAGGAAGCCTCAGCCAAGATGTGGAGGGGATCGGGCCTTTTTCTTCGTTTTAGTGCTTTGGCCAACCGTCCTTGGAGCACCTTCATTCTCGCCCTGCATATGTGCATTCGGGCCCAATAGTGGTTTCTCATGTTCCGGAGCAGGTCCTTATCTTTGTTGGCCTTGGCCAGCAACCTCTCCAAATGAGCATTGACCCGGAGAAGCATAGCCTCTCGCTCAATGGGTACCAAATCACTGGGTCTCTTACGAGCCAAGTTGCGGTCTTCATGGATCCTCCGCAACTCATCAAGAGTGTGCTCATCTTCTAATTGCTTGTTGCGCTGCTCCAAATATGTAATCGTCCATTGTGCCATCTCTAATTTTTCTTGCAACAAGCACTCTTCAGCCTCCTTTTGCTGAATGATCTTGTGAAGCTCCGTGCTAGGAGAACGGGTGTCAAGATCAATGATGTCGATATCTGGATCACCTGACAATCCCTCCTCAATCATGGGCTGCTTGCCCCTCTCTGATACTTGTGCTGCTGTCGGAAGCGAGGCCCCTTCCACCTGATGTGGAGATAACACTCGCGGTGCTGATGAAGATGGCGAGACCCCTTCCACCTGGTGTGGAGAAAATACTCGCCGAGCTGATGCAAATAAGGCCTTGTGGCCTCTCTGATATGTGACCAATGGAGGGGAGCTGACATGTCTGGGCTCAGGGATGTCATACTGCTGTGATGGTCCTCCCTCCTCATGAACAACCTCAGGGGGTGGTGGTGCTGTGAAGAAATCTCGAGAGATGAAATCCTCCCATGGGATACCCTGCTGGGCCAACTGATGTATGACCACAAGATTGATCAAACCATAATGATAGATGCTCCTGTGTTGCTGTGCTGGGCTCTTTCTCTGCATCAAGGGCACCATCCTCTCAATATTCCGGCACATGAAAAATGGTATGTTCATCATCCGTACCCGTGTGAAATGCATCAACAAGCGGATATGGTACGAATACAACGTGAAAATCTGCCCTCACAGGTGAAATAGCGAATGATGAGCCTCATCAAGGGAGCATACTCATCCCTCACAAATCTGAAAGGAAATACACCAGTCATGTGCCTCATATATACAGGTTTAATGTAGGGCTCATATTGAAATCTGTCCAACAGTTTGCGCTTGTTCCACTCTTCTCCAACATTGGGTATCCCTGTTGCTTGAGCAACAATCTCAGGTGACAATGTAAAATCCACCCCTGCAAGATTCACATGCCCGTCATGCAAATGCAAAACAAACAAGCGGACCAATTCCCTATGGTGCTGAATTTGAGAAATCCTCTCGCAAAATTCATAACATGATTGATGGCGGAAACATGTGACTGCAAGTGGACAAGCCTGTAAATAGGTCAAAGAGGTGGGCTCCTCTCTCACATGGTGACCACCCTTACCACCCCTGTGAGGCCTCCTTTGTACCTCAACCTCTGGTGTTGACTCACGGTCATCACTTTGCTCATAGTCGATTTCGGTTTCTGACATGTTTCAAGAGAAAAGTGGTTGAAATGTACTGCTGCTTCTGCTCAAAAACCTGTTGTTTTAACTGTTAAAATGTTGCTTCAAGGGGACAAATAACACAAGGGAGATGTTAGGGAAGGGAGACTTTTGAGGGAACTGAGGGAAAATATAAGTAAAAGGGGATTTAGGGAAGGAATCATGACATATACAACATCATACAATTATAATCTGCAGGGGTTTTACGGGAAGTAGGGTTTAGGGTTATGTTATTGAATTTTAGGGATAGGGGTAGGGTTTTAGGGCTTTTGGTATTTTTGTTAGGGAGATTAGGTGAAAATGACAAGGGAGATGGTAATGGGATGTGGGAAAAAATGGGGGTGAAAAGGGATGACCTTGAGCAGCAAAAGCAAAACCCTAGCCTTACTTGCACTTTGACATTTGTAAGCAAAATACACATGAACTTCTCATTTCAAAATGATGACATTTAAATGCTCATTCAAGCTTTAGCAAGCAATATACTTTGATGTTTGGAGGCCTACCTGCAACCTTGAAGAGATTTGGGGTCGATTTGAGGTTTGAAGGCAATTTTTTTGTGTGTAAACCCCAACGCGTAGCGCGCGCCCAACGCGTAGCGCCTGTGTCTTTTTCCCACTGCGATGACTGCCCCGACGCGTAGCTCCTTCCCAACGCGTAGCGCACAGGTCCTGATGCGTAGCGCGCGGGCTCTCACAGCAATTTCGCCCAGTTTTTTCACTAAGTCGCCTTTCACACTTGCTCTTGGAGTCTTGGAGGCAAATAATGATAAAATGAAGGGAGGGGGCTTTTATAAACTTGATTTGAATTAATTTCCCCTCAAACCCACTTTCTGATGTTTATAACATGACACTTTTCAAAATTTAAATGCTGCTGACTTATGGTTTCCTTTTTGTCCTGAAATTGGTTGAAATGATGCTTTTTCTTGAAAATTTTTGCAGAGGTAGCTTCTGAGGAGTCTTGGCAAAGGGGACCAGGGCCGCATGCTGACTTCCGAAGAGTTTGAATTTTTACCAATTTTACAAAAAATGAGAAAATGACCTTGTCTTCAAAAACAGGGTTTTTGAATTCAAGGTAAAAATTAGCTGTACAATATGAAATCCTTTGAAGTGATGCTTTGATAGACATCCCTCTGGCCTGCTGGGCATTTATTGACCTTAAAAACATGACCTCAAAGGAAAATTGGACTAAACCCTAGACTTAGGACCTTGACTTCATAACAAGACCAATGACCTTGTAGAGCATTTATTGACTGAAACAAGCTTAATCCAGCAGTGCCAAGAGGGGAATAAAAGACACAAGCTCCTCCATCAGGGTTAAGGCATGCCTAATGGAATGCAATAAGAGGACACTGATGAGACACCTACTAATGAAATGCAAAGAGTTTTGATCGCTGATGGAGGGCTACTAGACCGACTCTAACACCTTCCATAAATGATATAAAGAATAACAGATACACAACAAAGGCCAAAGATGTGCTTGTTGTATACCTATGTTCTAGGCCTCATCTGACCTGCAAAGAGCTCACCCTAAAAAAATAACATCCATGTGGAATTTACAAAACTTTTTTAAATCAAGCTCTAAGTAAAGCAATCAAAATATGAACATCCTTTTAATCAATGAAATCTCTGACTTAAAATAAAAGTGGCCTAGAATTGAATGTTATATAAACCATGTCAATTAACTAACATCAGGTGAGAAATAAAAGCCATGCATATTGGATTAGTGAAATAATTGATCTGGTAAAGCTCAAATACAAATGAATTACAACTAAGAAATGCAAATAAATGACTTAGAACTAAGATATGAGGTTGCCATTTCAACCCTGTTGTTAAATAACTCTTCTTTATGTCACTTACCATTAAACTTTTTCTGATACCAGGTTGAAGTGGTATTGTAACATTAACCTCTGATAGTCTGTCTCCACTACTACTTCTCAAGATCTGCTCCATTACTAGTGTTTGGGGCTAGATAAGATACATGCAAAAACCATCAACATGAAAATGAAATCTAGATCCACAAATTGAAATAGACTGAAGGATACCTCATTCCTGCAACATGATTATCTTGTCATGAACAATAAAAAAATAAATCACGAGAGATGTAATTTTTGTCACATTTTGACAATGAAATATTTTGCATATTCTATGAACAATTGATGAAAAAAGTCAGCTAAAGCTTGTCAGCATCAGGATTATAGTAAAACATAAAAGAACCACTCCAACACATATATAATCCTAAACATAAGTATCTATACATATAAGTATTTATTGAGGACATTGTATTTTGTGAAAATATGGAAGTCAAATCTTTGAAATAACACAATTTATGGTACCACTGCTTTACGAAGTGCATTCAGGAATTTCTTCAAAGTCCAAAGTTCAAACAATTAACATTTAGCCTAAAAAAGCTCGGATTTGAAAGGAGATAACCCAAAGATGTAGAGTACATATCTCACATTTATATATCCTAATTACCAAACATTGAAATGACACTTTTTAGCATACTATTGTGAATTCAGCCCAAAATGCTAGAAAAAAATATTGATGGTCATTTTGCTAATATAGAAGTTTTATACATGCATTTATTTAAACAATTAGCTTGCAATCTCAAACATATCTAAGGATGCACACAATACGTTGCATCTTTAGTGCTGGTGTGTGAACTTGAGACAGCGAAGTCCAACATTTAACAGTTTTCCTACAATATGCATTAACCGAATAGGTGAACAATAGTATTGTAGGTATGTGTTATGAATATATGTATTGCAGGCCAATAAGAGTATGGTTGGAACAGTGATGTCCAACCCTTCCAAGTTTGCCTATAATTTGCATTGGTCTAATAAGTGAACAATAGAATTGTAGGTGTGCATTATGCACCACTTACCTAAATCCAACACCTTCAGCATAGAAATTTCAAAGAATATGTCCAGAACTGGTAGGTAATTTGCAAAATGATAGAGTTGGCTTGATTTTTTCTGGAGAAGACTAGATTCTTACATTGTTTAATGTAAATTCATGACACTTTTCCAAGCTTAGATGGAACAAAAACGAACCAAGCTAGAAGGTTATTTAAAGAATCCTTACTTAGCCAGGGTAAAATGTTAGCCCTTTTTTGTCAAAAAGCATAAATGTAAAAACTTTAAGAAATTCAGTGAAGAGATTATAGAAATGTTCTTATCAAACCACTAACATAAACAGAGTTAAGAAATATTGCTTTGTAAAAGAGATATTCATGGTCAAATTAACAAGAAAGTGACATTTTAGCATAGTTAATGCACTAGTGTTGTTGTTACCATATTTGGCCCAAACAAAAAACATTAAAAAAAAACCCATTTTCAATTTAGTAGGAGTATGCTGGGCAAATAATCTCACAATAATACCCATCATTGAACATTCTGACCCACTAAATCACTTTTACACCATTTTGAAGTCCTTCAACAAAGTACTTAAAAGTTGTGAACAACGTCATAACAATACTTCTAGCTATAGAACAAGAATTTCAAGCTTGCCTCTATTTTATGATATGGATATTTGTCCTTCAAACACAGTTATGTGGCACAAAACCACTCCTTAAGAAAAAATGTGGTCGTAAATGCATGTTGAACTCTCTTAGCACAAATATGCTCTTAGTATGGTATAGGATTCTCAGACTAGTGCCAGGTTTAAGGGTGACAAAGACTTTAGATTTTAACTATGATATGGTGCACACTTGGCTTCAAGACAACATATTCTTTTGGAATTTCATGTTGGGAAACCTCCAAATCTGTTTCCAGGAAAACTCAAGTTAAATGATTTTTTTTTGTATAATAATTGTGATTCATATGAGGAATCCTGGGGGCATCACTCGCAGCTAGACCCTCTCTCTGATCAGCTGAGCTCCCTCCTGGATCAATATGGGCTCATAGATGTTCCCATGAATAAGAAGATGCCAACTTGGCATAATAGACAGACTGGAGAAGCTGCCCTTGGTAGAAGGCTTGACAGATATCTCATTCAAGAAGACCTTCTCCATACCCTCTCCATCTATAGGCAATGGGTGGGCTCGGGGGTATTTCGGATCACTCTCCCATCTACTTGGAAGTGGCTGGCTCTTCCAGAAAACCCAGGGCACCTTTCAAATTTAACTCTACTTGGTTAAAGGACCCTGAATATATTAAGCTGGTTATGAATTTCTGGTAAGCCCAACCCCCTTTTAGGGACCAGAGGAAGGCTGCAGGTTTCTGCAGCAACCTAAAACAGCTTAAGAGATTAACTATTGAATGGAAAAAAAGGAAAAAATCTAGGGATGACCAATCCCTTGCAGACATCGAAGCCCAGTTGGCCTCCTTAACGGATGATAGTGGGCTTGGTTACTTATCCACCGAAGCTAAGCTACATCTCGTTGATTTGGAGACTCAGAGATCTAAGATCCTCCTTAACCGAGAAGAATCGTAGAGACTCAGAAGTAGAGCAATCTAGCTCCAAGCGGGGGATGGTAACACAAAATTCTTTCATAAATTCGCAAATGGAATAAAAGCCAGCAATACAATCTGGCAGATTCCCTCGGACCACGACCAGATAGCCAACACTCACTCTCAGCTTACCCTTCTTGGTATCTCTCACTTCAAGCAGCTTTTCAAAGCCCCCCATGCTACTTCTATTGCTGAAATCATTAACATTGTTGGCCATTTCCCTGGGTTTGTGGAACTGGATGGGATGGAGGACTTCACAAAACCTGTCTCCATGGGGGAATTAGAAAGCACTCTCAAGTGGTTCAAGAAGGACAAAAGTTCAGGACTGGATGGTTGGCCTGTGGAATTCTTTATTTCTTTCTTTGATATCATTGGACTAGACCTACTTGGAGTGGTGGAAGAAAGACAAACTCTATGCCGTATATATGCCCCCGTAAACTCCACATTTATTTCCCTCATTCCCAAGATAGACTCCCCTACCTCCTTCAATGACTTTCGCCCTATATCCCTTTGCAACTGTCTCTACAAAATTATTGCAAAGATTATAGAAAATCGCATCAAGCCAATCCTATTTGAACACATATCTCAGGAGAAATTCGCCTTCCTCCAAAATAGACATATTCATGAAGCCATTGGTTCTGCGCAAGAGGCCCTCCACTCCATTAAGCTAAAGAATCTAAAAGGGGTGGTGCTCAAAATCGACCTCTCAAAGGCCTTTGACAAGGTTAGCTGGTTATATTTAAGGATGATACTCACCCACCTGGGTTTCCCTACAGAGTTTATCAGATGGACTATGGGATGTATTACATCAATTTCTTTTGCAATCCTTATAAACGGATCAGTCTCCCATTACTTTCAAGCGTAGCGGGGAATCAGGCAGGGTTACCCCTTATCCCCCTTACTATTCCTTCTGGTTATGAAAGGCCTAAGTAGACTTATTGCAACTGAGAAGCGAGCTGGGAGACTTCGGGGCCTCAAGATCACTGATTAATGCCTCTTAACTCATCTACTTTTTGTTGATGACATACTCATATTCCTTAATGGGGGAATTCAGGACATCATCACTCTCACAGAGATATTAAAACTTTTTAGTGCTGCTACAGGAATGGAAATAAATAGGGCAAATCCACTATATCCTTCTCTGATTGCACTCAACAAGAATCTCAACTAGCTCTTCAAAATTTCCACTACCAAATCTTGGCTCTGAAGGACGGCCTGAAGTAATTGGGATTTAGGATTAAAGCAGATAGTTACAAGATAGCAGAATGGACCTGGCTGATCTAAAAGGTGGAAAAAAGATTAAATATTTGGAGTCATCGCTTACTATCCAAAGCCGGAAGACTGGTGCTCATAAAAGCAGTGCTAGAAGCAACCCCAGTCTTTTGGATGTCCTTGGCCTGGATTCCCCTGGGATTCTGCATAGGATCCAACGAGTCTGTAGCCATTTCCTGTGGAAGGGATAGAAAGAAGGAAAGCCTTTTGCTTGGGTCAAATAGAGCCAAATTACGACCCCCAAAAAATGGGGCGGTTGGGGTCTAAAGCACCTCCCGACTTATGCACAAGCTCTAGCTGCAAAACTAAGCTGACTCCTCCTAAAGCACAAGAGCCTTTGGTCAGAGGTGGTCATCCACAAATACATTTGGCCTAGCATAGCACTGGACTAGCTAAGACGACCCACATGGAACAGGAAAGGTATATCAGTAATCTGGAGGGCAGTAATCAGCACCCTTCCCATCATTAAAAGGGGCCTTATATGGAGGATTGGGAATGGTGAGCCAGTCCGGATTTGGATTGATCCTTGGATTGGCAGCGAAAATGCCTACCAACTCCCACAAGAAATAATCACACTTCTAAACCACAATGGTATCCATTTCATCTCACAACTCGGAGACCCTCGTAACTCTACCATCTTCCAGCAAGCATGGCACACAGGAGAGGCATGGAACATCCCGAATCAATGGAAAAGACAGTGGAGATTTTTTCTGCAGAATTTAACAGAATCCCATGTGCGCCTAAGAGAAGAGGAGGATGAATTGATCTAGGGATATACTAAGAATGGGCAATACTCCTGCAAGCAAGGGTGTGATATCATACATGCTGAGCACAAGCCGGACAGACTGATGAGCTGGTGGAGCCACCTTTGGAAGTTAAAAGCCCCTCCGCACACAAAATTACCGATGTGGAACATCATAATGGATAAAACACCTACAAGAGCAAACCTCAGGAAACGGACTTTCCCAGGCCCGACTTGGTGTGTTTTATGCCATGCTGAGGAGGAATCAAATCGCCATTTATTCCTCACTTGCCCCACTTCCCAACTACTATGGTCTCAAATCCAACACACACTAAGTATCAAGCATTCCTGGAGTGGGGTCGATATCCCAAATGCCTGGGAAAGATGGTGGGAAGCTGCAACTGAGCCGAGATCTAGGAATCTTCCGCTTCTGGTTAATTGGCACATGTGGATGTTCTGCAATAACATTATTTTTAGGGACCGGAATATAATCTGGTCTTTGATTCCACCAAAAATTTGTTCGAGCTATGGGAATATCCGACAGATGAACAAGTTTTTAGAACTCGAACATCACACAGGAACTAATTGACAAAGCACACCCCTGGCCATACTTTGATGGGGCCGCACAAGTACAGGGATGTGGAGGCATTATACTTTATCTATCAAACACACATTACTTTCACATTTGCATGGGGTTGGGAGAGGGTACAAATAATTTTGTAGAGCTGCTTACTCTCCGACATCTTTTACATTTTACAATCCTCAAATGATGCAGACACATACAAATTTTTGGAGATTCCAAAATAGTCATAAACTGGTTCAACAACACAACAACTTTCCATGCATATACTCTCAGAACTATTTTGGATGATATTGTTTTTCTCAAAACACATTTTGATCACATCTCATGCACTCATATTTATAGGGAGCGTAATGAAGGTGCGGACAAGCTATCGAAAGAGGCAACGCATCGTCCTCGAGGAGAATGGATGACCATAGAGCACACACCTGAGCGGACCTATCAGTTCTTCCACAAACCATATATGGATTAGGAACTTCGAAGGGCAAACAGACCCTAATATCAACAATCTTTATCTGTTTTTTCACAGTTTTTCTATTATGTAATTATCACTTTTTGGCAAAGGAACAACGATCACCATTGGTGAATTTTTGAATATGTAATTATTTATATATGTACAACAAACACTAGCACACCCAACAGGGTCTTTTTGTAGAACTTACAGTTCATAACTCCACACAGCTAACTACGGTCACAGTACTTGCATATGCCTATGGAATTTATAGCATGTAATTTTCAATAAATTAATGGAAATTATGATATTTTCTCCCCGGAAAAAAAAATAGTTGTGATTCATATAGATACACATTAATATATATGTTTTTTTTACTAAATTTGAATAATTTATCTATTTTTTGGTGACCTTAGCATAGTTAATGCACTAGTGCTGCTACTACAATATTTGGCCCAAATAATAAACAAAAAAAACCATTTTCAATTTAGTAGGAGCATGTTGGGCAAATAATCTCACAATAACACCCATCATTGAACATTCTGACACACTAAATCACTTTTACATCCTTTTGAAGTCCTTCAACAAAGTACTTCAAAGTTGTGAACAATGTCATAACAATACTTCTAGCTATAGAACAAGCATTTCAAGCTTGCCTCTGTTTTATGATATCGATATTTGTTCTTCAAACAGAATTATGTGGCATAGAACCACTTTCACCCTTAATAAAAAATGTGGTTGTAAATGCATGTTGAACTCTCTTAGCACAAACATTCTCTTAGTATGGTCTAGGATTCTTGGACTAGTGTCAAGTTTAAGGGTGCCAAAGACTTTAGATTTTAACTATGATATGGTGCATGCTTGGCTTCAAGACAACATATTCTTTAGGAATTTCATGTTGGGAAGCCTCCAAATCTATTTCCAGGAAACCTAAAGTTAAATGGAAATTTTTTTTGTAATGGTTGTGATTCATATGGATGCACATTAATGTATATGTTTTTTTCCTAAATTTGAATAATTTATGTATTTTTTGGTCGACCAGTTTTTTTATCCGGTTTTTATCTAGTTCAGATTTGATTTGACAACAAAAAGAACTCAGGTACTTGAGAGGATAAATTAATATCCTCCCCAACCAAGTTCAATTGTCGCTTGTGATGTGATTGTTGTTCATGAGACAATTGTTGATCCATACAACACATGTATATATTCTTGGAATATTATCTAACTATGAATATGGAAGTGTTCAGCTATATTTTTTAGGACATTGTATTTATGAAAATATTGAAGTCAAATCTTTGAAATAACACAATTTATGGCAGTGGTAAGTTGGAAGTCAAATCTAAAATTTCATATTTTTGGACAATGGAGAACTCCATATGTGTGTAAGAACTAAAATCAATGAACACAGTCACAACTCATCATATAATGTTGCAAGTTCTCCAAAACCCTAGATAGAGAAAACCAATAGAAACCTTAGCTCCACCAAAGATATTTCAAAAATATATTCAAAAATATTGATTGTTGGAGTATCTTTGGTGGAGCTAGGGTTTCTCTTGGTTTTCCCTATCTAGGCTTTTTGAAAGCATGGAGAATTATATGATAGGTTGTGATTTTGTTCATGGGTTTCATTTCTTCTTTATATATATGAAGTTTTCGGGTGAATGCTCCAAGAAACCCTAGCATCTTAAGACAAAAACACAAAGTACAAAGAAGATTGAATGAGAGAGAGAGAGAAAAAGTAGCACTACTCTTACATCTCTAACCCAAGTATGTAAAGGAATATGCACAAGTGCATGCTCAACTATAATAACAGCTCACTCCTTCCTCTATTTATATGAGAGGTAAAAGGGGCTTTACAATAACAAGTGGACCTAGTCCACTACAAGCAAACTTGCAAGACACAAGTAGGTCCACCCATGTGAAGCACACTACTCTAAGTGACATGTTTGAGGCTCAAAGGTGACAATGATTAACAAGCAAGGACTCCATAGCATGAGCACTACTCCCCAAGGTCCAACAATCCTCCAAAGGTCCAAAACTCCAATGTATCTCCATGGTCATGTGTCTCCTTAAGGACAATGCATATCCAAGGTCATGTGTCACCTTAAGGACACCCACACCTACATATCCACTTCCTTAACCCAAGAATCCACATGTCAAGTGTAAACCTCCATGCAAGCAACCAAGCAACCCCATGCTATCTAAGGCTCAATAACCTCCTCTGAAATACCCAACTCACACCCACAGAGTTAAATCCAGATTGCATGGAACAAGCTACAACTGATCGGATCATGGACACACAGATCAAGCACACTCACCAGCAGAATATCCAACTGTATCGAGTTGCCAAAGCATGCCAACTCCTTCACCAGGGCAAGTGGCTCACTAGGGACCAAGTTCAGCAGAAGTTCCCTCATCTCATGGAGGAACTCAACACAATGGGGACCATTGCTTCCTAAGGGGGGAGGAATGATCCAGGTGGATATTGGTGGCCACCCGCCAATTCCACTTGAACCCCCACCATTGTTCTTTCAGTTTTTCAGTTTCCTTATTTGTAGCACAATTTACTATTTTTAGCAGTTTTTCGGGTCCTAAACTTCGGAGATGTTTTGAGGCCCTAAACGACGTTTTTTTGGAAATCTATTGCCATCAGTGATCTTTTCTCTAAAATCATCTTTTTCGTCGTAGTCCTTGGAGAGATCTTTCCAACGGGCTATCATGTGCATCAAACGGAGATAATATGACCAAGTCACGACCCCGGGAAGTTGGCTATCCAACTCACCCCAACGGGGCCCATAAACTCTTGGTGTTACATCTCCTCAAGTTAGGGTTTTGGTTGTTTAGGGTTTGTTGTTATTGTTCAATAATAAAAAGGCCCTTGAGCCTCATTTTAAGGCAGTTCAGAGGCATGTAGCCCCACATCTCTTCTCAGAGATAAGCTACCATCGCCCTAGCTAGTTTATTTCCATTCTTGTTTGTAAGCATATTTCAGTATTTTACATTAATGAAATGAAGTATTATTTCCACTGCATCTCTATGTTTATGGTTATCTCTGTAATTTGTTGCATTCCTGTTTAAATTCGGATCAACTCCCCTATCATGTGTTGGCATGCCCTGTATTCCCTAGAATGCCCTGGAACACCTTGGCATAATATTGCATTGATAAACATTAGACCTTGGCACACATCGGCACTTGGCATGTATTAGAACATATTATTAGTGTGCCTAGAATGCCCCTTTTGAAAAAGATGAAGTCCCAACTTATTAACCCTCTTATGTGTTCATTTCCTTGCATTTTAGCTTGGTTATTCCTTTTGTTGCCTTGAAACTCCTTGACGCATATTGGCATACTCTGGCACTCTGCACATCCTAGCATGTCTTAGCACCTGGCATGCCTTGGCATTATTTGGCACATGTTAGCACACCTCGGAACTACCTAAAACACTCTAGCACTTCTCAACATTCCTTGATATTCCCTGGCATGCCTTACCCGTGCTTAGCATACCTTGTCACTCCCTCCTTGGCATGAAAGCTAGCACTCATTGACACTCCCCGAAACACCCTCATATTCATTCACTTCCATGCATTTTGACTTAGTGCTCCCTTGTGTTGTCCTAGTACTCCCTAACACTCCTGAGCATGCATTGGCACTCTCTAGCACACCTTAGCACTCTTTGATATGCTCTGTCACTTCATAACGTGCATCACACTCCCTAACACACATTGGCACTTGGAAAGTCTTAGCATGTTTGGCATGCAGTGAGATGACTTGGTATGCTTTGGCATGGTTTAATATTATATTTATTTGAGATCAATTATTGGAAACTAGATGAAAAGAAACAGAGGAAGATTTAGCACTTAGAATGCATTAAGACTTGGCACTTGGCACCTATTGGCACCTAGTGTCGGTGTGCCTAGCATGCCCCTCTTGGAAAAGGTAAATTGATGACTTATTAACCCTATTATGTGCTCATTTCCTTGTAGTTTAACTTTTTCCTCCCTTTTGTTGCCTTGACAGTCCCTGACTAGGAGGTGCGAATTTTGCTGGTGCCGGGATTGCGCAAAGCCTAGAAGATCTAACCTTCAATTTGCTAGAGCTTAGGAGGCTGTGGGTAAGTTGTAGTGTGAAGTTGGTGGGGTCCTGTAGTAAAAACAATAACTAACAGGGCAAGACCAAGGAGGATGGAGTTGCTACCGAGGAATTCTAGCCAAGAAATCTGGATCAGTGGTGCAACTGCACTAACAATGCAGTAGGGGTATCTCGACATTGGCAGAAGGGTTTCCAGGAGGGAAATCAAGTCTCAGAGGGAGTCACACCAAGAAATTCCAGGAGGGAAGTAGAGGAGAAGTGAGATGGAAGTGAATGGGATAAGAGACCAGGATAGACTGGATGGAGCCTCAAACTTCGTAGTCTGGAAGGCCAGAATCTTATCCGTTCTAGACTGGAACCGTCTTAAGAAATTTGCCTTGAGGACAATAGCAGTCCCAGTTGACCCAGCTGATAATGATAGGTACAAGGATGTAATGGCAAGGGCAAAGAGCATCATCCTTAATAGGGTCAAGGACCATGTAGTACCACATATTGTCAAGAATAATATGACAAATGAGATGTGGGAGGCCCTAACAAAGTTGTATTAGCATGCTTTCGTGCAGACGACGATGCTACTAGAAAATCAGTTGTGGTCATACCAGATGCAGAAGGGAGAACATATTGACACCTTCCTCGGTCGATTGAAGCATATACAGGATCAACTGATTTCCATAGGGGCCACACGGATCAAGAATTGATGGTGAGAACAGCCCTGAACGTAGTCTCTGTTGAGTATGGAGCATGATTGTTTATAGGTCTTTGTTTCAGTCGGATGTATACCCCAGGAAGTTTGTACACCCCTCCACGCGGGGGGGACCTGTCCCCCCTGTGGGGGTCCGGGGGGGACCGATCCCCCCCGACTGGGGGGTCAGGGGGCCAGTGGTCCCCCAGCGGGGGGCTCGGGGGCAGCGCCCCCGAGCTAAAAACAGATGTAAAATTTCCTTGTAAAAGTATAGTAATTTCTAGTCAATCTGTCCATTCATTAGGCGGATGATCTG